>OX421331.1:10574200-11199200 GCA_949125395.1 Diaphora mendica
TATAAAGAACCTACATGCAAAATTTCAGGATTCTAGGTTCAGCGGTTTAGGCTGTGCATTGATCTCTGGGTATCTTAGTCAGTCACCTTCCTCTTTTATATAATAATAACAATAATTATATAAACATTATAGGCTGTCAACGAGTTTTAGGTAGAGTCATCCACCACCTTTAGTAGACCACTGTTGGATGTAGACATGCAAGGCGAGTTGGTTCAGGGTTTGTTTCAAGTTCCTTCTCTTTGCAGTGCTGTTGCCCTGCATAGCTCCCACAATATCCATAAGATGAATAAGGGTGGTAATACTCTGTATTCTTAATCCATTACCACATAGAATGTAGTCACTATCAGTATTCTTATAAGCTATTAGGTAATATGTTTTAGGAAAGCACTTTTACCCAAATATAACATCAAATAAAACTCATTTAAAAGAAGTATATTTGTAGAAGTATGATTACTTACTTGATGTGTGACTGAATTTCAATTTCTCGCATTACTTGCCTCTCACATTTCGATCGTGTGATCTGTGATTTGAACAATGTTTTGATCGCCACTAAATATCCAGTTTTCTTTTCTCTGGCGACATGAACGTGACCGAATTTGCCTTGCCCAAGTGCAGAACCAAGTTCGAAGTCTCTAGCTGACCATTTATAACTGAAAACATAATTTTAACGTTTCAGAAAAATTATATCTACATTCGTACAGTTCACATTGTTAGTAAACTTACGAAGATCCATACGCTTCATGATTGATTATTTTCGTTTCTAACTCCAATACTTCACTTTTCATTGTCATAATAGATCCTAAACGGTAACAAACGTTTGAAACGAAGTCTGTTTATTAAATTCCTACCTAACAATTCGGAATTGCCGTTACACCATGAACTTTCAAATAGATTGACATTTCATTTCAATAAACAAAATGTGTTGCCATACTATTAAAACACCCAAATCGTGCATAAAATCCTTAGAGCATATATAACTACAGGGGCAGACTAACGCGCGGAAAGCGTTATCGGAGTAGAGAGAGAGAGACTGAGTTTGGGTAGTGTCTGTCTTTCTCACGCAAGCATCTGATTGGTTGGTGTATTTCCCGCCAAATCAGTCATGCAAATTGGTATGTGCGTCCACCAATCAGATGCTTGCGTGAGAGAGACAGACACTACCCAAACTCAGTCTCTCTCTGTCTACTCCGATCACGCTTTCCGCCAGTTCGGCTGCCCCTTTAGATATATATGCTCTAAGGATTTTATGCACGATTTGGGTGTTTTAATAGTATGGCAACACATTTTGTTTCACTAATCTATAGGTACAAATAAATAAAATTGGAGTCTGTTTGTAATATTAAAATAACCACTTTATACTAAATGCTAATTGTTATTTTGGTATATGTGCCGTGTATATATAATACACGGTACATAGTGGGAGAGCCACGCTTCGACATGAGTGGGATCGACCAGAGTGATACCACGGCCTCACACACAGAAAACCGGCGTGAAACAGCGCTTGCGCTGTGTTTCACCGAGTGAGAGAGGATATCGCAGGCTCATACCCCAACCTCTCCCCTCATCCCCCTCCCCATCCCCAAAAGGCCAGCAACGCACTTGTGACGCCTCTGATATTGCGGGTGTCCATGGGCAGTAGTAATCGCTTACCATCAGGCGATGCGACTGCTCGTTTGTGCCTTATTCCATAAAAAAAATACACGATACATATACCAAAATAACAATTTTTAAAAAAATTGTCTGTCTGTCGGTCTGTCTGTCTCTCTGTTTGTTCCGCTACGGAAAGCAATCGTAAATAATAAATAACGAAGGCAATCGAAATATTTAGAAATAAGATAGGAAGGAGGATTTCCACCAAACGACTAGCATTGCATTGAATGGGAATGGATTTTGTAATCTTTAAACGATGTTATATCGCGTACCTACTTAACGTTTAAAGTCAAGCACAGCATGTTCACCGCGTGCACGTGTGTTTTCCGCGACCAATGGCCATAGCTAGTTAGCGGGTGGGCCGTCTTAAGGACCGTTTACTCGTATTAAGTGACGAATTAATTAAATTTTAACTTGATTTTAACTAGGTTCACGCGTGTAAACAATTACTTAACAGCTCTTTAGTCACAAGTCATAAGTTACCGATTAAGTGAATAAGTAGAATAGAACGGAGTCTACTTTTTGAGTAAGTAACCGCCCTTCCCTGCCGAGTTTTTCTGATTATAGAAATACTTAATAACAGCTCGGAGTTTGGAAGTTGGGGTCTGAATCCCCGTGCCTCGGAGAGCACGTAAAGCTGTCGGTTCTGCGCCTAATCTCTCCCCGGTCGTGTCGGTTAACCGTCCCATCGGATTATGAGAGAGAGAGAGAACAGAGAGTGCACCTGTGTTTGCACACACACTTGTGCACTATAATATCTCCTGCATAGGCTGGTCTCCGTTGAGACTGGCCGCCGCCCGTGGCCGTAATCGGCTAGGAAAAAAAAAAAAAACGTCTAATAGATAGGCAAATCTTTTTTCGCAGGTTTAATGACATTTACTTGAATAGTTTAGCAACACAAGTTCCGTTCAGTTGTAAAGAGTTCACTCAATTGTTAAAACTAAAGTGTAAAATAAAATACAGAACTGTTTTCTTTGAACTCAAAGTAAGTTCAACTTAAGATTTCAAACATGTTCCTAAAAAGATTTTTCTGCAGAAATTGTACCTACGTTCTATCTCTACTACCGTCACTTAACTCACTCGACATTTTTTAAGCGATATAAGCTGATTATATCCATAGCATAATTCAGCCCGATATGAAAACGAGACAATGGCAGTTTACAGTTCATCAACAAGTCAACAACTGACTAAAAAGATTAGACGTAAGACTATTATCTAAATGAGGCAAATCTTTCTAATAAAATATAACTGATTCAGTACAAGTTACTTACCTACGAGTAGCAGATATAATTAGGTATATTAATATATTGTAGGTCTTTATTCATTAAAGATAATGTTGTATAAAAAACCGTTAATTCTTTTTATTGTACCTAGTTGAATAAACTGATAAACAATTGCTATAAATCGGTTGTTGTATGCTTACAATGGTAATCTTACAGTAAACTTCAATGGTTTTTATTGAAATGTTTATCTACTGTTTTAACTCATTAATATTTAATAATATTTTGAACATCTAACACACAACGCCATCTAGTCCCAAGCTAAGCAGAGATTGTGTTATGGGTACTAGACAACTGATACAAATACACATACATATATTTTTTTGTAAATACATACATATTATACATAGAAAACACCCAAACTCCGAAACAAATATTTGTAGATCATACAAACATTTGATCCGACCCGGGAATCGAACCCAGGCCCTCATGATCAGCAGTCGCACACGCCAACCGCAAGACCAGCGAGGCAGACCATTGGTTTCTAGAAAAAAAAACACTACATTGCACTTTAATGTTTTTCTAAATATTTATGTACCTAAATGCATATCTAGTATTACAAATTTTAAAATTAATAATAGAAAATAATGATCATTATTCCATAAGATCAGACATGTAGGTACCTATGTAACTTGTTACCCAGGCCCTATCGTACCTGTATCGTACAAATTAATATATAAGAGACTAGTGGTTGCCCGCGGCTCCGCCCGCGTATGTGTCGGTTAGGTATCGCGGTAAATAGTAGCCTATGTGTTATTCTGATGTAAAAGCTATATTACAGTAAAGTTTCATCCAAATCCGTTCAGTAGTTTTTGCGTGAAAGAGTAACAAACATCCATCCATCCATCCATACTTACAAACTTTCGCGTTTATAATATTAGTATAAATATACTTACGAAAAGTAGCGTAGTTTCTTAACATGTGTGTGCTTTAACGCTTGTGTTTACTTGGAAGCAGCTGAGTTTTTTTTGCTTCAACAAGAAAAAGGCCGTGCGTTATCTACCTTTTCTTATTTGATCTGAGCCCAGGCCATTCAATCTTACGAATCTATCGACAACTCATTGTTTAAGCGTTACGTTGGAATACACAAACATACAATCATAGACTGCCAAAACTATTGTCCTTCCTTTTAGGTTCGTGACAGTCGAGTATAAAAGATTTTAGGTACGTTAAAGTCACGTGTAGGTATGTTATAATCCTAAAATGTGAACAATACACAAATCACACATGCAAACAGTTTCCTATTATATCGATTACTAGCTAGCCCCGCGGTGTTACCCGTGGTATAACACCAACCGCAGGTAACGCCACGGGTCGAAGCTATTCTAAAAATGTAGCCTAAGCCATTCCAGAGACTAAGCGGAAGACAAAAATTGTAATAAAAATTATATTGGTATATATGTACAGTGTATACATATGCATCTAGTAAAAAGCGGTAGGTACTTTAATATTACAAATACTCTAATTTTATTTATTTGTATAGATGTATTTTTAAATACGCAATTGCGTATTAGACATGGACGTTTCAAAAGTATCTAACATTGTGTGGAAGCATCCTTTACGGTGTACTATTGATTTATCGGATTTACATAAGTAGGTAAATCAGTGTGCTACATAAACCTATTTATTGAAGAATTCACTTTTTGTCTTGAATTTAGGTCTTGGTTTACGATTTAAGTTCTTACCTGAAGCATAATACATATTAAAAAAAAGTAAAAAATTAAAACCCAACTACGACGAAAAACGACGCTGAAAAGGTATAAAACAAGTTTAAAAAGCCGTAGTCACACGTTACATAGAAACGCACCATAACACTTTAACAACGTTTTATACATTTTCAGCGTCGTTTTTTGTCGAAGTTGGGTTTTAGTTTTTACTTTTTTTATTTAAAATGTTTTGGTGTCGTTATTATAAATAATATATTTGAAATGTACCAAGTAACGCCCTTTCCAATGATACCAAACACATATTGATCTCGAATTATTTTTTAAATACAGTTCTTTATGTCGGCTAGAGGGCACCACCTTTGATTCAGTGACACGTCATATAGCCTTTATCCAGCGGATGATCAAGACGCTTCTAACGATACCTCATTTGTCCAGTTCTAATAAGTAGTTAAGGAGCTATGAGGGAACAAATGAACACACATACATAGCCTGTCAAAATCATAACCCTCCTTTAGCTTTGCCGTAGTCGGGTAAAAAGTTAATCAATTGGTGTTTTAACCCATTAATAATTTGTATTTTTTTTCAAACTCTATGCCAAGAGTAATTTGATAGTACTTTTTTTTCAAGATCACGTAGCCAAATGACAAAAAGAAACATTGTAGCTATCTACACAAATAAACAAAATTCTAGTGTCTCTTTGTAATTTCAAATTAACAGCTTCTCACTAAATGCATTTCAAAATGTATACGATACGTATATCAAAATATCAACATTAAAATTGTCTGTTTGTTCCAGCTAATCTGTGAAACGGATGGACTTACTTTGATGGGCCTTTCACGGGCAGATAGCCTATGTTATAAGAAGTAACTAAGACTACTATTATTTCAGGAAAATAATACAGATACGAGTTACCAAATAAAATTGAAATAGTTAACAATAAACTATTCAAAAGCAACAAAAAAAGGCGGGTAATACCGCGGATGTGGCTAATAAAAACATCTAAACTTTAAGAAAAATACAACAGCGTTTCCACATTGAAAACCAACTAAGAAATAGAGAATAATGCACCAACAAAATGTAAGGAAAACCCGACATTATAATTATGGTGCTCCAGTGAAGTTAAGGATGTACTTAGTTGTGAAGAATGCATAGTACAGCAGGTTCGTTGTTGTGAAAACACTCGTTTTCCTCCTAGTACGGGGGACCGCGCTCCCTAACCCACCCTAACGTTATCGACCTGACACCCCTCTTACAGATTCTATTAAATTATATAGATATATGTTGCTTACTACTTATAGACACGAAAACATAGACGTCCTTCAATTTGAAAATCCAATGTTATTTCTGTACATGGTTTAACTGTTTAACTATGTATATCTATGCAGTGGTTAGTGACCTTGACTGCTTCTAGGTAGTGAGTTTGATTTAAACATAGGACAAAAATGGTGTCTGAGCAATGATAGGTAATTTGTTCCGTGGCTGGATGTTCTTTATTTCTAGCTAGCTGGCCCGGCGCCCGCCATGATGTGTATTTTCTTGAATATTTACTAAATTACCGAAAAACTTCTTGTATATTATATATGACTAATAGGCCTAAAACAATATAACACCTCTAGTTTTCTTTTAATTTTCGTCTATAAAAACCTTGTCTTGACAGTAACAAACACATAAAAAATATCCAATTTGGTGCAGCCGATCAAAAGTTATGTACGTACATACATTTCAGTAATTCTGTGATTCATTTTTATTTACATATAGACTCGTATATGTTTATGTTTAGATAGATTTAACTATGTTTATTATGAGTCTGGTAACTATAGCACAGGCTTTACGTAGTTTAGGATTAGAAAACCGTGAATGAGGTATATTTTTAGATTGATAAACTGAAAAATTAATTTTACTATCAACGTTACTATGTTAATATGAAGTAAAAGTTAAAATGAAATAAGCTTAAAATGAGCAAATCCTGAGGAGTTCTACCACTCTAGGATCGAATCAAGTTTATTGATTTCAAATTATAGTGTTGTTATTGTTATTCACATTTTTGTTACATTTGTTAAATTGTAAGGGGTAATCTCGGGATCTTGAACCGAACCGATTTTGAAAATTATTTTACCAATAGAAGGCTACGTTATTTGGAAGTGACATAGGCTATATAATAAGCCGAAAAGTGTAAAGACTTTTTCGTGGTAGCTGAATTTGCAAAGGAAGTCGGAGAAAAAAATGTTTACCGCCCAACGAAGTGGGCACGGGTCGGCTAGTATGTAATAAGTTTAGTTAGTTCGTTAAAATATAAGTCCCTAGCCAAGAATTGACATAAATTTAATTTGTTTAGTTTATTGGAGCTACAAGTTAAGGTAATAAAAAAGCGTGTTTATAAGTAGTTTGTTATTCTGCAAACGACGAGATTAAGATTAACACACATGTTTTAATATTATATTTAGTAAGTAGGTACTCTTAATTTGCAAGAATTAATAAGTCGCTGCCGTGAAATGTAATTTGTTTTAAATGTTAATTAAATCTGTACAATAAAATATGTGCAATTAATAACAAAGAAACAAACACTTGTAGAGGTACACTTATATTAATTAGTTAACATGTTCATTTTGAAGTTAATTTGAATGTAGAAAAATGTATAATTTAAAGAATTTAAATAATGAATATTAGAGGTGTAGAAAAAAGCAAATGAATTTGACGATTAATATTCAGGCAACTACAAATTTTATGTAGAACGCAAGAAACATACACAGCTTTGTAATAATAATAATAAATTATTTATCATTTATTATAATGCTTTGTAATGTAAGCTATTCTGTAGTAATTTATTTAATACTTGTAACATGTAAAGAAGTCCAGATTAAAGGAAAGGTAACGGCATTGTTATTTCCTTATTGTCATAGAAAAAGTGATACCTAATAATTAATTTCGGGGGTTGGTTACATGAGACAATGATCGAGAGATCGAGAATCGAGAACAAACGTAAATATAATAAAAGCAAGCGATGTTATACGTTAATATAAAACAAACAAAATGCGCAGTAGATAGCGAGTCGGCGAGAGTTTTCAAAACCACCCCCGCTAGGCCACTGCCGCATGCCGGTGGCGGGAAAACGTGGAAAACGCGCGCATGGGGTGGCGCTTACCGTTCATTCCGTGATGGAGCGCCGCTCAATCGATACACTACTTTTGTACGACAAAATCAACAATTTTACCTACAAAATACTGTCAATCGCTTCATAATTTCCTTATGAAATTTGTTAGTATAGTTTTTGTTTTGTGTGCCAGTGATTTATAATGTATTTAAGATGTTTTACAAACGATAAACAAGTGCGACGCAAAATCGCTTCAGACTAGGTAAGTGTAACAATTATTGGCACGTTGTGATGACCTAGTTATCGCCGTTAAGTGAGACAGGTCCTGCATAGTATTACTAGAATTAGATTCTGTTAGTATCTTGTAGGTTCAGTAAAATAACGTAAATCTACGTTATGTTCTGCAGTGGAACTTTTAATCACTGATACGTAAGTAAATTTGATCTCTACGGAGAACATATTAAAATACTTATATGAATATTTTATTAGCAAATGTTTCTAAGTAATTACGATACCTACTTATAGTTGACTTTTCATGCACGTTACTACATTAATTGGAATTGATTATCTAGATTTTAAAATTCCTTTTCCATTAGAAATTGTATGTATATCTACCTACTATCCAGGCCCTTCTTTTAAGGCCAAGATCTGAGGCTAGGATTATCGACAATAGACGATTTTTTTTTATTTAACAGGCAAATTTACAAAGATTCAGCATTATAGTAAGTAAATTCTGTTTTTAAACTCCCAGAAAGCGCCATATCCTGAAGTGAAACTGATAGAAAAGACTACAAGGTGACCAGTGGAATTAGTTAATAACAAATATGAAAGGGTTTTCCTAAAATCCACTGTTTTTTATGTTGATAATGATTTCCTAAGCTTTACTTGTTCTTGACATAAGCACAAACCGTGCATTGCCATTCACATTAAAAAAAAAAAAAAAAAAATATGGAAGGAGTTACGTTTCGATTACTTTTATACCTACAGTTGCAAAGCATTTTAAGTTTGTGACGTGACTTTATGCTCTTGATGTGACACTATGCTCGTGACGTGACTTCATGGTCGTCACACGAATAAGTGAAGTATTTGGTGAAGTGCTCAAAATTTACGCATTTAAATTTGCATACTTCATTTTCGCTTAAATGAAAATGAGTACATATTGTTAGACTGTTGTGTTTTAAATAAATTCTCCGTTAAAGGCAAAAACTTAGAAATGAAAATGTTACCAACTATTTTAATTGGGAATGATTTAGGCATCAGATTATTACTAGTATTAGTAAATATATGTTGGATCAAAAATATCCTTAATAATAAAAAAATAGTTGATTATTCTTTACCCCATCTGAAGATCCATCTTCACAATTTAAAACTTGTGAATACCATCATAGGTAGTAGTTATCTATACTTATAATAAAAATGTAACAGGTCCAATTTCAGGGCTCTCTATAATCGATACTGAAGCCAAAACTGTAATTTTTTTCATTTTTGTCTGTCTGTCTGTATCTTGGCCGCGCATCATGCCGAAACTACTGAACGGATTCAAATGAAACTTGGCATGATTTGAGTTCATACTACGAGGTAGGACATAGGATACTTTTTATCCCGAAATTCAGCACGGTTTCCTGGAGAGAGGGGATGAAAGTCAAAATATGTACTTGGTGTTACTTCAATAACACATAGTCCGATTTCATTCATTCTTTTTTGTTAGAAAGAAAAAAAAATAAGATAACGGGAAAAGTGTTTTTTTTTGTCCGCGACTGTACACTGCCGGTGGGAAGCTGAGACAGATATGTAAATATGGCGGTACGAAGTTCGCCGGGGCAGCTAGTATATATTATGCATACTCAGAAGGTCGATAGACTTGGCGAGGCACCCTTCAAAAGCTTTTATCAGATTAAATGTAACAGGCGGGAAGCTTCTAACTGCCAATTAAGTATGCCAAGATTTTAAGGTAGTTATTTTTTGCTGAGAAGTCTATAGGTACATATGGATAGAGATAAATTAAGATAATGATATAAACATTATTTAAATTTGCCGCTCATTCCGAAATAAAGCAGTTGCTTTAAACGAAGACGAAGAAAAATCAGCATTGTAATAGGTCGGCCCCTCGAATTGGGTTCTGAAATCGCGAGTGTCATTGACGCGTGTGTATGGCACGGCACGATGCCACCACAGCCACCCCAGTCGTCTAGCCGTGTGCCAAATCTGTCATCTCCTGTCTTAGGGGTGCGTTGCTATTTGGCTACTTTACGGATTTTAAATTTTCTTACTTATGAGACTTTACGAAATAAATTATCAAATGTTAAGAAGTGTCTTTAGTACTTAGAATAAAGCTTAATATCTGTAATAGTTGTCGCTTGTCTCATTTTAGAACGTATTTAAATTTTGAGTGGGAATTTTTATACATACAATATATTCCACTTCATTTATAATAAAATTGGCACGTAAAGAATGAAACTTCCTAAAAGCAGGGTTGAAATGATTTAAATCACTTGATTTAAATCTGTGATTTCAATCGTGATTTTAATCTTTTTTTTTTTAAATCAATGATTTAAATCATTAATTTTCTACTGCAACCAAATCGGCCAAAAATCGTCTAGGGACTTCCCCCTAGACTAGACCTAGACTACGACGTGCACAATGCCGTGCGATATATTAGGAATTCGATGGCCATTTGATGAAAGCCTCGCCCTTTACGGAGACTAAAGTTCTCATTTATGTTTTATTTATAAAACTCATTTAGATAAAATAGGCATGCGATTATGTAAACAATGCTCCTTGTAAAGTCACCATATTGAAGAAGTACTGTTCCCATCCTGTTGATCACAGTTTCCTTGCAAACGCAATCTCTGTTCTTAATCTTAAATTAGCATAGAGACGATATATTGTAGAGGAAAATCAATAGCAATGAACTAAAATCATCAGTAGAAGCCGATTAATATTGTATCACATCAGTAGGTGAACCTGCTTACTAATTCTAGAATATCTAAATTAATTTAAAGAAGATGTCAGGCACTTGACATCGACGCAGAAAGTCTCTAATGGGAATATTAACTTGTTTTAAATCTTAGTGACTCAGGCATCTGATTTATTTGTGGTGGATTCATAACATGTAACCACATTACTGTTATGAAATCTTACAGATCTGACAATTATGTATGACTAGCTTTTACACGCGGCTTCGTTCATGCAGCCTTTCATCCCCTGATTTACCCCCTTAGGGGTGGAATTTCAAAAATTCCTTTCTTAGTGCTCACTTACATTATATAAAGAACCTATGTACATGCAAAATTTCAGGATTCTAGCTTCAGCGCTTTGGGCTGTACGTTGATCTCTGGGTATGTCAGTCAGTCAGCCAGTCACATTACTCTTTTATATATATAGATTTATAGATAATTAAATAGCTTTTGGTGACTTACGAGTTTCCCTTGAAAATGACAATATGTTGAGAACAAAATCAGATGACAATATAGTCAGCGTTGGTAAAATACAATGTAAGTTCTTTCGAAACATAAAAGGAAGCTAGTTGATTTATTTCAATGGACACAATTACCACTGATTTAATTGCTTACTTTTGCTTTCACTTTTGTTAACAGTTCTTTTATTTATATATAACTGGTCGTATCATACTCGAAAGTCGTATCGGCCCTTTGCATGAAAGCTGTTTACCAACAACGCTGCGGCCCGACATCGCCAGTGACACTCATGGGAGAAAAGTATGAGTAGGGTGTCCATTATTACATTTAAAATCTGATCAGAGATGGACTCATTAATTTATTGACGTTATATATATCTCAACGATCCTTGGTATTGTATGATTTTAACAACTAATTTTGAAATATTGTTCTAATAACTTTTACTTAAGATCACAAGAAAACAGTTTGAAAAACCCGTAAAAACTTTTGAAAAAATTTATACCCAGCACATTATTAGGAATCTATTGATACCTCATTCATTCAAAATCAAATCGGTTCAATAGTTTAGGCTCAATGGAGGAACCTACAAAAAACATACGTGGACTGCCAAACTCTCCAATCCAAAATATAATATTACTCTTTTCAGATGCCCCCGCCGACGACACGATTCGTGCATTTTAAATCTGTAATATCTTCGAATATATTCATTTAAATTAGATACTGTTAAGGGCCATTTTGATCTATATTAAATGCAAAATGTATTTAATTTACTTAATTGTATAAGGATTTATTCTGTAATGCTTAAAATCATATCGTAAATAAGCCATAATTTCTCGTAAAAAATGGTTGTAGTGGGTTATCCCTAAGAGATAGACATATACCATTGCGGACTTTTTTGTCGTACTTTTTAAGGTGTACAATACTGTAGTACATTATTTTGATCTATCTCATAGGGTGCAACCAGCGCTTGCAATGTAAGTGCAAAAAAATGTGTTTATTTGCTACATTACATTAGAAACCTCGAAAATTAACAGTGTTTCCATACTATATTATGCATTTATTATACATAAAAACCTTCCTCTTCAATCACTCTATCTATTAAGGAAACCGCATCAAAATCCGTTGTGTAGTTTTAAAGATTTAAGCATACATAGGGATATAGGGAAATAGGGACAGAGAAAGCAACTTTGTTTTATACTATGTAGTTTCAGCCAGAGGATATGTGTTTACAATATAGTTTTTTGGTGTATATTAGTGTAAATAACCTCGAGTCGCAGTAATTCTTCGATCGATTTATCATTAGTGACACCGAAGAAAAGGCTATAAGTTTTACTATTTAGATTCTATACACGTTACAATAAATATCTGACTAAATAGATTCGATCGTAAAATTGTTAATAATTCTCTAATGTCTAAAATTGTTAATACTTGTGATTCCTCTAGCAATTGCAATTGTTCGTACAAAAAAAGAACTTCATAATTATGAAGTGCTTTTTTTTTGTACGAACACGCAGGTACTATAAATATTAGCTGGGGTTTAAGGCGTAGGTTTTGTGAGTATATTTTATAAAAGAACTTAGTTCCAGCATAGCAACCAACCAACCAAGTTCCAACTAAACCGCAGACCTATGAAAGAATAGGGTAGTTGACTGTTTCGTAAATAAATACCGATATATTCTTCATTAAAATGAATATTACAAAACATCTCGGAAAATATAATAAAATTATTACAGATTTTCATTTACATATATCGCAAAATTTAATCATATAAATCAATAAACACAGAAATAATATATATTGCTCAATTGAGTAGTCTAAAGCAGTGACGTCACAAGTTTGTATTTAGAACATTTTTCATACAAAGTTATCGTTTTGATAGTTGATAAAAGTAACTAATTTGACTAAGGTGTCAATTACCCTACTGTGACAGCGACCTTCCACTTCACACTTGTCATAGGAGAGTTTATTTTCATGTTCCATTGAATAAAAAAGATAGATGATTTGAGAGAGACAGATATTTTTTAATTATGAGTTTGTACTACAAACTTTGTAGTAACCCATAACACCATGTCTGCCCTGTCGTATCCTAAACATCAACTTCATCTCTAACTTAACTATAACTTAAGTAGAGATTTGTTTGAAAAATACTGCAATAAAGACTATATTTCATAGAGTAGAGACAATGTTCTATAAAAAAAAAACTTCAACACTACTAATTAATTACCAAAAATAAAAAGGTTAAGGTACATTGTCTAGTATGTCCTCCTTTTTAACCGTTATATATAACACTAGGCACGTTCAGCGACAAAACAATGGTTTAACATCTCCTTGTTAAAGCAGAAGAATGGTATTCTTAGTGTGAAGGTACTTTAGTGAAGTACCGCTAACTGTTCCGAAGGGACACTTTCACTACGTCTGGCCACGGAACACGCCCCGCCCGTCTGATAAATGTCAATTTTGACACAAAATAAGACATATATAAGTAGTTGTCTCAAATTACTTGTTTTGCTTCTAACCGACTTCAGAAAAAAGAATGTTCTCAATTCCAATATTTTTAGGTATAGAATGCGTAATATCTTTGCCATTTTAAGCAAAGTTTTTGTTTTTTATAATTAATCATATTTCACTTTCATCAAAGGCGTACCGACTTAAATGTCGGGTATTCAACTTTGTGGTAGCTGAGTATTTTAGTATGAGAGATTGAAAAAAAATAAGAACGACGTGTCATAACCACGTTGTTTTCATTTTTTATAACCTAGAATATTTAATATTAAGTTATATTACACCATAGGTGGTGTAATATAACTTAAATTAAATTGGGATTTGCTTGATAGGCCAAGCAAATCCGGTACACTGGTTCTGAATTCGGTTATCTCGGTTAAGTTCGATTAAACTAAGAAAATATTATGATAAAAATACAGAGATCAATAAAATTATTGTATCAATGTGATCAGTAAATGTGATCAGTAAATAGACATAAATACTCAATTAAAACCGAAACACATTCATTATCTAACTATTAAAACGTGAAGCAAAAACTTTTTACCCTTTGCGAAGATTATTCGTACGCAGTATGAAATTTGGCACAGGCAAAGTTTAAATGGTAGAGTAGTGCAGACAGCTCAAAAAATAAAAATGAATTATGGTCTAACTTCAAACATTGGGCGACCACTAGCATGATGAAAATTATTGCTCCACTTTGATTAATACGAAAAAATCGGCCAAGTGCGAGTCGGACTCGCGCAGGAAGGGCTCCGTACCATTATCTATACATTTCAAGTGACCATCTGTTGACGTTATGAATATCGAGCAAAAACGAGCAAAAAAATCACGTTTGTTGTATGGGAGCCCCCTTAAATATTCATTTTATTCTGTATTTTAGTATTTGTTGTAATAGCAGTAACAGAAATACATAGTCTCTGAAAATTTCAAATGTCTAACTATCACGGTTAATGAGATACAGCGTGGTGACAGACGGACGGACAGCGAAGTCTTACTATACTTATAATAGGGTCCAATGAGTATGGTTTCTTAATTTTTAGTAAATAGTAAAGTAACGTAAAGTGTTCGGATGGTATTCATGTTCATTGTGTATAATTAATATGTCTCATATTGTCTTAATAATAGATTTCATTAAAATATGCATTTTGTGCGTACTTCACTCAAAATTACGAAACGAAGGGTCTTCTTCCCCTTTTATTAAGATAGGGGTGCATTTTATTGATACCAGTTTATTTGCTAGGGGAAAAATTCATTTTCGGGGAATATTCGACCGCATAGTTTTATTTTGCCTAAGGATTTACATATCTATTGTTTGTAGAGTCAATACGGGACTAGTTCAATAAATTTAAGGAGGTACCTATCTTTGATTAAAATATAAATAGCCAAGTTTTTGTACGTTCAAGTTTTTCTATTAATTACGAAAACTATAATAATAAAATTAATACGTAAGATCTGCGTTTCCACCAATTCAAGGCCAATTCGTAGAGCCACGTTGATGTCAGCACGAACGGGCCGACTCGACCAGGTCGGTACTACCCTCGCAGAAAAAATCAACGTAAAATGACAGCGTTCGTGCTATCGTGTTTCGTTGGTCGGTGCGAGACCGGTGGCCCAATGATGCAGAAGCATCACTAGGCCGCCATAGTGTGGGTCACCATACTGCATTGTTGCATTCTCTGCATTCGCAATGAGTATAGTGACCACCACTCTTGGATTCTGCTGATGCTTTCCATCAGGCAGAGTAGTCATTTTGGCAGGGCCATACATAAAAAAATACCAGTAAATATTTTTAATTAGGTATTCGCGACATTTATTTATTTGCATTTCTTACAAAATTCATTAAGTTGTGTCTGCACTTTTACCGACTACTTATACTTTTCCCAAACTAACTTATGCTTGTGCTTAACTTGATCCAAATTTGTAGTTAAAAACCTGTAGTAGGTACTTGAGTGCCAAAAGTCTTGATTTTTTCATTGAATTTGATTGAAATTTTATAATTCAAATCTGCCCAATTATTTTCGCCAGTATACATTCTGTAAATTGAAAAAGAAACAACTTCCAACTCTGTATAATACAACTTAATATAGAAACTGATTCAATGAACTTGTACGCAAGCAATTTACTTTGAATTTGAATTCATGCTAATGTATTGACAATGGCAGTACAGACCTTGATGATGTTCAAAATAGAGCAAAACTTGTTGTCAGCCGAAGGCAGCCGCTATACAGACCATTGTGAATTATTAAGTGTCCCACTATCTATGTTCTTGTTCACGGTCCGTGATATGCCGCTATACCTACATACACCTAAATATATGTAAGTACTTAGTTAACAAGCGAATGCTTGGTATGTCCTATGTACTTACAGGTTTGTTCGTAGCTATATTATATTCGACTTAAGAACATAGTGACTTAACGATTAATTTTCTTCCCCTGACTAGGACCAGAAATTATTGGTTCGTACGAAACTTTGATTTTTTGCACTTTAAGATTATTACTTTCAGCGTTAGTCGTACTTCTCTATTATTGTTACCCATCTGAAAACACCATAAGGCTAACAGTTAAAAAAAAAGTAGGTACATATCTACAAATTTTAAGAATTTTAAGTAAAATTTATGTAAACTCAAACAAAAATTACTTCACAAAGTGTTATGTATGGACTAAATAAATGGAAAGAATCAGGAATAAAAACGTTTAACTGAACCATCTTCGATACGATACTATCCCACTGTAATATATTGAGAATGATATATAATTGAAAACGTTACATTAACTGAAAACCGTTACATTATATGTTATCTAAAGTCTCAGTTGTGACTTCTTTTGTGAAAAACATTGTATTGAAAAATCTATTGGAATCTAAAATTCACTTGAGAATTGGTGACTCTTCGATTTGGGATGAAAACGTTCATTGTAAGGTTTATTGTACTCTCTGGAGAATTTTGACAAGATTGCAATACACATAACAGTATTCCCTAAAGCTATACTTACTGCAGCAACTTCATTATAGCAGTTGTTTTCGTTTTTTACTCGACTACGGGGAAGTCAAAATGAAGATTAATCGTTTTGAACAGCCTATGTATAATGATAATATAATATTTTGGACATCTGACACACACCGTCATCCAGTCCCAAACTAAGCAGAGCTTATACTATGGGTACTGGACAACTGACTATGTATATGTTTTTATGTTCCATTGTAGCGCCTAAATTACTGAACCGATTTCAACAAGCGTTACCAATAAATTGGAAATAAAGGCTCAGGAGATATAGGTTATATGCAGTTTGATTAAAGTTTTGTATATGTGGTTAGGTTATAGTTTTTCAATCTTATTTTTATCGGAAGTTGATTTTAAATTCAAAGGTTTTAATTTTCACTTAAAGAATAAGTAGATGTTGTTATAATGATTGATATAATAAAATTAAGCATAGCTATTTAATTACCAACGGATTTACTGGCGTATTATACAGCAGCGTGATGAACCCTAGGGCCAAAAATACGTGAAACCGCATCTTACCTTTAAAAGTATTGTTACAAAGGTGGCTTGATCTTGATATTCGTGTGCTAGGTTACCGCTACTCGACGTCTTCAATGCGCCTATTTTGCGTGATGGGTCGGCATTATTAATGCCAACCCAGTTCCTCCAAGAAGCCTAGCAAACTTCGACCCTCACGTTGCCGACGACTTCTGGAAGCGACCTCGGCGACCCGAGGTGTCTCGCGCGGTATTCTGCCACCCTAGGACATGCCATGATGACATGGGCGGCTGTTTCCTCCTCCTACATGCACGCTCTACATAGAGGGCTGTCCGTTACACCTAGAGTGAAAAGATGTTTGTTTAGTAGTGCATGACCAGTTATTGCTCCAGTTAAGAGTCGAACAGTTGCGTTACAAAGATGGCTACAAATAATTCCTTCCTAATATTTTCTCTATCCTTCCTTCCTACTTAATATATAACTTACTTAATAATTTAGGGGCCGCACTGCGGTCGGAATTCGACCATAATTCATTTTTTATTATTGCTATTAGGTTTCTGCACTTCTTCTCTATATACATTTTAATTGTGCCAAATTTCATACTCCGCCGTTCGCAAATTTTCGTAAAATAGTTACAAAGTTTTTGCTTCACATTTTAAAATACAGATAAATCTCGTGTCACATTGTTGCTTTTTTTTTTAATGTATGGCCAGCCAAAATGACTCTACTCTGCCTGATGGAAAGCACCACCAGTCACCATACTCGTTGCGAACGCAGACAATGCAGCATGGCGACCCACACCATGGCGGCCTAGTGATGCTTCTGCATCTTTTAGTCTAGTCAACAAGTATGGAACTTGTTGACTGGACTATTTGGGCCTCCGGTCTCGCACTCACCAACGAAACGCGACAGCACGATCGCTGTCATTTTACGTTGATTTTCTGTGCGAGGGTAGTACCACCCCGGTCGAGCCGGCCCGTTCGTGATTATATCAGCGTGGCTCTACTAGGTTCCTTGGAAATTGCTCATGATGAACTGCGAAACTATCCAACCGATTTTCACGCTTCATTTTCAGGGTTCCGTGCCAAAGGCAGGAACCCTTATAGATTCCTATCTATAGACAGGTCTTCAAAAATGATATTGAGGTTTCTAATATATTTTTTTTCTAAACTGAATAGATTGCGCAAGAGACACTTCCAAAGTGGTAAAATGTGTGTCCCCCCCCCTGTAACTTCTAAAATAAGAGCATGATAAATCTAAAAAAAATATATGATGTACATTACCATGCAAACTTCCACTTAAAATTGGTTTGAACGAAATCTAGTAAGTAGTTTTTTTTTTAATACGTCATAAATCGTAAACTGCAATTTACCTTTCATTCAATCAATACAAATATAAAAATAAAATGTTACTTGCTGCTGCGGAACCCTTCATCGGCGAGTCCGACTCGCACTTGGCCGCTTTTTTAACCGACTTCCAAAAAGGAGGAGGTTCTATGTTCCACTGTATGTATTTTTTTTTTTTATGTATGTTCACCGATTACTCCGTCAATTGTGGACCGATTTTGAAATATTTTTTGTATTCGGAAGGGTATGCTTCCGAGGTGGTCCCATTGCCCCCATATCAGGATCTGATGATGGGATCCCAGGGAAAAAGAGAGAAACCTTCATTTTTTATAGGCACATACTATGTTTTTCGTATATTTTCTGAAGTTACATCGGTATTTGCGTCTGGTAGTCATCATTTTATGATGATGAGCTGATGATATAAGGTACAACTCCTTAACGGTTAGGAGTTGGAGGATAAATCTTTAAATATCATATGTATATATGTTACCTTTAGTCGTATTCATTCAAATTATTTAGGTAAGCTGATGATGGAAGGTGAAAGGTACAACTCCTCAACGGTTAGGAGTTGGAGGATAATTCTTTCAATTTCATACGTATCTAAAGACCTTCAGTCGTATACTTTCAAGTTATTTAGGTAAGCTAATGATAAAAGGTTAAACTCTTCAACAGTTAGGGATTAGAGGATGATTTTAATATTACACGTACGTATAGACCTTAATTTGTATTCTTGATGATGAAATTTGATAAAATAGTTCAACTTACTACTTACCAACGATTGTTTGCACTAAAAACTGAAAAATAAAAACTTTTTATAAAAAAAAAAACCGACTTCCAAAATACATCCAACGAAAACTCTCTGCCAAAAAAACACTTAAAGCGTAAAATAAACTGGTTCTTCATAAATTGCCTATACCTAATTCTTTATTCATTTAAATAGTAGTATTATAATGTGTGCTAGGTACCTAAACTCTGTTTAAAGTCGGTGCTAAGCCAAAAAGAATACAAACGATCAATTACAAAAGTCTAAGGGATAGTCACTTAGCACCGACTTCAAACGGATTCTAGGTACCTAGCACACATTATAATACTACTATTTAAATGAATAAAGAATTAGGTATAGGCAATTTATGAAGAACCAGTTTATTTTACGCTTATAGTATTTTTTTGGCAGAGAGTTTTCGTTGGATGTTTTTTGGAAGTCGGTTTTTTTTTTATAATTAATATTTGTATTCTACTGGGATGCTCAAGATGTGATAGTTAACATCAGGCTTACCCAAACCAACAGTAGCCAAGCATGATAGAAAAATGCGCAGGCGAAGTTGTGTCAGTTTTTTTAACATTACATCAATGAGCTTATAATTGCAAGAGAAGTAGAATTAAGTGACTTAATTAGTGAGGTACAGACGTGAAGTCGTAACTCAAGTCCCTTAATAATAGAAAGTCTTAATAATTAATCACGTTGCTCATACCAAGATTCTACGAGCAAATTAAATATCTATTAAAGATTTCTCTAACTACTAAGTAAGTTGAATTTATTCCCTTTCTTCGAGCTTGGTATTTGTTATTAACTAATGTAGGTCCAAGAATCGAAGGAAATATATTAGATAGGTTAGATATAAATTTATTGGATATTTACAATAACAATTACAAATTAGTTTTCTTTATGTACCTACAGTAATATTACATCATTCCCAGTGCGAGAGTTGTCTTATAAATTAAAAAAATATTGCAGTACATAACGTACATAGGAACTATTTATTTTAAATTTAAGATTGGTTCCATGAATCTGGGGGCACGGTCGTGCCCCCGCCAAGACGAGCCAAGCGAAGCGCAAGGGCACTACCTACCTTATTTTCTCGAAGTGTTTCGTCGTTTTTTTGAACCCTCATAACTTTGGTTCCTGATATATCAGATCGTTCAAATTCTCAGGATATGATGTTACGAATAGACTAATGAAACGTACAAAGTTTCAATTGCATAGCTTTAATACTTTAGATTTTATTGATACCTAAAAAACACCGATTTCGTCACTGACACACTGATGATCATCAAAACTGTTAGGGTACTTCCTGAAGTGCTAGAAAGCCGAAATTTGGTATGTAAACTAAGTTTAGTATACAAACAACAAAAAAATTCATAAACCTATTACTTTGGCTCCCAACCCCCAAATTTGGGGGGTGGAAGTTTGCATGAGACTTTCACAAATTTTTATGCTAGTGGTTTTATTTTTAGTACATGGACTTTTTCGAGAGAAGAAAGAAGATGTACGAGAAATACACCCCAAAAAAATAAAAATAAAACTGCCTCAAGCAACTTACAAAAAGAAATGAAATCCCACCAAAAACATTTTCATGTAAAATGTTTCCAAGACGACTACATATGGCTTAGCCTGTGAAAAAGATATCAGATCTCATGTTCATGTGAGCCAAGGTTCTAAATCTACACGCCCTAACTCTACCAACCCTAACTTTATAAACTCTACATCTCAATGAAAATGTATGGCTTGGCTGTTTCGTTACTTCAGAAACTAAATATTCGTATAACACATTACTTCAGAAACTAGATATTTGCAAACACAAAATACATTCGTTTCCTCTTCGTGACGGTATGGTAGCAAAACGGCGAAGCCATACATTTTCACTGAGATGTAGAGTTTTTGAAGTTAGGGTTGGTAGAGTTAGGGCGTGTAGATTTAGAACCTTGGCTCACATGAACATGAGATCTGATATCTTTTTCACAGGGTAAGCCATATGCAGTCGTCTTGGCAACATTTTACATGAAAATGTTTTTGGTGGGATTCTATTATTTGTTGGTGGTAGCTAAAAATAAGCGGATCAAAAATATTATTTTATTTTGTGGCGATATTTTCAAGTATTTATGCACTTTCAAATATGAAATCTTTTTATTGCCTATTGGCTTTATAACACAGATACTGCTCATAAAAGTTTTTTATTAAGAAATCGGTAACTGCTAACATAAATATTACCCAAATTCAATCATTGCTATTGGAACATTAAACAAGCGGTTTAAAAATATTGTTTTCCTTCGTGGCTGTATTTTTAAACGGCTTCCAAAAAGGTTCTATGTTCCACTGTATGTTTTTTTTTTTTTCATGTATGTTCACCGATTACTCCGTCAGTTGTGGACCGATTTTAATTTTTTTTTTGTATTCGAAAGGGTATGCTTCCGAGGTGGTCCTATTGCCAGCATATCAGGATCTGATGATGGGATCCCAGGGAAATCGAGGGAGACCCTCATTTTTTTATAGGCATATACTATGTTTTTCGTATATTTTCTGAAGTTACACCGGTATTTGCGTGTGGCAGTCATGATGATGAGCTGATGATGTAAGGTACAACTCCTTAACGGTTAGGAGTTGGAGGATAAATCTTTAAATATCATATGTATATGTGTTACATTTAGTCGTATTCTTTCAAATTATTTAGGTAAGTTGATGATGGAAGGTGGAAGGTACAACTCCTCAACGGTTAAGAGTTGGAGGATAATTCTTTCAATTTCATACGTATCTAAAGACCTTCAGTCGTATACTTTCAAGTTATTTAGGTGAGCTAATGATAGAAGGTTAAACGCTTCAACAGTTAGGAATTAGAGAATGATTTTAATATTACACATACGTATAGACCTTAATTTGTATTCTTGATGATGAAATTTGATGAAATAGTTCAACTTACTACTTACCTACGATTGTTTGCACTAAAAACTAAAAACTTTTTATAAAAAAAAAACCGACTTCCAAAAAACATCCAAAGAAAACTCTCTGCCAAAAAAGCACTTAAAAGCGTAAAATAAACTGGTTCTTCATAAATTGCCTATACCTTATTCTTTATTCATTTCAATAGAAGTATTATAATGTGTGCTAAGTACCTAAAATAATCGTAACCATCGTACCTGATGGTAATCGCTTACCATCAGGTGATACGTCTGCTCGTCTGCCACATATTCCATGAAAAAAATATGTCCGGCAATGGTCAGTGAAATAGTCAGTGTTAAAATTCAAACAATTTTGTTTCTTTGGATTAAAAGAAACCGAAGGATCATTGGATAGTATTGTATGTACTCAACTTCGAAAATTTATAGCTTTTATATGGCACTGAATCTTATTGTAGTCAGTTCTAGAACCAACATATAGGTAAAGGTCAAGTCAAACAGCGGTAGGGGCGGGACGACAACGCGGCTTGAATGGGTTGTAATGCACTAGTTGATATTGAAGTTGTCACAGAAAATTGTCGCGGTCGGCGTACAGTCTTAATCTATGAAGTCGTCTATGTTAGCGGTTAGAGGTTGCTGCGTAATAATTTACTGAACACTGAAGGCTACTCTGTTCCTGATAAAGTTTCAGATTCATTCATTCAGTAATCTGCTGTAGAACACGTTGAAAGAAAGAACAAGGAAAAAAACGAGTAGAGAGTTATGAGTAGACTTAACATAAAATAAACAAACTGCTAATCTATATATATAAAAGAGGAAGGTGACTGACTGACTGACTGCCATACCCAGAGATCAACGCATAGCCCAAACCGCTGAAGCTAGAATTCTGAAATTTTGCATGTAGGGTCTTTATATAACGTTCACTTACGTTATATACGCACTAAGAAAGGAATTTTCGAAATTTCACCCCTAAGGGGGTAAATCAGGGGATGAAAGTCTGCGTGAAACCACAAGTAAAATCTAGTTCTTAAATAATTATACAATTAAAACCAAGTTTTAGTTATAACTTACAAAAAATTACAATTCTTATACTCATTGTTAAGTAAGATCAATATTTTAATTTAGTGATCTGCCTGATCTAGATAGGACGTGTGTATAAGTTGTAAAAGTATCTAGTGACTCTATGCTGGTAAACAGCCGCCTCAGTATATCCACTAGGATCACCAAAGCGTGCACCCATGCTCGTCCCGGTTTGCCATCAGAGGTGGGCGGCGAGTCACTTCACGGCTCGGTCCAGGTCATCCTTCGTCACGTCGAAGTCGTCGGAACACATAATTGGTTCCGACGGTAATGGGGGGCGCGAGGGACTACCCTGGCTCCTGGGGAAGAGGGTATCTACCACTCTTCCCACAAACTCGGGGTCCAGGGTCTGTACTTGTGTAGTCTTCATGTTCATAGAGGCCGTAAATGCGACTTTAGTATAACATCTTTGCCCTAGTTCCACCCTGGTATTAGGTACACTCTCCCTTAGTATATTTTACTAATAAAGTACCTGGATGACCGAGCGTCGCTCGGTTTTTTTTTATAAATGGGTTTTTTGGCAACATTGGGACTATCCAAACGCCACCTTTTTGTTATTTTTCTTCCAATAGTTTAGTGGTGCCCTCTCTTGGTACGCCTGATACTGTTTATTCTGCACTTTATTCCAGTATAGTTTAATGTAGTTCGCTCGAGTTGCGATAGATGGCGCTAGATGTACATTCATTTGATTGTTAAAAACACGAATAAAACGATATTTTCTAAACATGAATCCTAGCTAGATCGATTTATCGCCCGCAAAAACCCCTGCATACAAAATTTCATGAAAATCGTTGGAGCCGTTTCCGAGATTCAGATTATTAATTTATATATATACAAGAATTGCTCGTTTAAAGGTATAAGATTAAGTTATTTTTTAAATAATTTATTTACAAAAAAGAAATATATTTTTTGTTTTTTTTTTTAAAGACAACTCCCGCACTAGGAATAAATCCTGTGTCGCGGGGGACTTTACAAACATACATGAAACGGACACAAAGAGCACCCAGACTCAGAACAACAATTTGTGGATCACACAAAGTGTTGTCCTACGTGGGTTTTTTTTTTTTTTTTTTAATGTTTGGCCCTCCAAAATGACTCTGCTCTGCCTGATGGAAAACATAAGCAGAATCCAAGAGTGGTGGTCACCATACTCATTGCGAATGCAGACAGTGCAGTATGGCGACCCACACTATGGCGGCCTAGTGATGCTACTGCATCTTTTAGTCCAGTCAACAAGTATGAAACTTGTTGACTAGACTAATTGGGCCCCCGGTCTCGCACTCACCAACGAAACACGACAGCACGAACGCTGTCATTTTACGTTGATTTTCTGTGCGAGGGTAGTACCGCCCCGGTCGAGCCGGCCCGTTCGTGCTGAAATCAGCGTGGCTCTACTACCTCTGAACCCACGACACTTGGCGAAGTAGGAAGCGGCGTGGTGACCGTGAAACCACTAGGCCAAACGTGCAGTGCAAATATGGTGGTTATACTCGTAATACATGAAATGTGTTCATTACAATTGATTACAATTTTCAAAATATTAACCAAATCTTAGGTTGAGAATTGAAACTCCTAGCTACTAAGTAACCTGTGATAGGGAATGTTATATATGTACAAATATCAACTCTATATACAAACCCAATCTTTAATATTTAGAGCTAATACACAATTTTTTGACCGGGTTTATATACTAAACACTGAATAAACATTTACCTAAAATATAAGAGTAAAATATCTTAAAATATTTAGAAAAAACTGTTCTGTTACCGCAAACGTCGCTTTATGAGATTTTGCGGTCATCAAAGTGATTGCACAGCTCTCTGGAATTCTGTAAGATTTAAAGATAACAGTAGATTGAGCTTCGCCATGTTTCTTTTACAAAATTGTAGGGCTTATCCAGGGTCAATCAGTTTCATCTTATAAAGTCTTAATTTTTATTAACTTTTAAGATTTGAGATAGATATTTAATTAATTCAATTTACCGGTTATAAATACATCAAATGAAGTTAAGATTCACAAAAATAAGAACTAAAAATAAACATATAAAAGTAAACTTATAAAATAAGTATTTTTACACAAATAGATTTATTGCATAAAGAAGTATGATTTTATGGGCAACTCTTGTTTAGTGTACCCTCATTTATACAGTGACATATATCGTATAGTAGTAATTTTTGAGGAGTTCTATTCTAAATAGAAACCAGGAATTCCCATCTGCTCGTTGCTCACATATTGTAAAAAACAAAAGCGCGGTATCTTTCGAACGTATAGTTTACGTTAGGAAACCAATTAATTAAATAATATAGTTTATAAAATGCTTTCAATCATTCGATTTGCTGGGCTAGTTATTACATAATAGAATAAATTGATAATTTTAGCATTACTGTCTTTTATTATTTCATCATTTGTCCAATTTAGAATCATCGCGTAATTGTGTTAAGTACTTGTAATTTGTGATCTTGCTGCTTGCAATTTTCTTTACAGTTAAATTATGTTAGTTTTATGACTTCTACTAACCCTAACAATGAACACTGACACGTATAATTTCACTTTCATTTCATTCCAACACAACGTTCGCGACCTGATCAATCTAATTGGCACTTTTCTATTTTCAGAAATTACCTCCACGAAATTGTTAGGCGTCGTGCCACTGACAGATTCTGTTACTCCATAATGGACACGTTTGAATGCAAGTGAAATTATATCAAATGAGAAGGTAGAAGGTTCTGGAGGTCCAAGATGGCGACCACAGCTCCAGCGGCGTCGTGCATGAGCACGGAACATGGTTGCGTCATGTTCGACTGTCTTGTGCATCTTTGGGAATGGTAAGTCTAAAACTTTTAAAATATTTATAACTAGCGACCCGCCCCGGCTTCGCCCGGGTGGATTTCAGATGCCTCCGCCGACGACACGATTCGTGCATTTTAAATCTGTAATATCTTCGAAAATATTCATTTAAATTAAATACTGTAAAGGGCCATTTTGATCTATATTAAATGCACAATGTATTTAATTTACTTAATTGTATAAGGATTCATTCTGTATTGCTTAAAATCACTTCGTAAATAAGCCATTATATCTCGTAAAAAGAAAGGAATAAAAAATGGTTGTTGTGGGTTATCCCTAAGAGATAGACATATACCGGCGCGGACTTTTTTGTAGTACTTTTTAAGGTGCACAATACTGTAGTACATT
This sequence comes from Diaphora mendica, assembly GCA_949125395.1. Lineage (NCBI taxonomy): Eukaryota > Metazoa > Arthropoda > Insecta > Lepidoptera > Erebidae > Diaphora > Diaphora mendica. The sequence continues at coordinate 10,600,575 of OX421331.1, forward strand.
ATTTTGATCTATCTCGTAGGGTGCAACCAGCGTATGCAATGTAAGCGCAAAAAAATGTGTTTATTTGCTACATCACATTAGAAACCTCGAAAATTAATAGTGTTCCCATACTATATTATGCATTTATTATACATAAAAACCTTCCTCTTGAATCACTCTATCTATTAAAGAAACCTGCATCAAAATCCATTGCGTAGTTTTAAAGATTTAGGGCCGGTTTTTCAATAGTCAGATAAACAGTCAAATAGCATTTATTCCTCAGTTAGCGTAAGTTTGGGTCTTTCAATAGTCAGACATCAGTTATCAGACGAATAAAGCTGTAATCTGACTGATAACTTTATCTGTGCTTTCAAACCTCAGTTAGTGTTTTATTCTGTAGAATAGTGATTTGACGTTGTGTATTTCTCTTGTACCTATTTGTGGTAAAGTTTAAGTACGTTGTCGTTATTGAATATTTGATAGATTATGGATGTTTTTGACTCGATTGACTTTTTGTTCTGAGGTAAAAAGGGTTATTAGAGAAATATAGGTTACAGATACTATAGAGAAGATGAAGAATTTTTATTTCACACACTGCTATCTAGTTCGAAACAAAACAGAGCTTGTACTATTGGTAACGAGAAGATTTCCCTAGTGGCCGTTTGCGGAACTAACGTATGACAGACACTTCTTTCAGCATGTACAGAGCGAGTGCATTGTTATTGTTTCATTGATAGACGTCTACGGAGAAGTAAAAAATACGTATTTTAAAAGTGGAATGTTATCGTGTATACGTATTTTTATCTGTCATACGTTAGTTCTGCGACTTGCCGCTAGGGAATCTGCTCGTCACCATTTAAATTCTTTCTACAATGATTTCATTGATAGACGTCTACGGAGTAGTAAAAAAAATACTTTAGGACCACTTCGTGAGGGTAAACAGTATTCTAAAAGTGGAATGTTAACGTGTATACGTATTTTTATCTGTCATACGTTAGTTCTGCGACTTGCCGATAGGGAATCTGCTCGTCACCAATAAGTACAGAGAACTGACATAAATACAAATATACTTTTTACTTAACACATATTTATTAAACGTAGAAACACCCGTTTAAAAAATTACTATGCACCACCCGCAAACCCGGCATTTCATTTTTATAAATTTTGATTTTAATAATTGTTATGGACTCTACTACAGGAATATCATGAACGACTTTTTACTAAATTATTATTTACTACATCTATTATAGACAAATAATAATTATAATCGAATGCTTTCATTTCATTTACTTAAATATCCCAAACCGGCTTGTTGACTGTCTGACTATCTGACTGTTTACTCCCGATTGAAAAACACAAAAAGTTTATTCGCTTGTTAAAGAGCTGGATACATTTATTCCCTTGTTAGTTATTAGACCGTTTAACTGCGGATTGAAAAACCGGCCCTTAAGCAAACAAAGGGACATAGGGACAGAAAAAGCGACTTTGTTTTATACTATGTAGTGATAGAACTAGTTTGACGGTTTCGCTCGCGAAAGTAATGATTTTTATTAATCGTTTTATTTAGGATTGTTGGATTTCGAACGTCATTGTAATTAATGGCAACATTTTTGATTGTCACTTTTTCTTGTTTGACGTTTTGAGAATAACAGATTGTACTATAGAGACGCTTGCCGGCCGAACACGTTTTCGCATTTGATTGTCGGTTTAAGCGAATTGAATTGATATTAAGCTAATTTCCCAAGACTCGGTTTTCGTCGGTCACCGTTATGATTGGCCTGGTTAGGACTCGCGAGTTATTGTAGGCGCGTTCAAAAGGGCGTGATCCGTGATAGCTAATACGAGTTTATTGTAATTCGAATACCTTGAAAGATATACAGCACTTTGGAGCATGTTTGTGTGAACGTACCAAGACAAAGCAGAGAGGAAACTACCCAAGAGATCTCTTGGAACACCGAGAACAAGGAAGCCACACAACTCCAGTAAGTGCTTGATGATTTTAGTTTAGATTAAGAACACGGTGACACAGCCGTCGTTCATTGCTCTCGCTAGTGAACTTGTTTAGTGATTGTATGCTTATAACATGGGCCTATAGGTATTTCAAACGTCACAAGGTGATCGCTGCATTGGCGAGAGGAATGAACAGGGATGAAAAGCGTTTGTAGGATTCCAGACTAGAACCTATCTCCGTGTCAATTTTCGTCGTCCAGATCCGTTATGTTGTTTTAATGTGATGGAGTAACAAAAGTTTATTCAATAGTAAGATACACTAGTAACCGCAGGGTTCAGCACGGCTGCACGATTAGCAGAGTATGGTTATAGTCCTTTCATTGCCTCTATTTGATTACGAAGCGCAAAAGGCTGGAGTTCCAGTTGATATTATATTTCAATATCTTTAATAAGTATCGTCACATTTTAGGAAATGTAAATTATCTGCCTAAGCCTTTCTTATAAATTTACTTTTTTGAATAACTTAAGTCTAAAACTGCGTGACTAAATATTATTAAGCAAAATATAAGCTAATTGGTACAAACATGGAAAAATTCTAACTTTAATGTATGAGAAGCTTACACAAACAGGAAGAGTCACCAAATTTACTTGGTCTGCGTCAAAATTCACTATATCCATTGTAGTCAGACCACAGTAACAGTTATATGGACCTACATATGTATAGGTTTATAGTGTACCGGAATCATTTGATCATATTAATAGAACCCTTAAGAGAAACAGGGTTGTTTTATACTTGTCAATGCACTTATATGGGTTTATTAGGCATTGAAAAGATATCACTAATAACCGAGTAGTCTGCTATAATAAAAAGACTATGCAATGTTTTACCCACATCTACGAAAATTGCTCTTTCACAATCCCTTCTTTTCCCCATCCTTAATTATGCTGATGCCAGTTATATTGATCTCACTCTCTTGAGAAACCTGTCGTCGAGCGTGGAGACCAACTATATAAGCTTCAGAGACTCCAAAATCTATAAGTATAAGATTCAAATTTGGATTACGCAAATGTAATCATGTCTCCGATTATCGTAAACAGCTTAAGTGGTTACCCATCCGCCTTCGCCGGAATGCACCTATTCTTTCTCTTGTGTACAATATTCTCTTCAATCCAATTACTCCGTGGAGTAAGAGATTTCAGGTAACGTGTTACTGCTACTGCTACTGTACTACTGCGACTGTGCTTACTTGAAACACATCCCAAATCGTTGAGATCGTCAGAGAATTTGAAATTAAACATGCCAGGATATACATCCAAATTCCTCGACGCTCTCCTGTGGAACGCCCTACCAGTCGCAATAAGACGTGCGAAAACATTTTAAGAGACTGGTGAAAGAATATTACCTGAGAGACGTCAATGTCCCATAGTTTGCTATACTGAGTTAGGTATTCACTTTTGTGTCTGCATGGAATGTCTGTATGTTTCACTCATATATTTAGATGTATTTACTTAATCCTTCACATTACTTCTTGCTATTATTTTATGTAATGTGTAAATTCTAATACACCAGGTACTTACTACCATATTAGGATAAATGTATGGTTTTATAAATTACTTGCGAACTTCGTACCATTAACATTTCTGTCTCAGCTGCCCGTCGCGGACAAAAAAAAAGACTTTTCGCGCGATCTTTAAATGTTTCTTATACACAAACCATGTCCTAACAATAAGGAACACATAAAAAAAGAATTATTTAGTTTGGTGCAGCCGATCGGAAGTTATGCGCGTACATACATTTCGGCGATACATTTATATATATATATAGATATGTTGATACTGAATTTTAAAAATATTATCTAATATCATTACCATTTACTTGATTATCCATTTTGATATTAAAATAATATCCATCTACTCCCTGCCAAAAGATTAATGGATATTGTAACGCGTCATAAGACCTATGCGTTTAAGACACACGTTTCAAATCATTGTTACGACGATGAAGCATAATATCTCTAGACTGCAAATTTCTCCAACAACGACAATAGCCACTTCGTTGATTGTCGGTGAATTAAACCTCCTTGCATGCTCACCAGCAGGTGTTTTATCAGCTCTGATTGCAATATTATGGCTGTCCGATGGCATACGATCTAAGGCTATTTTGAACATTTTATTTAAATTATTGTTTCTTCATCAGAAGATGAAGAAACGTTTGCAGTTCTTGGACAATGGTTCGTTTTACTGTAGGATTATGAGCACATTGCATTTCAACTTCCGCAACTTGATTGCCCATAAAATAAATTTGTAAAAATTGATGGTCCACATCTGGGAGTGGCAACAGTGCTCCCAGTCAGTGATAAATTATCCTTTTATCTGCAATTATCTTGTTAAAATATTATTTGTGATACAAATGTATTTTAACGCTTTACAATATTGACAAATACTTAATTGTCATTTTCCCCAATTGTCACGGATTTGTCGGCACAATAATCTACTTCCGGATTGCAGTGGAATGCTACTCGTTCCAGGTTCACAGGAGCACTGTTTCTGCGGTATCGCTCGATTTCATTGCGTCGTGCTCGCTGTTGTTGTGTTTGGAGTGCCCAAACTCGTTCCATTCTAAGCGGCTCTGTCCACTTGATCCCTTGCTTAGATCCCCTGGGGATCCATGTGAAAATTTCGTCCACACACAAGCAGGGGATCGAAGTGGATGAAAATCTTCCAAATGAAACCCCTGGGGGATCAAAATGGAATCGAAATCCAAATGGATCCCCTAAGGGATCAGTGTGGACGAAATTTCCACATGGATCCCCCTAGGGATGGGGATTTAAGTGGACGGAGCCGCCTGTCTATGTCATTATTATTGACTGTAGAGCGCAATTCTGCCATAGCAATACGAATGTTATCATTATCCGTCTCTCGCTGGTCATCAGTGCAGATTGCGCGTGAGGTAGCTCGTCGCACATCTGATTGACTTCGACGACCTATGTCAGTTCGTCTTTGTCTTGGCATTTTCAAACAATAATAGTAAATAAAATTCTCACTCACTGACAAACTGATAATAGAAGATTTTAATAACGGTAATAGAATGACAGGTACTTTATTATGCCGTAGTTGCAAAAAATAGCCTGTACTTATAACCTTTCGTCTAACATTCGACAGACGATTGACATCAATAATTTTTTCGCATTCCAACAAAACAGCGTTTATGAAATACTTATTTTGTTTGTGATATGACCTCTATGGATATGACACAATGAAGGCCTTTTTATTTGCATTCTAAACAGTGACAACCATAAAAATATGTCAATACAATGACAAAAATTTCTGAATGAACCAACAATAACAACCATCAAAATAATAATATTAAAATACGCGATAATAATATATAAATAATATGTGGTGTCTATTTAAAACCCTTAATTTAATAAGTGGTTCAATTTGACAGTCAAAAGTTTGACAGGAAAGTTGGTAGAACAGTTTATATGGGCAAAAGGAAATTGTTGTTTTTATTAACTTCCTCGCAATTTTTCCACATTTTCTCACCGTTTAAACCTTCCCTGAACTACGACAAACATTTCAAAACCTAAATCAGCCAAATCGGCCCGGCGGTTCTCGAGTTTTAGCCAGACAAACGAACAGCAATTCATTTTTATATTTAAGAGAGATGAAGATTGTAAAAAAAATAACGAAAGCCAACTTCAAGGTTCGACTTGATTTCTCTTGGATGCCATCATCAGATATTAGTGTCCTTATCATGGTACCACCGTTGGGATATCTGATTTCCATTAAAAAAAGCATCATCAAAATCGGTTCATAAACGACGAAGTTATCCGCGGACACGTACAAAAAACATATATAGGGTCGAATTGAGAACCTCCTCCTTTTTAGAAGTCGATTAAAAATGATTTTTAGAAGTTCAATTCTGATTTTTGAAAGAAGAAAAACTAAGAGATTTCGAAATATATTCTTACAAACTTGCTTATTTGGCATTGAAATTAAAGTAGTTGTTAGTAAATTCTATAAATCAATAAGTTCTACTTCCAACTATTAGGTACTTTAACTAAATACTAATTGTTAGGTACAACCATATATTACAATTACATATATAACACCAACATTTTGAGCAAAGCGACTATAGAGCCATTCAGGTAGAAAATACTCAGACGTAAATATCGACCGCAGTCTCCGGAAACTCTCCGGGCAAGCCTATGTTAATAATAACCGGTCACAATGCCGTGTCATCTTTATGAAATACTAGCTAGTGCCCGCGGCTTCGCCTGCGTGTATATCGGCTACCGCGGCAAATAGTAGCCTATGTGTTATTCTGATGTATAAGCTATATTACTGTAAAGTTTCATCCAAATCCGTTCAGTAGTTTTTGCGTGAAAGAATAACAAACATACTCATTCACAAACTTTCCTTTATAATATTTGTGTGATTACGTGTTTACTTACTTTCCACACAAAATCTCCCTCAAATTAATCAACATGTTCATTGGGTCTAGTGGTTTTCCCTGCGAATTGAAACTTATACTGTAAATCTATCCCCTATCCCAGCTAGCAGCTTGTACGTTGTGACAGCTGTCTAGTTGCCTGTGTAGTATATAACTGGGGTTTACACTTCAGCCGGCTAGAGTTGCCTGTCGTACTAGGCGTACAGACATGACAGCCTGTGACAGCCTCTTCCGCACTCTATCGTTGCAAACCACACAATGCACACGGAGAGAGACTGACAGACAGTTGTACTACAAAGAAAATAAGTTTTTTTAAAAATGTTTTGTTCATAATATAATCTATAGAGTTATACGTCAGTTTGAAAAAAGAACTTTAGTAATTTTGGTTGTTAATCAGAAATTTTAATAATGTTCAATTTGTAATTGAAAATAAATTTTCAACGACGAAACAAATTGCTGTATTTTTTAATGATAATTAATAAAACAATAAACATAACTACTTAAAGAAAATAATTAAACAACGTATGTATAAAAATTAAACTTTTTATCAATAAAATTAAACCGGGAATGTACATAATCGTATTGTGTAATTGCCTCAATTCATCTAACGTACTAGACTATTCTGGAATCAGTTAAGTACTTTAACAATAAAGCACGGTTCTATTTCGGAGGTATGTCTAAAATAAAACTTGAAATATTCCAACACTTCCGCGATTTCTCTATTGTGTTTCCATGGTACTGCTATGTCTAACTTTAGCTCATGCCTCCTACAAACGGGTAATGGAAAGTCTAGACGTATTGTTGGAGGACAGGAGATTACATAGACTGTGTGTAGATCTATTGATACATATTCTACGGGGTCTGTCTGGTTGAGTGAACGTCGGTAGGGGAAAATGTATAAACAATGGCACGTGGTTAGATGTACATTCGTTACGAGAATTGTCTCAATCCTTGTGATTTCAGCTGGAAATGAATAATTTAGTACGTATTATTCATAAAGGGAACACGAGTATAAAGGTTTTACGGGCAAAGGATTTACACATGGGTATTGGCAAGCTGTATTTATATACAAAGGGCTACAAGAAAATTATATTGTTTGTGTCTGTCATTTACTGTACAATCAGATTACATAGTTTTGTTATTTTATACCTATGTTATAATGATTCGTACTTTGAAGATTAGTTTTTCCATAGTAATCGTAAAGCAAAACAATTGAAGATCAATTTATAATTGACAAACAACTTAGTGTTTCTGACTTGATAACAAAATAAATTATTAGGATGCCATGTAAGCAGTAAATAATTTAGCTAGGAAAATTTGGAGATTCTGTTATTTTTCATAAAGGTGGGAGAGCCACGCTTTTAGTATGGAGTGATACGACGGCCTCACAGAAAACTAATGTGAAATAGTGCTTGCGCTGTGTTTCACTAAGTGAGTGAGGACACCGGAGGCCCATACCCCAACCCCTCCCCACATCCCTCTCCCCAACCCCCAAAGGCCGGCAACGCACTTGTTACGCCTCTGGTGTTGCGGGTGTCCATGGGCGGCGGTAATTGCTTACCATCAGGTGATACGTCTGCTCGTTTGCCCCCCAATTCCATGATAAAAAAAGGTAATATATTGATCTGGAAATGAGAAACTCAAACTTTAAAAAAAGTTGGATGCAGAAATTGCAATAAACATCTGTAACAAAAAAAAAACAGAACAGATTTAGGGGAGTCTAGACTAGACACATAATAAAGACCGCACTGAGTTATGCGTTAAAACAAAGGAGTTAAGAATGTTAGGAGTAATTACAAAATAAGCACGAATTCTTGTTGACTAGACTAAAAGATGCAGCAGCATCACTAGGCCGCCATGGTGTGGGTCGCCATACTGCATTGTCTGCATTCGCAGTGAGTATGGCGACCAATACTCTTGGATTCTGCTTATGCTTTCCATCTGGCAGAGTAGAGTCATTTTGGCGGGCCATACATAAAAAAAAAAAGAATATCTTAGGACTTGGTTACGCAATCCTACGATTAGCCCTAAGGATTAGAGATATATAAAAGATGACCAAAGTTTAAGACAGAGAAAAGAACTTTGCGGGTTAAAGTCTTCATAATTTTAACTATCATGATATCTTCATTATCTTTACGATAAATACGGTTACAAAAAAGCTTTTATAGTTTTATTCTCAGGAATTAATTCTTATTTAATACATACTAGCTGACCCGACGAACATCGTACTGCCATTTTTTTTTCGTAAATATTTTCTAAATTTCTGAAAAAAATGTTTTAAAAGTTATCCGCCTCAGTTTCCCCCGGTTCAGTCGAAAAAAATTCCCCATTAACCTTACAAACCTTGTCCTAACAATAAGGAACATATAGAAAAAATAATTAATTTGGTGCAGGTGATCGGAAGTTATGCGCGTACATACATTTCGGTGATTCATTTTTAAATATATAGAGAAGATTAGTAAACTGAGCACGAGAACGGCACGACAAAAGAGAAATAATTCTTGACACAAGGCCTATACCAAACCGTCTAGGCAGCGTGGTATTGTAGTCTAAAATATCCTTTCCAAGAAAAATGAATGTTCAGCAGTGGATTATTAAGGGCAGTTTTTTAAAGCATACTTATAATTCCTGATAGCGTAGATAACTTTTGAAATTATTTCCAAGGCAGAGTAAATTCACTAACAAATATCATCATTCGTAATTATTTGCTACGCTTTATACCTGCAAAAACTGGAAAAGACAAAGAAAATCCTGAACCTGAAGGATAGCCAAATTGATTATTTTGGCTCGTATTATTTAAATTAAATTGAATAGTAAGGCGGGAGTATACGGGATCTTGCTTATTTCAAACGAGTAACAAATCTGTGGACCAATTTTACCAAATTAAATTAATGATACTGGTTTCTATGTTTACCCGATAGCACACGTCACGATCCGCAGTTTATTGTGATTATGATGTCTAAATATACAGGTACTATATTAGATAAAATACTTTAAATTAGACTTAATGATCAAGTATAATTTGGATGCCATATAATGAGATAGTCGAAATAAAAATCGTGAATCACTTCTTTTCCAGACTAGCCGCCTGATAGACTTCGTTGACGACGGTTGTTTTAATTTATTATATGGTTTGTATAGGAAAAGTGTTGTTTTCTACCATTTTTGTTCGTTTCACGTTTTTTATGTCCAGAAAAACCTTCTTAATGCCTTAACGATAATATTTAAAAAAACCAAATTGTTAATATTGCTAAGCGCCAATCTCTCGAGCTTTGCGGTTAGCAACACATTTGGATATTCATTTATTTAAATAGATAGGCAACACAAAACGGTTGGTAAAACTTTTGAACCACATATAAATTTCTTAACTAATTTATCGGTGTAGGTGTGATGATTAATGTGGTATATTCTTTGTAAATAAATTAATTGTTTTGTGTAAAAAATCTTTTTGCCCAGTGACTTAGCATTTGTTACTTTACATTTAGTAGTGGTCGCCTAGTGATCGAATTTCGTCGTCGAACCATATTTGGTTTATTTTTTTAGCTTTCTTCATTTCTCTTTCATATAAACTTAACCATGCCAAATTTCACAGTTCTTCGTTCTAAAAAAAAATGTGCCACAAACTTTTTGTGTATCATCATAAAACATAAATTACTATTAAGAACTTTTGTAAATTAATTCTCTTTTATAGAGCACATTCGGTTGATTCATGTGTAGGGGTGCTTGACTAGTTTGGGATAGGACGGGACACATTTATTAAGGGGTGCATTATCATACGGGTATATGATCCGAACTTTGAGATACTGCATTCCTGTCCAGTTTCCCTCACAGTTACCCTATCTGAGTTTACCAGTGTCTGGGACACCCGTAGTCTAGCTAAATGAAGCTCTAATCCTTTCTTTAATGTACCTTTGTCACACACCCTTGTCGCAAGTGTAGTTGACCTCAGGCACGCTAACAGCTCTTAAAATAAAAAGCCAAAATCTTTTGCTGTGTTACACATGGCGCGGATTTCATACAAAATTGGTAAAAGGGCATAGAAATGAGAAAAGTGGTGATGTAATAATATCTTATCTTAAGAGATACTTAAAGAACAATATTTAAATTGTTACTGAAATTATCCATATCAGGTGATTGTGGATATAGTCACGACTGTTCAACATAAAGCCATGGTTTAATGAATATGTATCTATTCGTGTATTTTGCTGGAAACTTAGTTATCCTGTTTTTTTATGTATGGCCCTGCCAAAATGACTCTACTCTGCCTGATGGAAAGCAGATGTTTCGTCTATTTGCAATAAATTGTGCAACACAGTTCACTGTATTCATGGTGTTTCTTTTAATAACTCCTAGTTGTAGCAATCTATGTCGTTAATCTAATCTTAGATCTAATCTAAAGGAAAATAAATTTAGGTTTCACATCAATTCGTTCTCGCCACATTGCTCGCCGCGTTTGCTAGCGAATATGTTTATGTACTAAATTGAATTTCGTGAAATTGATATTTCGTATTCAATTTGAATTTCCATCTTGTGTATAATGCTATCCTTGAAGGTTGGATTCGTAGATTGAGTTTGACTGCAAAATACATTTATTCGCGAGATCTGCTGGATTTAATTAAGAGTATATTCTCCTCAATGTTATGTTGTCGTAATTATCCCATTCGTAGTAGAAAAGCTAAATTTTGTGCGGTTATTATGATCAGTAGAAGTAGAAACTGTATTTCAATTATTTTAAAGTAAAAAGTGCTTCGTCTTTCCCTCCCCTAGGACAAAAGGTGGTTATCGAAGCGTTGTAAGACCGTGGTATACATCGGTCGAACCTACCCATATGTGCCCAAAGTATGTCACTCCGATGATCAATTTAAAGAAAAACGTTCACATGAATTATAAAGTACACAGATATTTAATATAAGTGTAGTCCTACTGGTACTGTCTAAGTGATAGAATTATGGACAGCTTTTTTTGCCCTTGGTACTACAAGTAGAACTAGGTACTAGGACCACTGGCAAAGAATCTAATATGAATACGATTGGTTGCGATGTATAGTACCTACGTGAGTAGTACATCACTACTCGGGTTTTACAGGTCAGGCCGAAAACATAGTTTACAGAATGACAACACGAAACACATAACGATATCAACCTGTATTTCATCAATACATATTCTTTCACCGACAACGAGGAATAAGGAACACGCGGTGTATTATTTGCAGTCATCAATATTAAACTTGGACGCATCAATGACGAATCTCGCTGCACGTCGTAACCTACTAAAAGTCGGTTTAAAGCATATATAATCGATATGTTGGCATGAGGTGTACCATGAAACATCCAAGTAGGGTCATTACTATTCAAAGTGTAAAGAGGCCAGTTGTCAGTACGACTTCCATTGACGCATATAGGTACCTATATATATGTGCATGCCGATCACGTGGTGATATCGCGCTTTTATCACCTCGTTTAATTCTTAGAAAAGATCGTCAGTTGGTTAAAGTTCGATCACAATTCAATAAATATTCTTGAAAGCTTTGTTACATTAATCAAATTATTCATTTCAAGTAAAAGGCAAACTTTCATTGTACAGACTTTGTCTACCCGATAATTCCTCGTTTTTTTAGGGTTCCGTGCCAAAGGCAAAAAACGGAACCCTTATAGATTCGTCATGTCTGTCTGTCTGTCTGTCTATCCGTCTGTCCGTCCGTATGTCACAGCCACTTTTTTCCGAAACTATAAGACCTATAATGTTGAAACTTGGTAAGTAGATGTATTCTGTGAACCGCATTAAGATTTTCACACAAAAATTAAAAAAAAACAATAAACTTTGGGGGTCCCCATACTTAGAACTGAAACTCAAAATTAATTTTTTCATCAAACCTATACGTTTGTGAAAATGATATTGAGGTTTCTAATATCATTTTTTTCTAAACTGAATAGTTTGCGGGAGAGACACTTCCAAAGTGGTAAAATGTGTGCCCCCCCCGTAACTTCTAAAATAAGAGCATGATAAATCTAAAAAATATATATGTTGTACAATACCATGCAAACTTCCACCGAAAATTGGTTTGAAAATGTTGCTTGCTGCTGCGGAACCCTTCATGGGCGCATGGGCGAGTCCGTCTCGCGCTTGGCCGCTTTTTTTACATTAAATTCTAATGACGCAAACAAAATTATCTCCATATTTTCACAAAGAAATTCTACGTCAAGCCTATGTTTAAAAGGCGGCTATGTTTAAATTTTCTGCCGTAGGTATTTTCTATCAGTCGACCTTAAGATGATGTAGAACAAAACGTGTTAGATGCACAGAAATTAGTAATGCCTTTTTTTAAACATGGACATTAACTATTGCAAATAACTGTTTGAAACGATTCGATTTTTAAATAAAAATACAAAGACAAAGTAAGTATTTCGCGCCAGAATAATCATGTTTAACATACTTTCAATTTCATTCAAACTTTTAAACGTTGTAATCAGTTGACTTTGCTATTTACACATTTCTTAAAATTGGGCTTGTAATCAGAATTTTATATGGTGGACGGTGCCTCATAACTGTCTATTTCATTAAATGAGCCAAACGAAATACGAAAGTATTTGCTTTCTCTATTCTCAATTACAATCTTTTTCTTTAAACGACACAATTTCACTGTCTTGGAACAAACTCGTTATTAGAAAAAAATATCAAAACAGATCATACATTTTATTTAACATAACTAATGATGTTTTTGTTGACAACTGTTTTCATTTAACAGCTAGATATTTTATAGTTTCTCCTATTGAAAGCTTACATTTAAGTATGTGTTGGATATATCTAATTCGGTTTTAGAAAGAGTCAAATAATATGATAAATCTTTCAACAATCCTTTCATCTTTTTTTATAAAGAATTCAAAGATATTTCAACTATCTACTAAAGTTCAATTCATCAAAGCACATGCTTGTTTAAAAATTTTGAGGATGCATAGAAACAATGCAGAGGGCCTTTTGACACGAAGTTTTTGTAAGCGGCGACCGAAACTAATTCAGTTAAGAATTTAGAAGCTATAGAAAAATGTCGGCTCACCAAAAATGTCGCTGTTTTTACATGATTTTTTTTTCGGTCCATTAACTGTTGGCTTTATACAATTGTTTTATTGTTCTTCATAATTAGTTCTTTGATAGAATGATGATTGACAATATTAAAGTAACGCTATACAACGGAAACACACCGCAGGTGCAACGAAAGTGTGTCGATATCGAGTAGATTTTCACTTGTTTTGGGAAACAAAGCAATGTCTGTTGGCAGGCCGCTCATGCGCCACGAAGCTAATTTGTAAAAGTAAAGCTTTTCTTTGTGTAACAGTAAGAAAGGTTAATAGCAGAGTAACCGGGCTTCTGTGTTTAGAACCTCGCTGTTTCGATTTCGCAAGTACAAATAACTCATTGTTTTAACTTTGCATAGTCAATAATGCGTACTAATTAAAAAAAACAACTTATCATTAATAGGTTTAGCGTTGATTACATAATATTTAGGTTACCACCATTTAGAAAGTATTGTGTGGGGTGTGGGTGATGGTTAGCGGTGTTATGGGATTCTCTTTTCATCTCGTTCCTCTGTTAAATCATGAATCGATAGTAAATAAAATGGAACCGGTTTATCAATGGTAGATGGAGATATTTAGATATATCGTTTTACTGGGAATCTCGTTGTGACCGTTAACGAACCCAATATTCAAATATAGTCAATTACCATTTTCTTTCCGAACTGTAACCCTTAGCAACTTTGCTATGCTCACCTATAGAGCCTCCGTCGAAATCTCATGTCTTTTTCACTCTAAAGGAATTCAAATTACCTTATCGGCACGCAAGCGGACACAGGTAAAACCGGTATTATACGGTAAAAATGTAGACCCTCAAACGGGTAAGTTATTTAATTTGTTTAGAGAACAGTTTTCATTAGTTGCTTTATAGATGTACCAGTGATGACGTCTGCGGTGATCTCCCTCTCGCTTGTGAAGTGCCTATAGCGCCATTTCGATTTTCTCCTCCCACTTAACGTCGGAGGTAGAAGCGAAGCTAGTACGTTACTACTCCAACAGTCGACGGCTGACGGCCGCTTGCGTTCTCTGATATTATCATTAATCGTAATTTAATTAACTTTTAAAGCGGAACCACAAAAGAGGAATAGTGATAATTGTAAATAAAATATTTGATAAACCTTATCCGACAGTTTAAAAAACAACAATAAATGTGTACAACAATAGAAATAAATGAAGATAATTTAAAAAAAAAAACAAAGTTTTTGTGTATAGTGAAAAGTGTCCGTTGTGTTTCAATAACTTTTAAGTGTACTTGAAAGAAGATTTCTGTAAATGAAGCAATACAACCTCCGAGGCTGATGACTATTTGATGCCAACGAATAAGGTACGACAAACCGGATACTGTACAACTTACTAGACAGCCGTACGACTAGTTTAGTATAAATAATTATAGTTAGTAAGTATATACATATTATAAGGCTTAACAAAAAGGATTTTGAACTTTTTATGTCCTTTAAGAAGGTGAAGAATTATCCCGGGGCGTTTCGAATGCACCTTAGAATCACTCACGCGAGGTTTAAATATTTGTAGTTTAGATAAACATTTGTTAGTGAGTGGGTACACGCACCCCTATGTACGCTAGCACCAGGTGTCATGTCAACAGGTGGAGTTTACGCTTAGTTTTGTAATTATAGCTTTAAGAAGAACGAATCTATTAAATTTTACAACAGGCGGCATGACGCACCGAAAATACATAGGTACTAAAAGTAAACAATCATCTCAATGATCATCTTAATGTAAGTGTTTACTGATTGTCAGTAATCTGTTTGAATAACCTATTTGCGGCCGAATATCATGCCAAAAAGTGCAGCTTCAAAAAATCGACATTCTCTACAAGTTTGTGTCAACCAAACCCATTTACATCGTTATAAATAATAAATTATGTGACTAGATAGATGAGTTCACAGCATACGAATGCTAGGTATTGAAGATCACCAATAAGTCTTTGTAGTCGAACTAGTTTTTAGTTTTCGTATCTACCGTCATCAACCGAAGTTTATTGCGTCCGGTCAAGTGCATCTGAACAATTTAGTGCGATTCACTTCAATTACAAAACAATTAAGAAACCTGTTTCGCCGAAACAAATTTTAGTGAACATTAGTTACTAATACTCAATCACGTAGGTTTTTTTTGGCAAAATCTTCTTTGAAGCAGGTAGTTGAAGAGACCTTTCGCAAGATTTTTTGCCTTCAAACCTTTGTTCGTAGTGGGGATTTGAATGACGACGGTGGCAAGAGGTTCAACGCGATGAGTATTGCTTGTGAGGTACTTATTATTATTAATTAAATACCTTTTCTTCTTTATAAGGTAATCCATACAATTCATATTATAAATTTGAAAGTAACTTCTGTTTGCTACGCTTACCCGGCTAAACCACTGCTTTGATTTCTATAAAATTTGAACTGAAGATACTTTGATTCTTGTAGAAGGATATAGATTACTTTTTAACCGACTTCAAAAAAGAAAGAGGTTCTTAATTCGACCGTATATATATGTACATATTTTTGTGTGTTTACGGATAACTTGTCGTTTATGAACCGATTTTAACGATTCTTTTTTTAATGGAAATGAGATATCCCAACGGTGGTACCATGATAAGGACTCTAAGATCTGATGATGGCATCCAAGAGAAATCGAGTCGAACCTCAAGGTTCGACTCGATTTCTCTTGGATGCAAAACAAAAAATTTTAACAAAAACAAAACCGACTTTAAGTCGGTTTTGTTTTTGTTAAAATTTTACTTGTTATAGCGACAACCGATATACACGTGAGCGGTGCCGCGGGTATAAGTCAGTATTAGTAAGAATTAAACTAATATGAAAATTTTGGTATCTGCGTCATAAATTCGGCAAGTTTTATTCATGGAATACCTAGTAACCAAAATTGAGCTTGAGTATTTTTCCAACATTGATACCAACACATAGGTAATTGTTAAAAAAAGTCCCGTAAGTGACATTATGACTCACTAGAAATCTGACCAACAGTTCAAATAAACGTTAATAGTAGGTACCTAAGGCTATAATCTAAAATATCAATGTGAGCCTATGATATTGTAAGAAGTAACAGTAGCGGGCACACATGCAACTGTATAACCTCCACTCAACCCCAGCGATAAGATTAATTTCTTAGAAAATAGTACAACACACAACCTTTGCCACACTAAAACTGGCCAGTAAATTTTGTAGAAAAACAAAGGGTAAATAGTATCCATTAAACTCTTTGTTGATAACTTTTAAGTCGCATTGAACGATCTAGATCTACGATGTTATCAAAGAGAGGTATAGTAGGTACTTCCGTAGTACACAGCTGAGGTAGGGCATGGGTTGTAGTGCCATCCCCCCTCGACCTCCTCCTCACCCCGCCCCCGCAGGGTGAGTGCCCGGCGCGAGCGCCCGCACACCGTCATCCTCAGCGATCAACATTCAACATTCAACAATAAATTCTTCCTTTTCCAGTTTTGTTGTGTTTTATTTAAAAGTTTCAAAGCCCCAACTACCATTTAGAGTTTTTATTTCCGTCTATTACACATAATAAAAAGTATTTTAAGAATGTCTAGAAATCACAATAGCATTAATACGGTAATTGTTTAACTTTTCATTAAAATACATAGCATAGTATTTGTTGATTGAACTTTAAAATTGCAAATATTTTGAAAAAAAAACGGCTCCGTCCACTTAGACCGCCTGCTTAGATCCCCTGGGGGATCCATGTGCAAATTTCGTCCACACCGGTCTATTTGGATTTCAAAAACTTCTGATCCTGAAGCTTTTGATAAGGTTTTAAATTGATTTTGTTTGCCTATACGACAACCTCAACGATCAACGTTTGATTTTGTATTCTATATGGCAATGCTAAAAGCAATCTGTTCTTCGACATTTAACCTATACATATTGAACAGATTATTGCGAAGCGTGAAAGGATTGTTGGAATGTAATAGCCGTCTCATTTTATACAAAACCTTCAAGTACTTAGGGCTCCCACACATAACTGCGATGCGATGCGGCGTGAAGTTTTTGCGATGGATTCGTGCAAGCTCGCAGATATTTGCGATGCGTTGCGAATTCACAGTTATGTGTGGGAGCCCTCACAACGACTCCAAGATGATGTTTAAAATATACGAGATAAGGCAGCGCATTATCCAAAAAATACACTTAATTTTAATAGATTTATAAGATTTATGAGTATTGAAATCAGATTATAACTGCGAGGTTCGCTGTTTCTTTTTTATAATGCTTAGCATTTTATCGCATTTTTGAATTTTTACCGTTAGCATGTTGTTCTAAAAACGTTTTTAAATCATAGCGAACTGGACTGCTTTTAACAATAAATAGTACTCGGCTTAAACAAACTTTTAACTTTTTACCAGACATGTGACGGAACATTTATAAATGAACATGAATCACTTTAAAGTGACAACTATGAGACAAAATGTCGTCACCAGTTCATGATATAGTCACTGTTAATTTATTTCCTAATCGATGTAAAAGGAAACGTTAGAGGTCAACCGGCACGGAACATGTCCTCTTACAGCGATATGTCGTAGAAAATAATTTCCTGCTTTTACATCAAGTTTAAATTAGTTTTCTCGGAATGAAATTCGATCCCATCTCTTTAAAAGCATTTAGTCAGTGAAGACAGTGATAGACATACCGCTCTGATAGGACTTATGTATCGTTATTTCACTAATAATCTGCATTATGGTTTACGAGTGTATAATACGAGTTTGTATCTGTAAATTAAAGGCTCTTTACGACGAAAACTTACAACCCATTAAAAGCACTTCTAACTTCTTTGAGACGTCAATTATTAACTTCACATTAGACTAGGAGTTCCCAACAAGGGGGACACGCCTCCCAATGGGGGCATAGATAGATGTCAAGGGGGCGGAAAACGTTTGCATTTTAGGAAGAAAAAACATAAAAATAAACACATAAAATTAACAAATAACATTATAATGTAATGTTTAATTTACACACATAAAATTATTGAAATTAAATATCATATTCACTTATTCGGTCAACCGCTGTTTCAAAACCCGATTTCGACGTCGTCGTATAATTTTAGGAGAAGATGCACAGCAAAAAATGAAGTCTATTTATTTTTCGAATAACACAGCCAAGCGTAGAATCGATGACAAAGTAACAAAGTAAAATTATAATAAGCCATTTTTTGCCATAAAATGCGATAAATCCACCGACATCGTTAATTGTGCACAGTTAATAGTTTATATTCATTACATCGTTGGAGATATCATTAAGGAAGAGATTTTGTACTCCCAATCTCTGACAGTAGGTACTAAACCTGAAGATATATTTAATTCAATATCAAATGTTGAAAAACATTATTTGGATTGGAATAAGTTCCTACCTGCCTACCTAACCTGCAATGATAGGTGTACGATCGGGCTTAACTAAAAAGCTCAAGGAGAAAAATCCCGCAATGGTTAGTACACATTGTGTTGTTCATCGGCAAGCTTTGGCTTCCAAAACATTGCCACAGAAATTACGCCAGACTTTGGACTCGGCCATAAGGATTGTAAACTACATCAAGAGCAGCACTTTGAATAGTCGGTTGTTTACTTTGCGAGGATCTCGATTCTGATCACAAAGTTCTTCTGTTCCGTACAGAAGAATGAGGGCTGTCCATTTGTTGTCGATGATCAAGAAATCCATTTGTTGTCGAATCGTTACAATTACCAGAAGAAGTTCAGGAAGAATTTCTAGAAATGAAGGCTGATTCGTCCATGAAAGATGACTCAACTGCTGATCAAAAGATTGTCTGCTAATTCTAAACTTGCTTCTCTTGCTTTTCGAATACTAGTTCTTTTTACTTCAACTTACTTATGTGAGACAGGCTTTTCTGCCCTAGTTTTAATTAAAACCAAACAGCGAAATCGTTTTGATGTCCATAGCGACCTGATGATAGCTTGGACAAGAACAGAACCTAGAATCAATCAACTGATACAGAACATGCATCTCAAGTATCTCATTAGTAGCTACTCTTATTTTATTTTTTCGATAAAAACATTTAATAGTTTATTTAAACTTTTTAAGTTTGTTTATTAGAATTAAAATAAAATAAAAAATAAAAAGAACAGAAAAGAAAAGTTTTTTTTTGAATTTATTGAAAAAGTAAAGGGGGGCTTGAAAATATTATTTATAGTCCGGGGAGGTTCAATAAGAAAGGTTGGGAAACCCTGCATTAGACATATATGATTTCATCATCATCATCAACCACAGCCTTTAATAGTCCACTGCTGGACATAGGCTTCTCTTTATTATTTTATAGGTAATTCACTAAAAAAATATTTTCCTGTAATAATCTAAGAGTGAAGTTTTCTTCGTTGCAGTTTGTAAGTTCTTACAGCTACAGATGTAAATTTATAAAGACATCTTTTTAAATACGCATTTTGCAAAATTGTATACTGGGAAAGATTATTTTCTCTAATAAGAAGACCGCATTTCATTGCTAGAGGAACATCAACGTTTACGAGAACATTGAATTGTTAGGAGACTGCAGTGTAAGTGCACTTAAGTGACCGGTCGATAGATGGTTACAGGCTGCGGGCACATTACGCAACACCTGCAGTATAGAGTCTCACTTGTTTATCTTGAAAGTACAGTTACCCTGTGTCCCTGTGTGCCGAACACCCACAACACAAGCCTGTTTACATTATAAACTAGGGCCTTTTTATAGAACGTGTTAAAGTTAAAACACACTTGTGACGGATATTGCGTGATAAGGTTTTATGTCGGTACGGTGCGTTTAACTCGGCTTAAGGTATCTTAACGCTTTTAGGAATTTAAAAAGGTTTAACTACTTACTAAAAATCTATGATCCCCACCAAAGCGGCTTAAGTCTATAAATGTAAAACGAAGTGATGGTAAGTGGTTATTTATCTGTATTTTTGACTTTAGCTTGAGAATCACTAAACAGATTAAAACGTAGTAGTTTTATGTGGTATGTAAATTTATTTAAATAAATAAAGTAGGTATTTAAGTTAACATAATAATAGCTGAGCAAAAAATTTAATGCTCTATACTCTTTGCGCTGTAACATGGTGCGGCATTTATTTGTAGACTAGAACATTCTGGTTAATTTAATTTACTACAGTTATTAATGATTTAATATATTGCGAATGTGGTACAGCTGAAATACTAAGTCATAATTTATAAATCGCGGCAACTTTCAAGAGTGAAACGAAATGTTACTGAAACAGTCACGCACCATACTACAGCGCAAAGAGTATAAGTCCTTTAGCTTAGAGTATAAAACCAAAAGTCCTTTAACCATGAGTTAAAAAAAGAGTGTCTTGAACAAGATAATGTAAATTCTTTCAAATTTCGTCGTTTTTTGGATTATGTTGTTTTATAAACCAAACACGGCAACTAACAATCCTACTCAATATATGTATATTATTATTTTTTAGTTTATCAAAAGTATTTTAGACAATACTTCCATAGACATTGTATGCTTCCTAAGCTTAGTGCTAAAGAGACTTAATGCCAAAGTTCGCTTCCCTGCCTTGAAGCATAGTTCGGTAATCTCCACTTTACAAATACCTTACTTTTGAGCAACATCGTAAGGTTAGTGTTTCTCAAGCGTTATTAACAAAGAACATTAAATCCTGACCCATAGCCCCTTATACTTAAACTTTTGAATTCAGTGGTGTAGAATTTCGTGGTAAAGTGTCCCAAGGGTCGCGTTACTTATAATAATATAGAGCATGTTTGTACCAACTTCCGCTTTAGTTAAAAGATGTTTTGTTGTGACGGTTTGGGAAGCGCCATGTCTTTAATTACCAAGCAGTTAAGTATTATTCATGACTTCGGTTGTAATTAGATCATAGGTAAATAGGTACTTTTTTAAATAATTTCTTTGGCTTTCCTCCTCATCCATATAAAATTTATATTCCATCCATTTTAAATTTCTTACTCTTTCGTTCGTATAATTTTAGTTAATCCAACAGTTATTCTATAAATTTCTCAATAAAAATCTCTTTGGATTTGATTGGCTGAAGAAACCGTAGAGTCCATAAACATATGGTGTTTTTACCCGACTGCGAAAGGAGGGTTATTTTTTTCGAGTGTATGTATGTAAGTATGTATGTATGTATATTTCTTTGGCACGCCTTAGAGCCTAAAAGGCTTGTCGTATTTTTATGTGAGTGGTGTCAATAGATTCGTCTTAGTCGTGAGATGACACTGGGTACATCAAAATAAAAAAATAAGAATTTTCGGCGCCAAAAAGTAATATAAAAAAAAATGTTTAAAAATACATTGAGTGTGTTATCAAAATAAAGATTTTTTTACGGTGATTACGAATATATATATAAAACTTATATGTTTTTATTGTTAAATATTGACGCAGTCGGGTTTTTATTTTTAACTAGCTGATCCCGCGAACTTACATACCTACATACTTACGTACCGCCATATTTACATATCTGTCTCAGCTTCCCACAGGCAGTGTACAGTCGCGGACAAAAAAAGGCTTTTCCCGCTTTCTTTTTTTTTCATTCTAGCAAAAAAAGAATGAATAAAATCGGACTATGTTTTATTGAATTACAACTAAGTACATATTTTGACTTTCATCCCCTCTCTCCAGGAAACCATGCTGAATTTCGGGATAAAAGTGTACTATGTCCTACATCGTAGTTTGAACTCAAATCATGCCAAGTTTCATTTGAATCCATTCAGTAGTTTCGGCTTGATGCGCGGCCAAGATACAGACAGACAGACAGACAAAAATAAAATAAATTACAGTCTTGGCTTCAGTATCGACTATAGAGAGCCCTCCATATTTTTTTTTTCAAAATATCTTTAATGTACAGAATTGATCCTGTTATAATTTGAACTTGTTGCTTATCTATTCAGCCATGCTGACGATCTGTCTGGTACCAGATACCCTAGGAGTCTATTGTTTTCCGACTTTAAGGGATTATGACGTAAATCGTATGGTTACTGTAGTACCACAGAACAGAGAATATTGTAGTACCTACAGCACTATCAACGAATAATTAAATAGACAGACAGAAGAAATTAATAATAAGGTAGAAATAAAACCTTTTCTAGATAACTTTCGTCTTAGACATAAGAATGTAGACCAGTTATTAATCTCTGTATCAGCTATACTATTACTCGAAGTGCCTAGTGTGACAATGACTTTCATCTCTCACGATTCTGTGTCATTTCGCTTCGCTGACGTGACGATGTTATCAACAATAGCATGTAGGCTACATAGCTGTGAAATTAAAATCGAATTTGATGTAGGTTTCACTGTGCAATATCTGAGTACATTCAATGGGTAAATTCAAACGTAGCACCAAAGATATTTTTTAGAAACACCCTATTTTTTTAATACAAGTCCCTCATTAGGAATATTTCTGTGTCGCGGGGGACTTTAAAAATACACGAAACGGACACAGAACACACAGACCCAGAACAACGATTTGTGTCATCATCATCACGTAAAGTGTTGTCTCATGTGCAATTTAAACCGATAACACTCAGCACAGAACGCGCATCATTCGTGCATTCAAATGAAAGATGAAATAACTTGGCAATCCTCCCCCTCCCCTGACTCCCAAACTAAGCAGAATCTGTATTACGCAAATTACTTATCATTATCATCAGTCTATGGCAGTCCACTGCTGCACATAGGCCTCTCCAATTTCACACCACTTAGTTCGATCCTCGGCTTCTCGTATTCAGCTCCTGCCAACCGTCTTACGCTATGGGCTATGTCGATGACCCTGGTTCTTTGCCGGATCACCTCGTTCCTGATACGATACGGCAAACTACTGATAAACATATTATAGATAAATAACCCTAAGACACTAAACAAATCATGACCGTGCTCATCACACTACAACAATTGCAATACCACAGAAAATGTTTGCTAACTATTTTATCGATGATTCAAATATTAAACACTATTGAATAATATATGAATAATGAATTCATGTCAGTAGTGTATTTATTTGTTTGATGGAAGAGGCCTATGTCGAGCAGTGGATCGTAATGATCAACTCGATGATGATGATGACTGTTTGTTTATAATATTAGTTTACCTATGTGATATTTCAAATATTAAAAACACGACCACACAATAGGTACCTATCTCGACGAGTACTACAGCTAATTTCGTCAATTTGAATTTTATGAAAAGTTATACATACATGTTATTTAAATGAGTTGTATGTATAATCAAGTGAAATACACAAAGACAAATATGAATATTTCAAGCTATTTGTTTTGATCATTTTGAAATAGTGTACTTACATAGTGAAGTGTATTGTTGTACAGACAATAATACACTTCGCTATTGACGTAGGTACCGATGGTAATTAACTAATTATTTGTTTTCTCATTCATTTAAATTGAATTAAGGTGAAATATAGCTTTATTACAAGTTGATGTTGCGGTACAAGTGAAGACCTTACCGTAATTTCCTATCGTTCCCAAGTAATCATTGGAACCACAGTCGTTATAGACACATTTACCTAATACTTTTATAATTATCATTTATAAAGCTTTCTAAATAATGAACTCAAACTTGTAATAAGATAATGGCTACCTACATTGCTATATGAATAATACTATTACTAGTATTAATTATAACAGATAGACCGGTTTTGTCGGTTGTTCAAACATAAATTTGCGGTCAGTGATATATACCATAGACACGCAATAATATCTATCTTTTTTTATTACAACATACTCAAGGTAGTAAAGCCACGCGGATTTCAGCACGAATGGGCCGGTTGGACCGAGGCGGTACTACAGAAGACAGACCAACACACAGAAGACCAACTTAAAATGACGCATTCGTGCTGTCTTGTTTCGTTGGTGAATGCGAGACCAGAGGCTCAATAATGCAGAAGCATCTTAATAGGCCGCCATAGTGTTAGTCACCATGCTGTATTGTTGCATGGTCAGCATTCGTAATGTGTATGGTGGCCACTACTCTTGGATACTGCTCATGTTTTCCATCAGTCAGAGTAGTCACTGGCAGACTAATAAACCAAAAAATGTTTGATACATGAGACTTATAATTGTTTTTACATGTTTAAATTACACTAAAGTTATAATGCTTTTTTAGCCATATTTGAGTGCTCATTATAATCACCCTCATTTTCTGTTAAGTAACATGTTAGTGACCAAGCATTAACACTTATTGAAGTAAAATATTTAACTAGCCCTAATTGTAATTTGACTTTCACTGATCTCAGTCTACTCAACTTAAGTATGAATCACTATAATCACAGTTCACACGGACTTGTTAACTTTAAAAAAAGTTAGTCTTTTTAATTACAAAACCGTAGTAAAATTTAATATCGGAAGTTTACTTTTCAGGTCAGTAAAAGGTGATTTCAAGGGCTTGCCAGCCAGTTTTGTACAGTTTGTCAAGTGTGATGAAATTTTCTTCGGTGACATAATGTTCTTGCTTCATAATTACTTTCTGACAAGAGACGTAATGAAGGCGATTTCGTTATTCAGGCAAATTTGAATTTAACTTTCTTCTCTCGTGAGTTTGCATGAATTTACAGTAGACTTGTTGATTTAAATTACCTTTAATTAATACGTGTTATTAATCTATTGTTGCGCTATGCATAATCTGGCAAAGCTGTCTAAACTTAATTTACTCGTGTTAAGATTTGGATCATTCCACGAAGAACATAAACCACGGCAACGCATTTTGCACTCTTGAGTTGCTTTACATCAGGCGGTCCTTTCTCTCGTTTAACTCTAAATCATAAAAAATACAGGTTTATTAGGTACTTTAAAAACAGGCTATCCAAGTCTTTGACGAAGAAGAAGTTTTGTATCTAAGGTCGGCGGCACTTTTTCTGCTTCAAGATTTTTCTTAAATTTTGTTTTTGATAATTTCTTATCCGTTGTAGTACCCATACCTGTCCTATACTGATTATTGTATTCTGACTGTTTTCTTTTTGAATTAATTGAATAGAAAAATAAATAGGTAGTTATTGCCAAATTTGAGAGCATACTACGGAAGCCATTATACTAATACTCGTACATGGAAAGAAAAAAACATTGCCATAGAAGTGTGTCTACTCTATGCCCATAAAAATGAGCAACCCGTTTCGTTTAAAGCCTCTAATGCGATATTAAGTACAGCGTAATGTTCTAGTAAAAAGTAAAATAAAAATAGGGAATTATGATAATTTACTAGACGCGTGTCTATGAGTATGTTTGTTGCCTGTAAGATTTTGTCTTGGAGCGATAAGGCCGCCACTTGCACATACTTCATAATAGTTTTAAGTTTACTTTATAACTTCATAAGCTGGTGTACAATAAAGAGATTTATTATCATTATTTGTTGAAATGATTGTAGTTCATAATCTTTCCCTTTTCTAACACATAGTATACAGCTATTACAGCTAATACATTATGTTCTACGTAATGTATGTAGTTACTTCGAAGTAACGTGCTCACAATACAAATAACTAATTTTATCAGAATATTTTAGTACGTCAGCAATGACTTTGTAAAGCGTGTAAGATAAGAATGACTAGTTACATGTCATGTTACATTTTGAAAATTTTGTAATGAGCCTCATTACTATCATCACTAGGCTTTGTTAATCTACTACTGCCCATAGAACTCTTCTTAACAATTAACTTCAAAGTAAATACAGTGGACATTGTTTTTAAAATAAGTAAACAATTCTTCATATTTTATTTTTTATGATATACGAAGGCAAACGGTAAAATTTTATTTTACAGGTAAAAAATTAGGAAAGTTACGATTTATGGTCAGAATTTTCAGAAGAAGAAAATCGGTCAAGTGCGACCAATTTTCTATGTATTATTAGTCTGCAAGCCTATTTTAAAAGAAAATAAATACAAAAAGTCAGACTCGCGCAGGACGGACATCCTACTAATAATAGGTCTTTACCTATGAAATTGCCGTTTTGTATGCAATAAGTGAAAGTACTTATTTTTTCAAACTTTTTTATTTCTGTTATTCGAAGTAATCACCCATGCAATCGACGCATCTTTGCCAACGCATTGGCAGTTTATTGATGCCCTTCTTGTTAAAATCAGCTGGACGGGAGGCAACAAACTCTTCAAAGACATTTTGTACTGCCTCTCGGGAATTAAATTTTTTACCCACTAAAAAGTTGTCTAAATTTTGGAAAAAGTAATAGTTGGTAGGTGCAAGGTCTGGTGAGTATGGAGGATGAGGGAGAGCTTCCAACCCCAGACTGGACAGCAACAGACTTGCAGCTTGGAGACTGTCTGTTGCGCAGTATGGGGTCGCGCGTTGTCGTGAAGGAGCAGTGGGGACAACCAATTGACCAAAGCTGGTTGCAGATGTGCAAGCTTCTCCATCATTCTCTCCAGTTCTTCACAGTACACATCTGCATTAATGCTCATGCTGTAAAAAGCTGTGGTGAATCACACCCGCACTAGACTACCAAACAGTGACCAAAAAGTTTTTAGGGGTCATTTTTGGTTTAGGGCATTGCTTTGGTGCTGAACCAGGGTCTAACCAACTTGCTGAGCGCTTTCGATTGTCGAACAGAATCCATTTTTCGTCGCACGCCACAATTCGTTTCAAAATTCCTTCATTTCTTTACCTGTTGAGCAGCGCAAGGCAGGTCTCGACGCGTACGTTGCGCTGGCGATCGTTAAGGTCGTGGGGCACCTATCTGTCAAGCTTTTTTACCTTGCCAATTTGTCGCAAATGGATCAATATTGTTTTGATGCTTACATTAAAAGCTGCTGCTAGCTCAGCTGTAGATTGAGTTTCGTCAGCTTCCACAATCGCCTTTAATTCATTATTGTTAACCAAAGTCTCCGGACGACCACGAGCTTCATTTTTCAAGTCAAAATTTCCAGAACGGAACCGGGAAAACCAAAAACGGGTTGTGCGTTCGATTGTACAGTTCTCTCCGTAAACGTTTTTGATGTTAGGTGCCGTTTGTGTCGCGTTGGTGCCACGACGGAACTCATATTCCATAATTACACGAATTTTTAAAGTATCCATTATGACGAAAAATGTTCAAATGTAATGGAAATACAACGCTAATCGAAAAACAAAAGACTGAGTTTGTAAATAGAATGTCATGGTTTTAAAACAAAATTAATTTGAATTTAGAATACAGAGCCATTACAAACTTTTTTTAATTTGAAATGACCAGTACTGAAGAAAGGCAATTTCATAGGTAAAGACCTAATATTATAGACGCGAAAGTTTGTAAGTATGGATGGATTGATGGATGTTTGTTACTCTTTCACTCAAAAACTACTGAACGGCTTTGGATTAAATTTACAGTAATATAGCTTTACATCAGAATAACAAATAGGCTACTATTTGCCGCGATAACCGACATATACGCGGGCTGAGCCGCGGGCAACAACTAGTTATCTATACATTTTCCGAGTCTAGTTATAAAAATCAATTTCTAAATTTTTGTCTGTCTGTCTGTATGTTTGTCCCGAATGTTGACGGAACTTTCACTAGACTTCTGTAGGTATTTATTTACCCTTTGGGTACTTAATTCTAATTAGAAGTACGGTTAGCACGATAATGATCTATGGCTTAGGGATATACGGTGGATACATATTCGTACATTCAGAATAATGTTCAATTAGATACTTACCTGCTAATATTTTTTCTACGCTACTATTGATGATCACGACTTCGTCATGAAGGTATTTCTTTTCAAGTTGAAGCTGTTAAAGTTACTACAGATTGCAGTGATTATCCTTGTGTATAAAATGGACATATGTTTTCCTTCTGTATAAAGTTATCATTTATTAAGAGCAAAGAATGAACACGCGCTATGAATAATTCAAGAAATAAGTAATTTCTTCGCAGTCAGAACAGTCTTAATACATTACTTATGTATGTAAATTATTATGTTTAACAACAAATATTATAGCCATTTAGTTTTCAAGTAATCGTTTAACCACTAGTTACGTATAAATTTTGTAAATCTACTACCTTTACCGGCTCCAACGATTTTATTGAAATTTTGTATTTAGGGGGTTTCAGGAGTCTTAAATCGATGTAGCCAGTACTCATTTTCAGAAAATTTATCAAAAAAAATACCGAATAAAGCTCCAGGTCATTCAGATACTGAATGTTTAAAACGAATGTGGTATACCTATAACCTAACGACTCACCAAGAAAGGTTTTCCCCTGTCCCTGACTCCCTGACTTTCAATAAAAGTGATATATCTCGGCTGTTATCAGCTCAATATGTCGTCTATGGAACATTGACATAGGGTTGTTGTCATGAAAACAAACACTTCTATTATGTTGTTCCTGTTTATATAATCCTTATGTTTATAAATAAATTTAAAATAATCAGAAACTTAATGCCAGAGGAAGTTTGCGGTATGAAACAACGCTTAATTTAGCCGGGCACTAGAAAATTATAATTGGTTGTTTAGCTAGAATTTCGTAGTTGAAGTACAAACTAGAGGTTCTTGACGATTGATACTGGGATTGGCAATTGGCAGGCTGTATAATGTGATAACGCTGGTGCTGGCTTTTCCGTGGTGTCTTTTAAAAGATATGTTTTAATTTATAAATAGTTAGTTTGGCTCGTAACTCACTTTCTTAAATCAAAATATCAGTAAATGTAGCAGGCGTTGTGCCAACTCGGTCGGTAACTAGACACACTTTTGCTACGATGCGGGGCGATAATTACTTGTCTAGGTTTGAAAATAAAACCACCCGTATTAATTAATAACACCGGTATTGATGGGTTAACTTTTTCATTGAATTTGGGTTTTATTTGTATCCATTTTTTCACATATTCGTTGCAGGATAGATTTAAACCATATAACTCGGTATCATCAGGATCTTTAGTGGAGCATTTTATGCCAATTGCTCGTGTGTTGTGTTTTTTTCGATAAACACCAGACCGGAGGCCCAATGAGACAGAAGCATCTCAATAGGCCGCCATGGTGTGGATTATCATGCTGCATTGTTGCATTGTCTTCATTCGTTATGAGTATGATGACCACTACTCTTGGATTCTGCCCATGCTTTCCATCAGGCAAAGTAAAGTCACTTTGGTAGAATCCTTTATAGAAAAGAAAACACATTACAAACCGCACTAAAAATGCGCCTATGTCAATTCATTATCATTACTTTAACGATTTCTATTTCACTATAATTTCTTAACAAAGATTGTTATCAGTGCTTTATGCAATGTTTCGTTGAACCTCGTGGTCTAATCAATCATTTTTGTTGTAACAAAGCACGCAGCGACAGGCGTTTGTCTAATCATTTTCTGATGAATTATGTAGGTATTACATAGCAAATGTGTCCTTGCATTCTTATAGCTGTTATCTGCTTGACTAGGCTAATAATTACAAAATTGACACGTTCTTATCGAGAGTATTTCTAAAGTATAAGAATATGTGTCTTTTTTAACATTCGGTGTGGTGATGGAATGAAAATATGGAGTGTCACTACCGTAAATCATCCCGTGGCTACGGTAAGAGCCGACTAAACCACTTATTAATACATATAGACACCGGCACGTAACTTGGCCAGATTTCGGCGTAGTGGGGGTAAGTTCGCGCATAGTACACTTAGTGCAACAAATCAAAACAAACGAAATCGAAGTATAGTCGACTGACGCTCCAATCGCTTGCTCGGTTGCTTGGTGCTACTACAATCCCCGCTTCCCTCTATCACTAAAGGGACCTAAAAAACGTCTTTCTGCGCATCTAACTAATCTGGCCAAGTTACGTGCAAGTCTCTAAACGCAGGAAAATTGAACTCCAAAAAGAAGTTACCTTGAAATAAACTCTATACCAACGTCCAACCCGTTCTTGGGAGAGGCTTATGTCCAGCAATAGACCATCGGAGGCTGTTTATGTTGATAATAAAGAATGCAGGTAAGATGAAATAAAAAAATAAAAAAAATTGAAAGTTAAACATCTCCCACTAAAACCTGTGTTGCCGATTTTATTGCCGTTGATGACGTGACAACTTCACAAGTAAATAAGGTATTTACTTATGTATATAATATATGTACATTTTTCTAGAAAATTAAAGGAATAAACGAAACAACACTATATAACGGTCCTTGCTATGTTTCACGATGTAATCAGAATTTGTTTTAGAAAGCGCAAAAATAAAACACCTATATTTGTTTGACTGTTATTAAGTATGGTTGATCTATTTGTCTCCCATTGTTGAGCACAGTCGTCGAGCCCTACGGTAATCGTGACTGGCTCATTGCCATCCCATTTAACGGATCCTGACTTCAGTATTAGTAACGTTGTATAAATAGATTGTCACTACCAATTAGCTATTTTTAAACGACACTTACCGTGGCTTTTACTTTTACCTTAGTAAAACATTTTGTAAGGTCGAACTTACATATATGCACTTAAAGGAATTAGAAAGAAAATTTTTGGGCCGTTTTGCTTTGTTTCTTTTCAAATTTTCTGAATATAAGTTAAATTTCAACAACACGCAACAAAAACACACGTTGCCCAACACCAAGCGGAGCTTGTATTATGGGTACTAGACAACTGATATAAATACATATAGTACTTGTTTTGTAAAAACATACATATTATACATAGAAAACACCCAAACTCTGAAACAAATATTTGCAGATCATGCAAACATTTGGTCCGACCCGGTAATCGAACCCGAAACCTCAAGCACAGCAGTCGCATACGCTATCACTGCGTCATCGAGGCAGTCAGTCTTTTTCTGTGGTCATGTTGCGTAGTCCTACCAGTCTGTACAATATCTAATTTTTTTAAAACACGCCCCATTATAAGAATTAGAAATGAAAGGTTAGAAGAGTCATCCTTTAAACCTTGCAACTATAAAAAATATATATATTCTAAACGTAACGATTTATATTAAATAGCCGCTTATGAATTTAACAGTAAATAACAGTGACAAAGCTTATATTCAGAGGTAACAGGTGTGTTTAAACAATGACGTAATGTTCGTATCCTTTATTGTACAATGCATTATCTGCAAATATAGCTTTGAAAACCGACAGTAATGGAACCTAAGACATGACCTAAACTGTCAACATTTGAATTCTAGTATCCTAATATTAAAGAATAATAGTTAACGTAATACAAATATTACGTAACTGTCTAAAGGAGCTCTTTTAAAAAATGCTTAGAGTTGTTTCTTTGTAGATTATTAGTTTTGAATCTTTGAAATCATTATTTACATTTGAATAAATAAATTTGTAGCGAGTAGAGAGTATTCATTGACAAAAATTCTAGAAAAATGGAATTCGGTAAGTATTCATCTCCATTTTGAAGCGAGCCGTGACATAATTGTAGGTAGGTATCTAACATTGCGCAGAATGGAGAGTCATTTTTATTAACATAATCAAATTGTAGGCTTGCGAGATTTTCTAGTGCCAATCTATTTATACTTGACTAATTCATTCCTAGGATCTCTAAATTAAATAGCAAATAGTAAAATATCGAAATAAAACAAATGTTTATTAAACCTTTTCCAAAACGAGCATATTAGTTCATATCGTTAAGTGAAACGTTTGATTAAGATGCTTTAGTCATTAGAATTACGCTTTTCAATAAGTTAAAAAATAAATGAAAGATTATAGTTTCGGATAATACCTAATGAGGCGTGATATCATCACCATAAAGTCGAAATGTCATGCAATGTCATGCAGAAATATGAGCATTATATTTTAAAAACGCAATCCCACGCACCTATATTCAAATAGAGCTTTGCATATTAGATTAATTTGTCACTACTGTTAGCATAAAGTACCTATATAAGTTTGCCAGTAGATATTTTTTCTATCGGGTGTTAATATTCAACCTTCGAGTAGAGATCAAATGAAACATTCAATACCTGCATAACAATGTGATTTATATTTACATAGTTTCTTGTAGCCAGATTTACATGGAACTTTTACAACCTTTAATCTATACTTATGTTATACAGCTGAAGAGTTTGTTTGAACGCGCTAATCTCGGGAACCGCTAGTCCGATTTGAAAAAATATTTCAGTCTTAGATAGCCCATTTATCGAGGAAGGCTATAGGCTATACATCACCACGCTAAGACTAATAGAATGTTTAAAAAACGGGGGAACATTATCACGCTACGGGTAACAGGAGACGCAAAAGAGGTTGCGTGGGTCAGCTAGTGTTTCTCTAAAACTAGAAGTTTTAAAGAGTTCATTCTTTCATAGTACTATTAAATACAAAAGTAACTCTGTCTGTGTATCTGTTATGTTTTTACGGCTAAACTGCTGCACATGAAATTTACAATGGAGATACTTTGATTCTTGAGAAACAATATATATGCTACTCTTTATCACGATAACCAACATATATGCGGGCAGAGCCGTAGGCAAAAGCTAGTATATAAAACAAGTACCAATTTTTTTTTATTTTTTTTTGTAATTTTGATGTACCCGACTACGACACTCTCACGACTAAGACGACTATTGACACCACTCACATAAAAATACGAAAAGCCGTTTAGGCTCTGGGGCGTGCCAAAGAAATATACATACATACATGCACTCGAAAAACATACCCTCCTTCTTTCGCAGTCGGGTAATAAATAGAAGTTAAACTATTGTTTTATTGAGAGAGAACAATGAAGAAGGTTTAGCTGACGCAAGTATTATTTTTACAATATGTGGAACTTGTAGAAACTACCTTTGGCTCTTACGGTAGTCATAACTTTAACCGGCATATGTGTGTGAAAGAATAATATTATCTTAAACGTTGAATACTACACACATCAAAAGTGTCTAGGGATCAACATATGTGTCTAGGGATCAACATATATTTTTGCAATAACTTTTCTCCTGATTGATATTAATTAAAATTTTCTTTAAGGATTCATCAAATAAAGTGTTTTCGTTCGTCACAGTAACGATAAACCAAGTCACCTTTGCATTAATAAATAAATTTGCCATTTTCCTAATAAAAGGATTTTTGACATTTGAACCACTAACATTAAAGTTCGAAAAAAAGACTGAAATAACAGTTTTCTTTAAAATTTTATTAGGTAACTTAAACTATTAATAATCCGTGTTTCTACCGCGAACACTAACACAAGAACATCGGTTTGGCATACTCAAAATGAGTTCATCCAAATCACGCTGTGGAATGGCCGCCCATGTTCGTTGCAACAACAAAAAAAGGTCTTCTTGCGACTGGATACCCTCCATATTCGGCAGAGCTCTTCTCTGTAGCATATCCCATGCATGCTCAATCGGGTTCAAGTCTGGCGACTGAGCAGGCCAGGGCCAAAGCCACATCTCAATCTCAAGAAATCCGCATAAAAATGCTTGATCCCTAGACACTTTTGATGTGTGTATTTATTAACCGACTTCCAAAAGGAGGAGGTTCCCAATTTCATCGTTTTTTTTATGTATGTACATTGATTACTCCGTCAATTGTGGACCGATTTTGAAAATTCTTTTTGTATTCGAAAGGGTATGCTCTCCATGTGGTCCCATGGCCACCACATCAGGATCTTATGATGAGATCCCAAAGAAATCGAAGGACACCCTCAAATTTACGTGAGCGCCTGCAATGGAGTTAAGAGCAATTGTCTGCATGCCTTATATGCCTGTAGATATCATTGAATTTCATAATTTTCCATTTGAGATTTTATTATAAAAAATTACCTGAAGTCCTTTCGATTCTATACAGTATGTATGTTACCTTTAGTCGTATTCTTTCAAGTTATTTAGGTGAAATGATGATGAGATACTTGAGAAAGACTAAAAAGCGAAAAAAAAACTTTGTTTAAAAAAACCGACTTTAAAAACTAAAAAGTATAAAATAACTTAATTTGTATGTGCTACCTATTCATAGGTTTGAAGTCGGTGCCGAGCCAAAATGTAATAGTAGGACTCGCCGCGCGTGACCTTGAGCGGGATAGCTGCTCTTCGCGTAGAACAAAACAACCGAAGCGTCGGTGACGTCGTTAACGTTCGTCCCGAAATATAGCGAGTGTGGTACCTACTATTACATTTGGCTTGGCACCGAATTCAAACCTATGAATAGGTAGCACATACAAATTAAGTTATTTTATAGTTTTTAGTTTTTGAAGTCAGTTTTTTTAAACGAAGTTTTTTTTATTTTTTAAATAATAAAGAAAACTCTTGTATATAAGTTTCATACCATTAATATAATATTTTCGTACCAAAATAGGGTGCTTTGATAAAAAATGTGCGCTCCAGAATATTCCTTTCATCTAGAGGCGTTCATTTCAGTCAAAGCCTTTTGAAGTCTTTTGTTACATAACGTTATTAATGAACTTAGTAGGAAGGCTACTTTCTTTTAGTGTGTAATACTATTTATATTAGCTCAAATATTTCAGCATTTGTAATGTCAGCGTTTTTAGGGTTCCGTGCCAAAGGAAGGAACCCTTATAGATTCGTCATGTCTGTCTGTCTGTCCGTCCGTATGTCACAGCCACTTTTTTCCGAAACTAAAATACCTATAATGTTGAAACTTGGTAAGTAGATGTATTCTGTGAACCGCATTAAGATTTTCACACAAAAATAAGAAAAAAACAATAAATTTTGGATACATAAATACATAGAACTGAAACTCAAAATTTTTTTTTTCATCAAACCCATGCGTGTGGGGTATCTATGGATAGGTCTTTAAAAATGATATTGAGGTTTCTAATATCATTTTTTTCTAAACTGAATAGATTGCGCGAGAGACACTTCCAAAGTGGTAAAATGTGTCCCCCCCCCCCCCTGTAACTTCTAAAATAAGAGCATGATAAATCTAAAAAAAACATATGATGTACATTACCATTTTAACCACCAATTTTAACTTCCATTTAAAATTGGTTTGAACGAAATCTAGTAAGTAGTTTTTTTAATACGTCATAAATCGTAAACTGCAATTTACCTTTGATTCAATCAAAACAAATATAAAAAAAAAAATACTTGCTGCTGCGGAACCCTTCATGGGCGAGTCCGACTCGCACTTGGCCGCTTTTTTATTATAAAAAATTGTATGTGAGGTCTAAGAAGTATGTTTAAGTTTTTATGTTAAGAAAGTGTTAAAAAGTCTAAGTTTGCAAGTTCCCTTGCACGCATTCTTAGTTGCTGTAAAAATCTAAAACTATAAAACATTGGCAGTAAAAGTCAAATTAATATTGTTCCATAGTTAAGTCAAATGTTATAAAAGAAAATCAAATATTTTCCAGTCACGAGGACTGTAGAAAATCTTATAGCTTCTTTAGACTTAAGAAGCTCATGATAAGTTTTTGGATAACATTATGTACTAACAGCATCAGTTCTCAATCTAGAAAATACCATTCTTATGAGGCTACAGACTAACCACACCCTAGACTTTGAAGATCTGTTTAATGTTGCCAAATTATCTAAATAAAAATTCTATTCGAAGTTTTATCAAGCCGTATTCTTTTTAAATTGAAAAAATATGTTAAATATGACATTATTATAAAATTTAGCTCATGGCATATGTATACAATGAGGCTTATAAAAGACTGATAAAATAGACGTTTAAAAACGTGGTGAACTTGGTATGTTAATAGGTTTTAACAGACCTCACATCTCATATTTATGAGAAAGTTCCGTCTCGATGCGTATTCATGAAGATGAAAGCTTATGTTTGTTATCTAAAGCACATAATTTCGTGTTTTATTGCTGTAAAGATTTTTATTACATTCATTACCAGGTGTTATAAAATTATAGGTTTTTAAGACGAATGAGCGTTAATATTTAATTTGCAGTTTAGTGTGTTTCTTTACATCAACAAATATTAGTTTTTGACATTGAATGCCTTTTATTTGTGGTCAATGACAATATTGAGCGTAGGTGGTTTTGGTTTGCGAATTTATTAAAACTTATTAGTTCTAGCATAACGGTTGGAATCAAAACTGAATAAACAAAACACGTAGAATCGATATAATGTCTTGGACGGTCTTTACTTTGGGTTGTGATTTATCATCATCATCAGCATATTGCAGTCCAATGCTGGACATAGACATCTCCCATTGCACGCCACTCTAATCGATTTTCGGCTTCTTGCCAGCCATCCAGCGCAAGTCGTCACTTTCTGCATTTTTAAAATAGCCAGAGGAAAGAAAAATTCCCTATTTCTTTTATGAAGGCAAAAGGTTTAATGTAATATCACATGCATTGTTCCGTTTTTTTAATTATATATCAGTTTGGTCCAAATTCTGTTGAGAGTTTCAATTGCATCGAAAATAACGTGGCCAACCCCATTTGGATCGATTTGTCTTGTTCAGTGTTCCACATCAAGGCTTCAGGAAACAAATTATTATTCGACTCAGGATGTTGTAGCTTACTCTCACTTCATTTACATTACTATGTAAAGATGTTTCGTATTCCGGGTGAATTTAGTTTAGGACCGGAGCTACATTAGCATTAGACTGTCTTGCCCATTTTTTGTATAAATTGTAGCTAAAAAGGCGTTTTCAAAAGATGGTAGATCGTAGATTCTCCATATCGTAATGGTACAAAGTATTATAAATAAACAATAATAATAAATATTTCGGACACCTAACACACATCGCCATCTAGTTCCAAGCCAGGGGGGTTTCACTTCTCAGTTTAGTTATGTTCCGCCGAGCGCCTCCCGGGAAGGACTACTAGGCAACTGGCAATGGTTGCCACTCGGCGCTCGGCGCGCACGCTAGCCGCGTCGCGTCGTACGTAAACAAATTGAATATTACGTGTACTTACTGCGAAAAATTACTACGAAACGAACTAATTATTATGTTTGTAGTTACTTAGGAATACAACTATTTAATTAGTTGTTTAAAAACTATGTTAAGACAGACATGTATTAATACATTACAAAAATATCTCGCTTAGTGGCGGCAATTAGGTAATTGTGCGAAGAACGAATAATTTAAACGTTTAGATAATTAAGAGTGGTGGTCACCAATTCACCATACTGCGAATGGAGACAATGCAACAATGCAGCATGGTGACCCACACCACGGTGGGCTAGTGATGCTTCTGCATCATTGGGCCTCCAGCAGTTTGCTCCGGATGGGTGTTACTTGATATACACATTAGCAACTTAGTATATAGAAACATATACGAGCATTGTGATACCTTCATCAGAAAAAGGTAGTAAGAGATCAGTCTTATGTGAGTGAAGCCGCGGGCCGGTAATATGTAATTTGCCACGAGCTGCGTGATATAACTCCCTTGAGTATTTTTCTCCGAACCTTAGGTATACTTTATCAGCCAACGTGTGTAAATCTTATGTACGGGCTATGGTACTAATAATGTAACTCTATTGTTTCGTATATATTGTGTAACTAAGAATATTCTCATATGTTCACTTTCTGTGTCAACAAATAAATTTTGTAGTTAATATGTTTTGAGCTGTTTTGTCCAAATATTATGTCCAAAACTAATACTTACTTTAAGTATATTATATATAGTATATCTATTCAAGTTTATAAAGAGATAAAGATTTGTTTTTTATTAATGATTCATATACTATTTAGTATTCATACTTGATGCTATATCTTTTTTGTTTTTTAATAATTGAGTACAGCTTTTTGCCGTGCACGGAGAGCCATGCTTTGGCACTTGCAGACTAGCTCGACCAGAGTTATTACAGGCTTACAGACTTAGTGTTCTGTATGGTGACTGATAGGAATACATAGTGTCACCACCCCTATTCATCCTGTGGGTGGCAGGAGCGGTCGCAGCCTGAAATTTGGGGGGGGGGGTCACTAATATATAATTAATTTAAGTGGGGTAAATTAGACTTTATTGCACAATACCCAATTTTATTATACACATTAAAAACAAATATATATCGTTTGTTTTTATTATTGGTAAATTTAGAAAATTGGGATTTGGTAATCAGGTTCTAGTAGCAGGGAAAAAGTTACATGGGTACAATTTTGGGGGATGTCATGTCCCCTGTGACCCCCCACCAGGAACCGCGCCTGGTGGGTGGCGTAAGAGCCGACTACGGGATCACACTACAGAGAACAATAGAACCTATAGCAAAAAGGAGGAAACCCTGACACGAACCCTATACCAACTCGTATGGCCAGCATAGTGAGACCAAAACTTCCTTTCTAAGTAGAAGCCTATATCCAGAAGCAGACTATTGAATGCTGTTGATGAAGGTCTTACAGAAAACCGGTGGTAAAAAATTCTTTACTTGATTTTCATCCTGTACGTCAGCCAACGCTGTACTGTGGGACTTAGAAAGCGGCAACGAATTTACGTCTCTTATGTAGTAAATAGGCTTAGAATCCATATTTATTTATCATCGGTTGACTTGTCTCCTCGTTTGCCACCGTACAAAATATTAAAAACCCTTAAGTCAGTCATTCAATTCAAGCAAACTTAGACTTTGATATACTGCCTGACGGTTTATGTTTAGTAACCCTCAGTAACGCGTCTATTAAGTTTTGCGAACTTCAATGTCAAAATTAAATATGTCAAGGTGGACAAGGGCTTGATACGACTGATGTAATAGATTGGCTATAATTATTTATTTTCGAATAACGTATTTCGAATAAGAAATGTTGTAACTGCTAAAAAATTAAACGATGCAGAAGTATCACTAGGCCGCCCTGGTGTGGGTCACCTTCCTACATTGTTGCATTGTCTGCACTCGCAATGAGTATGGTGACCACCTCTACTGGATTCTGCTTTTGCTTTCCATCAGGCAAAGTATAATCACTTTGGCAGGCCCATATATAAAATTAAACTTATAAATATTCATGAGTATTTATTTTCCAGGTGAATACTTATCATATATGTGTTAAACTTCCTTTTATTTTGTATTTAATCCTTTCGTATCACTATTTTTAAGTTACATTTAAGTATTTGTTTAGAAGTTTTCCTTCCTGTTAACCAGCAGACGTATCGCCTGACGCCTGATGGGAAGCGATTACCACCGCCCATGGACGCAACACCAGAGGCGTCACAAGTGCGTTGCCGGCCTTTGGGGTTGAGGGGGGGGGGAGATAGGTTGTGGGATGGGCCTCCGGTATCACTTCGGTCGAACCGGCCCATTCATGGTAAAGTCTATTTATGCTAATAATAATATATATCTTTATTGTACACCAGATTAATTACAAAGGTAACTTAATACTTAGGAAGTACAAGTGGCGGCCTTATCGTTTAAAGCAATGTGTTTGTATGAACCACCGTAGCCCCTAAACTATTGAACCGATTTTAATGAATGAGGCGCCAATAGATTCGTAATAATGGCCTGGGTGACATAGGCTATGTAAATTTTGTCAAACGTTTTTACGTAGTCGGGTTAAAGTCTCTTAAACTTTTTCTTTAATGACTGCTTTTTATGTGAAAAGTAATGAAAAAATCTTGTTTGGTTCTTAACGTTAAAAAAACTCAGTTCAATCCTACTAATAATAATAAAAAACGCGAAAGTTTGTAAGTATGTATGGATGGATGGATGTTTGTTTGTTACTCTTTCAACGCAAAAACTACTTAAAGGATTTGGATGAAACTTTACAGTAATATAGCTTATACATCAGAATAACACATAGGCTACCATTTGCCGCGATAACCGATATATACGCGGAGCCGCGGGCAAAAACTAGTGCTTTTAAATACAACAGAAAACGTTGTATTTTCTAAATACCACACAACTAAAAGTGAAAAAAAATAAACATGATAAAATTGCTAATACAAAACACAGGGTTTGTTTTACATAAATACACATACATATAGTCACGCCTTTTTCTCAGAGGGGTAGGCAGAGACAATAGATCTCCACTTACTACGGTCTTGACACACCTCTTTTCCTTTGCCCACATTCATCAATCGTCGGTTCCTGGTGTTCTTCACATTGCCCTTTTTCAGAACATCACCAATTTGGTCGGTAAATGTTCGCCGTGAACGACCTCTTCCGACACTTCCACACATATTCGCTCTATGAATTCCTTTTGTGAGTCTTCTATCATCTATCCTCTCTAAATGGCCAAATGGTTCGTTTTCTGAATACATTAAATAGGTATATTACTCTTATATCAGAGAAGAGGAACCAGAGAAGCACTTAATGGTCGCGAATAAGTAAGAAAGCTATACATGTAATAACACACCTTAAAATTGATGACTAATACCTTACGTTTAAATGCCGACAACGATTATCTCATGAAAAGGACATTAACCCATTATATCCAATAACAAAAGGGAAAACAATTATTGACAGTCTTCGATTTCGCGCTACTTTATTGTTTTTACTTAAAACAAAAATGTACCGTTGATTTCTGGTTTGTCCTATTGTTTTTGGTTTAGTGAACTCGGTCGAGAAACGGCCCTTTTTTGTGTGAAGTGCCGACCTGTAATACAATACTGGCGACAGCAAGCGGGCCGCCCGCGCCGGTTGGACACAGACGTCGCGACAACAAAAACACACCTTATTGTAAGCATAGGTACTTGTTGCGCAGTTTTCATGGTCTGTTGGCCTTTACAATGTTCACAAAATGTTTAACTACACACTAAAACACCACTTAGAATGCGAGAGATGAGTAATTATACTCCGTTGTAAAGTGCCACCTAATATTAGCGAGCGACGCGCGGTAATGTCTCAACGTGTTCTTAGGGCTTGTAGAATAGCAGCCACTTTTCTCAGTACACATTATGAAGTTGACTAGCTATTTTTACAATTACAAACGTGAAAAATTAAAGCGAGATAAACGTTTGGAATGTGTTCAACATTTTTTTTTATAGAATAGAGGGCAAACGAGCAGACGTATCACAACACCAGTGGCGTCACAAGTGCGTTGGCGGCCTTTAGGGGATGGGGAGAGGGATGTGCGGAGCGTTTGGGGTATGGGCCACAGGTATCCTCACTCACTCTGTTGATTGTGACAAAAGCACAAGCCTCCATATATTACTTAGTGTTATCGCAAGCCTCTATAAATAACTTAATATTATGACAAGATACCTTTTGGTGTTGAGTGTCAAGTGAAATATAAACTAAGAAAGAATTCTTCATAATATACTCCAATTTGACGTGCTCACAATAAACTGAACCGTTGAACAGCACAGACGAAGACGTGTTTCATTATCCTCTGCGCTAATAATCCCAACAGGTTATGGGCCCAGGCTACGTTAGTAAACAGTAGTACAGTATTCAAAATGATTAAAATTAACAAGAATAGTTTTCAAATATAATTACTTAGTGCTATCGCAAGCCCTTTATAAATAACTCAATAAACTATGACAAGAGACCTTTTGGTGTTGAGTGTCAAGTGAAATATAAACTAAGAAAGAAATCTTTATAATATACTCAAATTTGACGTGCTCACAATAAACGACTGCTAGTTTGGCCTAGTGGTTTAACGGTCACCACGCCGTTTCCTACTTCACCAAGTGTCGTGGGTTCAAATCCCACGTAGGACAACACTTTGTGTGATCCACAAATTGTTGTTCTAATTCTGGGTGTACTTTGTGTCCGTTTCATGTATGTTTGTAAAGTCCCCAGCGACACAGGATTTATTCCTAGTGCGGGAGTTGTCTTTAAAAAAAAAAAAACTGAACCATTGAACAGCACAGACGAAGACGTGTTTCATTATCCTCTGCGCCAATAATCCCAACACACTTGACGAAACACAGCGCAAGCGCTATTTCACACCGGTTTCTGTGAGGCCGTGGTATTACTCCGGTCGAGCCGGTCCATTCATGCCGAAGCGTGGCTCTTCCACGGTGATTTCAACATTGCTATTACCTATGCTTATTATTACAGATTCCTAGGTATATATTCTTACAGTATATATACTTCTTACAGAAATCCTACTAATATTATAAATGCGAAAATTTGTAAGGATGTGTGTTCGGTGTTCTGAACGGACATCCGCACATCGGAATAACATAATAACTTAAAATTTATAGAGATTTAAAAAAAATTAATACCGACATAAACGCGGGCGGATCCGCGGACAAAAGCTAGTAGTATATAAAGTATTTAAATTAATAGTAGAAAGGCTCAGGTGAACCGTAAGTATGCGCATAACAATGCTAGCTTAGTCGCTAATTTCAGTGTTCTGATGAAATAGCCTTCCAAAGCTTTGACTAACTTATTCAGAGCAACTGAATTCTTCTGGATTGCTAAATTTCTTTGAACATTTTGTTTGTCACTACTATTATTGTTATTTAATTGCAAATGCATGCATCAGTTAAATCGGAAAATTAAGACTGCCTCGGTGGCGCTGTGGTAGTGAATGCGACTGCTGTGCTTGAGGTCTCGGTTTCAAATCCTGAGTCGGACCAAATGTTTGTGTGATGTACAAATATTTGTTTCGGAGTTTGGGTGTTTTCTATCTATACTTATAATAAAAATGTAACAGGTCTAATTCTGTACATTAAAGATATTTTGACAATTTTTTTTGGAGGGCTCTCTATTATCGATACTAAAGCCAAAACTGTAATTTTTTTCATTTTTGTCTGTCTGTCTGTCTGTCCGTCTGTCTGTCTGTATTTTGGCCGCGTATCACGCCGAAACTACTGAACGGATTCAAATGAAACTTGGCATGATTTGAGTTCATACTACGAGGTAGGACATAGGATACTTTTTATCTCGAAATTCAGCACGGTTTCCTGGAGAGAGGGGATGAAAGCCAAAATATTTACTTAGTTGTAATTCAATAACACATAGTCCGATTTCATTCATTCTTTTTTGCTAGAAAGAAAAAAAAAGAACGGGAAAAGTCTTTTTTGGTCCACGACTGTACACTGCCCGTGGGAAGCTGAGACACATGTAAATACGGCGGTACGAAGTTCGCCGGGTCAGCTAGTATACAATATTGCTGCCACTTTTTCATCACACTAATATTATAAAGACGAAAGTTTGTGAGTGTGTATGTTTGTTACTCTTTCACGCAAAAACTACAAAACCGATTTGGATGAAACTTTACAGTAATAGCTATAGCTTATACATCAGAATAACACATAATAATATAGGCTACTATTTGCTGCGATAACCGACATACACGCGGGCGGAGCCGCGGGCAACAGCTAGTGTATAATATGTATGTATTTACAAAAAAAAATACCTATATATTATTATGTATTTATATCAGTTGTCTAGTACTCATAACACAAGCTCTGCTTAGCTTGGGACTAGATGGCGTTGTGTGTTAGATGTCCGAAATATTTATTATTATTATTAAATCAATACCTTTTGGTGAACATCGTTTCTCAAAAAGTGCCGCCGGTGCTTTATTTTCTTTAAGTGCTTCAAGGTCGATTCAACACCAGGCATTATGTTTTTTTTAACTTTAAAATTTAAAAAAAACACCAAGAGATAAAAGAAAATTGTTAAATCGAACAAATCGCTATGGGTACTTACTACTTGCTGTCAGTAGTCACGGTACTTGCCTTGCAAATAACCAAAATGTGAGTAATCTCACCACATTTGGGTTCAACTTTAATAGCTACTGTAGTGTTAACTAACGAATTCCTTTTATCACTGTCGATCTTTTTGCATACCCATCTCCGACTAAGACTTTGTGGAAGACTTTTATTGCACAGAGGCAAACATGATTTTTATCAAAGATTGATTTCCTTCAGTATACCTGTTATTCTAGTAGTCATTAGCATGGCAACTTCACATCTCTAAATGACTTTCGTAAATTGGATTTCAAGAACCTGATATGCTTCTCATAGCATCCAGTCGGAGCGGTTCTGACGGAAATGTGGTAACCCTCGCGTGGTTTGATAGAGGCTGTGTAGAAAGGAGCACGCGGCTCCAAGGACGACGACATGCACGGCGGTTGTTCACCTCGGCAGCAAGAATGCGCGGGAACGCCACGGGAACCGATCGCTTGCGGTGCCGGACTGGCCCGACCGCCAATCGACACTGTCTTTGCATTCCACTGCGGTGAATCGTATATCTTGACATCTAACACGGTTGAAGTGTCAATAGAATTTTGCTGTGTCTCAACATTTGTTATTTTGTACAGATGTGCA
The DNA here is from genome assembly GCA_949125395.1 of Diaphora mendica. NCBI lineage: Eukaryota > Metazoa > Arthropoda > Insecta > Lepidoptera > Erebidae > Diaphora > Diaphora mendica. Next base: position 10,644,986 of record OX421331.1, read on the forward strand.
GCCGCTACTGCGGCGACAGCTTTGATCTCCCTTTCACTAGTCTGTTCCTCGTTAAACTTTATTGTATATATAGCACCTCATTTGTTTCTTCAGTCTCTATTCATCCGATGAAGCCATTCATAACTGTTTGAGTTGATTTTTGTTCTAGTCTTAAGACGGTGCAGCCTCGCTTTGTTAATGGAGATATTTACATAGAGGCTAGGTACATTGGTTATCGCTTTATATTTTCTACGTGCAACAGCTGTAATTTATGAATACAAAATACAAGTTTTACGAGTGTGTTTATAGAAAGAACTAGTAGATATACTACTGTAAATAAATTACGTTAAGAATACGTGTACTAATTATTGTCTGGTGTATTGTGTAAATAATGTCTGTAGAAAAAATACACATAGCGCGAAAATCATTATTGCCCAAGAGAATGGCTAGATAAATAGCCTTCGATGGGAACTTGTAGTTAGGTTAGGTAGGAAGGTATATCACATAGCTATACGTCTACTTATAGCTAATTATATAGTCTTAGTATAGGAAGTTTTATAATACATCTGTGTATATAATACGTACATATCACGTTTCGCAAGGCAGGATACGTTTCATTGATATTCTGCTATATTGATTTCATTTGTATAAAATACTCGATGATGTTTAATATAATGATTATAGATGAATTTATAATTGGCTAGGCGTTTCTTCAGCCTTATAAATCTAGCATTTTATGAGTTAATATTTATCTTGGATAAAACTGATGGACGAATTTGGTAATATTCGGTAAATCACACTGTTTCAATGTCAACACATTAAACTGGACCCGGACACGTTTAGAGATCTGTCATTTATTTTAAAAGGCGTGACATTTGAATAAGAAAATTACAGTGTAGACATTTACTAAGTTAAAGTACTTAATTTCTTTGTTACAAAGCAGTTTTTAACAATGCTGTAGTTATGTGAAAGTAAAATTTTAGTGAAAGACAATAAAAAGTTTTTTGAGAAAAACATACTTGATCACTAGTTTTGTAGCAACAAGGCAAGTTACTGTCATAATGTGTCATATAGTATCAGTAACTTGTATCCAAATCTGCAATTCTAGTCACAAAAGTTATGGTGTAGACGATTGCTCTTGTGAGCAGACTATGAGCTCTTGCAATAATGAATCATTATGTTCATCTTCCCTACTCCTTATTTTGATTGGTTTACTGGTAAAAAATTAATTACCCGACTACGTTTTACAAAACGTTTTGGCTAGTTTCTTTTGCTCCCGGCTGTCTACTTAACACAAACTCTTCTTGGGAATGTAAATCTTTATAAAGGGAACTGAGAAAAAATCTCTGATATACCAGTTTAAGTTTTTTTTAGTCCCGTTTTTACCTATATAATTTGAAGCCAAAGTGCTTATATTTTTTTAATAAAGTACACATACGATTAAACATAACGACCAACGAAAGCAACCGCCACATCAATATATATACCAAATACCTCATTTATTATTAACTAATGGATCGTTTATGTATATTTTTAGATAGATCGATTTTACGAACGTTTTAAACTCAAACCTATATAGATTTATGTAATTAGCAACAACGCACATAAATACATCCATGCACTTTAAGAAAATATTTATCAAGCCAATTTCAGTGGCAGTATCTAGATGAGGTAGATCCAGGAATTTGTTATTTCTATACTACAGGTAACTCTTTTGCAATTGTATTATGAATACATACCATTGCTATATATAATGTAATATGTATATAGAGCTACGTTCTTAAGAAGCTTAGGTGACGAATGCTTATAAATACGGCTTCATCATGATGTCATTCAATACTGTTTTAGAATCGGAAATATCTTTGCTTTGTCAACATTCAAATAAGTATGTCATGTAAGGTAAACTTTCTATCTGTGTTATTTAAAACGTGGAGGGCATATTGTTGAGAAGCAAAAGGTGTAGAAAAACCGGATGTTTATGGTAGAAAAAAGTGATTCAGTCAGAGATTTCTAAACTTTCAATTGAAGATGTGTCGTGAATGGAAATGGTGGTGGTGTTAAACAAATGTATGTAATTTGAACATCGAGTTCTGAATGTGTTAGTAGTATTACGGTATTTTGTGTGCTTTCTGTTTGTGTTCTTTTATTTATGTTACGTATTCACAAAGTGTAGCGAACAGTTAAGGCTCCATAAGGAGGTTCCTCGATCTATAAAGTCCTTAGTATTTTTTTAAGAACTTGGTATTTAGGTATTTGATCACTTGGTATCTCTTAACATACCTAGTACAGGAGATGTTTAATTGAAAGATTCTCGTAATCATATACATATATTTAGGTTTGAAAAAGTGCATAATAAATATTTAATACTGGTCTTAAATATATATTGTACAGTTTTCAAACACTCCATGGGTTATTTGCAGATAAATTACTTGAAAGAATCGATCAGTTCATTTTTAAACGAAGACCAACACATATTGTTTGAGAGTTATTTCCTTTATCTGGAAAAGAAGGTCAATAAGTTACTTAAATTCCCTTACATTCTTTTTATTTTATTAATTCTCTTTTCGCACCAGAACTGCCCATTAATTCGTTTGTTTTTCCATCCCAAGGTTGCCTGGAAGAAATTGCTTTTCAGCGATAAGACCGCCATTTGTACATGGTCATTCTATTGATATGTTGATTTTATGTAAACTGTTTGATCTGGTGTACAATAAAGCTTATTCTATTCTATGTTTTGTGGCGACCTCCACATACAGCGCAACAACAACATAACATACTACAGCGCCATCTACCGAAGATACATCGAACTACGGAGTAACGAAGGAAACTAAGAAACTACCAATTACCAATCCTGAATCGCGCAGTGAAAGTTCTCGCGCCAGTTAACATATATACAACATCCCAACATTAACCGTTGGGCAGTTGGCCCGCCAGGCATGATCACCTCGCCTGGTCGGAGCCGAGGATCCTCCCTTTGTGTTGGAGGGACATGTGACCCGTTCCTCCACAGTTTCTTTTCTAACCATGATCTCAAGGAATGACTTAATAATGTGAACACTAATTAAAATATACTTAAAGATACTAATGTAAGTTGTCAGCACCACGCTATAGCTGTAGCCGTTAAGGTTCTGTCACTAATTCGGGTCATATGTGGAAAGAGTATCTTTGAAAAACCGTAAAAATAGCTACGGTAGTAAATGTTTTAAAATAATATTGTAGAAAGCCGCGGTAGGTATTAGTAGCAGGGTTATTAATTGAACTGAATTTGAAGGTTTAATTAGTTTTTTTTATAGTACATATATATATATATATATTTTTTTTTTTTTTTTTTTTTTTTTTTTTTTTTTTTTTTTTTTTGAGGGTAGTTGAAAGTACAACATACAACTTAAAAGCTCTTTTAAATAACTTAAAATAGAAATAGAAATAATACATTTTTTTATAAATTTAATGAATATAATAAGTCCTTAGTGGTAAATACCTGCTAGTTTAGTGTTATTTCCATAATAATAACTAAAGTTTTCAAAACTCAAAAGTGAAAAATCACAGCATTACTATGAACAGTCTACAAGAGCTGCAGGACTGCTTTGAGAAGAGGATGGCAAATTTCGAAGCAGATCTCTCGAAGAAAGCGTCAAATGCTGCTAGTTTAACCGGTCTCGCAGAGGATTTCACAATATTTAAGAGTCTTGTCCTCGAGACGCTGAAATCCTTCCAGAGTCAAATGAAGGTGATTGTGAAGGAGGTGGACAACATGGAAACACGCAGCCGTCGCAAAATACTCCTTGTACATGGCATCACAGAAAAGAGGGATGAGAACACATCCCAGGTTGTGGCGGAGGTCGTAGCAAGTGAGTTAGGTCTGGACTCCTTTACATCTGAGGATTTAAGCCGGTGCCACAGGATGGGTCGACAATCTTCGAGTGATAAACCAAGACCCATTCTGGTGAAATTTTGTAAAGTGGCAGTGCGAGACAGGGTTTGGGGGTCTAAGACCAGACTTAAAGGCACTGGTGTGACCCTTTCCGAGTTCCTGACCCGGTCGCGACACTCGGCCTTCATGGCAGCACGCGAAGAGTTCGGGATCAGGAGGTGTTGGACCAAGGAAGGTTCTGTTTTTGTTCTGGGTCCGGACGGTTCACGCTACCGTGTTACTTGTGTCGCTGATCTAGACCCTATTAGGCCAGTGGTTGCAGATAAGCCAACTGCAACCAAAACTCTAGCTGCGAAGACGAGAAGAGCAGCTGCCGGTACAAAAAAATAGATGTCTGTGGTTTGTTTACATAGTGTTTCAATGTGTCATTAAAACTGTCTGGGTGAACTTCACGTGAGAATCAGTTCTTATAAATAACTTTCACTAACATTGAAAAATAATAATGAAATCACTTTCACTTATCCCTTCGACTGTGAAGAGCCCATATTGGGCACCGTCAAAACATGGCCTCATCGGAGAAGCGCCCATATTGGACATCGTGATTATGTCCTATTTTTAACTAATTTTATCTATTTTTTAATGTATTTCTTCATTAAAACACTTATTTTAAATGCCCAGAGTGAAAAACATATTAATCAAAAAAAAATTCAGTACATTTTCGAAACTACTTCTAGCAACACTAAAAATTCGCCAAAATGCTTATCTGTGAAACGACAGTTTCGGGCGTGCGGTTGTCAAGATTTTAAACATTAATTTGAATTTGTTAAATTAGTTTTATCCTTGTCACTCTTTCTTAAATTGTACAAAGTAAAACAGAGATGCAATATAATGCCACTTTAAAACCAAACATCGACTATTTTAGCTCTGTGACCTTGTCAATGGCGGTGACTGCCGGCTGTGCGCGTGAATGTTTATTTAAAGTGTTCAGTAATATTAAACTTGAGTGCTTTGTTATATTTGCAACTTTATATCACAAGTACACTACCTAAGCTTTTAAATAAATACAACAGAAAGCCACTTCAACCACGGTGAATCACAGTGAAACGGAGATAAGAAGTGTAAACAAACCCATTTTTTTGTCATGTAATTGTGTGAATAAGTGTATTTCTTGCTGTTTTTATTGGTGAGTATTGTATATAGTTTTAAATAATATACATATTAGTTGTAGTAAAGGTTTTATTTAGAAATTATTCCACTTTTAAGTACAGTACATCGAGGAAAAAATCACTTTTCTTACTTTTAGCTTTGATTTACTAATTTAAAGCTATTTTAAATCATAATCAATTATACATCATCGGATAGCTTATTTAATGGACATTCTAATGGTACATAAATCATTTATAGCCTCAATACATTTTTTTTTGGAAAACATCATTTTAATGAGAGTCGGAAAGTTGCCGGGAGTACTTCCAAAAAGTTGATCGCACATGCGCCACAGTTGACAACAGGGCTCGTCGCTGACGAGCGGTTATTATTAATTACAAATCACTTTCACATATTATTAGAAATTATTTTACCTCTTTTAATAACAAATCAAAGTCATCTGTCAAAATTGCGTTCCAATTCCAAACCCTCTGAAACACTATTGTTTCGCATTCGTCATTTGACATTTTGGAACATAGTCTTTTTGCTCGAGAAGTTCACCCTGATTAGTCTCATTCATTTTTCTTTTGTTTTTTTGTTTTGTTATTTCTACCTTTTTTTTCTCTCTCTTTTGTATTTAGTTAAATACCTTTCAGCGTTTTAAATGTAAAACACACAACTGGCGGGTGGATCAAAGTAGATAACTTAGATTGCTTTAAATATTTATTTGCTTTATAGTTATTCTATTCTTCTTGTTATTATTTTATATTTATATATTAATAGGTATCTTAGTTTTATTTATTTTATTTAATATTGCATTATTGCATCTTAATGTCTGACATTGACATTAGTGATGATGACAGTGTCAGACAGACAGACAGTCTTAATTCTAGTTAAGTTAGTATACCCTCACTCCAAGAGAGTCTCCAGTACCAATTTTCTGATGCTCCGCGGAATTTTAACGTAGTCCATATAAATGCCCAGAGTATTCCAGCTCATTTCCCTGATATGCTGGCTACCTTTAACTGTAAAAACATACACGCTATATTAGTCTCAGAGACATGGTTAAAACCGTGCTTACCTTCCACATCATACACTGTAGAATGACATGTGTGTTGCATCCCTAATATCAAGTATGTGTAAGTGCCCTTAAGTTGTACTGTCTTAATTTAAGAGAGAGAATAAATATGGCTGTCGGAGATCGTTTTTTGTTTTTTCGGAAGACGGTCCCCATTTCATCTCATCCACGTTTTTTATATTTTTAAGCATTAATTTCATCACGACGAAGACTTAAAGACTTGAAGACTTATAATTTGAAGACTAAACACTTGACATTGGCAGAAATAGCTGATCCGAGAGATCCGGCTGGTTGCCATTTCATCAAAAGAAGAAGAAGAAATATGGCTGTCACTGCAAGCATTGGTTTTCTTCCTCCAAATAAAATCTGAATACATCCTGCAATCATACACAATTACCAACAAACGCTTCCACTGCGCAATCATTGAAGAAACACATAAGGTACGAATACAAATGATATTTAGCGTAATCAAAATTCGTGTCGATATTGAACAAAGAAAATGGAGTCAACGAGAGATATTTTACCGCGCCTCACACCCGAAACAAATTTTAACAATTGGAAATTCAGAGTAAAGTTAGCTCTTGAGGAAAGGCAATTATATTATGTGATAGAACAAAAGAAGGATGACAAGAAGCCAGAAGACTTTCAAAGAAATGATGCCAAAGCCAAACATGTGATTGTACAATGTCTTTCGGATAGATATTTAGAAATAGTGAAGAAGTCACAAACTGCAAAGGAAATGATGAGTCAGTTGGAATATACATTTGAAAGGAAAAGTATTTTCAATAAGTTACACTTAAAAAGAAAACTAATATCACTAAAATGTGAAAGTACAGAAAAACTACAAGACTATTTCTTAAAATTTGATAGTCTATTGAATGAGTTAGAAGCTGCTGGAAGTGAAGTAGAAAATATGGACAAAATTTGCTACCTGCTATCGTCCATGCCGGCACAGTACGACAATGTAATCACAAGCATAGAAACTATGTCCACAGAGAAAACAATTGATATTGATTTTGTGAAAGCAAGGCTATTGGATGCCGAAATCAAAGGAAAAGCAATTGAAGGAAAATCGGAGACAGCATTCTACAACTGCTATACCTGCGGAAAATCAGGACATAAATCTTATGAGTGCAGGAGTGGACAAGAGAAAAGAGGAAGAGGTTGGCGAGGCAGCACCCGAGGTACTACAAGTGGACAATATCAAGGACAAGGACAATATCGAGGACAAGGACAATATGGAAGACTAGGACAGCATCGAGGAAAAGGCCGTGGTCGTGGACAACATAGACAGGAACAACAGGGTCAAGAGCAATGTACTACCGCAACAGAACAGGTGAATCCAATTTCTTTCATCGCTTATGAGAGTGTATTTTCTGTTAATGAATATACTGAGGACATTAAATTTATTATAGATTCTGGTGCATCTCAAAATCTTATTATGGAAAACTATGAAAAGTATATGAGTAATATTAAGAACTTAGAAACTAAAATTTATGTAGCGAACGGTCAGTATTTAATGTCAAATAAGAAAGGTAACTTAAATGTATTTTACAATAATAATCCTATTAAAATTGAAGCATTAATTGTTAAGGGCTTATCCCACAATTTACTTTCTGTTAATAAATTACTCGAGAAAGGTAATTCTGTTCGATTTCATAAGGATGCAGTATCAATTTCAAGTGGAAATTCTGTAATTTATGGGAAAATGTGTGGTAGCCTGTATGTAATAAATCTGACATTGAGTAATATAAATGGTTGTAATATTGCAAATAATGATAGTGATCAGTGGCACAGGCGGTTAGGCCATGCGAATAGGAAACACTTAAAACTCTTAAATTTACCTAGCTCAGAAAAACCTTGTGGACCATGCCTAGAAGGAAAATCAACAAGACTGCCTTTTACAAGTATACCGAGACCAAGATCAAGATATATAGGAGAACTAATTCACACAGATTTATCCGGACCAATCACCCCAGCAACCAGAGAAGGTGAACTTTACTATCAGACAATCATAGATGACTTCACTCATTTCACAGAAGTATACTTATTAAAAAGAAAAGCAGAAGCAAGTGACAGAATAATAGAATACATAAACAGGATGGAAAGACAAACTGGAAATAAAGTAAAGAAAATAAGAAGCGACAACGGAACAGAATTTAAGAATGAAAAGTTACAAAACTATTGTAAAACTAAAGGTATTATACAGCAATTTACAACGCCATATAGCCCGCAATCCAATGGAGTATCGGAAAGGATGAACAGGACCATATACAACAAAGCCAGAACATTACTCCTAGATACAGTATTACCAAAAACATTATGGGGAGAAGCAGTAAGATGTGCAGTGTACCAAATAAATAGATGCCCATCATCAGCAATAGAATTTCAGACTCCGGCAGAGAAAATGTTTGGACATAGAGATCTAAACAGACTTAGAATATTTGGATCAAAGACTTGGGTACATATCTTACCTAAACAAGATAAATTATCACAAAGAGCGAAAGAAATGAGACTTGTAGGATATAGTCCAAATGGATATCGGTTGTGGAACCCCGAAACTGATGAAATAGTAATATCAAGAGATGTGAGGATAGATGAGACTGATATAAAATATAAAGAAAAAGAAAAGAATATTACAGATGAGGAAAACTTCTTTGAAGATGAAATAATACAAGATGAAAATACTGAAATGAAACAAGAAGATGGCAAGAAGATAAGAAAATTAAATAAAATTAATAAGGTTTTGCAACAAAGAAGAATGCAGGATAAAACATATGAAGAAGCAACAGAGGAGAATCATGAAGAAAGTGAAAATGAAGAGAATAGATCCGACATACCTAGATATTTAACAAGATCAGGAAGAGAAATTCGCAAACCAAAGAAATTAGAAGAATGTGATTTAAATGTAGCCTATTGTTTATGTGCAGGAGAACCTGTAAATTATGAAGAAGCAGTAGAAGATAAAGGGTGGAAACTAGCAATAAAGAAAGAGTTAGATTCACATAAGAAGTTGGGAACTTGGGAAGTAACTAACTTGCCTGAAGGGAGCAAAGCAATAGAAACTAAGTGGATATTCAAACAAAAACAAGATGGAACCAAGAAGGCGAGACTTGTCGCTAAAGGGTTTCAACAGGAAGAACAAGGTGGATATTATGCCCCTGTAGCAAGACTACCTACTATAAGGACAATGCTTAGTCATGCTGTACAAGAAGGATTACCAATAAAACAACTGGACGTACCGACAGCTTTCCTGAATGGAGATTTGAAAGATGATGTTTACATAAAGTGTCCTAAAGGAGTTAATCACAATGGAAAGATTTTAAAACTGAAGAAAGCACTCTATGGCTTGAAGGAAGCTCCAAAATGTTGGAATGAAAAATTTCACAAATTCATTACTGCAAATGGGTTCATACAATCTAAACATGATTTTTGTCTGTACAAAAATGAAGATACATGGCTATTAATATTTGTAGACGATATATTACTGATTGGAAAGGAAAACATATTAAAGAAACTAAGAGAAGAATTCAAAATTAAAGATTTAGGAGAAGTAAAAAACTATTTAGGATTGGAAATTACAAGGAAAAATGACCAAATGAAAATTAAGCAAACAGAAATGATAACAAGGGTATTAAACAAATTTGGAATGCAGGAAAGTAAAGGAATAAATACACCAATGGAGACAAACTACAGTACAGAAGAGGAAGAGATTATTAACGTGCCATACAAGGAATTAATAGGTTGTTTGCTATTTATATCCATGAACAGTCGACCTGATATTACATATGCTGTTGCATATCTTAGCAGATTTTTGGACAAGCCAACAACATCTTTATGGAAAGCAAGTAAGAGAGTATTAAGATACTTGAAAAGTACTTCAGATAAAGGATTGATTTACAGAAGAACAACTGGAGAGAAGAATCTAGTAGCATATGCAGATGCAGACTGGGCAGCAGACAAAACAGACAGAAAAAGTACCAGTGGATGTGCTGTGTTCTACTGCGGAAATCTAATACATTGGTTTTCAAAGAAGCAAACATCAGTTGCATTATCTACTGCGGAGGCAGAATATGTGGCAGCTGCTCAATCAGCGTGTGAGCTAATGTACTTAAAAGGAATACTGTATGATCTTACATCTTTGTCACAATTGTCTACAATTTTGCTATTGGATAACCAGAGTTCTTTAAGATTAATTAAAAATAGTGATAATGGTAAAAGGTCCAAACACATTGATATAAAATTTCATTACTTAAAAGATGTAGTACAAAAGAATTTAATGTCTGTAAATTATGTTAATACTGAAGACAATGTTTCAGATTTGTTTACAAAGGCATTACCAAGAATCAAACACAATTATTTTGTTGAAAAATTAAATTTATTGTAGTAATAAGCTCAACCTAAATGTAACTTTGTTGTGTATCTAACATATTGTTACAAGAGGTAATAAAGACAAAATTTTTTGAAATGTAAATCTTATATATAGTAATGCATGTGTTTAACAGAGTTAAAGTTTATTTCAAATTGCATGTATAATGTTTGAGTAATATTCAAGTCAAATATATAGTATATTAGTATGAAACCTTAGAAAGTAGTCATATTATTCAATTTAAGATTTTTTCTGTAAAATGTCTAAATTGAGGGGGTGTGTAGAATGACATGTGTGTTGCATCCCTAATATCAAGTATGTGTAAGTGCCCTTAAGTTGTACTGTCTTAATATAAGAGAGAGAATAAATATGGCTGTCACTGCAAGCATTGGTTTTCTTCCTCCAAATAAAATCTGAATACATCCTGCAATCATACACAATTACCAACATACACTCTTCCAGGTTTTAATCTTATAAGGAATGATCGTGCGACTGGTGGTGGGGGTGGTGTTGGTATATATCTGCGACAACACATTTCTTTTACCATTGTAAGTCTGTCCTCACAACCCCCACCTCCGGACGCGGGTGAACATCTATTCTTAGAATTAGACATTGATCATTCAAAAGTTTTGCTAGGTGTTTACTATTCACCCTCATCACGTAATAACTATTTTTCCTCTTTCGAAAATTTATTAGAAAACCTATCTCCCTCCTATAGCCACACATTAATAATGGGTGATTTCAATACTTGCTTGATGAAAAATGACCATCGCTCCTCTTCGTTACGCAGAGTAGTGGACTGCAATAACTTATCACTTCTTACACTTGATGCTACTCACCACTTTCCTAACTGTATGCCTTCTCTTCTTGACCTTATTCTTGTCTCTTCCACAGATCATGTCATCAGCCATGGCCAGTATTCAGCTGATGCTTTCTCTTATTATGACTTGATATTTATTTCTTATGCTATCCGCCCACCCAAGGCAAAGCCGAGAATTCTTGTGCAACGCAATTTTAGCGGAATGAATCTTGCTAAACTAAAAGAGGACGCCCTTATCATCAACTGGTCTGTTTTACTGGGTTCGCATTGTGTAAATGAAAAAGTCAAAATACTCAACGAAAACTTAATTCAACTTTATAACGTACACGCACCTTTGCGATCGATCAAACTTAAACACTTACCGGCTCCGTGGCTTACTGAGGAGATACGACGGATTATGTCCAAAAAATGTGTAGCTAAAAGTAAATACAGGCGTCGACCAACGGATACTAACCTGGAAAAATATGTATATCTGAGAAATCTCTGCAATAAGATGTGTAGAAACGCACAACGCCAATATATCCACTCTTCCGTAGAAAACGGAGATCCAGCAAAAGTCTGGAAATTTCTTAGAACATTGGGAGTCGGGAAGTCTCGTCAAGAGTCTATTCCTAAAAATTTCAACATTGACCTACTTAATAAACATTTCTCTACCTCGTCTGACATTAGTGATAATACTAAAGTTAATACTCTTAGATATATTTCCTCTACCCCAACTCCCAACTATCCACCTTTCGTCTTTGATCAATTGTTCGATTGTGATGTTAGGAAGACCATTCTAGCGAATTCATCCAGTGCAGTGGGAAGTGATTGCATCAGCCGAAACATGATTCTTCCTATCCTTGACGAAATCCTGCACATCCTATGTCATATCCTTAATCACTCTGTGACAAGCAGTGTTTTTCCGTCTGCATGGAAAGATGCCCAACTAATCCCTCTTCCTAAGAAAGCTAAACCCTCATCATTCTCTGACTATCGGCCCATATCTATCTTACCCTTCCTGTCTAAAGTACTTGAACGCCTTATCCACTCTCAACTGAGTAACTTCCTTTCCAAAAATTCCTTACTGAACCCCTTCCAATCAGGCTTTCGACCTGGTCACAGCACTACTTCTGCGCTGGTACACATTACAGATAGCATCAGGCTGGGTATGGATAGTGGAATGATCACAGTACTCACCTTGCTTGATTTTAGTAATGCTTTTAATACTGTAGATTTTGAAATTCTGCTTGGTATACTACGGTCTCTTAACATATCTCCAAGGACAATTGATTGGTTTCTTAGTTACCTGTCTGGTCGCCGGCAACGTATTTGTATTGAAGACTCGGTGTCCTCCTGGTGCAGTATTTCTGCTGGTGTACCGCAGGGTGGCGTTCTATCTCCTTTACTCTTCGCTGTTTTTATAAACTCAATCTCTAATCAATTAAGTTCCTTCTACCATCTTTATGCGGACGATTTACAAATATATACACAAGCTTCGATTGACTTGTTACCAGAGGCGTTCAACACTATTAATGCTGACCTGCGTCGCATTAGCGAATGGAGTCACAATTATGGACTCAAGGTTAATCCTGTTAAGACGCAGGTATGTGTTATTGGCAGTCCCAGGATGATCGCAAGAGTTAACTGTGCACAACTGCCCCAAATTCAATTTGGTGGCACCACTCTTGAGATCAGTTCTAGTGTCAAAGATTTAGGGATCTACATAGACAATACTTTATCTTGGGGTTCACAGATACAAGAGGTCAGTCGAAAGCTATTTGCTTCTGCCGGTTCTCTGCGAAGACTTCGTAATTTTCTTCCGATTGCGACTAGGGCTGCACTTGCACAAGCACTTCTACTTCCAATTCTCGACTATGCCGATGTCAGCTATCTGAATCTCACTGAAGCACAACTTGATAAGCTTGAGCGACTACAAAATCTCTGTATACGATTCATATTTGGCCTTCGTAAATATGATCACGTCTCTAAATTCCGTCAAATGCTCAAGTGGCTTCCGATTCGCTCTCGCCGGAATACTCATATCCTCATCTTTCTCTACAATATTTTGTTTAATCCCAGAGCCCCCTTTTACCTCAAAGAACGATTCAAGTTCCTTAATGACACGCATGAAAAATGTCTAAGGTCATCCGAGAATTTGAGACTGGAGATGCCTCTGCATTCCACAAAGTTTTACGACCAGTCATTCACTGTTGAAGCTGTACGCTTGTGGAATGCACTACCGATAAAAATCAGGAAAGCGCAGACAATAAACGAATTCAAGAAATTGGTTCATGAACATTATCATAATTAAAACAGGCACGAATTAAGGTATGATGTGGATTTATATATTTATTCATACGTGATTTACTTAGTTATCTATATATGTATGTGTATCTATTAGTATGTATAAGTATGTGATATATATGTATGTGTATATATAAATATATGTTTTACGTTATATTTATTAGCAAATAATATAATTAATTAAAAACTCACTGCACCGTCAACTACCACTGTCTCTCCTACACATTTTGATCCATCCTAAGGTTGCCTGGAAGAGATTGCTTTTGGCAATAAGGCCGCCCTTTGTACACTACAACTCATATTTTATGTACTCTTGTAACTGTGTAATATTATGGTGTACAAATAAAGAGTTTTCTATCTATCTATCTATCTATTTGAGAGCACTGCCTTCCCGATAACGATTGCCAAAGACGTTCATGACAACCGGGACCGACGGCTTAATACTTTCAGAGGAAACACGTGAAACACCGCCAAACTTCCATACTGCGGGCTGTTATTAAAAATTTCTTGTAAGAAAACCCAACAAAACTTTGGCCCGAGCCACAAAGTATTCGAACTTTGATATATTGACAGTGTATTGATGGTAAACGCTCATCATTAATATTTTGCCTGTAGTTGTATCATAAATACCGATTCATGTCACAACTACAATACTACGGGCAAAATAAACCTGGCTATTGAGCCAGGTATATTTGAATGAAGCTAGGGGTAAATATGGTTTGTTTTATTGCTACATTCATGCTTCCCAATGTAATATAACATAATTACATTTTAGTAATGGTAATGGGTTCGTACACAAACAATTGGATTCGCGTGTTATGCAAACGTACTCGTCATGTGTTCCAATTCTCAGGTTTTATTTTTTAAAGTTGATAAAACAATAATATAAATTGTAGAAGTGGGTAACTTTGGCTATTACGCGCATATTATTACAGTAAGTTTTATTCAGATTGTAATAATGTAATTCAGTACAAAGTAGATAAGATTACTGATTATTTATTACTTATATGAATGTCTTTGAATTGTTGGGCTAATGGTGTGAAAACACTCAGGTGATGTCTTAATTATAAATCTAAAATTATTATAGCATGTGACAATAATATGCTATTGTAGAAATAAAAAACTTATTTAAAACAAATTAAATTAATAAAATAATATCCATATGTGTATAGTGTATGGGAAAGTGATCTTGTATAGTTGAATTTAACTAACGAATAAAAACTTCGCTTAAAAAAACCGACTTCACAAACTGAAAAGTATAAAATAACTTAATTTGTATATGCTACCTATTCATAGGTTTGAATTCGGCGCCAAGCCAAATGTAATAGTAGGTACCACACTCGCTATATTTCGAGACGAACGTCAACGACGTCACCGACGCTTCGGTTGTTTTGTCCTACGCGAAGAGCAGCTATCCCGCTCAAGGTCACGCGCGGCGAGTCCTACTATTACATTTTGGCTCGGCACCGACTTCAAACCTATGAATAGGTAGCACATACAAATTAAGTTATTTTATACTTTTCAGTTTTTGAAGTCGGTTTTTTTAAACGAAGTTTTTATTTTATTTTTCGCTTTTTAGTCTTTCTCAAGTCTCTCATCATCATTTCACCTAAATAACTTGTAAGAATACGACTAAAGGTAACATACAACATACTGTATAGAATAATAAATAAATATTTCGGACATGATGTTTACAGAATATGAAAGCATGCAGACAATTGCCTTAACTTTATTGCAGGCGCTCACGTAAATTTGAGGGTTTCCTTTAATTTCCTTGGGATCCCATCATCAGATTCTGATATGGTGGCCATGGGACCACATGGGGCGCATACCCTTTCAAATACAAAAATAATTTTCAAAATCGGTCCACAATTGACGTAGTAATCAATGTACATAAATAAAAAAAAATAAACAAAAAAAAAAATACCGATGAAATTGAGAACCTCCTTTTGGAAGTCGGTAAAAAATGGAATAGTCAAAAATAAAATTGAATTAATTTCTCGAAATTGAGAAGTCATAGTTTCTAATGACTAATGATCGATCGATAACCTGTACGATTGCCTAACAGATTTATTTTCGTATCAACCAGCGTTGTAACTACCTACTAGTAGTAAATTTAGCAGTAAAGCAATACGTTTTTAACCCACGGGAAACCTTCACTAAATTGGAATATCTTAGGGTTATGTAGGTCAATCTTAGGTAAGATTGACATTGAAAAGAGAAATAATTGCCCGCCGTCTCGCCGTTAACGCTGCCACATTGTTGGCAATCGTCCAAGTAGATCAGCACCTAGGTCTCACAGCACACATATACATTTAGCTATAATATTTACAAGCTAGACTTCACACTAAGAAACTAAAGAACGACAAATACTCAGACATATTCGTCAAAATCAAAATATAGAATAACGTCTGGGCTTAAAAGCTATTTTAAGATGCGTGTGAATTCTGAGCATTTGCCAAAATTTAAAGATGGTCGCGGGAGTCGCGGTATTTAGTGCATTTCTCACATAATAATATAGTAGCCATAGAAAATATAGCAAAGAGTTGATATATTTTCTATGGCTAAGTACTATATAAATTGAAAAATAATTTAAATGTCTATAGGTTTTAAGCTTGTGGCCACAATGATTTAGGCTCTGCGTTAATAAACCAGTCAGTTAGTCAGGGCATGTAATGCTATTTGTTGTGAATCTCAACGGAGACCAGAAACTACGCAGAAAATATTAAAGTGTATAAGTGTGTGCAAACGCAGGTGCACACTCTGTTCCCTCACTCTCATAAACCGATTGATTAACTAGATAACTTAACGAAGCAGTTGTATGTAATTTTTTCTCAATTTATTTATGAAGTGGTCACCGTCAGACTGCGAATGACATCATTTATCATCATTACTTGTATTAGTATTTTTTTTGCTACAGCAAAAAATGTTTTAACCGATCAAGAGGTTTTTAACCGGTCAGTAATAATTAAAGGTGAATATTCAATTTTAAATAAACAATTAGGACTAAGTATATTTTTAACGAAAAAGATTCTTCGTTCTTCAAGTATCTTAAATCAAACTAAAACATCGCTAATAAATAGTAAAACTGTTGCTCGGCACGATTGGCTCCCTAATAACCAACTTATATTATAAAATAGCTGACTCGGCGAACTTCGTACCGCCATATTCACTTATCTGTCTCAGCTTCCCGCAGAGAGTGGGAACAAAAAAATTGACTTTCCCTTTTAATTTTTCTTGTATACAAACTGTTCAATCCTCTCGCCAATGCAGCGTTCACCTTGGGAAGTTTGCAATGTCTATAGGCCCATGATATAGGCATTCAATCGCTAACTATGTCACTGGCAAGAGCATTAAACCACGGCGTTTCACCGTGTTCTTATTCTAAGCTAATGTGATATCAAGCACTTGCTGGAGATGTGTAGATTCCTTGATAGCGGCGTCCAAGAGGCCTCTTGGTAGTTTCCTCTCTGCGTCGTTACACATACATACTCCTAAATGGCTTACGGGCTCCCGAAGTCTCGTAATTACAAGACACCCGATTTAACTATCGCGGATCGCGCCTAATTGACGTGACTACTAAAACTCGCGAGTTCAAACCAGACCAATCATACCGGTAACCAACGAAACACCGAAATTGGATGAACAATCAGCTAAATTTCAATTAAAACCCGGCACTCCTTTTCGAAACCTTGCTCGACCGGTCAAAGCGTCCATAAGTACTACTTGTCACTTCAAAACGTCAAACAAGAAAAATGACAATCAAAAATGTTGCCATTATAATGACGTTCAATTTCTAACACAAACCTTGACCTAACAATAATGAACACATAAAAAATATATTTGGTGTAGCCGATCGGAAGTTATGCGCGCAACGCTAAAACTAATAGGAGCGGCGCATCAATGAAGAATATTACAAAAACGGGGAAAAATTATTACGCTACGTGCAATAGGAGACGTAAACGACGTTGCGTGGGTCAGCTAGTATAGGTATATAGATGCGAATGTAAGTTTATTTGTTACGCTTTGAAGTCTAAGCCACTAAAGAGATATGTAAATTTTTCAGGTAATATAGGTTACTATATATGTAGTAACCTAAATTACTTGAAAATTTCGCTATAAACGATATATATCGCGATAACCGAAATGCAGACGGAGCCGCAGTAAAAAGCTAGTATAATATAATTTTCAACTCAATATCCTTTCAATGATTAATCGATCTAAATATATCTTGCGCATAATTATACTGAAGGGCTAACGATTGACGTGACTCGTTAGCTTTCTTGAGCGGAAGTGCTCGGACGATATATGAATAAAACTGCGTTTGCGCATCTTCTAGTCATTAGACACGACCACTGCAACCGGATGTGTCGAATGTGATGATTGACGGATAGATCATTATTGACTGCTCGAACAAACAGAAATACTGACTTGAATTTTTATTTAAAACTAGCTGATTGTCTATCTCATCTTCTTCGTTATTTATGTTTTCCGCGTCATAGACTAAACATGAAAATCCTAAACATGAACGAAGTAATTATCTCTCTAACTTTTACAGATTTCTACTAATATTATAAATGTAAATGTTTGTGAGGATGTATGGATGTTTGGTACTCTTTCACGCCATAAACTACTGAACGGATTTTATAAAAAGCTTTTAAAAGATAAAATTAAAGATAAAACTTTACAGTAATGTTGCTCATATATAAGAAAAACACAAAATCTTCCATTTACTGCGAAAATCGTCAACCACGCGGGTAGAGCCGCGGGCAAAAACTAGTAGTAAACAATTATTATTACTTCCACTGTATTTGTGCTGTGAATTGACTATTTATTGAGGAGCACATTATGTCATTGCGTTAAAGGCTTGAATGAAATATGTGAAATTAGCACCAATAGTGTATCAAGCTTTAAAAAGTTTTCCTTCTCTAAAAAGTAAGTTAGCTAGGTTAACTTTATCATTGAATTTTATTATTTTTTTCTTCCACCAAGAAAAATGCACCTTAAAAAGTACAAGCATTCTATACTATACATCGACAATACCATTTCAAAACTTTTATTAACCGACTTCAAAAAGGAGGAGGTTTTCAATTCGATTTTATGTTTTTTTTGTGTTTTATGCGTGTTCTCGGATAACTTCGTCGTTAATGAACCGATTTTGATAATTCCTTTTTTAATCGAAAGGAGATATCGTAACGATGGTACCATGATAAGGACACTAAGATCTGATGATGGCATCCAAGAGAAATCGAGTCGAACCTTGAAGTCGGTTTTTGTTTTTGTTAAAATTTTATTTTAATCATCGTATTAGTACCTACGGTAATATTAGTATTTTAAAGACGAAATCGTTTGTATGAATGTTTGTTACTCTTTTACTCAAAACGACTGAATTAATCTGGATGAAATTTGGTACAGAGATAGATTATAGTCTGGTTTAAATTCTTATAGTGAAAATACCAAACTTGGAAGTGTATGAATAAAGTGGTTTTATGTATTTTTTCATTTAACGTAACACTATATGAGTTGTATAATCAGAGTCGTCGATAGTATAATCAGGTTAATGACACCGTTTGACTGTTTGTTTACACTTCATTTACAGCATTCTAAGCACATTGTGTAATCTGAGAGCGTGTGATAAGGAATAAAGATAGGTTAAAAAGTTTTAAACTGTGGCAGCTTGAATAACTTAATCTTTGCAAGTATCAGTCAGATTTGAATAGTTATTTTTGGATCGTAAAATGTTGTTGTGTAAAGTCCCTTATTTTACCTCGGCTTGAGTTTGAGCCTCTGCTGTCTGGCGGCAACTCTGGCCAGCAAAACGATTTTGAATCTTGAGTTACTAGTCCATGTCCATGGACAACAGTAATCACTTACTTGTCTACTCGTTTATCTTTATATCATAAAAATGTGCCTTTACATATTTTACTGTATTATTTTATAGCCTTGTTTATAAGCTTCGAAACTTCATCGGTATGTGCCCGGTAAATTTTACGTTTAACCTTGGCCATGAAGTTGAATCAAAATCTACTGTCGGCTCTGCACATCCTGTTAGCTCTGCCTATGTAATAGGTTCATTTTTACATTAGCACTGACCTAAAACACCTGTTGTTTTTGTGCTACAGAATCATCCGTGTCAACGACCGGTCGCTGTCGCCTTTGCCCATATAAATAATGAAAACCCATTACTAAGAACAGATAAAGCTCATGGAATGGTTTAAGACTCGTCACTATTTGTAGCTATATGACTGTATACGTACATAGCTATGTGTGTATTAGCAAAGTCTCGGCATATTCGAGTCATTATTATCATCATTAACAGCTTTTAATAATCCACTGCTGGACCTAAGTCTCTCCTTAGCAAGGAGATTTATATTGTTTATATTCAAATATTTTGAAATAAATCTGAAAATTAAACTTTATTTGTACATAATGTACATATCAAGTAGGAAGGTAAAAAGGTAGTTTTTTTTGCATATGGCCTGCTAAAATGACTCTACTCTGCTTAATGGAAAGCATAAACAAAATTCAGTAGTGGTGGCAACTATACTCATTGCGAATACAGACAATGCAACAATGCAGCATGGTGACCGACACTATGGCGGCCTAGTAATGCTTCTGCATCATTCGGCCTCCGGTCTCGCACTCACCAACGAAACATGCCAGCACGAACGCTGTCATTTTATGTTGATCTTCTGTGCGAGGGTAGTACCGCCCCGGTCGTGCTGAAACGAAATCAGCGTGGCTCTACTACCTGTGAAGATGTCCATTTGTGCCGTTATTTTTTTAACATTTTGTCTGGGTGTTTGAAATCTTTTAACTGATACATACACGATATTGACAGGGTTCTTCAAGCGTGTATCCTGTAATTGTTATCACGATCTTTTATTATAAGTTCATAGACATACGCTCCAACAAATTTCTTATCAACTAGAAACTCGAAAGGACAAAAAATATTAGTAATAAAAACATATGAAAGGAGGTGAATGATTTTACACATTATAAGTGTTAAGATTGGTTTTACTTTGCGTGGGAAGCATCGATTAAAGTAAAAAACTACCGTTATTTGTGTGATAACATTCCCATGAAAACTGTTTTCTTTTAATGTAAAACAAAGGGCAAAGGTAACACACCTTTAAAGTTGCATGCATATTTCTTTAAGACTATCGACACTAAAGATATAAATTTAAATACAATGTAGCTGAAAGAAATATGAATCTTATTTTCTCTTGTGCACACAAATGTGTTCACAAATATACTTTAGAATGTTCTTTTCAATTTGTTTAGCCATATGATCATTTAGCAATTAGTATTTTATACATATAGAAAAAGTCTGCATGAATAGACGTTTGAAATTTATTTATTATGACAGTAGGACATCTAGTTTTTAACCGAGGGTTTGGAAATAGTTATTTGTAATACAAGAGTGCAAAGTTGCTTTTAAACCGCGTGCTCAATTTTGATGACCGAGCAAGCGAATAAAAATGTAATCCTAAGCGTTAGCGAGGGAATCAAAAGAGCACGAGGTAAAAAAAAATGCACTCGAGTGCAACACGTTACTTTTCAGCCCACCTCAGCGAAGCAATGACTAAAATGTGAAAAGAAAATGGCGCGGGCAAAGCAAATAAAAAAAAAGTACACTAAGAAGGATCCGAGTCTGAGTTTTTAGCAAATTAAAAAAGAATGGATGATAAATTCGGCACCATGGAGGTAGAATTAGGTAAATAGGTTAAATGTTGTTTTAAATTCACAACCTTAGTGCACACGATGTTCTAAATTCAATTTTACTTTATCCTCTAGCGGATAAAACGGCTTTTGCACTCAGATATCGAAGTGCAAAAATACTCTTTCCGAGATGGTGGGATGATAAAGTTAATTTTACAGATACGTAATATTTCTTCGTCTCACTCGTCTCACGTCATTACATCATCACATTGTTTTATTTGTCAAACCGATCAAAATTGAATAGTTTTAGTATATGTGTTATCAGCACGCAAACACAATGCGTATAAAGTTTTGATATAATTTAATGGTGGGTAGGATAAACTTTTGCGTGTAGAAGAATAACTCCATTAACTATGAATGTTTATTTTGTTACAGGCTTGATCCACCTGCTGCACAAACCCAATACCAAATGGAGAATAAAAAAATAGCACCAGCCACGCAGCAACCACTCACACAGCAACATCTTATGGCACATCATGTTCATCCTGATCAGATCTATGCACAACAACATCAACAATTATCCCACCTAAATTCTACACAAACAGGCCAAATTCAGCCTAATGGTGTTATGCACCAATTGTTGCAGAGTCAGTACCACTCAAACATGAATGCTAGATCTCCGCTTCTTGAAAATAGACACGAATTATATGGTACTGGACATAACCATGATTATGCCAGACATTATGGGACTAACGATAACTATCCTCAGTCACCACCAAGACATGAAAGGACAGAAGTCCATACTGACCATAATGTTAACCATGAATTGCTTCAAAATATACCTAAAGGATATAACGCGGAAGTATACCAAGATTATTTAAAACGAAACCCACCGAAGGATACCAACCAAATATACCAAAATCACCAACCTACGTATAGGTCTAATGTTAATCCAAATCAGTATGGATCAAAACCATATCTGCCCTATTCAAGTAGAATAGGTCCGCAGAGTAATACCGAATTGTTACGACGTCAATACAGTGAAATTCAGCAAATGAAATTACAGCAACAGTTACATTATCAAAATCAAGCTCAAATGCATCAACAGCAGAAGTTTGCTGAACGACAATTATTACTACAACAAATTCATGGTGTACAACCTCCACCTAACTTACAAAACAGTATATATTCTGATGGCTCTTATAGGGATTTGGATAGATACAGTAGTAAGAATGACTTCAAAGAGTATAGTAGTCCTGATATACAAAAAGATATAGATAGTTTCGCAAGAAATAACGAATACAAGGAATACGAACAGCAGAGAAGATATCAGGAATCACAATGGCAAAGTCAACAAGCTGAGTATAGAGAACAGGAACAGTATAGGAGGTCACAAGATACCGAAAAATCAAAAAGTCAGTCTCCGCCTTCTGAATATAATAATCAAAAAAATAACGCTAGTATGGTATCACCGATGAAATCCAGCGAATCGAGCACCCCAAGCGTGAAATCTCCATCTGAAAGTAGGCGAAGTAGCGGAGGTAATCAGGCTCTGAGGTCACCAATAGCACAACGAATACCTTCAGCTCCAGTGACGATGTTTGGAATACTCTATAAACAAGGATCAGATGGTCTAAAAGTTTGGAGAAAACGATGGTTTGTTCTCTCTGAGTACTGCTTATTCTACTACAAAAGTAAGTTATTTTACGGTACAATATTATTGAATTAGCAAAAACAGAAAAATTTGTAACGGCTGTTTTTAATTACCAATTTCCAGTTTTAACTAGGATAGGAAATGAAAAGAAAACGGTCTGAATTTACCTTAAAAAGTATTTGTTTAAAAGAAAGAAAAACAATTGATCATGCTTATCAATTAAAGTATTGAATCATTCAAATGGAAATATATAAATATGTCGTAGCCAACTAGATTAACTAGCCATTCAATTAACGGCCTAGCTCTTTACTAAATAGCGGCGTTTAACTAACGGTTAGGTTATTTTTAAATATAAAAATATTTAAAAATAAAAAACTTGCTATTAAAACAAAAAAGCACCTAACCTAACCTTTCCCTTTCGTCTCCATTCGTAACATGGCCGCTAGTTGAACGGCGCTGTTTTAAAGAGACTAGGCTGTTGATTGGACATCTAATTAAGGTAGTTGGCTGCGACATTATATATATTATATATAAATTAATTATCTCTAGTTTTAGTTAAAGATACGCTAATGAAAACGGCTGTAAGATAGCTTTCCTGAATTGTTATGCAGTCTTCAGTAAGCGTAAGAGTTAATCATAAATTCTGACCTTTTTACTTTATTCATAGATTTTTCTAATTTTCATTTTTGTTAATTTCAAGGTCAAGATGAGGAGAAACTTCTAGGTTCAGTGCTTCTACCATCATATAGAGTATCTTGTTGCACATCTGAAGACAAAGTACTACGTAAATTTGCTTTCAAATTGGAACATGCGAACATGAGAACTTACATTCTAGCTGCACCAGATCAGGAAGCGATGATGAAATGGGTTAAGGCATTAAATATGGCTGCACTCATGCAAAACATCAAGTAAGTTACTATATACTAATAAATTAATGACTACCTCTAACATAATAATATAGTCTCTGTAGTTTGAAATATTTTTATGATTGTAGCACCACTTCATGGAGGGCGATATAATTTAATTACCTTTATTAACAGAATCGTGAAAAAGACAGTTGGAAATCAGACTGTTAAAGTACGAGTTTGACACAATTAACAAATGTTGAACCTTAATAATAAACATTTTTATTATTTTAGCTGTCTCGGTGGCACAGTGGTAGCGTATGCGACTGCTGTGCTTGAGGTCTCAGATTCGATTCTTCGTTCGGACCAAATGTTTGTATGATCCACAAATATTTGTTTCGGAGTTTGGGTATTTTCTGTATAATATGTGTTTATTTACAAAAAAAAGTATATATATATATATATTTATATCAGTTGTCTAGTACCCATAACGCAAGCTCTGCTTAGCTTGGGACTAGACGGCGTTGTGTTAGATGTGCGAAATATTTATTATTTATATTTAAATATTTATTTCAACCGATGATACCTATATACATTTTTTTTCAGTGATCAATCACAAAAGCCAAGCGACAGGGCAGCTGCAAAACCAGAGGTAGGTATTCTCTGAGCACGTAAAATTTACCGGTGCAGGTGATCGGTCATTAGTTTGTCAGAGCGGAACCAAGGACAGGTATTATGTCGTTGCTATAACTGCAGATAATTGTTTACGGATGATACCGCACACAGTGAGCTTAGACGAACTGTATAAATTAATGAATTTATTACAATTGCCAGCTTTATTGTAGTTCATTGAAATCTACGATAAAAATATAATACTTTATTTTACAGGATGGCGATGATATACCAACTTACGCCAATGCGCCACCCAAACCAAGACGATCTAATGAAGGCTATAATTCTCCGAGTCCAGATATGTAAGCATAAATACATTAAATGTACAAATATATCGAAAGTAATACTTAACAAATACAATCCCAATTTCAAACATTACAGGTATGATCCAAACTACGATTTACTCAAAAAACCTGCATCACATTACAGTCAAGGCACTAATCATGTACGATACCAAGATCATCTCAACTATCCCATCAGTCCAAATCAAGAGTCCACCTACACAAGCAGTCCGCAGTCTCCGCCGTCTGTTCAGCATCAAACACAGTATCAAATGAAACGACCATATGATACACAACATCTCTCTTTGCCGTTAACTAATACAGTCACTGATAAACTTGACAATAGTCAACCTAGTACGTCTATGTATCAGAATAACCAACAGTCACCTTATATTGATAGGAATCGAAGTCAGCAACAAGTTCCACAGGAAAATATGGAACAAACATACGACAGGCAATCGCAACGAAATATATTCATACAAGACACTACTACTCACGGAGATCACGGAGAAATGGCACTTAAAAACAACGATATGCATGTTAAAAGTTCTCGGACGAATATCTATGAAGAAAAAAATCAATCGGTCAATACTGACACTACCCCTGAAAATCGAAGTACTTCTAAAGGTATTTCTAACCAAAGTGCTTATAATAGAGATATTTATGGAGAATTGAGTTCAAGATCAAACAGGTCAGGCAGTATTAACGAAAGATCATTAATCGATAGACGAACTCCTGATGCTTACGGCAGATCAGCTATGGCTGCGTACAGTAAAGGTAAGATTGGTGATTATGAAGACTTGTACGGACAATATACCACTGAAAATGAATACGGAAAAACATATGCAAAATCGCCAAAACTAGTTCAAGATCGCGACAGTGTTAGTATTTCTAGTCATCAACAACAACAAAAGCAAACTGGAAGTCATGTAAGTTCCCTCTAAATATTTATGTATTATATAACCTAATTGTATTTCCCCTTTATAACTAATACTTAAATGTTCTTTTTAGACTCAAGAAAAGAATTTTAGTGGACCATCAGTCTTAAGGAGAAAAAAGATGCAGTCAAGTGGTATTCAACCACCCATGCCGAGGCCTCACAGTGCAGATTTTCTAGAATATGAATCTAAAGTTGAAATGATGAATAAAACAGCCCCTGCTCACACGGCACACGATACGCGTAAACAACCACAACGACCAAAGTCAAGTTTAGATATAAACTCTTACTATGACCCTAGTTCTGATAAGTATTACTCTGAAGAAAGTTACGCTGAAAAAATGCGTAAATCTGCTCAATATTTACAGCAGGGTCTAGTGGCAGGACCTAAAAACATGGAAATTCCTTTAGCGAATTACGCTAGCGGCTTAGCAAAAAAACAATTAAGTACAGCTTACTCACAAATGACAAATAATAATTATGAAGGCGAATTTAGTGCGAACAGGGATAATATTAGTTTGAATTCTAAATATTCCGATGCACAAGGATTAAATTCTAATTGGACTTTAAAAGAAAAGGTAGAGAGTCAAAAAGATTATATGAATAGAAGCGGAAGTGTAATGAGTGATGGGTCCAACGTAAGTGGTCATGTCAAAGATGCTTCTAAATACGATGTCACTTCTGAAGCTTTTATAAGATCTGCAAGTGCAAGGTTACCGTCTAGTGTGCCTGAAAAAGAAGTTGAAAAGAAAGTTCAACAGGTAAAATAAAAAACTACATTTATTTTTATGTCCGGGAGAATTTTCAAAATTATATAGTAAATTTTGTTTTTCTATTGACAACTAGTTATTTTTATCAATATATCACTATTTCTTTAAAAAAGTTATATATTTATATCTGTTACAGCGTGAGGAGTCAATGAAACGGCTGCTTGAATGGAAACAGAGGATGTTACAATCGCCATTGACGAGAAAAAGTACTCCGGCTACTATTTCTTTAGCAAGATCTTTAAATCAAAGTCGCCAATCTCTTAGATCTGACCAATACAAACCTAAAACATATACAAATGCTTCTTATAACAGTTATTCTTCTGACGACGAAGGTACGTTTACAGATTATAACATTGTTTTGAAATATTTTTCTTGTATCTGATGATTGTAGGTAGATATATTGTAGCATGGTTTAAAAAAGTATTTTCAAGTATTTGTCCTGAAAGTAATTCCTCAGTAAAGCATGTATTGTGTTTTAAATTTTTATGACTGATTTTAGTTTGCTTGAATGTTGTTTGCTGAAGTTGTCAAATAAAATATTGTATTTACTTACAATGGTACAATTTAACAATGTAATCGAAAAGTTTAAAAGTGAAATTATTTTCAATAAAATATGTTTATAAAATTTACCATGTCAAGCATACATATAAACCATTTTCAAATCACTAATTTTATCGCGTGTAATTCAGTTTCCATTAGAAATATATAAAAATGCCATTAATTTGAGACTAAATTTCATTATTATTACTATTCTTATGCATTACCTTTATCATATATATGGACTCAGCAGTAGCATTATGATGACTTCGCTTTGCGGAGAGGTACCTTCCTGCCTGCGGGGACATCGTGCCACTAACATCATTTTACTGGCCTACTATTCGGTGGAGGGTTGTAAAATCTAGTTTTTTTATTTGTTACCAAGTAGTTTGCATCACTCTAACACTCGAAACGATATCTACTAACAATGTGGTGTCCGTTAGGAAACTATAAGTCATATATATGTTTAATAATTACTATTGATATAGTAATTATCGGTTTCACTTTTGCACCTCAGAGGAAACACCGGGCACTGATCTGCAAAAACTCAGAAATATGCAGGCAGGAAGGTCTCATACAGAGGACCTAACAAGTCCTACCATTATGCAACCTATAACCCCGCACGTGCCTTCTATTGCTCAAATCGATTTACCAGCAGTTCAAAGTGAAGAAAAAGAGAGAGTCAATGAAGTCGCACACCCTTACCAAAATATGCTTTGCATACCTATACCGAAGATAGAGGGAAGTGAGTGTGATGATTACGAAATTGATGAAAATGACGAAGTAACTGACAATTCAAATTTGATTAATACATCGAAAGATGGGTATGAAACAAATGATAGCGAAGCCGAATCTGAAATGCAAGAAGAATATACTGACAATGATTTAGATGAAGTTTTACTTCAATCTGATGTTGATTCTTCAACTAACGTTCAAATTAATAAAGTCGAAAATAAATCAAGTGAAAACCAGAAATCTAATGATGAAGAATCTGATACAAAGCCGGTTACTCCTCCTGTAGGTCCCTTAGTTCCTGGTGAAAACCACTATTTACCAATGAGTCCTCGAAAAATTTCGGTGAGTGAACCACCTCACAAGGCTATTTTCGAAAATTTTAGTGTATTTGATCAGTCTTTACCTCAAAGTTATGAAGATAATCCGTATGTTGAAATGAATATAGGAAATGATGAAGAGGACACTCAAACTTATGAAGTTGTTTGTGTAAATAACGGCCACATTGAACCTGTTTATATGGAGCTTAGTAACGTTGCATCTAGTGAGAAAATGCCTAAAAGTGAATCAACATCAGTAAAATTATTAGATACAGCATCAAATTTTGCAGATACAAACACTCAGACATTAAAAAGACCATCAAAGAGTGACAAGACTTTAAAAGAAAAGTCAGAATGCTCGGATGCCGATGATGAATCTAATAAAGACTGTTCCATAGACGCTCCTTTTAGTAGATTCAGTATTTCTGACACTTTTCGGCCAGCGTCGTACTATCTAAGTGGAACTAAAAACACTTCAGATAATCAGGATAGTTCTGATAGTGAAATTTTATCCCCTCCACCAATTCCAAATTCATCGCCCCCCATTGATGACTTTTCAGATGATGCTCTTTCTAAATATATATTAGATAAATTAGACAAATCTGATATATCACAAGATAATTCTATTTTGAAAATGTTAACATGTGAAAATCAAAAAATGAATACCATTAAAAGAAAAACAACATCTCTTATGATATATGGCAGTAGAACATCGATTCATGATACTCTTACAAGAGGAGAGAAAATACGTAACAGTAGAGCTAGCCTTACTAGTGACAAGAATAAATTGATTGAAAATTCTAGTAAGTTACTAAGTAGTACATTGCTCGACTACAATAATTCAAGTAGTATAGAAACAGACTCATTAAGAAGTTATAGTGCAGATCGAGATTCTTCGCGATTATCGTTGGAATCGGATGTTAGTAGTAAATTTGATATAGCTCCATCAAACATGTCATCTGAGCTAGCAAGCTTAAATGATAGTGATTTTGCTGTCGATTTTAGACACCCTACAGCATATCGAGATTTGGAAATGATAATAAAGAGAAGACCACTTTCTGATGATTCACTATTTAACTTAGTTAAAGCTGAAATACCGATGCATAATAACGAAATACCAAGTTTCGTAGATTTGGATAGGTATTTAGACAATTTACAACCCAGTACAAGTGAAATACATCATCATCATTTAAATAGCTCAGCGCCAGAACCTTTTAACTGCAAGGACAATGTAATTCAATCTGCTCTACACAACGTTACACATACTCGTTGTTCGAGTACACCCGTTAATCATAATAGTAGGCTTAATAGCTACAGCAGCAGAAGTTCTATTGGATCTCATTTTAGATATATAAATGAACAGACCTCTAATTACATGGGTTCCCAAAGTTCATGTAGTTCGGCTGGAATGACAAAGTCACCTATGGCGTATTATTGTAAGAATCATGACGAGGAAAAACTTCTCAGTAAAAATCTAAATAACGATGCATTTTCTGATAAAGTTAAAGAATTCGAAATTGAAAAAATATCTCTAAGAACTGGAACTGAAACAAATGCTTCTTCTACTTCAACAGGTATTCATAGCAGAGAAAGTTCGACAGAACACAGTGCACCTTATTATTACTCAGATCTATCTTCCCAGGAGCACATCAATGTTTTACCTACTTCTCATTACTTAAAAAATACTAACCTTCATCGTAAACTAAATAATCAAAGACGTAGGGGTCCATTACATAAGAAAAATGACATTTCACATATACATAATCCTATTCGTAACAATGAAGTTATAACACCTGAACCATCTTTTGAATTAGTTGCTTCAGCTAGGAGCGTTTCCGTGGAGTTTCTAAGCGCAGCTGACAAAGACCCAGAAATTGATATGAAAAATATATATGAATCTACCGGTGGCAGAAGCTCAAAAATTCCAGAATCTATGAATTTATCAGGTCTTGGATATAAAAAGAACTCAAGCAGTAATAGCCAAAATGAACATTCCTCAGTAGATTCTACTACGATAAATGCAAGTCCTTTAATAAAATTATCTAGTACAAGTATGTCATCGTATTGTAGTGGAAATTCTTCAAATACTGTTTATTATGATGCCGAAGCAGAAGCAAGTACCTATGAAAATGTCATATGTCAAGGAGATCAACATTGGGATGAAGATGTAATCTGGAGAGATAATTTGAGACGAGTGTCTTATAGACATGCCCGATCTATGGATGACTTAGATTCTATGCCGTCACAAGCATCGGTAACTGCAAAAAATAATATTGAAGCTTGTGGTCTCAATAGCATAAAAAGAGTCAAAAAGGATATTGGAAATAAAATTAGCAGAAATGTAACCTATGTCAATTGTGATTTACAAGGTCGAATTCTTAGGCATCGAGAAAATTTTGGTATATTGAATAGCCGAGTACTAGAGGAAGAACATAAATTAGACGAGAATGATGTATATGTCAGCCTTGCAGAAGGAGCTGAAAAATGCTTAGAATATATGGATGAAGGCGTCTATGAACAATTAGCAGTAGATGTAGTAAAATCTGATATAACTGAGAAAAGTAATACTATGAATGTAGAAGAAAGAAGTAAGAAAAAATTTGAAATCGATAGAGAAAAATTAAGGCAGTGGGATTTAATGTCAAGTGGTTTAATGAAGGGTAGAGCAGGGAACGTGCGGGGTGCCGGTGCTAGTATGGGTATGGGAGATGCTGCCTGTAGTACGGACACTGGAACTGACAGTGCAAGCAATGAAGGTATCCTCTAACAGTATATGGTCCCGTAAGGTACACTAAGTAAGTTATATTTCTGTTACAATTTTAAATGCAAAGCAAAGTCATTATTCATCTACTTGAGACTGTAAATAAATTGGCATTTTTTATAAAAGTGTAATAAAAATAGTTTTGGTTTAAAGGAAAGATGTAAACACGATAAGGTGTAAAGCAAAACAAGCATGCACGTTTAACATGGACTGTGTTTTTTGTAAATAGCAATAAATGTACTAATATGCAAACTGAAGCACACTTTATCTTGTTTTGTCATTAAATTTTGATATGAGTAAAGTAAATAAAGTAGTAATAACTATCCCGTAAATGTGTAATACGATAGCGATTAAAATTATTGCAGCTTCTATGACAATGTCAGGCACAAATACGGAAACTGGTACTAATAATAATTCAACAAATCAACAAGCATTGTCCAAGAAAGCTTTTCTCGGAAGTAATACATCAATTGGAAGGAACAATCGGGATGCTAACATACCGGTTCGGGCTGTAAGCCCAAGGGTAAGATGGGTGGAAGATAAATCGTCTAATGATCATTATGGATCGCAACAAATGTATACGTCAGAGCAAAATGTAAGTTTTTTGTTTCATTCATTTGCTTGGCTCATTAGAATGTTAATCATGTGTTTAAGTTATTAAATTTAGTGATTGTTTATTTTTAGTTAAATTCAGCAACAGAAGAGTCTTGGGCTTCAGCAAGATCACCTTCTAGGACATCTCAGCAGCCTATAAGAGCTGTTAGTCCTAGAATTAGAAGAAACACTGAAACTGATGAACTGGTATAACTCATGAATTACTAACTGTATTTTGTAATTTAGTATAAATATTGTTGTGAGTGTTATGCATATATTTATTAGGCATATACATTTTATTCATGTACGTACATATTTTACTGATACCCGACTTAGTATATCCTAAATTAATATTTTGTGTTTGTTGAAACTATGTAATGGGTAAAAGTTATTTTAGTTAGTTATACGTTGCTTTTATCATTTGTGTTGCGTTTTGTATTACCACAATAGCAAAGAGGGGTGCAGCAACTCAGTTTGACTGAACAGTTGAGCGAAATACCAACTGCCGGAGAACTCCTGGGTCGGACTCACGAAGAATTGGTGTTGCTCTTGATACAACTACGGAGGCGGCATGCAGCTACGCATCGTGCCATTGAACAGTGCTGTGCCCAAATCAGTAGTATTGAGGTGTTTGTTTATTGCTTTTTATTTTATTGATTTGCAGTCTTAGTAGTATTAGTATTTATACTTGATATTTATGTTGTGATCATTATTTTATTTTAGAAATATTTAATTTTACCTTAAACTTGACCTACTCGATAAATTGACAAACAGTAACTTACTAAAACTGATATGAGATATACCTACGTAATTATGTAAGGTTATTTTAAAACTTAATATTATTTTTCAGGATTGCCTTAATTCTTTGAAAGCAGCGGAACGAGAAGAAAGTTTGCAACGCTTAGAACAACTTAAGATGCAGCTAATAGAATTAGAATCCCAGTATGAAAAAAGCAAGCCTTTAGTGCAACTAGTCGATAATATGGTAAAGTTAGGATCTCTCTACAATAGACCAGGATCTACTATTGAACGCCTTGAGAGAAATCAGCGGTTAAGACAAAAAGTTTTAGCTGAGCATGCGCTGGAACAACAAAGGTAACTTATGGCCTTAATATAATGAAAAATAATGAAATCGAAAATTAATTAACCCGTAATAATTAATCTTGTAATGGTTTGGTCTTTAGATGGTTAGAAAGCGTTGCCGCCGGCAAACCTTTGGAAACCGAAGCAGCAAGGGCTAGAGTCGCTGAATTATGGGCATTAGAACAAGAACTTGCTGATGAAGCTGCTATACTGCATGGAATGAAAACTGATAAAGATACTATCGAGAATTTACTTACTGGTATGTTATGTTTTTCGTAAAACTTGGCACTTTTTAATGTAATGTGGAATGTTTGTATTCAATGTTACTTGAACGATTATTTTCAAATCCATCCAGGAATTATTCCAGGGATGCATTAAATGTCACATTATCACAGTGCATATATCTAATAAACGCTATTTAAGACGAAATAAAATTAAAATAGGTTTAGGAGATTTTAAATAATAAATAATACAGATACAACTGTTACAGGTGTTCGTGGCAAATTTGCGAGGCATGAGAATGTTCAAAACGGTGATCTATCAGCTGAAGTTAATTCTGCAATGACTCGTAGGGCTCAACCAAATAACAATGGTAATGGAGGTGGTCTTGAAGCAGAACTATCCCGAGTACAAGAAATGTTGGCGCACAATTCTAAGGTTTATAAGGTTTTCGTCTATATCATGCACTATTATTTTTATTTATTTAAGTATTTTAATATAATTAAAGGAAACATTATTTTTGCACGCCTTATGATTTCTTTGCTATCTTGATGGTATTAAAAACAATCTATATCTTTCTAATATAAAGTTATATGAAGCATGTTTATTTCAAGGCATAATGGCGATGCATGTTTAACTTGAGAGACATTTCGGTTCTAGTAAGAATAGTACAACTACAATTTTTACTATTTTTACAGAAACTAGAGCAGACGGTAGCAGATAATGCGCGCTTGGAGCGTGAATTACAGCAACTGCGAAGGGCGTTACAAGCTCGGAGAGCGGCGGGACCCCATGCACATCATACGCAAGTCTCTAATCCTACCGCCATGCTTGAGGATGGTACGTATTTTTTAACCGACTTCAAAAAAGGAGGAGGTTCTCAATTCGACAGTATTTTTTTTGTTTGTGTTATGTTTCTTCTTTTATTTTAAAGCTGGTGCTTCTAGTGTGGTTCCATTTCAAATATTTCAATTTGGTCCAGTTCTTGAATTCAGTTTTTTTGTTAAAATTTTGTATTAGCCTATAACTGTAATTAATTTCAGCTTGATAAGTCATCTTCTGCTGAACCAGGGAATCCCAGAGAAATGTCGGTCATACCAGTTTTGGAGAGTTCTTATCCATTTATACATAACTGGCTGACCCGGCGAACTTCGTATTGCCTTTTGACATACCTGTCTCATTCAGCTTCCCACAGGCAGTGTACAGTAGCGAAAAAAAAAGACTTTTCCCATTATCTGTTCATTTTTCTGGTACACAAACCTTGTCCCAACAATAACAAACACATAAAAAAAGAATTATTTAATTTGGTGCAACCGATCGGAAGTTATGCGCGTACATACATTTTGGCGGTTTATATTTTTATATACGAGTATAGATTAATACAAATATAACATAAGTACTTGCCCTTGATAAGATAAACTTATTAATTAATTTTCTTGTTAGGTTCTGAATTCTCGGTGCATGTACTGTCAATGATTTATTCTAACTAAATCATAAGGAAGGCAATTTTCAGAAATCTAAATAATTTAATATTTTGTAGAAGTGTCCCGCGTTCAACAATTGGTTTCTGCCTTGCAACGGCAGCGTCAAGAGCTTAGTCGCGCTGTCAGACATCTCACGCAACAGTCCCACGCTTTGCAGACTACTCATGACTCTTTACCAGGTCAGTACACTAAATCTATATTAAAGTACTGATTAAAGTAGCAATTGACTAATACAAAAAATAATATATAACCGCTTCGCCCGATTGTGAGGAATGTGGAGTTGTGGAAGACTTACACCATTTATTGATGGAGTGTGTCGGATATGAGTCTAATAGAAATAGTTGAGTGTCTGATTTGAATTTGAATGGAGCCGACGTAGGAATGTTTCACAAAAAATCTATCGGAACCAAATAGCGATCATGCGAAGGCTCTGTTCAAATTCATGACGATTGTTCTTAGACGATAAGTATGTAGTAACTTGTTCAGGATACGATGAAACTGGCATATGCTGTGCGTAAAAGTTCCAAAAATTAAAAGTAACAAAAAAAATACTAAATATCTTTTAACCGTCATCTCAAGCAGGTGATACTTTGAATTAAATTAATAATGTATATTATGTAGAGTTAAAATAATATTGTGGCGCGTGTCTAAGTTTGCAATATGTTCTCTTTGCTTTTGAAATACTAGCACCATCCTCCTGAAATTGAATCAGATGTTACATAAGTTATGGAAAATAAGGTATGGAGAAACCTTACTTTTTCTGAAGTCATTCGTAAAGATTCATACATAAAAGAATAATAAATCTCTTTATTGTATACCAGCTTATGAAATTACAAGGTAAAATAATAAAAAAGGTAAATAAAAAATAATAGCAACACGTAGTGTGAGGGACCAAGTCTATACATACAAAAATATGAATATTATACTATTAGAAAAAAAAATTAAACAATTTATTTCATCCACCTTAAGGTAAACACCGACCAATCTCTTCCTGGCAAGAAACCAACCTGGATACCGGTAACACGATTGATCACGGTCAGTCAGATTATGACTATCACGTTGGACAGCTTTTACCACCTGGACATTACGAACCTGGTAATATTGGAATGCCCTTGTATGTAGATACAAGAGTACCAGGAAACGACGTTACATCTCCATTGGATAGTGAGGACCTGCTACAAACTGGATTTAGTGAGTTTAATCATATCAATACATAACGTCATCCATTCCCAAGCTAAGTAGTGCTAGTGATACGGACACTAGACAACTGATATAAATACATATGTACTTTTTTTGTAAATACCTACATATTAAACATAGAAAACACCCAAACTCCAAAACAAACATTTGCAGATCATACAAATATTTGGTCCGAACCCGGAAATTGAACCCGAGACCTCAAGTACAGCAGTCGCTTACTCTACCACTTGCGCCACTGAAGCAGTTATAGAGCCGAAGAAGTATTGTATTAAAGACTCTCCAAATAAACTAAAAACTTTGATTTTCAGGTAACCTGACTAACGTTGAAAAACAAGAGATTAAAACCGTTCGCATTGTCAAGCGTGAAAGTGAAAGACGCCAAAGGGATAGGGAGCGTTCCCTCCAACCAATGGCAGACTGGCCTTCTAATAATATCACCGCAAATCTCGATCAGTTCATAGAGGAAGAACTTGTACAGTCCGTGAATTACGCAAGAGCGTCATCTTTACCAAGAGGCGATAAATACGAACATTATTATCCACAATCAGATCAAAATTACTTGCAACTTAACATGGATCTCAGCCCCAAATACGTTTCGAGTCCATCTCTATCAAATTATGATTATTCCCAAAATAATTCTTCTCTCAGCAGTAGCTATCACAAAAGTTATGACAGATCTGGTTATGATAGAACAATTTCGCTATCTAATCAATACTTGAATAGCCCCACAGACAGTTCAAGAACACTGACTAACGATCCTCTATCAAAGACTAGTAGTGTAGTAAGTTTAACTAGATCAAATATGGAACTATCTCCGATATTCAAGAGTGAAGCTGCTAAGCAGATTATAACGGAGATGTCAGGAGACGCCCCAAAGAATGGGTCATTGCACAGACGGCAAGTTCCTAAAGAGAAAAGGAGACATTATACGGCACCACATCATCTTAGTGCTAAAACTTTGAACGAGATGCCGAAAGATTCGTATAATCAAGATGTAAGTATTCCAATGCTTTTTAACTTTGTGATTAACAAATTCAGTTTTTACGATTTTGTTTTAGATTTAAAATATAAGTTGGTAAAGATGATACGCGTGAACAGACTTACTGGGCTTGGTTAGTAATATCACCTTTTCCAATTTCTTTTGACTTCATTTTTATGACTGAGAAAATATATTGAAACTATTTTTTTTTACTTGAAACCCTTTAAGCTTATCTACTTTATGATATTCTATTACAGAAGGTTGGACGTGCAGTAGACGATGCCGATATGGAGCGAGTACTTCGCGGGGCGGCCCCAGATGTGGTTCGATCAGCTTTGCCACCACAAGCGTTACGTCTTGCTGACAACACCATAGATCAGCTGCTTGCTGCTCCACAAAAAATTCTTATCCCGGAGCGATATATACCTGAAAAGGTAAGGAAACGATTCGAATTTCAGTTCTCTCATATTCCTCTGTGTTGTGGTATTTGTTGAAAGTTATTGTTTCTTTAAATAAATAAATATTGTGGACATTTTAATCACAATGCCATCTAGTCCCAAGCTATTAATACCTACCTTTTATACATAGAAAACACCCAAACTCCGAAACAAATATTTGCAGATCTTACAAACATTTGGTCCGACCCGGGAATCGAACCCGAGACCTCAAGCACAGCAGTCGCATACACTACCACTGCGCCACTGAGGCACTTTAAAGTATTATGTATTCTAAAATATATAATTTGGCCTATGTTCATCAGTGGGCTATAAAAGGTAGTTGATGTGATGTGATAATTCTAAAAAATAATGCTCATGATGATAATTTCTAACAGCCTCCAGAACTGTCTCCTGAAGAACAACAAAAAAGACAAGAGAAAGTGGAATCAATCAAGAAAATGTTAACGGGCACATCAGCTGATCCCAGCAAGGTATTATTTTATACTATTTATATAAATTTTCATTCTCAACCATATGTAGGTAGCATTTACTCTTGACAATTTAACATTTTTAAAACTTCGATAGAATTTGAAAAAAAAACAGTCAGGACGTTTAACGTCTGTTAGCTTATTAGAGCTGCTGGAGATAATTATTCATATTCCATTCGAAATTACTTAAAATTATCTACTAAGTTTAAAACTATCGCTTTCGTCATTGTATTTTCTCAAAGACAGTAAAATTACATAATCGAAATACTTTTTCATTCATGTAGATATTGTATATCGAATGTGTTAATAAAATCATTCACTTTACAAAAATGTTTGCACACTTTTCATTCGCTCTGCTTTCCATGTTGTTCTGGATGTTCCTTTCTGCATGATCATTTTTTAAATTTTACGAAATACATCATGATAAATTAAATATACCCTACGTGTATTTACTTTAAACTGTTTTAGTGTTTACAGATAGAACAATTTACTAATGCGACAAAAAATATTTCTTTCTCGTTCTAATTCATTGTTATATTATTACTTACCAAGATCTTGCAATCATTTGTCATTAAGAGTCATTTTTAACCGACTTCAAAAAGGAGGAGGTTATCAATCCGACCGTTTTTTTTAAATTTGTGATTATAGACTATTATACAAATAATACAAAATTTTAAAAAAAAAACCGAC
Source organism: Diaphora mendica (assembly GCA_949125395.1). Lineage (NCBI taxonomy): Eukaryota > Metazoa > Arthropoda > Insecta > Lepidoptera > Erebidae > Diaphora > Diaphora mendica. The sequence goes on from OX421331.1 coordinate 10,682,877, forward strand.
TTCAAGAACTGAACCAAATTGAAATGGGCCCACACAGGAAGCACCAGTTTTCAAATAAAGAAAAAATCATCAAAATCGGTTCACCCAGTCAAAAGTTGTAAGGTAACAGACATTAAAAAAATACAGTCGAATGAGAACCTCCTCCTTTTCTAAAGTCGGTTTAAAAGTATTTGTTCAGAGTTTTAATAAGTAAAATTCTATCTGCAGACACTAGAAGCTTTTTATATAGCCGCTTCGAATGTTGGCTGTAAATATGTAAAACAGCATAGTCCTACATGTGTGTGCTTGTATGATGATTGTTAGAGTCCGGACGCTGGAGAAAAACGGCAACGGGAGCACTTGCTACAAATGAACCAGATACTCGCCAAGCAAGTCACTGAGATGAGCAAAATCATCGCTGGTAAGGAAATTGACCCTATAGTTTTGTTTGACTGTATTATTTTAAATCAAATTTGCATAAAGCCCTAGTTACTTCGTTCGTACTTTTAACATTTTAGTATGATTTAGACTCCTTTAATTATAAATACACATCAGACTTGAAATTTTCAATTTATTCTTGAAATATTTTGCATCAATTTCTGAGTAAATGAAATCCAGTACTCCTAGTATGAGTTTTAGTCGTTTACGTTTAGTTTGTATAAAATCTGTTCTTCAAAAAGTTATTTTATGGTTGAGATTGACACCGGGCGGAGTTGGAGAAGTACGCCGCATGAATGATGTACTCTCCCGCCCTGCTTCTTCAACTTCTTTGTTATTTCTGGGCAAAATAGTATCTGTTAAACTATTTTTATTAAGTACACTTTCTGTTAAACTTATTTTAAAGTCTTATTGATATCTTTACTATTACTTTGTATTCACAAAATTGTTCTTTGATGTTTTCGACAACCCTGAATGTTTTGATGTGTCTAATATCACGTGTGTTCACGCCAGTAACAGTTTGCTTGATGTTGTTTGTCCCATTTTGTGCAGGAACCAATACTGAACAAGGGCCGTCTGCATCCAACCATTGATTAGCCATACACAAACATTTGACACCACATGCACATCATTTAACTTCTATCTGACATATAATTTAACATAACCTTTCATATTTAGTGTTAGTCAAAAAATTGTGTACACATTTCTGTCTAATCTATCACTATCTTAAATCTCAACGTCCATACCACTTGGAGTCCTCCGAAACGGTTATCAAGTGAGTACCTTGGCTATTCAGACGGTCCTTAGAAGATGCCTACTATCCAGTGTGTTGCAGCATGGTTTCGTTTTATGCATTTTGTTGTGAGTAGTAACACCTATTTAAGCTTTAACTTTAAATATTTTAGACGCATTACTTATTTGCATTTTGATATTTAAATGATGGTTTAATGAACTGAGGATATTTTAGTTTGTCAATTTTGAAATGCGTTGTTTTTTAACAGTGAAAGCGTTAGAAGAGTTACCCCAAAATGGAAATAGTGACAATTTGGACGATCTATCTCCGGACGTGGAACTCCCAATTTATCAACAACGAGACAATTTCTTCACTTAAACCTTTATTTCTATAGTTGACCATTATTAAGAAAACATGTTGATGTATTCATTCTATGGAATGTACGTATTTTTTTATCTTTACCATTTAAAGAATCATTTAATGAAATTCTGATACTTATGTAGGTGTCGTTGGCTTAGTACTATTATCAAAAAAATGTCTTAGTACAACGTATAACCAAGCTGGGCTTTAAATATATTATAAGCGGTCAATGTAGATTGTTCAATTACTATTAGACATAAGGTAGATAATCAGTTTTTTCCAAAACTATTATATATATACTTAAAATGAAATATAAAAAAAACCTTATGGAAAAATATACGAAAATACTTTTTATAGGATAAGATAGAAAAAGGTATTTTAGTAAAATAAACCCTATTAGGCACTTTACTGATGAGAAATGATTGTCTTGGAATTTGAATGCAATGGAAATTATATCTTGGAATCAAAGAAATGAAGTTGTTGATTCCATGTTTATTGCGAACGAACTATATTTAGCATCAGTACACGATAAAATAAGTACGTACTTAATTTTTAAATGACGTATACTTTGTTGAATAAATTTAGATTTGCTGAATGCATATCACATTTCTAAAATATACCATATCCACTTACATTAATGATAGTTGTTTTTATAATTATTGCTCAATGTCGATGACATTCCTTAATATTGATAGGAGTTTTGAGTAAAATCAATATAATATATCACTCTATTTGTGCACAAACAATACATTTTTGATTTCATGACTGCACACCATCAGAACTAGAAACGAATTCATGTATGAACATACTTCAAAAAGAAAGACGATTCTGAATTCGGTTATATTTTTGTTTAATTGTTATGACCTTAGGACTTTTGTCATTTATGAATCGATTTAGAATTTTCTTTTTATTTAGAATGGTATACCGACTTCCGGTTTGATCTTATGAAAGATTTAAAATAAAAACGCCCTCAAGTGTGAAAACTAAGGATTGAAAAGTGCAGTTACTTCATTACGAAGTAGGAGCATTAAATTATTAAAACGTTTTTAATTTTTCCTTAATTAATAATCACAGTGTGACAGATTTAGTGTTGTGCTTATAAAAAATCTAATACACGTCTTCTATGTAAAGGGCCTTCAATTGTTATTATAGATGTAAGATATTAGTGAAATGTACCTAGACGATATTATTGTATACAGTTGCCATGTTAATTATTAGAAAGTGCACATTGACATTTAATTAGTGAAGAGAAACGAATAACAATGCGTTTTAGTATTATTTCGTTTATTTTCTGTGTTTAATATTGTAAATAATACACTTTGATTAGTTTTATATGTGTGTACCTACGGGGATTAAATTTTTTTGTAGTCAAAAATATGTAGCCCGACAATTACTTTTGTATTTAGTATTATTTAGCTTGATAGTAGTAACAATTTATGATTATTTGAAATAATTAATTGGTTTGTGATAGAGATCAAATAATAATAATAATTGATAAACTTATTTTTGTACGTTTATTTTAACAGATGTTTATCACCCGATTATGTAAACCCTTTATAGAGAAATACTAACAAAAAAGTACTAAAAATCAATTATTTATCAGATAATAATTTGTAATCTAATAATTTGTAGTTTATTTTCAAAAATAAAAATCATTCTTGCATTATTGTAATTTATGAGTACACCCGAAATCCAGAATATTAATTGATATAATTCTAGGAAATATTGGTTTCAATGTAAATAATAAAAATAGATGCTTTAATTATGCCCTTCAATAATTATGTTCTTAAAATTATAATCGATATAAATAATTTAATTTTATAACATCATGTTCTATAACATTTTTCTGAAAATTCTAATTAAAATAAAATTAGTGCCATTACATGCATTTCAGTATTTTACTAGTTTTATCAGGGTATAGCCATTGATTCTAACATTAAATGTATTGGTAAAATGTAATGTAGCCATAATTACCCTGCTTGAAAAATTAATACTTTAACCTTCCTAACAGTTTCAAAGACTGAGTTTATTTACATTTCTTAACTAATCCAAATAATGATCTGTACTGTCAATTATATACTTTCTAGATGTATTCTTTATACAATATATATATCTCGTATATAAAAATCATTTACAATGTATTCAAGAATAATAAAATATATTCGGCAAATCATCGATACTCATTTCTATTATAATTACTGTATTTTCCCGAATTATTGTATTGTAGGAGGATTTGATAATCTCAATCAAATAGTTATTAGTGTCAATTAGATGTTATACAGGCAAGTATCCTAATTATACATACAAAACAACCAAACAACCAAAACTTCAATTGGGATAAGTATATGGGAAACCCTTACGATTCATATTGTACGCAGACCTAAATGGGAGCATTCATATAAAGTTATCAGCATTTCATAATAAATAGTATTTATTGCCTTACTAGGATCAAGCATATGTATCAATTCGATTATTCAAAGTAATCATTAGGTATTTTGTAGCGTTAGACACCTAGCTACCTGTATCCTACGAGTGACTCTGTAAATTGTATGTATGTAGCTTCTTTTGACACTTATTTATCTGTTAATTTAACATATACTACAATAAGATAGGCTGAAGCATTGCATTGCAAATATTTAAACACGTTCAATGCGCAATAAATTTGAAAAAAGCAATATGAAATACTAATTATTCTATTAGCATAAATAACTTCAGATTTATGTTAATAGAACAACTAGATCTAAAATTGATTATTTTTGTCTCACATTTTATTATTTGTGAAGTAAAGGACCTATTGCTTGCTTCAAAAACTTGTCAACAGAATCACTAGTACTGGAGGTAATATTTTGACTGCCTTAAAATGAGTTGTTGTGTGAACCTACAGGGAATTGTGCATATTGTTTTATATTAACTCTAATGAACTTCAATTTACATCAATCCTTGTAATTATAGTTCGTATGTTCACATCTGAAAATAAATATTATGCTGTACTATCTACCGGTTTTATTTATTTCTTTCATCAATGTCATATGTCATGCTACTGCTGTGTTTAAGGTCTCGGATTCGATTCCCAGGTCGGACCAAATGCTTATATGGTCTGTAAACTTTTATAAGCAAATTATAAATATACACCACAAATTACAAATCACTAGTATAGGCCATCTAACGGTTACCTGAAAGAGATCGCAGTCTGCGATAAGGCCGCCCTGTATCACTGTTTTATACTTCATATTATGGAGTGCAATAAAGAGTACCTATCTATCTAAATATTTATTTCAGAGTTTGTGGATTTGTGGAATTATATCACTAGGTACTTATCATTGTGCAAGCTCTGCACAGTTTGGGACTAGATGGCGTTGTGTCTCTGATTTCCGAAATATAATTAAATTTAACAATCTTTCCAAAGCGGACATATATTTAATGCTCATGCTAAATATGCGGTGTTGTAGGCATTTTTCTTTATGTAACTGATGATAGATGATCAAAAAAAGTGTTAACTGTAATTTTAGTTTCACTTTGGTAAAAGGGGACAAGTCTATAACATTGAAGTCACACTATTCCTCCAACGCTTTTCACTGAGAAAGCGTGGTTATCGAAATCAAAACCCCATACTGAGGAGATAGGACTGAGGGCGGGAGTGTACTTGTGACCCGTGTGTTGCATTTGCAGCGTCGTCTCTTATATATCATCATCACCTGATAATCTAAGAGGCGACGATAGCTTGCCCAATCCATACCATGAATGGAATGGAGGAATGGAATGAGTTCGGGAGATTCTGATTACCTACTGCTGAAATTCTGTAACTCTGATGGAATGATGCAAGGATGATAACACTTAAATAACCAGCTGTTTCAGTGACAGAACAAAATATCTGTCACTTAAAATGAGGGTTATTTTAGTGTATATATGAATAAGAGTGCGTGCGTGCCAGAATGACCGTGAAAAAAGCAAAACCCGATTAAAGTATTTGTATGCAAGTGTGTCACTACTCACTTCTGTTTGCATTCGAAATTATTTTTCCAGGTTACGTCGAAAGGTTTAGGCATTTAAATAAGTAAACAATGAGAAGTCATTGACACATTAGTCATATGCCTACCTACCTTTTGAAATAAACACAGTTCTGTCATCAAATTATGATTTTATTTAGTACTCATAATACATTATAGCAGTAGCAGCAACAGCCTTTGTTAGTCCACTGCTGGACATAGGCCTCTCCTTAGAAAGGAACTTAATGAACATAATAGGACAGTAGTAGATAATCTATATAATTATATATATATATATAAAAGAGTAAGGTGACTGACTGACTGACTGACTGACATACCCAGAGATCAACACATAGCCCAAACCGCTGAAGCTAGAATCCTGAAATTTTGCATGTAGGTTTAACGTAAGTGAGCACTAAGAAAGGAATTTTTGAAATTCCACCCCTAAGGGGGTAAATTAGGGGATGAAAGTCTGCGTGAGCCAAGCCGCGTGGAAAAGCTAGTTGTATATAAAAGACTAGCTGACCCATGCAATCCCGTCTGCCACTCATCGAACCTTAACAGAAAGACACATGCTGTCGTGGACTTTTTTATTTAGCACGAATATTAAAACATTTACGCAGCGCACGCAATGGAAGCTCTAAAATAATGTTCCCAAATTGAATAGAATAGGTAGGTATTATTAGGAATACCCGATGCCATTTAACTGAAAACTTTACTTCCTTTTTAACCGACTTCAAAAAAAGAAGGAGGTTGCTCAATTCGACCGTATATTTTTTTTTTTTTATGTGTGTTCGGGGATAACTTCGTCGTTTATGAACCGATTTTGATGATTCTTTTTTAATGGAAAGGAGATATCCCAACGGTGGTACCATGATAAAGACACTAAGATCTGATGACGGCATCCAAGAGAAATAGAGTCGAACCTTGAAGTCGGTTTTTATTTTGTTAAAATTTTTAGAGACACCATGACATGAGTCAATCTTGTTCCCGATGTAGGTGTCGAACGATTGTTAGTAATTTGAAATACCAGATTGTCTGATAGTACAGATGTCACTTTCAGCTTGGTTTGAATTGGATGAACGTTGACGTATTGACGAATTGACGTAGTAAAAAAAAATATATAAACGTAACTAGGAAGTTTGTTTCCGATTCCGTCCAACTTTTATCTGATTGAATTGTTGCGGATTACAATACAGTTTAATTTGTCCTGGAAATTCCTGAATGTCATAATTCGGTGTGTTCGAGAGTAACTGATGTTGACCCTGGTGTATAGGGGTTACAGTGGTGAGCATGTAGGAGGAAAACATTTTTTTACAATAATTTAAGTATATATATCTAGTGCCTTTCTAACCGACTTCAAAAAAGGAGGAGTTTCTCAATTCGACCGTATATATATGTTTTTATGTGTGTTCGTGGATAACTTCGTCATTTATGAATCGATTTTGATGATTCTTTTTTTAATGGAAAGAAGATATCCCAACAGTAGTACCATGATACGGACACTAAGATCTGATGATGGCATCCAAGACAAATCGAGTCGAACCTTGAAGTCGGTTTTTGTTAAAATTTTACTTGTTCTTAAACAGTGTTAAGTGTAGGTGCTGGAATTTGGAGTCGGAACTTAGCCCAACTATGCTGATCTTTGATATTTGGAAAAATTACTACTAAATTGGTAAATTAAGAGATGAACTGTTTGATGGAGATGGAGGAAACACGAACTAAGGAAAAATCGCGTAAGTTAAACTGCAGAAAATGACTAATTTTAGTATAAAATAAGTTTATATTGTATTAGCGTAAAAATATTCGCATTAAGAGTAAAAATTTCAAAATTTCAACACCAAAGTTTACACAGGTTTTAAATATCGTTATCTTATCGCAAATATTAATCAGAAGATTGTACCCTTATGGATTACAGGGCTAATGATCGCTAAGCTGCTGATCACACAGCTTATTGAATGCTTTTTCTGTGATTGATTGCATTTCAGTTTTTTTTTTATATTTATAATAAGGTTTTGATAACGTAACGATTAACTTAAAATAGAAAAAGAAGTAAGCTGGGGAAAATATTCTCCGTAGAGTGCGGGGCGTATAAAACGCAACAGAAACATACTACAGCACCATCTACCGAAGATACACCAAACTACACAGTAACCAATCCTGTATCGCGATATAGAAATTCTACTGCCGATTAGAATATTTACAACTTTCGAACATCAACCGTTGGGCCGTGGCCCGTCAGGAATGATCACATCGTCTGGTCGGAGGTTCCTCCCTTTGTGGTGAGGGGACATGACCGCGTTTAGACATTTGGCGAGTGCTAATTATCATACACTAGCTGTTGCCCGCGGCTTCGCCCGCGTGTATGTCGGTTATCGTTGCAAATAGTAGCTAATGTGTTATTCTGATGTATAAGCTATATTACTGTAAAGTTTTATCCAAATCCGTTCAGTAGGTTTTGCGTGAAAAAGAAACAAACATCCGTCCATCCATACTAACAAACTTTCGCGTTATTAATATAGGTAGGATTTTTATCGATATAAAATCATGATATAAAATGTATTGGTACCTGAATAGTTTTATTTTCTTTACCTCGCATAGAACTTTTATATATTTTTACAAATCAGTTTAAATAAAATAAAGGGGTTAAGACAATTTTGTGAAAACTAAAAATTTAGTATAGCGCCATCTGTAATGATTTATTTATTTCGTGAACGAAAAATGTAGTATAGCGCCATCTGTATTTTTGATATGGAACTCATTCCTATCTGATGTCCCACGACACCACCCGATTTTTTTTACAACTAATACACACACGTTTTACTATTAAAAACTTATTTAAGTATTTATATATGTACATAAAATATAAAGTGTTTATATGAGCTTATTTCGACATTTGACATAGACCGGGTCGGGCACTACTCGCTTCTCTCCAAGCTCTCGACATTCGGTCCGCCTCCTAGACCCTGTCACTGGCTTGACGCTTTTCTTCATCAGCGCCGCATTATGGGCCTTTGCGACGGCACGGCCTCTGATGTTCTGGATGTAAACGCTGGCGTACCTCAGGGTTTAGTCCTGTCGCCCACACTATTTCTTCTGCATATCAATGACATGTTAGCTCTTGGCAACATACATTGCTATGCAGACGATAGCACAGTTCATGGGCGATATTTTTGACACCGTTCAGCCAAGCTGGCAGTCGTTGAGGAAAATTGACAGAAGCTTGTCGCTGAGCTCGACCGGGTTTTGAACCGCATTTTACAATGGGGTGATAAGAATCTGGTCGAGTTCAACGCTACGAAAACACAGTTGTGCGCGTTCTCTACCAAAAAGTATCCATTCCTTTCCCTCCCCACTTTTCAGAGCACTCAACTGCCACTACGGGGTAAGCTCGGTGTCCTGGGCATGGATATTTGCCGGGACCTCGAGTACTGTTCTCATCTTTGTGATGGATCCGCGCAGTATTTGCTTGATGCTTTCGATCGGTTGCAATGGCGAACAGTCCGCTTTACCAACAGTCCCGAAGCCACCGAGTTCCTTGAACCTCTGCAGCTGCGTAGAGATATCGCCTCTATAGCAGTCCACTACCATCTGTATCATTGGAAGTATTCTGAGGAGCTCTTCCAACTGGTCCCCCTTCTCCCTTCCTCTGCAGAATAACATGTTCACTCTCAAACCAAACGGTTTGGTTCATCCTTCCTGTGCCAAGCATCTAAAAACTGAAACTCACTACCAGCGCACGTGTTTCTCTCCCACTATGATCCCGGGGCCTTTAAGTGGGGCGTGAAAAAGCATTTCACTAAGCCGTCATAGTGTGGGACGCAATACTGCATTGTCTGCTTTCCCAGTGAGTATGGTTGCCCCCACTGTTGCATTCTGCTTGAGTTTTCCATCAGGCTGACCATAGTCACTTTGGCAGCTTCAAATAAAAAAAGTACAATTTTAATAACTACGTTTTTTATTTTGCCATATTTTGCCAAAATATGGAGATTTTGTGGATTGGATATACGTGACTATGCTGCTCATGAGAAAAAAAAACTGTATCTTTAAGCATCTGTCCTTGGGTTTTGATAATATTGTTATTGGAAATGCTGTTTTCAGCGGAAACTGCATTCTTTTAAATTAAAATGTCAAATAAGTTGGAATTATTGGAATACGGGGAATTAAAACATTATCTTCTTTTGCCATTCCATGCGTCATCATTGTAGCTTTTACAATGTTGTACCCCAGTTGTGTAATATTTAGCCATGTACTATTACATTGCTTTGGCGCTCAAGATACCTCATTTAATAGTACTGGAACATTAACTTGCGGCCTCAACTTATGGGTAGGCACTCCTGATATTTCCAAAGACTTACTAAGTATTCGACAACATCTCCCTCCACGCCTGACATGATCCGTTCGTTTAATTGATAACTATCTCATTAGTCAGCTGATCAGGATGGATATTATTTACATTTTTATTCATATCTAACCAACAGCTAGCTTATAATGACAATACTTCTGTAGAGAATTTTGAAGTTAAGAAACGCTGTTAATTAATTATATTAATTTGGCTTATTTATTTCTATTAATATAATGAACGTACAAATTAGATTGACGAATATATACTTAATATCTTAATATTTAATTTATATATATATAATATCGTTGCTATCATTGTTAAGTCTTCATTGAAAAAGTGAAATATTTTTTATGATTGTGACAGCCTTGTTTATTCGTTGTCAAGACGCCCGACGTAGGTAACGCGCAGGCGTGTGGCGAGTGAACTCCCAGAACAACCTTTCATCCCCCTTTTAAACCCCTTACAACCCCTTTTTCGCATTAAAAAGTAGCCTATGTCCTTTCTCAGGCTCTAGACTATCTGTGTACCAAATTTCATTCAAATCGGTGCAGCGGTTTGGCCGTGAAAGCAAGACAGACAGACAGACAGAGTTACTTTCGCATTTATAATAATCAAATTTTTCAAATTGGACCAGTAGTTCCTGAGATTAGCGCGTTCAAACAAACAAACAAACTCTTCAGCTTTATATATTAGTATAGCTGACCCACGCAACGTCGTTTGCGTCTCCTATTGCCCGTAGCGTGATAATTTTCCCCCGTTTTTGAAACATTCTTCATTGGTGCTCCGCTCCTATTGGTCTTAGCGTGATGATATATAACCTATAGCCTTCCTCGATAAATGGGCTATCTAACATTGAAAGAATTTTTCAAATTGGACCAGTAGTTCCTGAGATTAGCGCGATTAGCTGACCCACGCAACGTCGTTTGCGTCTCCTATTGCCCGTAGCGTAATAATTTCCCCCCGTTTTTGAAACATTCTTCATTGGTACTCAGCTCCTATTGGTCATAGCGTGATGAAATATATATATATATATATATATATATATATATATATATATATATATATCATCACGCCTATAGCCTTCCTCGATAAACGGGCTATCTAACACTGAAAGAACTTTTTCAAATTGGACCAGTAGTTCCTGAGATTAGCGCGTTCAAACAAACAAAAACTCTTCAGCTTTATATATTAGTATAGATGTATTTATTATACTCTTCTAAGATCTAATACTCATAATCAACAACACATTTATTTGGATAAAGACTAATATTAGGTATTATGTTGATAAAAACTCTTTGACAAATAACTCAATAATAGGTACCAACTCTTAGCGTCTTATACTCGTGATAACTTCTAAACGAAATGTCCGAATGGGGTGGAACAAAAAGTATTTTACTTCTACATAAATACCCTTGATAACATAATGCTTTATTTGGATAAGGATTAATATTACGATACACATTTAACGTAGTTTCTTTCTTCAGACGATTTAATAATTTTTTTGAGCACAAAAGCGGTTATTGTGACTAAACCATGATAGTTAGATATATGCTCTCGCGGACTTTTTTGTAGATCTTAATGGGACCTACAAACCCGTAATACATGATTTTGTTCTATTGTCAATACTTTTTGCAGCGCACGCAAAAATAGGTTTTCGAGTTCACACCTTGGGTTACAAAATAGCAATTTTCTTACGGATCTCAAATTTTTTTGAAAATAAAATATAGCCTATAGCCTTCCTCGATAAATGGACTATCCAACACTGAAAGAATTTTTCAAATCGGACCAGTTGATCCTGAGATTAGCGCGTTCAAACAAACAAACAAACAAACAAACTCTGCAGCTTTATAATATTAGTATAGATTACCATATTTTGAGTCCTTTTTATTAGCTTGGTTTCAGGTGAGAAACATCTCAAGAAATTATAGCATTGGTACATTCATCTAACTATCCAAGTAAAATCAGTTCGTTATCGAAAGCACCAACTTTTAAAAAAAAACATTGTCTTGCAACCGGTGTATTCCACATGCTTTAAAATACAGTTAATCTATGAACAAAACCGCAATGAAAGAAAATAGAGTGCATAACTTTTTAAAAAAATCCTCGAAAACCCAGTCTTGAAAACAGATAGGTGTGTGGTATAGCATTTCTATAAATGTGTAACACACGTTTTAAACTGTTTCGTGCAAGTCAATTATGTAATAATTCATTTTTATTCGCATTATTTTACCACGATACCGTAACTGGCTACGTTATGCCGTGACTTTGCTATTTCCGTTTTTCACCCTTCCCCATATCTTGAATTATATCGGTAAGCACGCGCAGTTGCGTAAATTAATTCGTCAGTATTAGAAGTTTCACTTAAACGTCTTAATTTCCTTCAATACACTAAATAAATAAATCATTTCATAAGTTCAAAAAATTAAAGACAATTACGTTTTTGTATAAAATAAAAATTGGTGTATGCCATTTTCCTGTTTTCCTGGCCATTGTCATCTCCAAGAAACAAAGGTAGGTGGTACCAGACGATTGGGATTAAATACTCTTTGTTGAACGTGGTTACGATTCGCGGCGCGTGCGCATTGCTACGTGGACACAGTTCAATGTCAATAGTTTTCCTTCCGTTATCTCAGGTGACAAATCGAGTGGCGATCGAACGATCGACCATTCATCTCAAATGTCAGCGCAACATTACGAATTATAATAATGTGTGTCGTACAGTATCTACGATACGAAAGGCATCTATTGTTTAGCTTGTGCTAGATTTTGGTTGGACATAGCCACCTACTTATAATTGCATTGTTATATTTTTTCCTTACTTATTTAAGACTAGCTGACCCGGCGAACTTCGTACCGCAAATTTTCATATCTGTCTCAGCTACCCACAGGCAGTGCAGTGTACCGTCGCGGAAAAAAATGACTATTCCCGTTATCTTTTAATTTTTCTTGTACACAAACCTTATCGTAACAATAAAAAAAGGAAGAAAAAAAATGGTGCAGTCGATCGGAAGTTAAATACATACCTACATTTCGGCGATTTATTTTTATTTAAACAGATAAAACTGAACTAAGATAAAAATAAATCCGCTGTATTGATTTTTAGTTCTTTCTTGATTTCTTGTTTCTTCTGTTTAATGTCATTGAGGATAAAATGGAAAATCGAACTACCTATGTATCTATATAAATATTATAAACGCGAAAGTTTGTAAGTATTGATGAATGGATGGCTGGATGGATGGATGTTTGTTACTCTTTCACGTAAAAGCTACTTAACGGATTTGGATGAAACTTTACAGTAATATAGCTTATACATCAGAATAACACATAGGCTCCTATTTGCCGCGATAACCGACATATACGCGGGTGGAGCCGCGGGCAACCACTAGTATTCCATATTTCCAAATTTTTCCAACGTTTTCGGAGTTATGACGTTATAAAATGAAAACATTAAACTCTTTTTGATACATCATATATGTAGTAATTTATAAAGAAACTTAGTATAGTAGCCACTCTTTTAGAATTTAAAAAGACTCAAATTGGAATCTCCGGATCAGACGAATCACACCTATTAGTATTCGCAGAATTACCCACAATTGACAATACTGTTTTATTGTTCACTAGCTGTTGACCGCGGCTCCGCCCGCGTGTATGTCGGTTATCGCTGCAAATAGTAACCTATGTGTTATTCTGATGTATAAGCTATATTACTGTTAAGTTTCATCCAAATCCGTTCAGTAGTTTTTATGTGAAAGAGTAACAGACAGCCATCCATACTTACAAACTTTCGCGTTTATAATATTAGTAGGATTTTGCTTACTAAACGGTGATTGTTACCTCTAAGTCGATTTGTGTAGTATTTGCAAACTTAGAAATATTAAACTACTTACTATGAGTAAATTCATAATTCTAAATACTTTTACTTAGCTAATTCATCATCTACGAAATGGTTTTCATTAAGTTGAAATTAGGTAAAGCCTACAAAGTAATAATTCATATTATCCTAATGCTGCGGTCGGCGAGAGGCCTTGCTATAAGCTGAGAGATAGCAAAAACATAATAAATGGGGCATTAGAATATCTCTAGCGACTAGGTCATCATAAGACTTGTTTTTCGTATAAATATTTTCACTTTGAGACCACTTAGTAGATGCAAGTAGGTAATGTTCGGCGATATTAAGCTAAAAGGGAAAGCTTAAGAGATGTTTTAGTGCTTTTGTATGAAGTTTAGCCTGTCGCATCACTTGAGAGGTTGGTTTGATAAGTAGAGGTAGGTCTTTACTACTACTTAGCTCGGATAGTACTTATCCTATTTTGTGTTCAGAAAGTTGCGATTTCTCTAGTAAGGAAACTATGTTAAAGGTCAAATTAATACCGAGAGTTTCTTTAAATATATTTACAAACAAGCATAAATTATATGTTTTTAAAGACAGCTTCCGCATTAGGAATTTAATCCTGTGTTGCGGGGAAAAACGTATATAAGACGAACAATGAATACTCAGACGCAGAACAACAACTTGTGGATAACACACAGTGTTGTCTCATGTTGGAATCGAACCCCAAAATTCAGCGTTGTAATAATTGTGTTATAGCAAGTGATGAGTGATCAGATTTGAGACTTCAAAGCCCCTTTAGAAACACCTTTCTAGCGAGTCGTTACCCCACCGTATTGTCAGAAAGAAACATTTAGTAGCACTGACTTTTTAAGTTTTTTTTTTATGTACATGGGGGGAAAATGGTCAGACGTATTGCCTGTTGGTAAGCGATTACCGCCGCCCATGGACACTCGCAACACTAGAGGCATCACAAGTGCGTTGCCGGCCTTAGCCGGGGTTTACGGAGGGGGATGGGGGGAGGGGTTGGGGATGGGCCTCCGGTATCCCCACACTCGGTGAAACACAGCGCAAGCGCTATTTAACACCGGTTTTCTGTGGGGCTGTGGTATCACTCCGGTCGAGCCGGCCCATTCATGTCGAAGCGTGGCTCTCCCCCGAAAAGTTCTTCATAACTTGAATACCTATGCTTGTTTCGTCAACATTTCGGATGTGATAGTGAGTTGATAGTGAGTTCAATCTCAGGTTGAGCATTTTAGCTGCACAACAAATAAATTTAAGATAAACTATAAGCGGCCGCCTTATCTGTTCCAAAATTAAGACTATCTTGAGCTTATATTAAGTTAAACAGTTGGTATGTAAATGTGATATTTTAAAACTAAATGTGATACAGTATTGTAATTATATTATTTTTTACTCCACAATTATCTGTCTAGGGTGAGAATCTAAACACACGAAGATCAATTGCTATTATTATTTACTCTAATGGTGAAATCTTTACATCTAGACACGCATAGCTTGCTTGACGAACTTCTATTTAGAACGAATAAAAGTAGTTTTTATTTACTTCCGTGGGATTTTAGTTCAATTGATTGAGAAAGCTTTAGAACAAAAACAATGTTAAGGCGATAACAAGCTTGTTTTCGCCGTAATAATCGCACTTATTTGCTGATTGGTATTACCGAGCCTTAGTTAGTCTTGTACTAGAACTTTGTTAGGGTTTGGAATGTAACGTCTTTGAACACTTACGTACATTATTGTAAAGCGTAAATCAAGTCTTTACAGAAGGATAAAGTTTTTATAGGTACACTTTAGTGTATACAATAAAAGTCAAAACACGGTTAAGATAAACGTATATTTCGGACACACAAGATAAATACGCGCCGGTATCGTGGCTCGAGAGGGAAGCAGCCTCTCGGCGTCACAGTAAGTATTCGACTGATTTAACATTGAAAACCGATGATGCGCGAGCGTCCCGTTCGTGCTATTACGATAACAAATGCAGGAGAAAGAAATGTAAACATAATCGCTACATGCGCCTCCCCCGAGACCTTAAGGTCGATAAAAATTAGGAAAGCGAACAACTCTACCCAAACGAGTCGTCCGATGATCTGTTGCGGTAGGTGAAGGTTTGGCTAAGGTCGGTGGAACTATAGGCAAAGTAGTCATGACGTTAGATGGTATCGTTTCCGCTAATGGCAAGGCAACCGAAACATTAGCTGGCGTATCAGCTAATAAATGTGCAGGTTTCAGTCTATTAATTGAGATGGTGTCGGGTTTACCCTTTATTTCAAGTTTGAAATACTTATCGTGACGATCGATAACACGATAAGGTCCTGAAGAGGCCACTAAAATATCGTCGATATATGGGAAACAAAAATCTAGGTCCCGGAGTATCTCATCGATGAATCTTTGAAAAGATTGTGCTGCGTTTCGAAGGCCAAAACTCATAAAATTAAACTCAAATAGGCCAAACGGAGTGGTAATGGCAGTTTTCGGTTTGTCTTCAGGATTAATGGGAATATGAAAATATGCACGTACTTACGACTGCATACCATCGACAGGCCGCTTGTTCGTTACTGACCGTACCACGCGAGTGACTTTTCTCATAGATAGCGGTTCAGATTTATGCGTTTATCCCGTGCATTATTTACCCGGCCGACGCCGATTTAAAGAAAAGTATCAATTGTTTGCTGCTAACAATACACCTATTTTTACTTATGGGTTTATAAGTTTAACACTAAATTTAGGGTTACGTTTTCTATTGTTGTACCATGTGTCCCAAAATTCAACGATAAGCGGGCGCCAAAAGGTAGACCTGCTCATGAGTACATAAGGAAAAATAATAAAAAAAAAAATATACCTAGTTTTTTTTTAGTTACAAGAAAAATTTAGAATTTCTTTGAAAATTTACACCCTTCATTTTTTTTTATTTATTTATTACGTAGTGGTGTCCATACTTTTTTTTTACAAGACCATGAGTCAAAGTACACTAAGAGTAAAAATATTTCAAAATTGTAGGGAAAAAAAATATTTTGAACGTTTTTTGTGTAAAAACTGCGGGCAATTTGGTGTTTTTAAGAGTTGTGGTGAATTGTAGCAATATCATGAAAGGTATAAATTTTCAAAGAAATTCTAAATTTTTCTTGTAACTAAAAAAAAAAACTAGGTATACTTTTTTTATTTTTTTTCATTATGTACTCATTAGCAGGTCTACCTTTAGGCGCCCGCTTATCGTTGAATTTTGGGACACCCTGTATAAAGTGTTAATATATTTTTGTAAACTGTTTCTATCTTCGCGTGCATGTATATCGATAATCACGATAAAGAGTAGTATATGTCCTACTTCAAGAATCAAAGTATCTCTATGCCAAATTTCATTGAAATCGGTACTGCGGTTTAGCTATGAAAGATAATACAGACAGCCAGTTAGTTTAAAATTATAATATTGGTATAGCTATGGACAAGTGATAGTTGAAATATGACCTATTGTTACGACGTTAACTAACCTTTTTCTTCATTTATTTATGGTATCATATAAGTGAATAATATTCCATTTCTACAAAGATTTAAACCCTAAACTTTGTTAGTTAATCGCCATATTGTTTTATTGTATTTCTTTACTTCGCTAATTCGGCAATAAGTTTGTATTATTTGGCATCTCACATAAAATTTATACTAATTCCCAATTTAAAAGTAATTTTTGCTTCCGTTTTTTACTTTTTTTACTTTTTAATTACAAACGTTACCAACTTATAATTTGTATAAAAGACACCATTAATTTAATAATCACAAATAAAAAAAAAAGAACTGACTTCAAGAACTGGACCAAACTGAAATGGGACCACACGGAAAGCTTCGCTTTCAAATAAAAAAATAAAAAATATTTTGGACATCTAACACACAACTCCATTTAGTCCCAAGCTAAGCAGAGCTTGTGTTATGGGTACTAGACAACTGATACAAATACATATATACTTTTTTTTTGTAAATACATACATTTTATACATAGAAAACTTCCAAACTCCGAAACAAATATTTGTAGATCATACAAACATTTGGTCCGACTCAGGAATCGAACCCGAGACCACATGATCGGCAGTCGCACACGCTAACTGCGAGACCAACGTGGCAGTTGAAAAAATAATCATCAAAATCAGTTCACCAAGTCCAAAGTTATGAGATAACAAACATAAAAAAAAAAAAAAACTTTCCACTTATATAAACCATATAAGTGGATGCTCGTGCAGAACCTGCTGTGATATTAATTCTGTTCATTAAGTAGCCTGGACGATACGATTCGGGAGTTGGAAAGTTCGAACGGGACATTTTTATCATTGGCACAAATTAAATGTAATAAAGTATTTAGAGCCTTTCCCTTAGTACTGGTTCTCGTACCGTTGGTCGACCCAAGCACCCACTATTGATCTCATTGTTTGAGACATTGCACTTTTGGAGTGTGTCGTTTGTGTACCATCATCAATCATTATATATACAGCATGCGGTATTACTCCTGGTCTATGTGGGTCTAATAGATTCTAGAAAGCGTTCCAATCTAACATTAATAAGTTCTATTGTTAAAAACTGTAAATTCACATGGGAATAACGGTGTGTCAGTGCAAGGAATTCTCCCTGAAATTAGGGAAATTGTATTTTGCATCTACCACTGCTGTATGTTTATTATTTCCATGTACTCACAGTAGTTAAGTTCTCGATGTAAATCTACACACATCTATACAAATAAATAAAATTGGAGTGTCTGTTTGTTATATTAAAATAACCCCTTTTTACTAAATGGATATTATGTACATATACCAAAATAACATTTTTACAATTTTTGTCTCTGTGCCCGTCCGTTCGTCTGTCTGTTTGTTCCGGCTAATCTTTGGAACGTCTGGAACGATTTTGATGGGACGTTCACTGGCAGATAGCCGATAATACAACGAGTAACTCAGGCTACATTTTTTTAGACTATCTCCGCCCCATGGCGCTACATGTCACAGGCTCAGCTAATATTTTATATAACCATTAAACCTTTGATAATGCCATAAGGCGAAACTGAAACCATAAGGAATAAGTACAAGTAAGTTTGATTCTAGTATGTATTAATTGATTGATATTGATTGTATTATTTAGTAATGGGATCATTAAAATTAGCAATCGTGTTTCTCAATCAAGTACCCATTATCTCATATACCAGAATATTTTTGGGTACAGCAGTGGTAGTCAATGAATTACGAGACATATTTTTTAGTTTACCATCTGTAAGTATACATCGTGGAATATCCATAAATGTTGAGTTTTAAGTATTGGCTCTTTCATGTACAAAAATCTTCACAAAAGTGCTGGTGTTGCATTGTCTGCTGCATAATATTATGCCTGTCTTTTTGCATATAAGTTTAACTCAAATAGTAAATATATATTTCCAAGCAAATACATAAATAATAGGTAAATTAAAGCACTAAAAAGCACTATGACAATAAAAACAAATATCTATTTTCTTTCAATTGATATTTATTACATTGCTTGCAATATCCGAATGTTTCAGTTCCAAAAATAACTAACATTAATAAATTATTTTGTTCAAAAAAGGAAGATACTCTGAATGCATTTTTGTGTATCTCGTTTTAATTTGGACAAAGAAGAAATTAGTATTTATCACGCACCCTGTGAAGCGTGTAGATCGGTGCGCTGGAGCATATAACCGCGGTGCAGCTACGAACTCGACACAATCGCACGCAGGCCGTCGCAGCCACGCCGCAACTGTGAGTAAAAGAAACGTATTAAATAAAATAAACTAATAAAAAATCTTGGGTCAATATCAAAACCATTTTGGGTCAAGGTTCAATGTCAAATGTCACTTATTTTTTTTTTATTTTTTTTTTATTTCTTATAAATAAACAACAAATAAAAAAGTAGTCTTCTTTGTGAAGGAGGATTCATTGTTTAAAATTGCAATGCAAAAACATAAATAACATAACAAGCTTTTTTCTTACCAACAATCTTATGAACGAAAAATGTGGCAATTACACTTATCGATAAACTAAGTGTTTACACTTTTAACAAATTAATATATTTGTTTATTCTCTTGTATATAAATTATGCTTTAACAATAATTTTATTAATACCTATAGCTCTGATTTATATTTAAAACTTTTAGCGAAAGTGTTTAAACAAATTATGGAAATTTTAATGGCGATCGTTTAAGTGTTTATAAAGTGTCAACCTACTTTTAAATGACAGCGATTTTTTTTTTAATTCAAAAATATATCGCCACATACTCTTATAGCCTTAGATTAGTATGAAAGTGTCGAATAGTGTAGTGAATACTTAGATACTTTTTAATCTTTTGTGTACATAATTCTAAATCGCACGTCTTAATAACACGAAAAAGCTTTCGCGAAAAGTTTGAAAAACGTCATATGCTACAAATAGGTAAACGTTTGTGTAGATACACAAGAAAACTATGGCTTTTGATTTCAAATATCGTGAAAGATTTTGTGTGTAGCTATCTTTCGGACAGAACATGTAATTTTAAATATAGATGTTATACATATCTACTGAATGTATTAAAAATATAAACTAAAATTGATCTCTAAACAAAAGAAAGCGTATAAAAATTAATCAAGCACGAAATCAACAAAACATGTTTATCGCGATAGCTATTTGTTTTCTTGAAACTTAAAACGATTGATGAACAATAAAAACACTCGTTGTCTTTGTGTTTTGTTGAGATGTCCTTAAAATGGGTGCCTATATGCTTTAAGTCAATGACCGGCTTACTGGAGTGTAGGGTCCACCATGTTTACAAACAGTTGAAAGCTCATTATCATGTAAATATTGACACAAAAGCAAGCTACTTTCGCAAAACAAATATGATCTGTCAGTCGCAAAGTACGCGAAAGTTTTAAGAATGCGATATTATAAATAATTTATGGATTTTTAAGAAATTATCATTTATAATACCAAGTAGACGTTACAAATCCACTTTCTCAGATTAGAAATGATAGTAAAAAAGTAATTAACTTACTTACTATGACGATCAGTAACGATATTGCAGTAATATTAATAGTCAAATTGCATTCTATTTACAATTAAGTAATGTTAAGAATAAACAGTAATAACAATTGACAAGCGGATCGAAAAAATTCTAGACGTTGACGTTAGTTACTATAGAAAACCATTCAATAAGATTTCTAAATTCTGAAGTTACATACTCATAAAAATATTTACCCTATTTATTTATTATAGCAGCTACTGTCAACTTAAATAGAAACTAAGTTTTGAATTTGCATTTGTCGAAAACAACATGTTTTTATTTATATCTACTTTTGCACTCTTTTTGACTAAGCAAAAGCTGCTGGTGGTATCAGTTTCAACATTATTAAAAAGCTTTCTTAGAGTTCAAGTTCCCAAGTAAACTATTATTACCTACATGTTATAAAATTGATAGGTGGATTTATTATTCCCGATTGATTTTCTACTCACGATGTTCCAAGATTATTTACACTTAGTATTCATAGTTGGCACAGGTATTACAAAACATACTATATTAGAGTGAAGATACCTAGATAGAATTAAATTTTATAAGGATCGTTTACTATTTGTGAACAAAGGGGTTTCACTTTCGGCCGCTGACCTTAGAGGCAGGATAACGACTCCTGGAGTGAACTCATCAGCTATTTAGTATGCAGGAGGCTTGTCAGCAACGCACAGTCATCGGTAAAGCAGTGCATGCGGAATTGCGTGCGATATCATTTCATGCTATTGACTCGATTGACAAATTGTTTGTGGTTGACAATGACCAGGAAAAGGGTTTTTAAAATTACTTATACGTTTTATTTCTGCGCGAGTTGAAAAAAAAAGAATTAAAACTGGTCGAAAAGAGCACATAGAAGTAGTTGCTCTAAAAAATAACGTTTAAAATTTTAAAGAGTCGGTCTTTAAGAAACGTTATTAAACAGACATAATAGAGAATTTTAAACGTAATTTGTGGTAATTATACATAAATACATCGAAATCCCAAGCCGTTCGGTTATCATATTATAATGATGTTTAAATAGGTACTTTGATAAATTCCAACACAAAGTTAGAATCCTTTTGAAAGAATGCTGGGACATTATTAACATTTAGAATTGATGCATTTGACTCTTTATTACTTCTGCATAATGGGGTCTGTGACTCGCATCGAATGTTAACTACCAAGGCTATAGGAAGTCGTGTGATGTCTCTGCCATAGATAATTGCACGATGATTAGGAATATTATCATTTATTTATTTTTATGAATGCTGACGATGTGGGTCAATCTTCAGTTACTGGGTGGGGTTAAATCCTCAACCATGAAATACACTTTACTATCAAATTAGTATTAGGCCGTGGCTAGTTTTTTTAACCGACTTCCAAAAGGAGGAGGTTCTCAATTTCATTTTTTTTTATGTATGTACATTACTCTGTCAATTGTGGACCGATTTTGAAAATTATTTTATTTATATATTTGTATTCGAAAGGGTATGCTCCCCATGTGGTCCCATGGCCACCATATCAGGATCTGATGATGGGATCCCAAGGAAATCGAAAGAAACCCTCAAATTTACGTGAGTGCCTGCAATGAAGTTAAGAGCAATTGTCTGCATGCCTTCATATTCTGTAGACATCATTTAATTTTAAATGAAATGATGATGAGAGACTTGAGAAAGACTTAAAAGTGAAAAATAAAAAAAAACTTCGTTAAAAAAACCGACTTCAAAAACTAAAAAGTATAAAATAACTTAATTTGTATGTGCTGCCTATTCATAGGTTTGAAGTCGGTGCCAAGCCAAAATGTAATAGTAGGTACCGCACTCGCCGCGCGTGACCTTGAGCGGGATAGCTGCTCTTCGCGTTGAACAAAACAACCGAAGCGTCAGTGACGTCGAAATATAGCGAGTGTGGTACCTACTATAACATTTGGCTTGGCACTGACTTCAAACCTATGAATAGGTAGCACATACAAATTAAGTTATTTTATACTTTTTAGTTTTTGAAGTCGGTTTTTTTAAACGAAGTTTTTTTTTTATTTGCGACAATTCGTATCAGAGAAACGTCAATGATATTTTTCATAAATAAAACTTATTTTTTATGCACAGGGAATATTTTAAAGCGTAAAATAAGGAAAAGGGAAGGGAAACCAAATAAATCCTACCATCAGGTAATACTAATATCAACGAGGAAACTGATACTCTTTGAAATAACCTGATATTTGGTTTACCCCTGAGACATTAATAGCTGCTAAGTAAAACGTATCTAACTTTAGTATTATTAGCATTCAGCACTACCTAGTGTGTGCTACAAATTAATTTTTAATTAGTCTAGTCAACAAGTTCCATACTTGTTGACTAGACTAAAAGATGCAGCAGCATCACTAGGCCGCCATGGTGTGGGGTCGCCATGCTGCATTGTCTGCATTCGCAGTGAGCATGGTGGCCACCACTCTTGGATTCTGCTTATGCTTTCCATCAGGCAGAGTAGAGTCATTTTGGCGGGCCAAATATAAAAAAAAAAAAAAAAAAAAAAAAAAATTAATTAGAAGAAATAAACAAGGGATGTCGAATTAAATTCAAACATAAAATAAATTATGTAAATGATCCACAAAGGTTTATGGACGTGAATACGACTCTGGATTTTTGACACAAAAGTTAAGCTTCCTAAGTCTTGAGATTAAAAAAAAACACCTTTTTTTCTTTTTTGGAGTGTCAATTGATAAATGTTTAGTCCCACTAATGTTAATTTAGCGTAGGTAAGCTGCTTTTGCCTGATTTGCATTGCTGATGGACTTAATGTTAGAATTAAAGCAGATGTTTAACCGGTTTTTAAATATTTGTATGTTAAACGTTGATAAGGATGTCCAAAATATAGTTTTATTATCTATCAAAGGTTTCCTTAAAAGAAGGGAACACACAATATTTATTACTACTGGTGCAAGTTTTGATTATTTTGTCTGTATACCGATGAGTAATATATTACAGAATATTATTATTGATAAAATACTTAAAAGTTGAGAACTTAACAACCAGTATGACTGCATGGATGGTGATAGTTGTTTAAGCGGTCGCCACGCCGTTTTCTACTGCACTGAGTGTTGTAGGTTCAAAGTAGTTCAAACCCCACATAGAACAACACTTTGTGTAATCCACAAATTCCGAGTCTGGGTGGTTTGTTCTTTTATGTATGTTTGTAAAGTCTCGCACGACACAGGATTGGTTTCTAATGCGGAAGTAGTCATTTTTTAAAAAAGGAAGAAAAAAAAGGTAGCAAACAATTGGATTTAATTTACCTAAATTATTGTAAATTTAACTTTTCAATGCCCTCAAATATACTGAGAACCAGTTCAAATTTCGAATTCAGTTCGGCCGCAGGGCTGTGGAGGAAAAAAACTGATATTCAGGTAGAACAGGTTGAGCTACTCGTAGTAGCTGACCCCAAATAATCTTGGGAATAATAAAGGCTCGGAAAATGATGTTGATTCTAAATTTGACTTCATTCAAAATTTTACGTCTAACAAGTCTCTAAAAACATCTATTGTCATCTTACTGCAGTTTGTAAGTGCACAGTTATTAAGCTTACTTAATAAAACGTATTTCAGTTTATCATATGTGATACCTGAAGTTCAAAATTTAGACGGGAACGTTCTTTATCTTGTTAAAGTTCATTCAACAATTTTAATGTAAGCTGAGCAAGTTCATTCAAACGTGTAAAGCATTTAATCTAAGAATGAATTGAGGTGGTCTACCTGTTCCGGTCTCATGTTTGTTGACATATTCTCTGTATTGAATACTAATAGCTATATAATTACACTATGTACGTAGCATATTTATATATAAAACTAGTTGTAGCCTGCCGCGCTTTGCTATGGCATTTTGTGGTTGCAAAAAATAGGTAAAAACATATACCTACATACTAAGTTTCTTTATTGATATATAGTTTTTTTAATTACTTTAAAAGTCCTAACGAAAGTGTAGTGCATCGTTTTATTCATTTCCGCACCACCCAACGGTAAATATAGCCTTTGGTAATAAGTTTGCCAATGTACATTATAAATAAATAAATATTTCGGACATCTAACACACAACGCCAGCCCCCAGGGCGTTGTCACGCAGATGCTGACGGGACATGGGGGGTTCTCCCAATACTTGCACCGTTTCAAGTGTCGGGAGAGCCCGTCATGTATCTGCGACCCAGCCCAGGAGGAGACCGTCCTGCATATCATTTTTGAGTGCCCCGTATTCGGGGCTCTACGATACGAGGCTGAGCAACGTCTTGGGGTACAGCTGAAAAAGGAAGAGACACACACATTGATCAAAAACAAGGAGACACGAACCGCATTCTTGAAATTTGCTAAAGAAATTTGCATTAAGGTAACAGACAGAAATAAATCATAATAAACAAAAAAATTACACATGCAAAATAAAGAATAGCAGAACAAAAAAGCAGCACACTTTCTGACTAAAAGCAAGGAAGGAAGAACAGCATACCTGGATTATGATCTGCAATGGAAAAAGTAATAAATAATAAAAAGAAGTAGGCAAAACAAACAATTTTAACGCAACAAATGCAAATATAGCACAAAAAGGACTCTTGTTATGCAAGAGGTAGACAGTATCCTTCTAATATAAAACACACAACGCCATCTAGTCCCAAGCTAAGCAGAGCTTGTGTAATGGGTACTAGACAACTGATATAAATACATATATATACTTTTTTTTTGTAAATACATACATATTATACATAGAAAACACCCAAACTCCGAAACAAATATTTGTAGATCATACAAACATTTGGTCCGACCCGGGAATCGAACCCGAGACCTCATGATCAGCAGTCGCACACGTCAACCGCGAGACCTCGTTGGTCAGCAGTCTGGTTGGCAGTAACATTTTGTGCATAAACTAAAAACACCATCTTTTAAGTGTGTTATATGTCGTGTTGAAATTTGAAATCAATCGGTGCAGAACTAATCGTATATACAAATCCACCTAAAATTCATTTATGTATAGATAGATATAACAAAATTAAGAGCAATTCGTGAAGTTAAAGTTAATTTGAAACTTAAATGTAAAGTTCGTGACACATTGTTTACGTTTAGTATTGAAGATAGGGAAGGTGAGCCAACTACAAGCAATATCAAGGCTGTAAGTACAGCTTTTAAATTATTGCAACATATTATTGCACCTTGCAGCTAACAAACAATCGAATTGTCGTTAACTAGGTTTAACATTAATACAACTAATCCATACTTAATATTATATATTCGAAAGTAACTTTGTCTCTCTGTTATGCTTTGTGGCTAAATTGCTGCACCGATTTCAATGAAGTTTGGTGTGGAGATACTCTTTACCGCGATAACCGACAAACGCGATCGACGAGCCTAAATTCTCTGTGTTTTTTTTTTTTTTTTTTTTTATGGAATAGACCGGCAAACGAGCAGACGTATCGCCTGATGGTAAGCGATTACCGCCGCCCATGGACACCATGTTTTATTTATTCCATTCAAATTAGTATAAAATTTGTATGAAATGTTTTTTTCATAATTTCTCTTTCTGTAAGTCGTTTCGCAATCCTGATTATACTACCCTGAACTCTGATCTCATTTATAATGTTCTCATAGCCGATAACGGCCACGGCGGCCAGTCTCAACGGAGACCAGCCAACTACGCAGGAGATATTATAGTGCACAAGTCTGCGCGCAAACACAGGTGCACTCTCTGTTCCCTCTCTCTCATAATCCGATGGGACGTTTAACCGACACGACCGGGAAGAGATCAGGCGCACCGACAGCTTTACGTGCTCTATTTATAGTGTTAGATTGGATAAATATTTTGTCTATCACTTCTCTGAGAACTGATAGACAAAATACATATCTAGCCGTAGCCTAGTCTACACTGCGATAGGCGGAGCCGCGCGCATAACCTAGTAATATCATAATTAGTACAGAACGACTGTAAGAAAAATAGTTAAGTTAACATGTTAAGCCCGAACCCGATGTTGACTATAAAATTAACGAAGAAAATGAATTATCTGAAGTGTAAACAGAGAAGGTTAAATCAAGATAAGAGACGGAGATTAATGTACATTAATGTATTTCGTTGTGTACGAGCAACTATTAATTAGGATCTACTTAGTTTAGGGATCTGTGCTTGAAACCAAGAGTAAGACAAATGATTTAAAAATAAGGATGTTGTTATATTTAGGTTTATAACTTTAAAAGTCGTACAGAATTCATATTTTCCTAAGAGAATCATCTTTGTCCTATTGACTGTATGCCATCAACCATTATCTTCTTAACCTTTGTTGTTCCCAAGATTATTTGGGGTTTGCCACTAGTTCAACTGGTTTTATTTGAATAGCAGTTTCTCCACGGAGTCACTGGCATCGGATATATGCATCCCTGAGGAAGAACTGAATTAGAAGGTTGAACTAGATGTCAGTATATTTGAGGACACTAACTTCCCAATAACCATTGCCATAGATATTCATGACAACTAAGACCGACGGCTTAACGTGCTCTAGAAACGGCTTAATGTGAAACACGACAAACTTGCTTCGTGCTGTTATTAAGAACTTCGTGTAAGAAAAACCTAAAAACACTTTTGGTCCGACCCGGAATTGAACCTGAGACCTCCTCAGCAGTCGCATACGCTAACTGCTAGACAAACTAGGCACTATTGTAAGCCAAAACAGTGGTAAACCGGTCCACTTTTACTTTATAATCCTGTATCAATAGGTTTCTACGTTGTCTATGAGAAATTGCTGATCAAGATCAGCCACTTATTGAAGATAATAATTGTAAATAGATAAGTAGGTACTTGTTAAGCCTAGTTAACGACAATGCTAGTGCTTGTTAGGTCAGTAGGCGAGTACTGTGACCGTTCGACACATCTGGATCGCGAGTACCGTTAACGTACACCGCTCTACATTCGTCTTATCATTTTGTAGTACGCCGATGGTTTGTTTATTAGCCTATAACTTATAGATAAACTTTAAACTATGTAAACACAGGACAAAAAATCCAAATAAATTCCCCAGGGGTTAAGCAGGGGATCCAAATGGTCGAAAATCTGCCAAATGGAATTGAAATCCAAAAAGATTTCCTAGAGTATCAGTGTGGACGGAAATGCCACATGGATCCCCAGGGGATTTAAGCAGGGGATCCAAGTGGACGGAGCTAAAATCCCTGCTAACTAAACTGTTGCAACTGTCGTTTTTTTATGTACAAGCCGGTCAAAGAGACTATTCTTCCTGATGGGTAGCTAGTGTGATCAGAATCTAAGAGTAGTGGTCACTATACTCATTGCGAATGAGTACAATGCATCATGGTGGCTTACGCTTTGGCGGCCTATTGAGATGCTTCTGCATCATTGGGCCTTTATCCATCCTTTCAATGGCCATCATTGGACATTACAATTTATAAATAAAATACGATATCTTTTAACCGACCTCTTAAAAATGGAGGATCTGAATTTGGTTTTATTGTTTTGTTTGTTTCATCAGGACTCCGTGAGTTATGAACCCTTTTAGAAAATACTTTTACTTTTTTAATTTATAAAAAGAAAAGCTATAAGAAAGTCTGTTCAGTTAGTTTAGATACATTTATTAAATCATTTTGGTAAATAACAAAAAAATAGTACAGTATATTTCCGTTACTTTATGTAGCTTTGTGAAATTGAATAGTGTTGTCGCAAAGTTGATTAATGCTATTACTTCTCCTATTACTGGTAATATGTTGCTAGATAGGAATGTGGATTTAACCTACCCAGTTTGAGCCCGTTAGACTTCCCGTTCATACCCGATACCCGAGTATCTTGGGAAATGAATAACTGTGTTATTGCATACGTACTTGGAAATCATTAGACATACAAATAAACGATTAGAAAAGAGCTAATGAACTTTGAATGGCTGAGAAGATGGTTATTAATTCTATCTAGGCACATCCTAAATTATTTGAATTCTATCTTTAAACAAAAACAAATCAGGTTTATTAAGTTATGATACCAGATATACCTTATAAGAACTGTGCTTTTTGAATGGAGACTTGGTAATATATTAGTAAAACTTAGTACAAAGTAGTTAAAAGAAATACTTAATAAAAATAAAGTAGTTAGTTTCATTACGGCCCGGTTTCGTACGAAAGTGTTTCAATCTCGAATTTTCTGTACCATAATGTGCATGTATTAAACATTGTATCTTTTTAAAACTGTATTACAATCCGTTGATTAGTTTAGAAGATCTGAACGAACAGACACCAGAAGCGACTTTATTTTATACTATTAAAGATTTTGATGACATTCATTTGTTTAGGTTCACATTTTTAAAGGATATTCTAGTAAATTTTTATAGGCTATTTCTTTACCTGTAGTATGACTTAGACTTCTGAAGTTGTTTTTTATTACGCGTGCCGTAAAAATATATGATACTTTTAAAAGTTCTTTATTAAGATGACCCTTAACTAAAAGCTCTAAAACGCACTTAATATGTACTAAATTGAACCGGTGAAAAGCACTTTTAGTTCTACATACCTATGTTATACTATATTACAATTTTTGAAAAAAATAATTGTTTTGGTTTAAGGTTCAAAATGCGAGTCTTACTAGCGTCGTTGGTCGTCCTAGCGGTTTTCACGACTGCAATTGAAGGTAAGTTTAATTACACTATATTTTTATTTAAATCTTAGATAAGTAATTAAAGTAAAAATAAACAAATATAATAGTATACAGCTTAGCACAGGAATAATTAACGAAATATGAAATTATAAGACAACTTTATTCTCCTATTTAATATAGTAACATTTAAAAACTTTTGAATAGCAATCCTCAGTAGTTTTCGTCATTGTTAGTGCAAGTTAGTGATGCTACTTACGTTCCGAGCATGTATTTTCCTAATCTTACTTCACTAAATAATTAAACTGCACTTAAGTCTGCTTAGTAAACTACATTGCAACTATCACATACCTAAGCTTGCTAATGTTGGTAGGTACAAGTTAATAATTAATTGCCATTACTGGGTACATACATTACTGTACTTGACTATACCAATTTATTAGTACTGGATATAATTCAATTAATAGTATTTCACCTTAGTTTGTGTAAAATTTAAGGTTAGTCTTGTTAACCTATCAATATCAGAGGTACCGTATATCTAATATTGACAGGTTAAAATTATACTGAAAATATTAAATATTAATATTTCTTTTCTCGATATAATGTCACTTTTATGTTTCTCCCCTAAGTAAGATAGAAGAATTAATATTATAGAATAAACTGTATGCTTAAAAACCACCGCTGTCTGTAGAGAACAATTCATGGTGATTTTTGAGTACCACACTTTTAACGCATATTATTCAAAGCTCATTTTTAAGTTAAATCATTTGGTTCAGTGGGACCACCTTTATTTTGGATTGCGAAACATAATTTCCGGTGGACCTTAATA
This sequence comes from Diaphora mendica, assembly GCA_949125395.1. NCBI lineage: Eukaryota > Metazoa > Arthropoda > Insecta > Lepidoptera > Erebidae > Diaphora > Diaphora mendica. The sequence goes on from OX421331.1 coordinate 10,713,009, forward strand.
ATGCTATTTCATTCTTTCAATCAATATAACTTTCGTAGTACAGTTCATAGTACAAACTCTGCTTGGTTTGAAACTAGACGGCGCGGTGGCGTTGTATGTCAAATCTAAATGAATGAATGATAATATTTTTGAATCTAGAATTGTTTTTTGACAATAGTAATTGACAAAAAAGGAGAAGGTTCTCAATTCGACTGTATTTTTTTTTATATTTGTTACCTCGGAACTTTCGACTGGGAGAACCGATCTTGATGATTCTTTTTTATTTTAAAACTTTTGCTTCCCGTGTGGTTCCGTGTCGTCCCATGTAAATTTGGTCTAGTTCTTGTAGTTGGTTTTTTTGTTAAAATTTTGTATTTTATAATCGTGACGGGTTTTTCCAGCGGACAGCAAAGCGCGCATAGTATGCTACTTCAGTAACTGGGCGGTGTATAGGCCGGGTGTAGGACGCTATGGTATAGAAGATGTTCCCGTTGATCTCTGCACGCATCTCATCTACTCTTTCATCGGAGTCACGGAAAAGAGCAACGAAGTCCTCATTATTGATCCCGAGGTAAGAATTTCATGTGAATGCTGTATAGGTAATTTAGTAGAGGGTAAAATCAAATACAAAAAAATACAATTTAAAAAAAAATGTACCTAATAATAAATAAAAAAAAAATCAGACTGTTTTAAATCTTTATTTTTAAATTAGAATATTAAAATAAAAAATCTAGAAATTTTAAATGGCACCTTACAGCAACGATAGATTGCCATATCAAATAATGTTATGTTATAATTAAGAAAATAGTATGATGCGGAAGCATCACTAGGCCGCCATCGTGTGGGTCACCATGCTGCATTGTTGCATTGTCTGCATTCGCAATGAGTATGGTGACCACCACTCTTGGATTCTACTTTTGCTTTCTATCAGGCAGAGTAGAGCCATTTTGGCAGGCCCATACATAAAAAAAGTTTGAAAAGCCGTAGTCACACGTTGTTATAGTGTTATGGTGCGTTTCTATGCAACGTGTGACTACGGCTTTTCAAACTTGTTTTATACTTTTCAGCGTCGTTTCTTGTCGTAGTTGGGTTTTAGTTTTTACTTTTTTTTTTATTTAAAATGTTTTGGTGCCGTTATTAATATATAATATATATATTGACATGTACAAGTAACGCCCTTTCCAATGATACCAAACACGGCATATTTATCTCAAACTTATTTTTTAATACAGTACTTTATGTCGGCTAGAGGGCGCTACATTAGATTCAGTGACACGTCATATAGCCTATAACCAGCAGACGATCAAGACGCTTCTAACGATACCTCATTTCATAACCCTCCTGTGGCTTTGCCGTAGTCGGGTAAAAAATAGAAAAGTAGCAACTTTTCTGTGAGAACAAGTAGACTGGTTTTAGCAGGCTTTTCTTTCTAGTCCTATATTATAGCTATAAAGATGGTCAATCGGTTTCAGCACAAGATTTACGACACGAGAAAACCCTTTTCCATCCTATGAAGAAGTATTTTTATCTCATCATTAATCTGTATCATTAAAATGATTTCTAAATTACAGTTAGACGTTGAGAAAAATGGGTTCAACAACTTCACGGCCCTTCGGAAGACCCATCCTGATGTCAAGTTCATGGTGGCTGTTGGAGGCTGGGCAGAAGGTGGCTCTAAATATTCCCATATGGTTGCCCAGAAACAATCACGATTGACTTTCGTCAGGAGTGTTGTCGGTAAGTGTCAAGCGAATTTGAATTAGCTTTTTTTATATTTGAGTCATTTCTGCATTTATTAATACTAAACCATTTGGCATGTCAAACATACACACCAGACTTCTACATAAAGACCTATTACAGAACGAAAAAATTCAAATAAGGACAATAAGATAAACTCGAGAGCTATTTAAAGATGTTCATCTTACCGTGGGAGAGCCACGCTTCGGCATGAATGGGCCGGCTCGACCGGAGTGATACAAAACCGACAGAAAACCGGTGTGAAATAGTGCTTGCGCTGTGTTTCACCGAGTGAGTGAGGATACCGGAGGCCCATACCCCAATCCCCAACCCCTATCTCCCCCCCCTATCCCCAAAAGGCCGGCAACGCACTTGTGACGCTTCTGGTGTTGCAAGAGTCCATGGGCGGCGGTAATCGCTTACCATCAGGCGATACGTCTGCTCGTTTGCCCGCCTATTCCATAAAAAAAAAAGATATGCGAAGTTAGTGTTGCGATATCTTGTGGGATTAGTTTGTGTACATTCATACATTCAAGTCACATTCTGTTTTGTTAACTGTATACGCAAAAGTTTAAAATACAATTTTGGTCAGTTCTAATCTCAACCTATCACATTGCAGTAGACAAAGTTTGCAGAAAGTTTTAGAACAAAATATAATATTGTGGAGAAAATTACTTCCGACATTGGATTTGGTTTGGCCGTGCAAATTAGAAAAAATAACGTGTTGTCTGGCATGCTATAATCTATCTATCTATATATATAAAAGAGTAAGGTAACTGACTGACATACCCAGAGATCAATGCACAGCCCAAACCGCTGAAGTTAGAATCCTGAAATTTTGCATGTAGGTTCTTTATATAACGTAAGTGAGCACTAAGAAAGGAATTTTTGAAATTCCACCCCAAAGGGGGTAAATCAGGGGATGAAAGTCTGCGTGAGCGAAGCCGCGTGAAAAGCTAGTGTGAGATATTTAAGAATCTATGACCGGTTTTCTTCATTGTATCATCATAAGAAATATCGTTGTAACGTTTCGGTTCTTTTAGGTAGTCTAACGATTAAACGGCTTGCAAGTACCATTGAAAAATACTGTACTATCAACGTAATGTAATATTATAGTATAGGCAAACAGTGTGGGGAAAATAATATGTTAAATGAAATATAATATGTGATGTCATAACAAACCGAAAAGCCATAAATTATGAGCCGCTGCGTTGTTTGGAATATAATTTCCTCATATGACATTCCTACACATACACACATCAAAAGTGTCTAGGGATCAAGCATTTTTATGCGGATTTCTTGAGATTGAGATGTGGCTTTGGCCCTGGCCTGCTCAGTCGCCAGACTTGAACCCGATTGAGCATGCATGGGATATGATACAGAGAAGAGCTCTGCCGAATATAGAGGGTATCCAGTCGCAAGAAGACCTTTTTTTGTTGTTGCAACGAACATGGGCGGCCATTCCACAGCGTGATTTGGATGAACTCATTTTGAGTATGCCAAACCGATGTTCTTGTGTTAGTGTTCGCGGTAGAAACACGGATTATTAATTGTTTAAGTTACCCAATAAAATTTTAAAGAAAACTGTTATTTCAGTCTTTTTTTCGAACTTTAATGTTAGTGGTTCAAATGTCAAAAATCCTTTTATTAGGAAAATGGCAAATTTCTTTATTAATGCAAAGGTGACTTGGTTTATCGTTACTGTGACAAACGAAAACACTTTATTTGATGAATCCTTAAAGAAAATTTTAATTAATATCAATCAGGAGAAAAGTTATTGCAAAAATATATGTTGATCCCTAGACACATATGTTGATCCCTAGACACTTTTGATGTGTGTAGTTCAGGCGAAGGGTACCAAGGAAAACAAAGGAATTAATGGTATTATTTGGTGATACAGTGACTCTTACGTCACTTTTCTACGTCCTTCGCTAATCAAATTTTATTAAGAAAGTTACAATAACAACAAAGCCGCTATAAGTCCTGCATTTACGTACTTTTCAACACCAATAAGTTTACGTTTTATAGCCTTTCTATAACTGTTATTGTTATAGTTTTGATTTGTGTTTAGTGTCTAGATATTTGTTTTCTATAGAGATACACTGGTCTTATCAAATAAACGATAGTTCTTTAAAAAGCCCGCGTGTAAGTTGGACCAACTACATAGGCGAAAGTTAAGGGTTGATTGCGAAAATCGTTGTTACTAATGATAAAATTATAGAACAATTTAGAGTTTGCTCTAGTGTGTTGCTAGTTTCTTAACACAGTGTTTTAACCACATAAATGGTATCCGTGACTTCCAAGCTTCATCTATTGGACAAGTAAGCTAAAGGTTGTGTAATGTTGGCATTGCAGTTAGTGGTCATCGGTACATCGCAAATACGAAATACGTTATTAAAATTCCTGCTATAACAATATAAAATAACAATTATAAGTGACTAGCCGACCCACGCAACCTCGTATGCGTCTCCTATTGCCCGTAGCGTGATAATTTCCCCCCCTTTTTGAAACATTTTTTATTGATGCTTCGCTCCTATAATCGTAGCGTGATGATATATAGTCTATAGCGTTCCTCGATAAATGTACTATCCAACACTGAAAGAATTTTTCAAATCGGACCAGCGGTTCCCGAGATTAGCGCGTTCAAACAAACAAACAAACTCTTCAGCTTTATATAATAGTATAGATTATTACTAAAACCCGAAAACTTCTGTCTTAGAAGAGGCCTATTTCCAGCAGTTGACTATTAAAAGCTGCTGATAATTACCAACAGAATACAACGAAGTTATTTCTTAATTCTTTGTAATTTGTTTAATTTGATAACATTCGATATCAAACTTAAAATGTGAAGCTTATAACAAACACAGTACTATATTTTAAGGAAATTGGTCTAAATTCGTTATTAATATCAGACCTTATTAAACAGCGGTGATGCGAATTATATCAAGGGACTTGATATTCAATCTATTTTTCAATTTTCGTGTTACGTCCCCTGAAGTAGGTAAACAAATAAACATTTTGATATATTCTGGGAAGGAACATGAGTAAATAAAATTTGACAAAATATCAATATCCCGCCACGAGAGGTTTCGTATAATTTCAACATCAATCATATTTTGATTTTACTCGTACATCAAGTGTCATGTTCTTGTTTTGCCACGCTGTGACTAAAAAATAATATCATAGATAGGTCTTCCGATCTTAAATAATTAAAGGTCAGTCTAATCAATAATGTTTCATAAAAACTACACTAAAGAGCTCATAATATTATAGTGAAGTTTTAGGGGTCACCGTCTGTCACTATTGATAGTAATTCATTAGGGTGATTAAAATGTGTTTTATATTTCCTATAAAGTAAAAAGAGAATAAAGTATTTATAAAAACAATTTACTAATGAAAAAAGAAGAAGTAAATGACCAAAATGAAAAATGGCAAGGCATTAATTAATGATTTGGGAGTGTGTGCCTCGCATATTTCGTCCGACCTCGTAATATGGTTTGGGATACAATGATATTCATAAAACTTTAGATTTACAAAAGAAATTATATAATAGGTTCATCTAAAAAATTTTCAAAGTGAATTGGAAAGATTGAAAAAAAAGTGTTCGTTAGTTATTTATTGAACGTTTTATAATTTGGTTTTCAAAGTCTTATTTACTAACTACAGGCTCAGATCCAATAAAAAAAAGGTAGATAACGCACCGCGTTGTTCTTGTTGAAGCAGAAAAAAGTAGCATAGTTCCAAGTAAACACACGCGTTACGCACTAACTTTGCTATAAACTACTTTTCGTCAGTATCGTACAAGTTGCCGAAACTTGGATTTTTTATAAATAACTTTTGTGTCTGTATATATTTTTTTTTGGTAGTTTTGTTTTATGTATGTTGTATGTATAGGGAAGGGGGGAGCGATTGGATTATGAGCTGCCGGTATCCTCACTCACGCGGTGAAACACAGCGCAAGCGCCGTTTCACACCGGTTTTCTGTGAGGCCGTAGTATCACTCCGCGTAGCTCTCCCACTTTCTTTACTAAAATTATAAAGAGATAGAGTTTGCGACTTTGTAGGAAGCTCTGGATCTACTTACCTGATTTTGAAAATTATTTTACAAATAGAAAGCCACTTTTCTTAGTCTGATGTTTATGTTATTCTAGACTTCATGAAGAAATATGACTTCGATGGTTTGGACCTTGACTGGGAGTACCCTGGAGCCGCTGACCGTGGTGGTTCTTTCTCCGACAAGGACAGGTTCCTTTTCCTTGTGCAAGAACTCAAGAGGGCCTTCATCAGGGTCGGTAAAGGCTGGGAGCTGACTGCTGCTGTCCCTCTCGCTAACTTCAGATTGATGGAGGGATATCATGTACCTGATCTTTGCCAGTACGTATCATAACATATCTGAACAAAAATTCAGATTTAAATGCGTTTAAGACTAACTATAATAATTTTATATCATTCCTTTACCTAATTGTGTTCATCATCTTATAAATATTTATTGCAAAAAAAATCTCAAACTTTTTCTTTTCCAATTAATATGTGTAACGCTAACGCAACCTCAAGTGGCCAATCAATCAGTTTCACCTGTTTTAAACTTTGTAGAAAGCATATAAATTATGGTGCGAAAACGGGTCGAAACGAAGAAAAAACAGTTCGAAAGTATTAGGAAACTTAAAGGTTTTATTCACGGTATACCTAAGTTTAGGGTTAGCATGGCAGTATATGATTTTAACTGTCAAAGAGTCGAACTTAGCTTGATCCTCACACGGCTGTTTATCTTGGACTCATTTTACAATTTACATTTAACATCAAGTACATTCACGAATTATTCCTTAAACTTCCATCATTAATTGATCAATAATTGATTTCAAGGGAACTTGATGCTATCCATGTGATGTCTTATGATCTGCGTGGCAACTGGGCTGGTTTTGCCGATGTACACTCACCGCTATATAAGCGTCCCCATGACCAGTTTGCCTATGATAAACTCAATGTGGTAAGTAAAGGAGTTTGATTTTACTGCAGTAAAAATTCCTGTCAGGACTTTGCGCAACAACACAGCTTAACATTCATTCGTAATAGATTATAATTATTTAATTGTCATAGTTCCAATTTTAACAACGATAGTGTTTTAATGATTTTTAAAGTGATTTAGCAGACATATTATTAAACAAATTAGTTACTTTTCTAGGTGCTTGCAAAAGCCCTATCAACTTGTATTTACAACAACAAAACATGTCCTGCTACTACTGCTTCTAAGCTACAAATAATGTCCTACCATTTCAGAATGACGGTCTTGCTCTTTGGGAAGAAAAGGGATGTCCTTCGAACAAGCTGATTGTCGGTATTCCCTTCTACGGTCGCTCGTTCACTTTAGCAGCTGGCAATAATAACTATGAACTAGGAACTTTTATTAATAAGGAAGCCGGTGGTGGCGAACCCGCACCGTATACAAATGCCACCGGATTTTGGGCTTACTATGAGGTAAGTTTACACTGTCAAAAACGATATTATTCATATAGTTTCTCAATGATCCACATAGGAATTAAAGTTAAAACATAAGGGAAAAAAGATACATGACTGTAGATTCAAGTAGATTTTTTCTATGATCTATCGTATCGAGCGATTATGATATTTAAAATATATCTTTTAGCAAATCAAAATATATAAAAATTATCCTGATTGATTGAACCAAGTGGTGTGTAATTGCAGACGCCTATGTCCAGCTGTGGATGGCGATAGGCTGATGATGATGATGAATTATCCTATTGCTCTTCTATGCTGTTCTCTAGCTTTCTCTTTGATTTATTCAACTGTTTGAATTATGTTTTTTTTTAACAACAGATCTGTACTGAAGTAGATAAAGAAGGTTCTGGTTGGACCAAGAAGTGGGATGACCAAGGTAAATGCCCTTACGCTTACAAGGGTACCCAATGGGTGGGTTACGAAGATCCCAAAAGTGTGGAAATCAAGATGAATTGGATCAAAGAGAAAGGCTACCTCGGCGCTATGACTTGGGCTATCGATATGGATGATTTCAATGGCTTATGTGGTGAGAAAAATCCATTAATCAAGATGTTGCACAAGCATATGAGCTCATATGCTGTTCCTCCTCCGAGGTCTGGAATCAGTACCCCTACGGTAAGACATTTTAACATAATTATCCTGACTTAACATAAATATCTTATACTAGCTTTTGCGCGCGGCTCCGCCCGCGTGTTTGTCGGTTATCGCAGCAAAGAGTAGCCTATGTCCTTTCTTAAGAATCAAAGTATCTCCATGCCAAGTTTCATTGAAATAGGTGCAGCGGTTTGGCCGTAAAAGCAGGACAGACAGACAGAGTTACTTTCGCATTTATAATATAAGAAGAACATAAATAAGGAATCTAAGTAATCTACTTTAAAAACAAATTAAATTACTTAAAAAAATAAAAATAAAACAATGAAAATATTTATTGATAAAACTTTTTGGTAAAGATTCAATTTAAAGAGACAGTTGTTTTTATTTATTTAATCACTTTTTCAAGACCTGTAATAAAACATTTATCAATCTCATAACATTTCTCATCAGTTTCAAATGAAACAGCCATTAATTTTATTTTTGAAATCACAAACATTGTTCACTAATAAACTTTCTGATGGTTCAAACGAAGTACAGAAGAGTAATAAATCGCAACAGAAACAAATGGATCGACCATTACTCATATTGATATAAATCTACAGCCTGAATGGGCGCGCCCGCCGTCGACGCCATCTGACCCGGCCGAGGGTGACCCGATCCCGACAACTACTACCATTCAACCGCCCACTACTGCCAAGACTACCACGACAAGTAAAGCTCCTCAAGTTGAACCTGAACATGATGAAGAAAATGATATTGATGTTAGACCTCAACCTCCCAAGGAACCTGAACCAATTGAGGTACCAGCCGAAGTTCCTGAACATTCAATTGTAAGTAATTGACTTATCAATATATTTTACGTTTTTTCAAATTATTCGAAACTGAGTTTGGAAAGTTAAGGATAAAGTCGCCTTTGCTGCACTATTTTACTAATAACAAACTTCTGCAACAGTTTATCATTAGGATGTCAGAAGAGTTTATAAAAGTAATAAGAAGAAAGTTAACAGGTACTTAACAGTTACAGGTAACAGAAAGTTAACAGTATTAAAACTTTCCTATTTTACAGGACAATGAAATCGATAATCCCGACATTTGCAACTCCGAAGACGACTATGTGCCTGACAAGAAAAACTGCGATAAGGTAAACTTAAACTCATAGCGCCAATCTAAACTTACAATAGAACTAAAGAAATTAAGTAAATTTTATAAGTTTTTATCGAACTATTACAGTTAATTGGTTTAATCGTAGAGATGAACAGTTGTGATACACATTTATTTACTTGATTAATTGACCAGCGTAACTTGATCTGCGTCTCTTAAGAGGATTTTTTTTTTACGTTTTCGCAACTTGCTACTTACATTTGTTTGCTTAATGTAGCCTTTTTTTTATTATATTATAAATAAATAGCCATATATTTTCTTAATTCAAACTAGTGGGTACTGAGGTTTAATGTTTAACCAAACAAACGAACTGTACTTTGTAATATTAGTAATTTGTACAGTTACAAGTACAAAATAATTGTTTCTCATATCAATATTCTTTACAGTATTGGAGATGTGTCAACGGAGAAGGCGTTCAATTTACCTGTCAATCAGGCACGGTGTTCAACACTAAGTTAAACGTTTGCGATTGGCCCGATAACGCTGATCGCAATGACTGCAGGAAATAGACTAGTCGGAATGTGAACAGGGCGCCTTAGAGGTCATTTAAGAGATATTTTTTGACCAAAATCGTATTCTGCTTGCAAGACAGCTGATAAATTTTGTTTTACCCTTGTGGTTGAAGTGAACAATATTGCAATAAGTAGGTAGGCATCCATGTCAACTGATATATTCGGAAACAAAGTGAAAATAAAAGTATAAATACACACGGATATTTTTAGCGTAAAGGATCGTTGCCGGAATTAAATAAATATGTTAGTAATGTCTTGCTAGTTAAATGAATATGTACACATACCGATGGTTATTTTTGTATCATATCATTATATCATGCTAAACACGTGCTTAAAGTAAAATTACTGTTTATAAAAAAGTGAGTAGGCCACCTTACGTTAAGTTAAAAATAAGCTTTCTACAATATTGTCGTATTTTGTTTCGTCAAAACACAATACGCCAATGTTTTAAGTATCTGTATGTCTAAGTACATGTGATTTTTAGTACAGTTAAGAAAAAAAAATACATCTTCGCGGGAATCGTTGAAGTATAAAGAAAGTAATAAGGCTAGACTCAATCATAGTTGAGAGTTTGAAGTTAATAACCGGGTAATAACCAGAATGACAATATAAAAGATTTTTGTCTGTGTAGTATGTATTAAGACTGCATTAATTAGAAATAAGAAAAAAAATAAGTATTTTTAAGATCAGCTTCTTATGTTTTTATTATATCATTATAGATAACGTAGCGTTTGATTTGTTCATTTTAGTTGTTAAAGGAACTGAAGTTTTCTCCGATGTCTGTATTCGGTAACTGTTATAAAGTTATGCCGGCAGAATCGTATTTATTTTATAAATTTGTTTCGACTCGCTAATTAGGCTCTCTCGGCTTTTGGGGGATTTAAATGAATTTTGTCCCTCTTGTCGCGAGTGGCCGCTTGCTTAAATACTCGTAGATTAATTTATTTATTTTAATATTTTAAGACAATAAATAATGCAATAAACACTCGGAAATTTTTATTTTTATTTATTTGTTGCCTTGAAACTATGTTGTACCGTTATTCCTTAAGGAATTAATACATTTTCTTCAGCTATTAGATGTAGAAAAAATAAATAGTAGACAACTAAAGAAGAATTTGAATAAGTTCAAGGAATTGCTAACTTTTGTAATAAAATCGTTAGGAATAATGATACCACAACAAGTTATTGCGAGCGCGGGGTTCATTCGCGCCAATAAACGAGCTACTCTATCGCGGTAGCTGCTTTTCAAGGTCGTAGAGTCACGTTGATTTCAGTACAAAAAATCGACCGGGCGATACAACCCTCTTACAAAAGATTAACTTAAAATGACAGCACCTATCCATTTCGTGTTTCGTTGGTGAGTGCAGAAGCATATTAATAGGCCGCCATGGTGTTTGTCACCATTCAACATTGTTGTATTGTCTGCATTCACAATGAGTATGGTGACTACTGCTCTTGGATTCTGATTATGCTTTCCATAAAGCAGAGTAGAGTCACTTTGGCAGGTTCATCTATACTTATAATAAAAATGTAACAGGTCAAATTCTGTACATTGAAGATACTTTGAAAATTTTTTTTGGAGGGCACTCTGTTATCGATACTGAAACCAAAACTATTTTTTTTTTCATTTTTGTCTGTCTGTCTGTCTGTCTGTATCTTGGCCGCGCATCACGCCGAAACTACTGAATGGATTCAAATGAAACTTGGCATGATTTGAGTTCATACTCCGAGGTAGGACATAGGATACTTTTTATTCCGAAATTCCGGACGGTTTCCCTGTGAGGGGGGATGAAAGTCAAAATGTGTAATTAATTGTAATTCATTAACGAGTAGTCCGATTGCAATAATTCTTTTTTTGTTAGAAAGGAGATACTCTGAAGATTGTAGCATTAATTATTTAATTTATCACAATCTCTCTATCTATTGGAAAAAAAATATAAAGAATTTATCATTACGAAATACGACACGTAGCGACATCTTTTGGAAGACATGCGTAATTAATAACACTTTGATTAATATATCGTGGAATAATCGTAGAACGTATTACGTACAATTCGGTGTAGCATTAAGTATTTGATTTATCGAAATCTCTCTATCCATAAATTCAGCACGGTTTCCTGGAGAGAGCGGATGAAAGTCAAAATATGTACTTGGTTGTAATTCAATGACACGTGATGTTATTCATTCTTTTTTTGCTAGACAGCAAGTACTTTAAATATTGTTCCGTGATCTATTTATACATATATCCCGTATAATAAATCTGTAGACGTTGAGTTTGTCTCTTTCTTTGCTTAAAACAGCGACATCTCTTGGAATCAAGTAACTAACTTTACAATAGGTACGTAATATGATTTTCTTTTGAACGTATAATAAAAATGTGATGTAACAGATCAATTCTGTACAATAAAGAAATTTAGATGTTTTAATGGGAGGGCTCTCTAATCGTTACTGAACTTAACTTTTCTAAACTTAACAACGACATCTATTGGAATTAAGTAACACTAACTTCACAGTAGGATGTACCTATCCTATATACGAGTAATCCATATATGATTAATAAAAAATAAACATTAATTCTGTACATTAGATAAATTTAGTATTTTTTTGGGAGGACGCTCTAATCGATTCTGAACCAAAAACTAAAATACCATAATAACGTTAAATGGTCATTGTAAAGGAGCAAGGTCCAAATGTATGAAGGAAGAGGTCTTTTCAGTAGACTGTATTTAATTTGCTGGTTTTACAGTAATAGATTACTAGAAAAAACTTGCAAAGTTGACAAAACAATTTGTATATCTTCTTCTTCTCTTATATCCTATAAAAAGCGGCCAAGTGCGAGTCGGACTCGCCCATGAAGGGTTCCGCAGCAGCAAGTAGCATAATACAATTTTTATTTTATTTTTATATTTGTGTTGATTGAATGAAAGGTAAATTGCAGTTCACGATTTATGACGTATTAAAAAAAAACTAATTACTAGATTTCGTTCAAACCAATTTTCGTTGGAAGTTTGCATGGTAATGTACATCATATTTTTTTTTTAGATTTATCATTCTCTTATTTTAGAAGTAACAGGGGGGGGGGACACACATTTTACCACTTTGGAAGTGTCTCTCGCGCAAACTAATCAGTTTAGAAAAGTATGATACTAGAAACCTTAATATCATTTTCGAAGACCTACCCACACCCACACGTATGGGTTTGATGAAAAAAAAATTTTTGAGTTTCAGTTCTAAGTATGGGGACCCCCATAATTTATTGTTTTTTTTTCTATTTTTGTGTGAAAATCTTAATGCGGTTCACAGAATACATCTTCTTACCAAGTTTCAACATTATAGGTTTTATAGTTTCGGAAAAAAGTGGCTGTGACATACGGACGGACAGACAGACAGACATGACGAATCTATAAGGGTTCCGTTTTTTGCCTTTCGCACGGAACCCTAAAAATGAATTGCTGTTCGTTTGTCTCGCTAAAACTCGAGAACCGCCGGGCCGATTTAGCTGATTTAGGTTTTGAAATGTTTGCCGTGGTTCAGGGAAGGTTTAAACGGTGAGAAAATATGGAAAAATTGCGGGGAAGATAATAAAAACAACAATTTCCTTTTGTCCATAAAAACTGTTCTACCAACTTTCCTGTCAAACTTTTGACTGTCAAATTGAAGCACTTATTAAATTAAGGGTTTTAAATAGGCGTCATATATTATAACACGAATGAAATTAAGGGTTTTAAATAGACACCACATATTATTTATATATTATTATCGCGTATTTTAATATTATTATTTTGATGGTTGTTATTGTTGGTTCATTCAGAAATTGTCATTGTATTGACATATTTTGTTGGTTGTCACTGCTTAGAATGCAAATAAAAATGGTAAAGATATTAGATAATATTTTTAAAATTCAGTATAAACACATCTATTTATATAAAAATGTATCGCCGAAATGTTAGTACGCGCATAACTTCCGATCGGCTGCACCAAATTAAATGATTCTTTTTTTATGTGTAGGACCTTATTGTTAGGACAAGGTTTGTGTATAAGAAAAATTAAAAGATAGCGGGCAAAGTTTTTTTTTTTGTCCACGACGTCTATCTGTATCTTGGCCGCGCATCACGCTGAAACTACTGAATGGATTAAAATGAAACTTGGCACGATTTGAGTTCATACTACGAGGTAGGATATAGATTTTTTTTTAAATTTTTTTAATTTAATTTTTTTTTAATAACGGGAAAAGTCTTTTTCTTTGTCCGCGACTGTACACTGCCTGTAGGAAGCTGAGACCAGCTGAGACAGATATGTAAATATGGCGGTACGAAGTTTATTTTTATTCTACCCTTCCTGAATATTTTCGCTCCATTTCTATTCTTCTCTTCCTGAACATTTTCACCGTATTCCTATTCTTCCCTTCCTGAACATTTTCGCCCTAATTCTATTCTACCCTTTCCTGAATATTTTCGCTTTATTTCTATTCTTTCCTTCCTGAACATTTTCGCCCTATTCTTATTCTTCCTTGCCTGAAAAATTTTCGCCCTATTTCTATTCTTCCCTTCCTATTCAAAGTGCAGCAGCTTTCAGAATTTACTTATAGACAAGTCTGTTCTGATTTCTGAGGACTTTTTATTTTTTATTCTGTAATTTCTGAGATCTTTTTATTTTGTCTAAATATGCCTAACCATAAAACTAGATAAGAATTTTTTTAAGTTATGTGGATTAGGATTTTTAACTCTTACCACAGTAAAAAACAAAAAAGGGAACGCCTCAAGACGATCGACGAGAGATGAGACCGCCTATGCTCAATTAAAGTGTAAAATAAAAATATAGTTTTGTGACTAATAAGAAACATTGTTTTTTATTACTTAAAATATTTTTAAATTATGGTGTACCTCCAAAATTTTTAATCTTCCTAGATGTACCTTGAACCCAAAAAGTTTGCGGAACACTGAATGTACTATGGTGATGTGTGTTACTTAGACCTGAATGCAGACCTCCTTAACAAGCGTGTCCGTCTTCTTAATAACTGCATTCGATTTATTTTCAATATTCGAAAGTATGACCATGTGTCTGCTTTGCGTTCCCAGTTAAAATGGTTACCTATTCGCCTACAGTGCAATCAGCGAGCACTTACCTTCCTATTTTCATTTCTCAACTCGCCATCCTTACCTACCTACCTTGCTCCGTATTTCCGATACCTGTGCTCTAATCACGATAGAAATCCTAGCTCAGTCAATAATCTGCTTCTCTCATGTCCGTCTCATTACTCCGACTTCGTGAACTGTTCCTTCTTTGTTCGAGCAGTAATACTCTGGAATGCGCTCCCGCTCGAAATCAGTATGTCCACTAACCGATATACATTCAAAAATAAAGTACATGAGCTCTTTCTCAATGAACTGGCAGAATTTTCTAATCTATAGCTTACCGTCCTTTTTAAACGACTACCAAAAGGAGGAGGTTCGCTATTTCATCGATTTTTTTTCTTAATGTATGTATGTACACGGATTACTCCTCCGTTAATTTATGGACCGATTTTGAAAATTATTTTTGTATTCGAAAGGGTATGCTCCTCATGTGGTCCCATGGCCACCATATCTCCTGATATGGCGTGACCTTGAGCGGGATAGCTGCTCTTCGCGTAGAACAAAACAACCGAAGCGTCGGTGACGTCGTTAACGTTCGTCTCGAAATATAGCGAGTGTGGTACCTACTATTACATTTGGCTTGGCACCGACTTCAAACCTATGAATAGGTAGCATATACAAGTTATTTGATACTTTTTAGTTTTTAAGTCGGTTTTTTTAAACGAAGTTTTTTTTTCCATTATTTAGTGTATAAATGTTGTATTTATGTATACGTAATCTGTATATGTATATCTACTTATATATGTATGTTTGTATGTATAACGTTGAATATGATGTGATTATTGTAAATTTGAACGGACTTCTTATGTATATAAGATTTCACACACCTGCCTTATAAGATTTCTCCACCACCCGAAGGTCGACTGGAAGAGAATGCTCTGGGCATTAAGTCCGCCGATGTACATTGTTAGTGCATAAAGTTAATAAATAATATATAAATAATCTACATTGTATTTATATTTCCAAAAAAGTGTGTGTGACCAGTTCCTAAAATTATCATCTCAATGTAACTAACACAACATCCACATCTGGTAGTTGTTAAACAGTTTCTAAAAGATACTTTACAATAGGTACGTTATATGATTACTTTTTTATCGTATAATAAAAATGTAAAAGATCAATTTTTAGTTTAAAATACTTGAATTAGGAGTTATAATTTTTAATATAAACAAACATATAACTTAATAGTTATGATAATTTACCAGAAACAAAACACAAAATGTGTGTGAGTGTGTGTGTTTGTTACTCTTTCACGCTAAAACTACTGAACGGATTTGGATGAAACTTTACAGTAATATAGCTTATACAGGTTACTATTTGCCGCGAAAATCGACATTCACGCGGGCGGAGCCGCGAGCAACAGCTAGTTATACATATATTAAAAACTACCTGAACCCCGCGGTGTTACCCACGGTCATTGTGGTACCACGGGTTACGCTGCGAGGCGAAGCTAGTCTAAAAAAGTAGCCTTAGTTACTATTTATATCATCAGCTACCTATCAGTGAAAGTCCCGTCAAAATCAGTCCAGTCGTTCCAGAGATTAGCCGGAACAAACAGACAGATACACACACAGACACACAGATAGACAGACAGACAGACAAAAATAATTATAAAAACGTTATTTTGGTTTACGTAACGTGTATACGTAACATATATATGCATTTAATAAAAAGCGGTTGTATTATTTTCTCTACAAAAAGTATAAAATGTGTACCTACTTTCAACCTGCTAAGTGTAATTATAATATTTCTTTGTAACTCATGGAGAAACGGACACATTAATGTTTGACATGTACTACTTGTAACATTTACAGCAGGCAGAAAATAGCGCCGTATTGTATCAGACTGCTTCTTTGAAAGCGAGTGTTTCTTAGTAAAATCGTGCCCGGAATAACTAATTTATATCATACTAGTTGTTGCCCGCGGCTCCGCCCGCGTGGTGTCAATTATCGCGGCAAATAGTAGCCTATGTGTGATTCTTATAAGCTTTATTACTGTAAAGTTTCATCCAAATCCGTTCAGTCGTTTGCGCGTGAAGAAGTAACAAATATACACACTCACAAACTTTCACCTTTATAGTATTGTAGTAGTGTAGTGTGATTAGTTTCGATTCCGTTAATTTTTGTCATGTCCTCTTGGGAGGCGTTTAATACATTATTATTTTTGTAAGTTATTTATTACCTGCGACCATTCTTGCGACTATAATACATTGATATAAACGTTTGAACAGAATTGGATAGCAAACCTAGTGGTCTTAACTTAGTTCTAAGTAACAAGTTATCAAGATTCATTCTAAGTTTAACACAAAATTAGAGAAGTACAATTGGCGACTTTATCGCCCGGAGGCAATCACTTACAGGCAACCATTGGATGGAGATAAAAAACATGATTAAAATAAAGTGTAGTTGTAGGAGACCTATTTCTTAGCGTTCCATGGATTCACCGTGCGGGTGCCGGGTCCATCGCGTGATAGATGTGGGCAACACATGCGACTTCGACAGTGCCTGGGAATTGCGACCCAGGTTTAGGTTTAAGGAGCACTCCTTACGACGCGTCAACGCTCACCTCCACTGTCCGCCGTGTTACCCCCTCTACCTAACCATATTTGAAGTGAGCCTAGCAATGCCGCTTTGGATATTCGTTCAAGAAAAGAGCTTACTGAAGCTCTTGGCAATCCAAGGTCTTTAAGCAGGTTATAGAGGGATTTCGCTGGTATACCCCTCGCACCCACTTCCACGGCATACAGCGCAACGACATAACCATTTTTAGTTATTTCGTTGGTTAAGTCAAAGTACTTGTTTCTTTTTAAAGCGTGGTCTTTAGGGATGTTCGTTTCCCACGGCACCGTGAGTTCTACTAGTACTACACGCTTAATTGACATTGCATAAAGAAATATGTCCGGTCTGGACGCCGAGGCACAGATATCCTCCGGTATTCTGTAGTGATTTTCATACGTGTCCACTAATAATGTCCAGTCACTGGCGGTATTTATAATTGAGTACGGCTTTTGTGTGAGTGAAGTCTTTTTTGTTGAGCCTTCCTTTACAAACGCGATGTTAGTTTTTATGTTTGTTGTTATTCCTTTTTTCGCTCTCGCCAGTGATAAACTCATAGCTTCGCGTATGATGAGTAATACCCTATCATGGCGACGTGAATAATGACCCCGGTCTAATAGCGCCTTACAACCTGTCAGTAAGTGCCTGGCTGTACCTATTGCCACATTGCACATCGTACAAGCCTTTTCTGTAGCTTTTCCCCACCTTACAAGGTTGCTTTGATCGGGGAGAGTTAATTGAAAGGGAATAGTGTCTGGTGTAAAACTAGGTAAAACGGAAAAATACATAGTGTGGATTATGAAATTAATACAAACAAGGAATAAGTTAAATATACATTTAATTATATACTTAAATGTAGTAGGGTGACCGAATTGACAAATAAAAAAAATAAAAATAACAGGTTATGGGACATGGATGTCTCCCAGGTCAGGTAATGCTCCTTTACAAGTTTCTTGTAAGGGAGCATTACCTGACCTGGGAGACAGTAACTGACTGTAAGAAGAATGCAGTTAGTGTTTGTGCACGTCTAATTGCGACTGGTAGGGCATTAAGATGAGATAAGTTTATTTGCATAAAACATGTGTTAACAAGATGTCATAGTATAAAATATAGTTCAGTACTTAAAAATATGTTTTGCCATAGCTGGCGCACAATCACATAGTATAAAACAAAGTCGCTTTTTCTGTCCCTATGTCCCTTTGTTTGCTTAAATCTTTAAAACTACGCAACGGATTTTGATGCGGGTTTCTTTAATAGATAGAGTGATTCAAGAGGAAGGTTTTTATGTATAATAAATGCATAATATAGTATGGGAACACTGTTAATTTTCGAGGTTTCTAATATGATGTAGCAAATAAACACATTTTTTTGCGCTTACATTGCAAACGCTGGTTGCACCCTACGAGATAGATCAAAATAATGTACTACAGTATTGTACACCTTAAAAAGTACTACAAAAAAGTCCGCGACGGTATATGTCTATCTCTTAGTGATAACCCACAACAACCATTTTTTATTCCTTTCTTTTTACGAGAAATAATGGCTTATTTACGAAGTGATTTTAAGCAATACAGAATGAATCCTTATACAACTAAGTAAATTAAATACATTGTGCATTTAATATAGATCAAAATGGCTCTTTACAGTATCTAATTTAAATGAATATATTCGAAGATATTACAGATTTAAAATGCACGAATCGTGTCGTCGGCGGAGGCATCTGAAATTCACCCGGGCGAAGCCGGGGCGGGTCGCTAGTATTTTTTATAATCTGAAAAATATTATATAAAAACAATTATTAAAAATAAAAGTAAATTAAAAGTCACAAATTCCACAACTGAACTGCTTGGACACAAAAAGAGTGGTCGAGAAATTTAGATGAATGGCCAGGTATTTTCAGTTTCAGGTTCTCTGACGACCTTAGTAATTAACTACAAAATAAGGGTGTCTATTCAAAATTTACGATCAAAGTTTATTTATTAGGGTTCCGTGCAAGGCATAGGCAAAAAACTTAACCCTTATAGATTCGTCATGTCTGTCTGTCCGTCTGTCTGTCCGTCCGTATGTCACAGCCATTTTTTTCTGACACTATATGAACTATAATGTTGAAACTTGGTAAGTAGATGTATTCTGTAAACCGCATTAAGATTTTCACACAAAAATAGAAAAAATAATAAATTTTGGGGGTCTTTTAGAACTGAAACTCAAAAAATTTTTTTTTCATCAAACCCATACGTGTGGGGTATTTATGGATAGGTCTTAAAAATGTTATTGAGGTGAAATGTGTGTAACTGTAACCCTGTAACTTCTAAAATAAGAGAATGATAAAACTAAAAAAAATATATGATGTACATTACCATGCAAACTTCCACCGAAAATTGGTTTGAACGAAATCTAGTAAGTTTTTTTTTAATACGTCATAAATCATAAACTGAAAAATATCGATCAAAGTTACAAGGAACTACAAGAACTTTTATATTATGTTACTTGTTGCTACGGAACCCTTCATGGGCGAGTCCTACTCGCATTTGACCGCTTTTTTAATTTCATATCATCCATATTTCCCTAGCCACCGAATTTTAAAAGAAACTTCTGTAAATTCCATACCAGATAGCTGTTGAATTATGTACCTAAGGCTGCTTAAAAAATCTAATTTATGGTAAAAAGAGGTGAAAAGGTATGCAATTAGGCTAAAAATGTTTCGTTATTATAAACAGTAATCTTGACCCGTAGCTTAGCAGAACTGACACCTGGTAATCTCAATACACGTGCAAAATACACTCTTTCGAACCCTTCAGACCTTAAATGAGATCGAACTTTATTATTTCAGTCCCTTACAGTTAAATATATATTAAACCCTTTTCGCCTCTGAGGCGCACTCTTGACCTCACATTTATGGTGTACCCAAAAGAAAACTGTAAGGTTTTTTTTTTCTTTAAATTATGTAGGACCTATTGGTGTAATGGTAAGCGGTCCTGACTGCTAAGCTAGATTCTGGGTTTGATTCCCACCCAGGACAAATCTTTGTGTGACGAATACGTTTATGACGAATATGACAGACTTTGCCTAGTTTGGTTACAGACAGCCGTGTGTTACATATGAGGGTATTACATTATTGGTATTGTAAATAAGAACTGTTTATATCCTGTATGTTCTACTAAGAAAAATATTTTCGCAGCGATCGATACATGGTTATAAAAATTAGTTGTTCTTCAGGTATCCGCTGCGAATCTAGAAACTTTGATCTAATTTAATAGCACGCAGTATTATTAGCATACTTCTACAAATAATGTTTTAAACGGAAGTATAACATATAACTGTATTACATTATGGTTGCATTGGTGAGAAATTAAGAGGAAAACAATCTTGAAGCGGTTTATACATCATCTGTGGAATGAACTGTCGGTATTCCAGGACCAATTCGACCTTCAAATCTTTAAGCAAAGAGCATACTTAAAAGGCCGGCAACGCACTTGTGATGCCTCTGGTGTTGCGGGTGTCCATGGATGGCGGTAATCGCTTACCATCAGGCGATACGTCTGCTCGTTTGCCCCGCCTATACCCATAAAAAAAATAATTGAGCTGTGTAATCGTGGGTACAGGTGTTTGCATTATCTGAATGTCTACAAGAAGTGTCTACACGATTATATCGTAAACAGCTCCACTTACACAACTTCAAAGTTTTCGCAGCTCGTTACAAAGTTTAACACTTCGTTAAGAATGAATTAATTCGTTACAAAGCTTGGGCCTTTAGATTTCCATGTATGTAAAACACTTGACTTGCATTGTATCAACGTATTATGTAGAAGCGGAGATAAAGAAGTATGTGGTACTGATTTTTATTACCAAATTTAGAAAAAACATAATACAACTACGTCTTAAAAATACACCAGTTAAATAAACACTAGATTACGAAATTTTCAAAACTAGGAGGTCATGTGGCGGCCTTACCGCTTACAAACAATCTCTTACAGGCAATTAATGTATATTATTGTAGTTTCTTTGTTGAAAGACAGAGTGTATACTTAAGTCTAAATTTCTTTGTATAGGTTAAAACATAATAAAATCGAATTTCTTCTGTTCACCAACCGCATGCAAAAATACACCTTAATTACAGTATTAATATAAGGCAGAGCGCATACGTGGACACTTTTGTGTTTTGTTTCGGATACAACCTTCCGATGAATATTTAATTTCTATAGAACCAGTATTAAATCATCTACTCGATGCGCATACGTAAACATTTTTTGTGTCTAGTTGCTTCCACATAACACATACTCATGACAATCAAAAAGTGTTCGGTGTCGGTAACTGGAAACCTGTTGAAGACACAAGCTACATTAACAAATTTCCTTACAACATCGTGGGACTGCCCAAAAACAAGCAACGAATTGTGGCCAGTAGTAGCAATTGGTGACTGTTTACGGTTGCCGCCACCGGACACAGTAACTACGGTTACCAGTGACCAGTAGTATTAACGGGCGACACGTTAAAGAAAAGAATAAACCATTTACCACTAATTAAATAGACTTAACACAGGTACATTTAAGATACTGTTAAATTATGACAAAATCAATAACGACAATAGGACGAACAAATCAGAAATAAAATAAAACCAATCAATATGAAAAAAAGTGAATGACATAACATACTTTTCTTTGCTGCTAAAACGTTTTAAATAACATTAGCCACGAAGCACCTCAAAAGGCTAGAGTGGGTCGCTATGCTGCATTGTTGCGTTGTCTGCATTCGCAATGAGTATTGTGGCCACCACTCTTGGATTCTGCTCATGCTTTCCATCAAGCAGAGTAGTCACTTTGCGAGGCACATCCATAATTAAAAAAAAACATATGCTTCAAACTCATTTTCGACTTATGAGAAATTTTATTCACCCGTCGTATCACATTACGAAATTAAGCTTCATAGAATTACATGGTTATAATAAACTTTCATACAGTTAAAATCACCCGCTTAAGTAGCGTTATCGTGGTAAATAAAGCAATTTGTGCTTGTATAATGTCTGTGGAACAAAAACATTGCTTGTTATTTATCTAGAGTATAAAAAGTAATGTATATTTCTTGGCATTATATGCATTACCGTATCGTACACCCGACTAACATGAAATTTAACTTTCATTGGTCAGAGGGACATAGTTTAAGTGATTTCGGCTGCACAATGATTCATTAATTTCCTCCTGCTGTTTTCTACTGTTTCTGGAGGAGGATAAACTAAGGGGCAATTTCACTTAAAAATTGTTTTACTCATTTAAGATAATGGAGATTATTTTGATAATGAAATACAAGTAACAACTGTATTTACTAAAAATCACAAAAAAAGGAAAAAAAAGATTTGGGCTCGTCCGGGATTTGAACCCGGGACCTCTCGCACCCTAAGCGAAAATCATACCCCTAGACCAACGAGCCGACTGATAGACATGATAAAATTACAAATCTTGCTCTTCAACACGTTTTAAAAAGAGAAAGTATCATACGTACTCAATGACGTCATCGAGCCGTTCTACAGTATGTTCTAAAAATCACGTGGGTCGCTTGTGAACATGTGTATTTTTTTTTACTATACTCCTAGAAAGAATATTATATCTCTTTTTATTACGAATTTGTGTGCATGAGTTAGCTAGAGCTCCGAAATGTTTGATCTAATTAAAGTGATACCTTAATATATAGAGAAATACTGTCTGGATGAACAGCTGATGTAGAATTTAGTTATCCATTATTGATTCAGTAGTAGATTTACATTCCACTTAAGTAACTATTGGTTTATGGGATCCGGGTAATGTTTGAATTCAATTTAAACCGTGGGGGTGGGCACAGATGACGTCATATGTATCTTTACACGTAGATTACATTATAACACTTAGTTAACACCCATTGTGTAACTAATGGTATAATTGACGACGTTTATGAACAGCGGTTTTTAGGGGGAGGCCTATGTTCAGCAGTGGACGTTTTTCGGTTGAAATGATGATGATGGTTTGCCCTGCTATCATCACCATCAACAATCTTTAACAATCCACTGTTGAACACAGACATATCCTTGGAAAAGAGGTTTTGACTATGGTCTAAGAAAACAAGGTCTCGCATTCCGAGAGTGACACGGTGTGACGTCACTATTCAGTTACCACTTTATAGCAATATAACACGAAACGAACCAACCAGAAACAGCGATAGCGATGATGACGTCATGTCGGTTTCTCTGTCTCGTCACTGTGTCTCGGAATGCCTTACATGGCGAAGTATAATGTATAACTATACAACGGCATCCAAATGAGCTGGTTCGAGGTTTGTTCTAAACTTTTCCTTCTCTTTTTACTATTGTTATTCTTCTTTTTATAAGGAATAGGTGGCAAACGTGCAGATATCACCTGATGGTAAGCGATTACCGCCACCCATGGACACCCGCAACACCAGGGGCGTCAAAAGCTCATGGCCGGCCTTTGGGGGATGGGGAGGGGAATAGGGGGAGGGGTTGGAGTATGGGCCTTCGGTATTTTCACTCACTCAGTGAAACACAGCGCAAGCGCTATTTCAGACCGGTTTCATGTGAGGCCGTGGTATCACTCCGGTCGAGCCAGCCCATTCATGCCGAAGCGTTGCTCTCCCACGGTTAAAGTGTCTTGGATAGTTTGCTACCTTAGTCGCCTCTTACGACGCCCATAGGACGAATAGAGGCAGCGACACTTACAACATCGACAAATACGACTCTGGACTTATCGAATTATTCTTACTCCCGTTGCTGTATTTCAGATTCGCTGCTGACATTTTCATTCACCTTTTCATCCTCTCGTAATTGTAGTACATAACACATAATAGATAACACAGAATTAAATTTAGCCAGTGCATGTAATCAGTGGTTGGAGCGCTGTCTCCTAGGTAGGTTTTGATGGTGGTAAATATTAAATTACAAACAAACTAACCTTACATAATATACAAAACTTACATATGCCATTTTACATATTTTTAATAATAACAATAAAAAACAGTGTGTGTGTGTGTGTTTGCGTGCTTGCGCAAGTGTATGTGCGCGTGTGTAGATGTGTGTGTTTTATGTCTTATTAGACATTAGAATGAAACATATTCCTCCGTTTCCTCGTAAGTTTTATCTTGTAGGAGATCATTATCGCCTTTTTGCAATTGTGATATGATAAATAATTGTCCTACGATCTATGTCCTATCATCTTCTTCCTTTGCTTGTGTGGAAACCAAAGTAGTCAGTTTTGAACAAAATCGATCAAAACCATTTACAACAATACAAATTGTTCCCACTCCAAATTAAAGTGAGAAAATACCAAGAAGGTATTGATGATGCTGTGTTTGCTCGCTTACTTTTAATAATAATAATAATTTGACGCATAACAATAGTAAAGCTACTGATAAACAAACATGTATTTATTAACTCTGTAGATAAATTTCACTCAGACGAAAACATATTTGTCTCAGTCTTACACCTACACAAACGTGGGCTGTCAGCATCAGCAATGATATACAAAAGCCGAGTCTCCACTGAGCAAAAGTTGATAACTTTTGTGTTGTCAACACGTGTTGGGGACAAAAGTTTCTGTAATTTCCTTGTGTTGGCGACAAAAATTGTCAACAAATGTTGGGAACTCACAATGCCTAGAGGGGCATCGCAATCCCCTTACACATTTTCTTTTGATTCCGAACCGTGGGAGAGCCACGCTTCGGCATGAATGGACCGGCTCGACCGGAGTGATACCACGGCCTCACAGAAAACCGGTGTGAAATAGTGCTTGCGCTGTGTTTCACCGAGTGAGTGAGGATACCGGAGGCCCATACCCCAACCCCTCCCCCTATTCCCCTCCCCATCCCCCAAAGGCCGGCCATGAGCTTAATGTTTTTCAAATTGTTGGCGACTAGAAGACACAATGGTAACAACAGTTTGCGATTTTCTGAAGTGTTGCCAACAGTTGGAAATACTGAAATTGCCAACAGTTTCGGTGGAGCCGCGCCTTAATACCATTGCCACCTAGTAAAGCTAATACTCTATAGATCATTTTGAAATTTTACTATATATTGTTAAATATTATTTTAGAAAGATGTCTTGAGTCGATTGTGAAATTCTACATTCTCGCAATTGAAGCCGCGGATTAAAGCTAGTTCTGTTCTAATAATGAAAGCCATTAAGCACCCACGGGGTCTAAGTACAGTCTATACCGTTTACCTTTTTAATATGTAAAAGGTATTTGTCTCGGCATACTCATGAGTAGTCATGAGGCACTACGGATAGACACCGGTTTGAAGGTTATGCTCAAGTGGATCATAGAATTGTGAAACCGGTTTACCAAATAGTTGACGAATTCTGTTGTTCTTAGAATTTATGGAGATCTGTAAAGTATATTTTAAATATTCTTTCATTGTCCTCTCACCTTATACATTAAACCTAACTAACTCCAGACACCAAATCCATTCTAAGGTCGTCTGGAAAAGACAGCTTTAGGCGAAAATTACGGTGTACAATAAACAATGTTGTACTATATTTTCATAAATTGTTATAGGATAAACTTGCACTTTTAACTTTTGAACTTAAACAATTTAAAAAAAAAACTCACAATATGCTAAAAGTCAGACAACTAAAACAGTCAACATGTACGTTGGTTAGAATTATGAAATTATAATAAACGTCTGTGTACACGGTAGCAAAAGTCTGTAGGTACATATTATTTTATTTGTGTTACAGATGTGGCGATGAAATTTTGTAAATATTGTTAAGAGTACCTAGATGATCGAACTTTTACACGTTAGTGATTTCGAATGACGAATATTTTAAAAATAATTATTACATGAATTCAGTAATAGTACAATAAACTTGGATTTTAATAAGAAGCGCACATGAATAAAAAAATCATTCAATATTTTACCCCACTTTGCGTCATGTTTTTATCATTGGCAAGTAAAATTCTTTTTAGTAAATTCAAGATGCAAGCATCGCTTAAAATCTTTTAGATTTTTGAGTTTTTTTCCGAATTTGATACGGACTTTAAAAAGTTACTCAAAATACATCATTTGACACATTCACATGATCTCGGATTATTCTGGGGCAAAAATTAGACATTTCCTTCACAAAAATCGTTAAAGCCGTTTCCGAGATCCCGTATATATATTTTACAAGAATGGTGCGTTTAAAGGTATTAGATAAATATAGTCCAACAAAACTAAATTAGTCGTGTGGTGTCGTGGAACACCAGATAGGAACGAAGTTCCTTATCAAAAATACAGACGCCGCTATGCTAAATTGTTTGGTTACGCTCTTTAAAAACCACAAAATTGTCTTAACCTTTATTTTATTTAAAATTATTTATAAAAATATATAAAAGTTCTATGCGAGGTATAAAGAAAATAACTATAATGGTATACATTTTTTATTATGATTTTTTATCGATAAAAATAAAAAATAAAACTAAACTTTCCACTTGTGCTGCCAACTAGTAATCTCTACTGAAACAAGTTCTGTCTGGAGTTACTCCGTAGGTACTTGTTACATACAATTTTGAGATTACTACGCTATACAAAATTTTTCGTTCACGAAATAAATTAATAAATATTTCAGACACTTTTTTTTGTAAATACATACATATTATACATAGAAAACATGCAAACTCCGAAAAAACTAATATCTGCAGATCATAGCACATAAAAAAATATTTGATCCGACCCGAGATTCGAACCCGAGACCTCAAGCGCAGCATTCGCATACGTTACCATTTTGGGTCAATCAGGAGTCAATCTTACGTTACGGACGTTTTTTGGCGGCTAGGATACCCGTCCGCAACGCCCCATAAGGAACTTCGTTTCAAAAAACATACTTACTAAAGCCAGTTACAGGCAAACACGCAAACAAACATACAAGTGAAGGTAAAAATCTTATAACTGATGTTGGATTTCCTATCTCCACGCCAATTTTGTTATGTAGATATGTAATTTAATTTTATTGTCGATAATATTATTTTATCAATTGTTTCCAATCTTTTAAACGTTTACTTGTATAATCTATATATTTAGATATTATTTGTTTATTGATAGTAGCTATGTAGTACACAAAAAAGATAATACAAAACAGTTATTTCTTGGTTACTTATTTACTTTAATCTGTTCTCCAGTTGAAAGTAAAAAAGTAACCAAGAAATAAATTGAAATAGTATTCACGAGCTGTTTTTGCGGTTTTGCTGAATTTAAATAAATAAAATAAAAAAATTCGGACATCGAATGGCGGTTAAGGTCTGGCAGAGTAGGGTCCCAGGTCAACAGGTGGGTGTAGATGTATTTTTCCAGCAAGTTACAAAAAAAACCTATTTCTATACACAATCATGATAAAATGTTCAGGCAAGTAGTAAGCATAACGAACAAGGAAACGAATTCACTTGGCACTTGGTTTTGGCAAATTTTGGTTGCATTGCAACGTGAGAATTGTCAAAAAAAAACTGATGTGAGAGCATGACATATAGAAATGTAAAAATTAAAAACAAAATTTGTGTTCCGAAGAAAATTCAAAAACTCAAAAAGGTTAGCCCTGATGAAGTTGTTGAACTATTAGTATAATACTAACAGCTGATGGTGACAAAATAATAACTAGCTATCTAAACTAATACCTAAAAAATGGTTTTGGAAATTTCATTGTTTAAAAGAATGAAATGAAATTAAATGAAATCATTTATTCTGCAATTTTTTTGAGCAGATGAGTTCGGCCTTACCTAACTGGACTAGCCCTGAGAAGAAAGGACGAAACAAACTCAGGGATCATCGTCTCTTTTAAAAGTCCATACAATCTTCTCAAAATTTAAAAGATATTCTATTACAAATAAAAAAAAGAGCGATAATTATAATTTGAGTCAAAACTGTCATAAATTGGTAAAATTATGAATTTAAGAAAATGTTAACAGCTATAAATTAAAAATAAATCTGTTTCAAATTATGAATTATCGACACAACAAAAATAAGAAATTTTATACATAGGAAGAAGTGTGAAGAGTATGTTCAGAATGGGTAGCTCAATCCCAGAATACGTTGTCGATTATAAAAGAATACAACGTTTCTTATATTCATAAATAAGTCTATTCGTTAAAAATATACATACGTACTTTTATGCCACTGAAGAGTGACCTTCTTTTCGAGGGGCACTCGAAAAGTTAAAGCTTCGAAATACTCAAATATGAAACAGCAATTATTTCCTCGTTGAAATTCAAGACACATTCACCACACTGATGCATCATCGTACCTAAGTAACAATTGCTAAAATGCAATGCACCGTTTTCCGAACCAAGAAAGCTACTTAAATAAAACTGGTGCAAAATAGCATTTTAAATATTATTTTTCAGTTTTGAACAAGCAATAACCTCACTGAATCAAACATAGAAGCAGGGGTCGAAATTAAAATGAAAATACCTACATAATTAATGAATGTTCCTTTATATAAGCTTCATAACATGTAAATTATGTGTTAAAAAAGAAAACTTATATTAAAACAAAACGCCTAACATTTTGTTGCGTGAGTAGATGGAATACATAAAAAGTAATTATAGAAATAACGTCAACAGTTCATCATCATTTTCATTGTACAAACCAAAAATATAATAAAGTTAGGTCAGATAATTAATTTTATGCGGAAATATGTGAATAATCTCATTAAGGTTAAATCTACATCGGATTTAGAAAAGTGGTTACGCATTTACAAAGGAAAAGGTATACCAGGAAAAGTGGTAGCAGTAATAAAAGCTTTTGAAGCACTTTATTTAAGCGTAATAATTGAATTATGAATTACATTTTAGGAACCTTGTTGGTTTAGCAGTTAGCGTATGCGATTTGGTTCGTAGGCCGGGCCAAAAACTGTTATTGGGTTTTTCTTACAAGAAATTTCTTATTACCAATCAGGAGTATGGATATTAGCAGTGTTTCACGTCCATGCCTCGGAGAGCACGTTCAGACACCGGGTCTGGTTGTCACAAACATTTATGGCTATCGTTATTGGGAGTCAGTGCCCTCAAATATACTAACAACTAATTCAATCTTCGAATTCAGTTCGCCCTCACGTTTGTGGAGGTCAGATGTCAGTGGCTCCGTGGAAAAATTGATATTCAGGTAAAACCGATTGAACTAGTAGCCAACTCTAAAATAAAATAGACTAGGAACAAGGAAATAATAATATTTCAGTAACCATATTTAATAACAATTACAAACTAAAAATATTTCTTTAGAGTACTGTTACATTCAGTAGCAGTGATATGATGTGTAGTGTTCTTGATGCGAGTAGCGGAAAATCGATTGAAATGACGTGCAATGTGCGTACTTTCAATATTAAAAAGAATATAAAAACAATACAATATTTATTATAGCTTTCGATCAATATTAAGATTATAGCCATTATAGCCCGGCGCAAAAAGAGGGGTGTTATAAGTTTGACTTCGACATCATTCTGTCTGTCTGTGTGTGTTTGTTTCTGTCCGTGGCATGGTAGCACATGGTGGTAGGTGCATGATTACTCGATTAAGTGCTTGCAAAGGGGGTTTTTTTAAAAAAAAATTAGCTTGTATTATATTGTAATGGTTAATACTTAGCTTATTCAGAAATCGCTACCAATTTGAACAAATTCAAATTATAGAAGGAATCCATATTTGCTGTTTTTAAAAAATTAAAAATAAGCGCGCTTGAAAAAAAATGCTGCGTAATGGACTGTGATTGCTCTTGTAACAACATTTCGCAAACCAGACGTGAGAGGAATAATGTGAAAATATTTTATCGACAATTTTATTGTTCTGTAATTATCTATTGCATAAGCAATAAGAAAACGGTATTCTTTGTTTTTAATTAACTTTATTTGTCAGAAAATTAATTAATTCAAATTTTAATAAAGATTATCACAGCCTAAAACTATTTTAGCGCTTTTTAAATATAACCCAAGTTTGATTCTCGCCTTTTAAACTATTGTATGGAACTTTATTTAGATACAGACATTGTTTTAATAGCGTTTATCTTTAAGAAAATAACTGTTTTCTGTAAAATACGCCTTATGTAGTTGAAACTACTAGGAAGCATAATAACTAAAAAACATAAACACATTTCTTGACTTTTGTGGTTTTGTGGAGATATTAGTAGTAAAATGAGATCAATGAGTAAATTAACATATGAGTACTTATTTTCACATCACTTTACATCATATTTACCAAAGTTTTTTTAGCAAGAATTTTATTTATTGAAGCTGTTGCTTTATACAAACCAAATATTACATTCTAACACACTATTTCTTAACCGCTAAATTAGGAAACAAGAAGTACGCTAGCTTATTTAAAACAATCAGAAAGGTTCTGAGCATATATTATTTGACAACTATTTTTATTTTTGAGATTATGATAAATATCATAAATTTGCTATCTAATTCATTACAAATAACTTTTAAAAACAATGCAGAACAATACATAAAAGTGCAAAATTTCAGCGTATCCGCGCATCACATCGCGCACGAGCGTAGCGAGTAACCCTCGCTCGACGCGCTAGTACCTCCATGGAAAGCGAGCGCGTCGTCCTTGCGTCACCGCTTGCCGCCATTACCGAGCTTTCCCGCGAAAAACTTATCACTGACAATAAATAATTATGCGTGTTTGAAAAACGAATGTGCTTTGTTTTTTATAAAAAAATTTTTTGTTTCACAAATTAATTGCCATGTTCTTCAAAAAGTTTGTAACAATGAGTTAAATTCGGTGCAGTTTTGATGCAATATTTGACGGAATGAAAAACAAAAGTGATGGTAAAGATGTTTTGTGTTTCGGAAGTTTTTGTGACACGGACTAGTGAATTGAACAGATTTTAGTGAAAACTAAAAACTACAGTGACTTTAAAGTAAGGTAAGTGCATAATTTTGCAAAATATTAGGTACATTGGAACCTAAAACGATTCTAAAATTTGTACGAAAATGTGAAATAGTTATAATTTTTCTTTAATTAGTTCAAATATTAACCAGAACGCTCTTGTGACGTCATACTAACTATTCATATATACAATTAGTAATCTATGTATATACGATTTCAACTCAAAGTGTAGTCATTTAAAACATTACGTTTCTGCAAATCCCGTAAGAGAACCCTCCTTATTACGAGTGAAATTTACACTCGATATAAAGTGAATTCAAATATTTTTTTGTATAAATAAAATGGATTAATTAGACTTGGTTTTAAAAAACTAATATTACACCTCAACATTTTATTTTATTCGAAATTTGAATTAAACTTCAACGCTCAGTAATGAGGTGCCGTAATCCCGATTGATGAGATTCTCATTCAGATTATTTTAAAATAAATATATCGGATACTAAATGTTATAATTATCGAAGGTTATAAAGAATATGTACATAGAGAATATCCTGCATAAGGATAAGCACGTAATGACGTAATTTTTTTGTCAAAGTTGTAAGTCGTTGCCTAAGGTCGTGGCTCCCGTTTCTTTAGTCGAGTAACTGTAGTATCACCAAAATTATATTTTTTTCATTTCTATGTCATGTCAAATCTTATTAAATACCAAAGAGGTCTCTCAAGATAATACATTATTTTATTAGTATACTAGATATGATGGTAAAAGAGTTTTTAATAAGCACTAAATACTGGCCCATTCATACAAAGGATTGATTTTCCAATTATTTTTCAAGTATATTAATATATATAATTGTGATGAACCGATTTTAATAAAAAAATATGTGTGGAATAGACACAATTTTTTTAAATTAAAAACGGTTCATCATCATAGGATTCGAGAATGGTTTAGTCGGTAAAAAACATAAAAAATCTATTTGTGTAGCTAATTGATTCGACCCGAGGCGTTACCGGCGGGTTAAGTTATACCGCGGGGCTTATCTAGTTTAATATATAAAAAGTAGTATAATTTAATAACAGTTCGTCACTAGACCGCACATAGCTATACCGTGTGCACAGAGTTCCACGGTTAGAATTAGCATGAAATTATCTTCCCAGTTTTATTACAAATTACTCTAAGTTAAACTATATATATATATAGTTCAGCAAATATTCGTTAGATTTTATTGAGTCAAAATAAATATCGCGTGAAGGAGTTTTTTATTTCAATCGTTTTTTAACACAACTTAATTCGCGATCTCTTTTTTAATCTGTTGAAAAAGTTCATATACATAATTTTTTTAAGACTTTGTTTGTAAAAGTGTTGCTCGTTAAAGATTTAAGCACTTAATTATTATCTTCTTTTCCTTCTTCTCTTCTTATATAATAGGTCATTACCTATGAAATTGCCGTTTTGTATGCAATAAGTGAAAGTACTTATTTCTTCAAACTTTTTTATTTCTGTTATTCGAAGTAATCACCCATGTAATCGACGCATCTTTCCCAACGCATTGGCATTTTTTTTGATGCCCTTCTTGTAAAAATCAGCTGGACGGGAGGCAACAAACTCTTCAAAGGCATTTTGTACTGCCTCTCGGGAATTGAATTTTTTACCCACTAAAAAGTTGTCTAAATTTTGGAAAAAGTAATAGTCGGTAGGTGCAAGGTCTGGTGAGTATGGCGGATGAGGGAGAGCTTCTAACCCCAGCTCTTGCAGCTTGGAGACTGTCTGTTGCGCAGTATGGGGTCGCGCGCTGTCGTGAAGGAGCAGTGGGGACGACCGATTGACCAAAGCTGGTTGCAGATGTGCAAGCTTCTCCATCATTCTCTCCAGTTCTTCACAGTACACATCTGCATTAATTCTCATGCTGTTTTGTAAAAAGCTGTGGTGAATCACACCCGCACTAGACCACCAAACAGTGACCATCACCTTTTAGGGGTAATTTGTGGTTTAGGGCATTCCTTTGGTGCTGAACCAGGGTCTAACCAACTTGCTGAGCGCTTTCGATTGTCGAACAGAATCCAGTTTTCGTCGCACGTAACAATTCGTTTCAAAATTTCTTCATTTCTTTGCCTGTTGACCAGCGCAAGGCAAGTCTCGACGCGTACGTTGCGCTGGCGTTCGTTAAGGTCGTGGGGCACCCATCTATCAAGCTTTTTTACCTTGCCAATTTGTCGCAAATGGATCAATATTGTTTTGATGCTTACATTAAAAGTTACTGCTAGCTAGCTAGCTAGTAAAAGTACATAGGAATAAGGACATACATAGGAATAAGGACAATTGCAATTGCACGACTTTGATTTACGTCGATACATTTAAGTATTTGGGTCTAACTATTGATAGGAACTTTAATTGGAAACCACACGTTGCTGATACTTGTGACAGACTGAGATCTGTATTGGGTAAGCTTTACCAGCTACATAGAACTCTGAACAGACACACATTAATGGTAGTATATTACGCACTTGCAGATTCGCTTCTTAGCTATGGACTTATTATTTATGGTCGAACATTTATAAGCTATTTAAGAAGTATCAAAGATCTGCAAATAAGATTAATCAAATTCCTAGTGAGTAATAAAATCCGAGATAAATGTAAAGGAGACTATGATAAACTGTTTTCGATATGCGGAATTTTACCTATAGACAAAAAAGTTAAGTACTTAATAGCCTTAGAACATTATTATAGTGATGAATACAAAGTAGTTGTAACAAACAAATATAATACAAGAAGTGTGAGAGAAAATATGCTTATTAAACCGAAGGTGACTAATTATTATGGAGAGCGTACGTCAAAGTTTTTAGTACCTAAAATATTTAATGAAAATAGTGTATTAAGACAAAAAAATAAATTAAATAAAGGTATGCTGAAAACGAAATTGCGAAGCGTACTTCTGGATAATTAGACTGCCGAACATTTAAATTTTATAAATATTAGGTTAAGGACTAATACTGTATAATGGTGTATATATATGTATGTGTATGCATGTATATATAAATAGCAAACAGGACTATAGTGATAATTATTGTAAAAAAGGGTGCATCTCGCCATCAAACGTCAAAGTTTGGCGAGACTAGTATTTAAGAAACTATTGTTAAAAAACCTCATTACTAAATAAATAAAAAAAAAAAAAAAAAAGCTCAGCTGTAGATTGAGTTTCGTCAGCTTCCACAATTGCCTTTAATTCATTATTGTTAACCAAAGTCTCCGGACGACCACGAGCTTAATTTTTCAAGTCAAAATTTCCAGAACGGAACCGGGAAAACCAATAACGGATTTTGCGTTCGTTTGTACAGTTCTCTCCGTAAACGTTTTTGATGTTATGTGCCGTTTATGTCGCGTTGGTACCACGACGGAACTCATATTCCATAATTACACGAATTTTTAAAGTATTCATTATGACGAAAAATGTTTAAATGTAATGAAAATACAACGCTAATCAAAAAACAAAAGACTGAGTTTGTAAATAGAATGTCATGGTTTAAAACAAAACTAATTTGAATTTAGAATACAGAGCCATTACACACTTTTTTTTATTTGAAATGACCAGTACTGAAGAACGGCAATTTCATACGTAAAGACCTAATATAAAAATGAATTGCTGTTCGTTTATCTGGCTAAAACTCGAGAACCGACCGGCCGATTTAGCTGATTTAGGTTTTGAAATGTTTGTCGTAGTTCAGGGAAGGTTTAAACGGTGAGAAAATATGGAAAAATTGGGAGGAAGATAATAAAAACAACAATTTCCTTTTGCCCATATAAACTGTTCTACCAACTTTCCTGTCAAACTTTTGACTGTCAAATTGAGGCACTTATTAAATTATGGGTTTTAAATAGACACCATATATTATTACACAAATCAAATTATGAGTTTTAAATAGACACCACAAATTATTTATATATTATTATAGCGTATTTTAATAATAGGTCTTTACCTATGAAATTGCCGTTTTGTATGCAATAAGTGAAAGTACTTCTTTTTTAAAACTTTTTTATTTCTGTTATTTGAAGTAATCACCCATGCAATCGACGCATCTTTGCCAACGCATTGGCATTTTTTTTTATGCCCTTCTTGTAAAAATCAGCTGGACGGGAGGCAACAAACTCTTCAAAGGCATTTTGTACTGCCTCTCGGGAATTGAATTTTTTACCCACTAAAAAGTTGTCTAAATTTTGGAAAAAGTATTAGTCGGTAGGTGCAAGGTCTGCTGAGTATGGCGGATAAGGGAGAGCATCCAACCCCAGCTCTTGCAGCTTGGAGACTGTCTGTTGCGCAGTATGGAGTTCGCGCGATGTCGTGAAGGAGCAGTGGGGACGACCGATTGACCAAAGCTGGTTGCAGATGTGCAAGCTTCTCCATCATTCTCTCCAGTTCTTCACAGTACACATCTGCATTAATACTCATGCCGTTATGTAAAAAGCTGTGGTGAATCACACCCGCACTAGACCACCAAACAGTGACCATCACCTTTTTAGGGGTCATTTTTGGTTAAGGGCATTGCTTTGGTGCTGAACCAGGGTCTAACAAACTTGCTGAGCGCTTTCGATTGTCGAACAGAATCCATATTTCGTCGCACGTAAGAATTCGTTTCAAAATTCCTTCATTTCTTTGCCTGTTGAGCAGCGCAAGGCAAGTCTCGACGCGTACGTTGCGATGGGGATCGTTTAGGTCGTGGGGCACCCATCTATCAAGCTTTTTTACCTTGCCAATTTGTCGCAAATAGATCAATATTGTTTTGATGCTTACATTAAAAGCTGCTGCTAGTTCAGCTGTAGATTGAGTTTCGTCAGCTTTCACAATCGCCTTAAATTTATTATTATTAACCAAAGTCTCCGGACGACCACGAGCTTCATTTTTCAAGTCAAAAGTTCCAGAACGGAACCGGGAAAACCAATAACGGGTTGTGCGTTCGTTTGTACAGTTCTCTCCGTAAACGTTTTTGATGTTACGTGCCGTTTGTGTCGCGTTGGTGCCACGACGGAACTCATATTTCATAATTACACGATTTTTTAAAGTATCCATTATGACGAAAAATGTTCAAATGTAATGAAAATACAACGCTAATCAAAAAACAAAAGACTGAGTTTGTAAATAGAATGTCATGGTTTTAAAACAAAATAAATTTGAATTTAGAATACAGAGCCATTACAAACTTTTTTTTATTTGAAATGACCAGTACTGAAGAACGGCAATTTCATAGGTAAAGACCTAATATTATTATTTTGATGGTTGTTATTGTTGGTTCATTCAGAAATTGTTGTCATTGTATTGACATATTTTGTTGGTTGTCACTGTTTAGTATGCAATTATTAAAGTCTTTATTGCGCCATATCCATAGAGGTCATATCACAAATAAAATAAGATAACACAGTTAATAAAATCAAAACGCTGTTTTGTTGGAATGCGACAAAATTCTTGATGTTTATATACAGGCTATTTTTTAACCCCCCATGCAAAAAGAGGGGTGTTATAAGTTTGACGTGTCTGTCTGTCTGTCTGTGGCACCATACAGTAGAGTACAGTGAATATATATATATAACATTTGAATCCGTTCAGTAGTTTCGGCGTGATGCGCGGCCAAGATACAGACAGACGGACAGACAGACAAAAATGAAAAAAATTACAGTTTTGGCTTCAGTATCGATTATAGAGAGCCCTCCAAAAAAAATTTCAAAATATCTTTAATGTACAGAATTAGACCTGTTACATTTTATTATAAGTATTATTATAAGTATAGATAGATATAGCTGGCCCGGCGAACTTCGTACCGCCATATTTACATATCTGTCTCAGCTTCCCACAGTCAGTGTACAGTCGCGGACAAAAAAAAAAGACTTTTCCCGTTAAAAAGTATCCTATGTCCTACCTCGTAGTATGAACTCAAATCATGCCAAATTTCATTTGAATACATTCAGTAGTTTCGGCGTGATGCGCGGCCAAGATACAGACAGAAAGACAAAAAAAAAACAGTTTTGGCTTCAGTACCGATTACAGAGAGCCCTCCAAAAAAAAAAATCAAAATATCTTTAATGTACAGAATTGGACCTGTTACATTTTTATTATAAGTATAGATATGAAGTTCGTACAATTCCCAACATGAGCGACATTGATCCTCATAGAAAACTATAGATCATATATTCATTACAAAGATGGATGCATGAAGTAAAACCAACAAAGACATAGAATGTTCCATTTAATATTATATTTCAGATGATTAGGTTAATTGAGGGCCATCTAAATTCACAATTCTAATTATCATTGGGTGTTGAAATGTAAGTTAAAGCAACGAAAACGGTGCTGAGTTATGGCGTTCTAATGGTTAAAGTTAGAAAGTTTTAGAGTTTAGAGGGAGTTAAGCGGGCTATTGTATTGCAGTTAGCTAACAATAATTTAGACCCAGTCCGTCGGCTCTGTCTCAACTCAAATTATTTCGAATTACCATTGCTCTAAATTAGCGTTAGGTAACTGATAAAATGTAGCAGCTGCCTTTTTGTTGTGTTTGATATCACGAATCGGCTCGAAGGGCCAATGAAATGTACGGTTTTGTATGTTTAAATGAAAGAAACTGTACATGGATGTAGATATGCGGCGATAGTGAGACCAATTACGCGGAATCGTGTCTTAGCAACTACTGAACCATAGCGGGTTCGCATTTTATTTTAAAGTGTAATAATGCATCGCTGCGTGTCGATGCCAACATAAACTAACACACTCGTTCACATTCTAATGTTATAATTATAAATTAGAAAGTAATTCTGTCTGTTTATTACAATTTCATGGCTAAATCACTGCTCAATTTTTTATGCAATTTGGGATGGAGATACTTTAATTCTTGAGAAGAAATACTGCTACTTATTACCGCGATAACCGACATACACGTAGGCGGAGCCGTAGGTAGATTATAAAAATAATATTTTGCATTATACTCGGTTTATTGTTTAAGTCCTGTAAAATTTAGAGTACCCTTAACTGAATTTCTCAATTTAGAGAGGTCTCTAGTGTGGTTAAGGCGAGTCTGAAAGTATATTAAATGGTCAGTGTTTTTGGAGTTTTGTTTTACCCACAAATGTTTGTTTGCATTACTATGTCCTTTTAAAACTTTTTACGAGATTTTTTAATTTAAGCTACGCCAGGGATTCATATATTTTTACTGTTCTCTTTTCGTGTGCATGTGTTTCCCTCCCGATTCTGCTTATGCTTTCCATTAGGCAGGGCAGAGTCGCTTTGGCAGACTCTTACATAAAAAAAGTGCCTTGAGTATTGCTGCTGTAATTGTAAAATCCGTGCGATGCAAGCCGTTCGGAGAAAATCCTTCTTAAGCCTGTTTATTATACATAAATACAATACCTGATAAGAATACGTTAGTACTTTTGAAGCAATATACATGATATACTTGGTTAGATAAGACGAATACGTAACCTTTTCCATATTCCCCTTTTTAACCGACTTTAAAAAAGGAGGAGGTTCTCAATTCAACCGTATATATATATATTCGCGTATATAAGTTCGCGGATAACTTCGCCGTTTATGAACCGATTATGGTACCATGATAAGGACACTAAGATCTGATGACGGCATCCAAGAGAAATCGAGTCGAACCTTGAAGTCGGTTTTTGTTAAAATTTTATTGTTACATAATATATACAAAAATCAACTTTGTCAGTCTGTCTGTTTGTTCCGGCTAATCTATGGAGGGACTGATTTTGACGAGACTTTCACTGCCAGATAACTGATGATATAAGAAGTAACTAAGGCTTTTTTAGACTAGCTTCGCCCCGCGGTGTTATCCGCGGTTGTAGTTGTAAAGGTACAACATAAGCTAGTAAATAATACAGATTAACAGAAATATAATGTCTTGATACAAAAAAATCTTGCGACAATATATTTAGGTACACATTAGCATTATGTGTGATTTGGACCAGTGAACACACACACATTCTCTGAAAGATAACGACTTCGATAAATTACTAGTATGGTCTTCAGTAATGACTTCAATCTTTCTACTGTTTGTATTAGGTCTATTATTCAAAGGTTATATGTAGTAAATTCTGAAATGTTGGTAGTTATTTCAGACATTCGAGGAACATTAATCGTTACTGTGAAGTAGTATTTGTTAGTTATGATGAATAAAGAATGAATAAACAATATGAATGAAGGTGTCATTCATTTATTGAAACCGTTTTAATCGACTTCAAAAAAGGAGGAGGTTCTCAATTCGTCTGTTTTGTTTATGTTTGTTTGCTCAGAATTTTCTACTGGGAATACCGATTTTGATTCTTGTTCAAGAGGAGTTGTCACCATACTCATTGCGAATACAGACAATGCAACAAGGCGGCATTGCGACCCACACTATGGCGGCCTATTGAGATACTTCTGAAACATTGGGCCTCCGGTCTTACATTTTCCAACGAATCACGACAGAATGCTGTCGTTTAAGGTTGGTCTTCTCTGAGAGCGTAGTACCGCCCCGCTCAAGCTGACCTCTTCATGATGACATCAGGGTGGCTCTAAATCATGTGGGGTTGAATTAAAACATCGATTTCGGCAAAAAATCTTTATATATTAAAATGTCAGTTCCATAATGAACTATATTTTGATTCAAGTGAATTAACCATAAGTGAAAACCTGTGTGAAATAGTGCTTGCGCTGTGTTTCACCGAGTGAATGAGGATACCGGAGGCCCATACCCCAACCCCCTCCCCCTATCCCCCCCCCTATCCCCTAAAGGCCGGCAACGCACTTGTGACGCCTCTGGTGTTGCAGGTGTCCATGGGCAGCGGTAATTGCTTACCATCAGGCGATACGCTCGTTTGCCCACCTATTCCATAAAAAAAAAACCATAGCACATTATATATACGTAGGTGATATTTGAATGTAAAATGTATGTCTTGTGACACCACCAAAGCAAAGTTATCTAGAATAGGTAATAAAATATTACATATTTGAATCTCAAAAGAGTCTTACTGTGTATACATTTCATGACTGTAATAAAATCATAGAAATGTGACCTTTGAATTCCAACATCAGTTTTATAACTTGAACATTATGATCATCATTTTTCACAAACACGATTCTGAAGACACGAACAAAGCTAAGGATCGACTTACCTAATACTTACGTAATAAGGTAACATATCGGTTATCACATTGCTGCAGGTGTTCTTAAACGGTAACCATTTTAGCAAGTCGAGGGAATACCTACTGCTTATTTGACATTTTTATTGTACCTACCGTTTATTTTTCGTCCTTTGTAACCTGGGCATATTTTCTGATATGGTT
Organism: Diaphora mendica; assembly: GCA_949125395.1. Taxonomy (NCBI): domain Eukaryota; kingdom Metazoa; phylum Arthropoda; class Insecta; order Lepidoptera; family Erebidae; genus Diaphora; species Diaphora mendica. Next base: position 10,753,350 of record OX421331.1, read on the forward strand.
TTTTATCTTGATCTTGGCATTGACGTAGATGAAAGTATACATTCTCTAAATAGTTTTGTAAGTAATGAAGTTATATCTGATTGTCTCCTTAAAATATACTATTTTTAAAACGTTTAGACGTAACGAGTTATTTTTGAAAGGTCAAATAAACTGGACACCGTTTAGGAATGGAAATCGGTCTGGCCTAAATTAAAATTGGAATAGGTTTTATTGTTTATTTTAAGAACATTTCCTAAAAAACATTTTTTTAGAGACTGGCCTTAAAAATATTTTATAAAGAATAAACTTTTAAAATTAAGAATGTGTCAAAAAAGGTGTATCAAGAAAAGGTCTTGTTATATACATAATAATATTTACAACAGTCTGTACCTGCTATTTAATATTTAAATATGTAAGTATTATAATTTTTACACATTCTTGATGATGTTTCCTTTGTTTCAAATTCCGCCTTTTCGCGATTTAAAGTTTCCTTAGCTATCACTTTATGTCATTCAAATTCCAATTATATAAAACTTGACGCTGGCAAATGCTGGGAGAAAACTGGGAGAGAAAAAAAAAGGTCTTGTCATATGCATTGTATAAGACCATGGACATGTGTATCTTATGATCATATTCATTTTACTTACCGTGCAATGAGAGGTTAATTCTTCTAACCAATTTTGAAAACTTACATTGGTTATCAATCCAAAAGAATGAAAAATATTGTAGTTGAACATGATAAAGAAAATTAAAAGTGATTGGAAAAACTAGAAAATAATAACGTCAAATTCTCTGAATTTGGAGCTTTCAAAGCAAAATGCTTAAGGGCAAAACCTATGAGTAATTTAATGTTTGACTAAACATTTAAGATGTGTAGGCAGTGTGATGTCTAAGTACATTGGATTTAATAAAAAAAATTGAATTCTTGAAATACTCAATCATAAGCATGTCCTTCAACCTGTTTTAGTTTTTTCATTAACAGCCTTTAACAGTCCACTGCTGGACATATGCCTCTCTTTAGAAAGTAGGATGTGGCCTGCTATATCACGATGGTCAGACGAGTTGGCATAGGATTTGAGTTTTTTGCGCCCAGAACCAAGAAAAAAAAAGCATAAAAAAAAGGGAACAAAGAGTCGGTGGTTTATGGTTTTGACCTATATCACAAAACTCTCAGTCTTACTGTGTTGCCTACTGATAATATTAAAACAATATATTCACAATATAATACAAGAGAGCTGCGTATAGAGGCATAGTAATAACCAAGGGTTAACTGGTGCTTTGGATTGCCTGCAAAATATTGGTTTATGCTGTCAGTGTTGGAATTAATTTCGTAGCTTTTCAGCTGTTCACCATGTTCTAAAGAATGACGGTTATAATCGCAGCGGTGCGGTCTTTGTCTAACCTGTCACGAGAGGCGTTTGCTACTGAGTATTATTACCTCGCTAAATTATTAAACGAAATTTAAGCAAACCCCCTTGATTTGTAGTTATGAGTAAAATTTTAATGAATTTATTTTTTAATTTATCAATTTTTATTAGTGATATCAAGATTTTATTGTCACGGTACTAATACGGTGGATATACACACATCAAAAGTGTCTAGGGATCAACATATGTGTCTAGGGATCAACATATATTTTTGCAATAACTTTTCTCCTGATTGATATTAATTAAAATTTTCTTTAAGGATTCATCAAATAAAGTGTTTTCGTTTGTCACAGTAACGATAAACCAAGTCACCTTTGCATTAATAAGGAAATTTGCCATTTTCCTAATAAAAGGATTTTTGACATTTGAACCACTAACATTAAAGTTCGAAAAAAAGACTGAAATAACAGTTTTCTTTAAAATTTTATTAGGTAACTTAAACAATTAATAATCCGTGTTTCTACCGCGAACACTAACACAAGAACATCGGTTTGGCATACTCAAAATGAGTTCATCCAAATCACGCTGTGGAATGGCCGCCCATGTTCGTTGCAACAACAAAAAAAGGTCTTCTTGCGACTGGATACCCTCCATATTCGGCAGAGCTCTTCTCTGTAGCATATCCCATGCATGCTCAATCGGGTTCAAGTCTGGCGACTGAGCAGGCCAGGGCCAAAGCCACATCTCAATCTCAAGAAATCCGCATAAAAATGCTTGATCCCTAGACACTTTTGATGTGTGTAGATAAGATTTAATGCTTCATTGGCCGCATGTTTTGATTGCATTGACATAGATGACTCATTAATTAGATAAAATAGATATACACCTTGATACCTTAAAATATTATCGTACCTGATTGACAATAAAGTGATGCCATAAGATTTATGTTTTCCTACGATACGACAGTAAAAGCAAACAGAAACTGACGATTCGCCAGTGAGTTTTACGTGACATTATTAAAAATAAAAAACCCGACTGCGTCAATATTTACCAATAAAAACATATAAGTGTAACATATTTTCGTAATCACCGAAAAAATTCTTTATTTTGATACTACACTCGATGTATTTTGAAAACATTAAATTATTTTTATTTACTTTTTGGCGCCAAAAATCTTAATTATTTTTAATTTTGATGTACCCAGTGTCACTCTCACGACTAAGACGAATCTATTGACACCACTCATTTAAAAATACGATAAGCCGTTTAGGCTCTAGGGCGTGCCAAAGAAATATACATACATACACTTGAAAAACATAACCCTCCTTTCGCAGTCGGGTAAAAATGAGTGTAAATAACAATAACACTCCGCTTAATTTGACGATACAAAATAAGGTGTATATTTAAGTTACTTAAAGATAACCAAATGGAAGTTAGTGGCAAGTTTTATCTAAATAATAGTTTTTAAAACGAGCACGGGGAAATCTTAAGTTCAGCTATTTTAATTTCAAAGGAACTCTTTACAGTTACATTTTGGGACGATTCTAAAAATAAAATATATTAACTGTACCCTGTCATGCTTTACTGTGCAAAATTTTGATTGCATTCATGAGAAATTAGGAGCAAAATTATATAAACTAATGGATAAAAACAATCTTTGAAGTAGATTGTATATTATATGGTATCAATAACTCAATAGGTGCAGAACTCAAAATCTTTATATTTATAGATATTGGAATATAGATATTAGAATTACCCAGTTCACTAAGGATGCAAAATCTAAACAACAGAATATTATATTTTAGTGGGTAATCTTATCAGGACAGTAGATAGTGGAGAAGGCCGTGTATATAAAGTCGAGGAGAGATTTACTGTCCGCGATATAGGCATGCGTGGTTCACTGGCTTCAAGCCAAATTATTTTTTTGCCAAATCTGCAAATGTGACGAATAAATTCGAAGGCCGAATTTTCCCTTTTACATTACCATTGTATTTTAACTAGCTACAACTAAAGATACGGTTTCGGTTCTGGAAAAATAAATAGGTTCCGGTGAAAAATTTTAAACCACTAACATGAAGTTTAAACCTTCTTTCAAGAAAAGAGTGTAATTCTTTTCAAAAAGCCAGAAACGCACCGGTGACGCCTCTGATGTTGCGGGTATCTATGGGCGGCGGTAATCGCTTACCATCAGGCGATTCGTCTGCTCGTTTGCCCCCTATCTCATAAAAAAAGAAGTGGCATATCGCGCTTCCCTAAGTTGACTTTGTGGCTCAAGGCCTCTGTATTATTTTGCCAAACGTCGTAGGCCAAGGATTCATTTTAGAGAATCATAAAATCGGCCTGATGCTGTTTATAACTTTTCACAGTATAGTTTTGTTGTTTTCCCATATTATCTTTTAAATCACTGTGTACAAAAATCATCATATTATATTTAAAATATTAAGACTGAATATCAGTTACGAACTGTAACCACAGAATAACTAATAGTACTTACGTCATGTACGTACGTGCTGTAACTATGTAGTTACCTATAGAGGTTTTCACGAAAAAAATGAAAAGCGTTTCACTTGTTTTCTCTCGGCTTGGCGGGGGCTTGTGGCATTCACAGCTGTTTAGATGTTGTATTTTCTTGGCATAACAGGCTCAACCGAAATACTACTTATAATAGTACAATATGTTCTTAGAGACCAAAAGGATTACAATTACATACAATAGTTTCCTTTTGAAAATTGCCTTTTGTCGTTGCGAAAAAAACATCTAATATACTATTTTCATTTCATCACAATACACATTTTGATCAAACGTACGTACATCTTTGATATCTAAAGGTTTTTTTCAACTACAGATTATTTACCTCTAGCAATTACTTAAACCTGACGATGTTCGATTGAATTTCTATGAATACCAAGAGATCCATACAAACAAAGTCAATAAAGAAGGTTCTCAATTAATATAATTAATGTTAAACCTATGTTGTAGGGACGGGGCAAAAACCTCATATGAATTAGCTACACCTGAAAGCACTAAAATGTAATGAGCTGACTCCTGGAAATATCTATTTAACAGTATTAATTACTGAATAACGTTGTACCTTAATTTTAAACGGTATATTACTAGATTTATACGTAGATTTAAAAAAAATGCTACATGGAAACGATAAATGATACTGAAAAGATTAACTTTGTATAACCACTGCAAGGAAACGGTACTGTAAACACGAACCATAATTAAAACATATTCTCCGTTGTGTGAAACATTATTTAGTTCCCAAGGAGCAGAAAACGTAAGAAACAAGTACAAATTATTAATAATAAAAAACCCGACTGCGTCAATATTTAACAATAAAAACATATAAGTTTTATATAAGTATATTCGTAATTAAATAAGAGAATTAAAGCACGGATGCGCCAACACTGTTCACAATGCAAAAGAAACTTATTAGAATCCTAGCAAACATACTTATAGCTGCAAACCTTACTTTCGGGAACACGAAATACTCACTCTCCCTAGCATCTATTTATTGGAAATATGCAAATTTGTAAAAAAACATCAATATTTATACACAACCAGAGAAGAAAAACAACAAAGATACACACTACGACATAAATCAAGACTAAATCTACCAAGTTCAAAACTAAAAATTCACTCCTCCAGCACCTACGTCATGTCCATCAAAGTATACAATAGATTGCCGCCAGAAATAAAAAATGAAAACAAATTTAATCACTTTACAAAAAAATTAAAGAAGTTTCTAATTTCTAAGTGTTACTATAGTATTCATGAGTACTTAAATGACCAATTAAAGTGAATACGTATGGTGTGGCATTGGCAATAATAAATTTTAAAATTTTAAATGTGATATATGGATTCATGTTCATACAAATACACATACACGCACACACACAAACATACATATATTTAATATTAAATGCATACATATATATTAAGCTGGCTGTGCCCGCAACTTTTTTGGGTTTTCGGGTTGTTTTGATTTTTCACCGTTTGGACCTTTCCCTAGACTGCGTCAGGCATTTCAGGGCCAAGATCGGCTAAATCGGCCCAGCCGTTCTCGAGTTGTAGCGAGACGGGCGAGCGGTAGTAGATTTTTATATATAAAAAAATTGTATTATTGATTTGAATTGTATTAGTTTTAAGTTTGTGTCATCTCTTATTTGTAATTTTGCTGTGCCCGACAGGGTTCATAGTGGAACAATTTAATATTACTGTAAGACCTTGTTAAACCTATGTGATGCAATAAAGTATTGAGTATTGAGTAATCACCAAAAAAAAATCTTTATTTTTGATACCACACTCGTTGTATTTTGAAAACATTATTTTTTTATATTACTTTTTGGCGCCAAAAATCTTTTTTTTTTTTAAATTTGATGTACCCAGTGCCACTCTCACAACTAAGACGAATCTATTGACACCACTCACATAAAAATACGACAAGCCGTTTAGGCTCTAGGGCGTGCCAAAGAAATATACCTACATACATACATACCTACACTCGAAAAGTCTCCTCCTTTCGCAGTCGGGTAAAAAAGGGTATTTTTTTGTTTAGCGAAGAGAAAATCTGCGAGTTGCGTACGGTCACAAGATTACTTTTATAAATCGACTGCTTTAGCGTTCCTTTGTTTCTAGAACTCATTATTGCATTCGTTGTCTGTTTGGCTGGCTGGAATACGAACAGTTGAAGCTATCAACTTCAAATGGATGTGTATTCACACAGGATGTTTCAGGCCGCGTACTCGAACTCAGCGGTAGCGGGGCGGGCGCGGGAGCGGAGCGGGCGCGGAGCGGCAGCGGCACGTTCAAATGTATGGATTTATATGGGAGTGTGTTCGAACACAGCGGAGCGGGAGCGGGCGACGAGCGGGCGACGAGCGGGTGACGAGCGGTGCGCATAGAGATATTATAGATAGAGTAGGGAAGTCATACGGCTGCCGGTAAGCGGAAACGTCCAACGGTTAGAAAGAGAGAGAAGATCGCGGTACCTATCTGACTGTGTGTACCTATATTTTATTACTACAAACAACTTTATAAGGTACTAGCTTTTACACGTGGCTTCGCTCACGCAGATTTTCATCCCCTGATTTATCCCTTAGGGTTATATGATAATATCATATTATACTCATTATGATTTATAATATTTAATTAGTAGGTTAAATAAAGTGTTTTTGTCAAATTTCATTCTTCTAAATTTTAAAGTACGGAAGGAACGTATGATATCTCAAAGTTATTAGATTTCCTCGATTATGTATGTAATAATACACCACACATGTTTTCTTTATCCTTTTATTTTTATTTTAAACTTATTCGAAAAAGCATTAATTCGATTCAAAAATATTCGATGTATCGTTCATTCGAAGAAGCGTTTATGGGTAGAAAGTATTCGAAGTAACGTTCAGACGACTTTCCATTCATCAAACATATATTATGACTCGCACGGCTTCTCTGCTCTATCTATAATATCTCTATGGCGGTGTAGCGGTGTCAGCTAGGGCTGGAATAAAATAGCAATCACCTGTGATTAATGATTTTTAATTTTGTCAATGTTGTGATTTTTGCAAGTTTATTTAATTATTAATAATTTATATTTTATTTATTTGTTGCTATTAAAACAGTTTAATTATCTTTATAACTTGTTAATTTGTTCGCTTTGTTGATGTTATTTTTTTTTTCATTGTGTCCTCTGTGATTTTCTATAATGATGGAGTATAGTAACCTAATACCCCCTAACTTGTCAATATAGTAAATTATTGTGTTTACAATTACGACTAATCAAGATTTTTTAAGGTTATCAGGCTTGGGTTGTACGATTTTAGAAAAAGAAATTTTAAATACTAATTACTGACGCTATTACATAAGTAGACATCATGATTGAACAAAATATTATCAAACATAAATCGTTTTCACTAATTATTTAAAATCACTGATCATTTTCAATCAATTCGTATCAAGCTATATTTTACGAGGAATTGTTTCTTATAAAACATCACTAAACCGCTCTAGCGCCCGCTCCCAGCACGCTGGTTTCGAAAACGGGTTAGCGTCCCCGCTCCACTCCCGCTGCCGCACCGCTCCCGCTCCGCTGCCCGCTGAGTTCGAAAACGCGGCCTCAGAGTTGACATCGACACTGCGATCGAGCGACGTGCACTTGCAGATATTGCGAAGTTACTATGTCTTTGTTTTAGTTCTATCTATTAGATTGTTAAATCGATTTTACTAAGTAGAGGTTTTATTTTAAATCTTACACTAAATATTTCGTCTATAGCGTATATATGTGAAAAGGTTATGCAGTAAATGCAATTATTTAACTATTATTATCATTCAGAATATCAATCAAATTACCAATAGTAGGTATTTTATTTTTAAATGCACCGATGAACAAGTTGAAGAATTTATTATTCCTATGGCATGGCAGTCATTAATTAACTGTCGCTGTAATTACGTTTTTTATAGAAAAGTATTTTTTCCCCCAATATTAAACAACATTTTGATGGATATAATAATTTATACTAACATTGACATTGAATTTTCCATTCGATTAATTTAATTGAAATCGTTGGAGCGGTTTAGCCCTGGAAGCCACATAGACAGACAGACAGAGTTACTTTCGAATGTTCAATATTAGTATGGATGGATTCATAAAACAAAAATGACCAACTATACATTTTTTTAAGAAATTTACTGTGCGTATACTAAACTTATTTTCTAATATTATTCCCAGTATATATATAATATACTTGTAGCTACTACACTATTTAACGTTTGTACAGACACCGTCAAAATATTCATCAAGTTATAAAATCTAGACGAAACTTGTATAACTAAGAAACCCTGAGAATATACAAAATCTACGTTACGAGTGAAAATGGCTGAACGCTTTTATTTTATTGAAGATCAACAGATAATGACTAATAACAAGTTTACCTGATCAAGCAAAACCTATGTACCAGCATTTGAATGAAGTATCCAGAATATTTTACGCGGGGAATGCACAGTAAACCATTCAGACCATTCACTCAAAAATCGTAGTTCCAGTGGATGAATGCACCGAGCGACCGTATCTATACTGCCCGAAGTCTGTTTCGTCATAGGAATATTTTTGAAGTTTTGAAGAATCAAAGCGATTGCATAAAACGCATTCACTTGTGAAGTTTAAAACGAAAGTAGGTACGCAGAATTCACGAAAATACTTTATTTTACTTTTTTTGTCCAGTAAGGATATATATTTAATTACATGTATTTATGATTACATTTAAGATAAGGATATTTTTACTATATTTTGATAGGTTTCCATCAGGCAGAGTAGTCACAAAGCTATGCAATAGCTTATAAATAGTAGCACTATGTATAATTAATTTGAGGCCATTAATATTTATTTCTGAACATTTCTCATTCTGTAACAGTTGCCAAACAACAAACAAATCGTATGATACGGTGATATCATCTATTGTTAATCAGTCTTATTAAAATTTAACTGTTCTCACTAGACAACCTATTCATATTTGACCTTTATGTACATCATTAATGGTCTCAAGGGCTAGCCTAAGGTTTTTTCACAATGGCTTGCACATGAGCGTACGTTTAATACTGTAATGAACTTAAAGAACCACTTTCACACTTTAAGAAATACGATATCTCGATGGCCTGGTACCGGCCTGGGTGTGGCGTGTAAGATTCCATATCAAACAAGTTCAAACGGCTAATATTGTGTTTCGACCACGTGTCTTAGCGTTTAAAGACGTCATTCCCATACATTTGTTAGTTTTCTATTATCGTTTACGTTTGTAGAATATCAACTTGGCTAGGTAAGCAGATGAGATACAATAATAATAATTTTGGACATCTAACACACAACGCCATCTAGTCCCAAGCTAAGCAGAGATTGTGTTATGGGTACTAGACAAATGATATAAATACATAGATACTTTTTTTTGTAAATACATACATAGAAAACATATATATAAACAACAAAAACAAGAATATTTGCATAAAAGCATTTGATCCGACCCGGGAATCGAACCCGAGACCTCATGAATAGCAGTCGCATACGCTACCACTCGCCAACGAGGCAGTCAAATAATCAACATAACTTCTGCTAAATTCAGTCTCCCAAACCTCTCTAAGACAATAACTTGTACCGCGTGTTGTCTTGCTCAATAGAGCAAGGAAAGGTGTAGGAATGCATCCTAAAACATTATTAAATACTTACGTCATACAAAGCTGAAATTAAACCTATTCTGTGAGATGTCTCTACTACGTTCGATTGAAAATCATTCAATCGAAATTTACAGCGAGCTTCACAAATGTTATAAACTTGTGCACATGCGCCGTTGTGAGTGTTGATGTTCCATTTCATCAACATGGTTTTTTATTGACACAACACTCGAACTTTTTGCAATAAATTATTGGTAAACTTCCCATCTCACACAGTGGTATTTGATTAAGTTCTAAAATTTATGGTTGTAAATACTGTCGTAACGAAAAAAGTTTTATTATTGAATTCCAGACACTAATAATATATTATGTATATAAGACTAACCGACTGTTAACTATTAACGTTCACGGTAAATTACGGCTTAGCCGGAGGTCATGGCTTCGATTTCGATTTTCATTATCGCCTCGGAAAACCCCTTGCATACTTATTTAAAACTAGCCGACCCTTTATCTTTTATTTACATTTTTTAAAAAGACTTTTCCCGTTACCTATCTTTTATTTTTTTCTTACCAGCAAAAAAAGAATCAAATAAATCGGGAAGATTGAATTACAACTAAGTACATATTTTGACATGAAAGTTAAAATATGTACTTAGTTGTAATTCAATCTCCCCTCTCTCCAAGAAATCGTGCTGAATTTCGGGATAAACTCAATACGAACTCAAATCATGCCAAGTTTCATTTCAATGCATTCAGTAGTTTCAGCGTAATGTGCGGCCAAGATACAGACGGACAAAAAGACAGACAGACGGACAGACAGACAAAAATGAAACAAATTACAGTTTTGGCTTCAGTATCGATTATAGAGCCCTCCAACAAAAAAAATCAAAATATATTTATTGCACAGAATTGGATCTGTTACATTTTTATTACAAGTATATAGATAGATGAAAATCGTTGGAGCCATTTCCGAGATACAAATATACAACAATTGCTCGTTCCTTGAAACGAACAATTGTTTATTTAATACCTTGGTATTAAATAACCTTTGATATCATATAGCAAAGACGACCTAAACTTTTTACTAACAACGGACCTTGCATCGTTTAACCTAGATATGATCACCTTGCCTTTTGTGAAGTCCCTTTGTATTCTAGAGACATACACTCACATTTCCATAGTGATAACCTCGGCGTGATATGAACAAGCAACGTTCTATCCACATTTGAAAAGTTTTTTCTTATGAAATAGGCGGGTAAACGAGCAGACGTAATCGGCTGATGGTAAGCGACTCCCGCCACCCATGGACACCCGCAACACCAGAAGCATCACAAGTGCGTTGCCGGCCTTTTGGGGATGGGGGGGAGGTAGAGATAGGGGATTGGGGTAGTGGCCTCAGGTATCCTCACTGACTCGGTGAAACACAGCACAAGCACTATTTCACACCGGTTTTCTGTGAGGCCGTGGTATCACGGTCCAGCCTAGCCCATTCATGCCGAAGCGTGGCTCTCCACGATAAAAGTTTCCATTAAGTATTATTCAGATTAGTTAGTAACTTGTATAATACAAATGTTTAATAATTTTAAGTGCGAAACAAAAATAAGAAATATTATTTTGTTAATGTGGACTACTCCTAAAAAAATATGTTAGATACAATGAGAAACCAGAATATTCTACTTTTTTTCAGTGCATTTATGTCATTGTTACTATTTGTCTATTTACTTAATATATTTTCTTTTTCCCACTTAGTAATGTGTTCTTTAATTAAGCGATTCCTTTAAATACCTTATTAGTCGTTACTACTTTTAGTACTCATTCACATCATCCGTATTTTTTTGGCTGTCATGTCTATCGTCTTAACGAACATTAAAGTTCTACGAAAACATTATTTGTATGATTAATTTAGCATTACTATAAACACCTTAAACTCTTAGGTATGTGTACAAAGGAAAATACTAAAGTATGCCAACTTGAGTTTATATCATTTAAGTTGTCCTGACATCTCTTTACAGGGTCTGAACACTTTGACAAAACGGTGACGTTTTGTACTTGTGCAAATATTGTAAAGAACAGAGGATCTAAAGGCTCTCTGGGGATCTATTTGCGGGTCTTACACAGAGCCTGTGCAAACATACTTGCCCAGTATTTATGTAGGTAAATGTGTGCTGAAGCTTAGCGTTACGACCAGTTTTTATTCATGTAAATTAATAGGTTGATGTTGTTCCTTGTTTTATTTTACAAAGCGTAACATTTGGCAAAGTGGTAACATATTTTTTCGAGCCTTATTATCTTTGTGAAATCTAATAGTAAATGTTAGAACGGTTTTAAACATCTTTTAGTTCGACGCAGACATACATTACTTACTTATTTTCATTACTTTTTGTTTGGTTTTTTTTTTTAAAGACAACTCCCGCACTAGGAATAATCCTGTGTCGCGGGGGACTTTACAAACATACATGAAACTGACACAAATAACACCCAGACTCAGAACAACAATTTGTGGATCACACAAAGTGTTGTCCTACGTGGGATTTGAACCCACGACACTTGGCGAAGTAGGATATGGCGTGTAACCGTTAAACCACTAGGCCAAACGTGCAGTTCTTTTCGCGCTTAATTTATTGTTCTTATTCTTACTTTTTTTTTTTATTGAGACCGTGCATCACTTTATCTAAGTGTTACTTCTCCTTCTCTATAAAGATAGATATTGTAACATTCACAATATCCATTTATGATATTAGGATATTAGTTTAGATCACTCCAGCGAGATAGTTCTCCGGTCTTAAATTTATGTGGGTACTATTATGTTTTTAATAAATGAATACATATCAAAGAAATATTGACTTCGAGATATAGAAAAATCTTTCTTTTGTCTTTCTTTCTTATTATATTTTGGGTAGCATTCGTCATTAATTTTGTATTAGTTTCTGCTTACTTTTATCGAATGACAAAGAAACTATTTTTAAAAAGCTTTCCTTAAGCTTTCAACAACAATCATTCTGAACATAAAAGAAAATCAAAATCCACACAATACTTTTTATTTCTCTTTGATCAGTTTTGTCAACTATCTGTACTTGTGCATAGCAGATAATTAGCTGAATGAGTTTTTCAGGTTAGAGTTTTAGTGTGGGGTCATGATTTTGGAGAGATTAGAATTTGATAGAGTATATTATGAAATTATTTATGGAAATATTTCATGTGTATTTTATTTCATCGTCGTTATAAACGTTACCACAAAAAAAAAAACTTCGTTAAAAAAAACCGACTTCAAAAACTAAAAAGTATAAAATAACTTAATTTGTATGTGCGACCTATTCATAGGTTTGAAGTCAGTACCAAGCCAAATGTAATAGTAGGTACCACACTCGCTATATTTCGAGACGAACGTCAACGACGTCACCGACGCTTCGGTTGTTTTGTTCAACGCGACGAGCAGCTATCCCGCTCAAGGTCACGCGCGGCGAGTGTGGTACCTATTATTACATTTTGGCTTGGCACCGACTTCAAACCTATGAATAGGTAGCACATACAATTTAAGTTATTTTATACTTTTTAGTTTTTGAAGTCGGTTTTTTTAAACGAAGTTTTATTTTTATTTTTCGCTTTTTAGTCTTTCTCAAGTCTCTCATCATCATTTCATTTAAAATTTAATGATGACTACAGAATATGAAGGCATGCAGACAATTGCTCGTAACTTCATTGCAGGCGCTCACGTAAATTTGAGGGTTTCCTTCGATTTTCTTAGGATCCCATCATCAGATCCTGATATGGTGGCCATGGGACCACATGGGAAGCATACCCTTTCGAATACAAAAATAATTTTCTAAATCGGTCCACAATTGACGGAGTAATCGATGTACATACATTAAAAAAAAAACGATGAAATTGAGAACCTCCTCCTTTTGGAAGTCGGTTAAAAAAAAGATGAGTTACAACATTTTAAAACGTATCATATTATTATTATAATATATTACAATAAGATATGTAAGGTCTTATCGCTCACGAATTTCTTTTACAGGAGATATGGATATTTATACGGATATTATAGTAAATAATAATTATTGATATTATATAAGAGCGCAACGGCCCGTTAGCCTGGGCCGACCAAATGTGCTCTAACTCTCGGCACTACGATCGATGCTGCCCCACACACTGCTCAAGATAGAAACAGGTGGCGAGCTATCACTCGCAGAATAGCTCCAAATAGGAGTCATGACCATCAGAATTGAGGATAATGACACGAGGAGATGAGATCAGGATAAGAGCAGCACAGGACCGGTTATTGTCCAGAGTCTTTCGACTGAAATGAGTGATTGAAATGAATTATACCATGTGTCCCAAAATTCAACGATAAGCGGGCGCCAAAAGGTAGACCTGCTCATGAGTACATAAGGAAAAACAATAAAAAAAATATACCTAGTTTTTTTTTTAGTTACAAGAAAAATTTTGAATTTCTTTGAAAATTTACACCCTTCGTTTTTTTTTAAATTTATTTATTACGTAGTGGTGTCCATACTTTTTTTTTACAAGACCATGAGTCAAAGTACACTAAGAGTAAAAATATTTCAAAATTGTAGGGAACAAAATTATTTTGAACGTTTTTTGTGTAAAAACTGCGGGCAATTTGGTGTTTTTAAGAGTTGTGGTGAATAGTAGCAATATCATGAAAGGTATAAATTTTCAAAGAAATTCTAAATTTTTCTTGTAACTAAAAAAAAAACTAGGTATATTTTTTATTATTTTTCCTTATGTACTCATTAGCAGGTCTACCTTTAGGCGCCCGCTTATCGTTGAATTTTGGGACACCCTGTATATGTTAGTGCATAATTTAATTATGGAAAAAGCGTAACTAAGATTTATGTATAGTAGTAAAAGTGATTCAAACTTAAAGTGGCACTACTTATCGAAAATATTTCCTTGGAAAAGTATTATTGAAAAAGATTAAGCGGGTTGTTGGAAATGATAAAATCGATAAGAGTCGGCGGCGCCTGCAAGACTAATAGCAATTCCGAGAAACATTCGCCTTTAGCTACTTCTGCAATAGGTCCCGTGGCTTTTCATTGACATAAAATTCAAATACCTATTTGAATTTTGTAAGAGGACCTTTCCAACCAATCTGGTTGTAGAAATTTGAATTTACAATAACTTTCTAACCGACCTGACGTTCTAAATTTAAAATCAAATGTTTCTCTCTTTGTTGGTTTTTGATTTATTTTTCTTTGGACACCACAGATTTATTATTTTGAATGGCAGGTCTAAATTTAATATTAATAGCCGATCGCAGTTCACTGCTAGACTTGGTTCGAGCCTCGTCTACTCGCATCCAGCTCCTGCCAGCCGTCTTGCGCAAATCATCACTCCATGTGGCCTGTGGACGTCCTACACTACGTTTGCCCAGACGCGGTCTTCACTCGAGAATACGTTTCTGCGGCTAATATGCCACTTCAGTTTGCTAATACTGTGGGCTTGTTAAGTTGTTACCCATGTTAATATTATAAATTCAAAGCTAACTTTCTCTGTCTGTTTGTTACACTTTCACGGCTTAGTAGCTGAACTGATTTCAATTAAATTTAGCATGGGTTCTTGAGGAAGGACATAGGCTACTCTTTATCGCGATAACCGATATACTAAAAATTTCTGCAGGCAAAATCAAAGACTCAAATTCATCATCTCCAATTTTTTCCTCTTCATCACTTAAATCAGTTGAGTTGAGAATTATAATAGCCAAGGTCCTTTATATTCACCTATTAAAATTGAAAAATTCTAGGGAGCGCTTGTTCCTTCAGTTTCCGAAACTTGTTATACGTTTTGTCTCTCTTTTGACAATACATTATCCTTTTTAATTTAAAATGATTTATGCTAGTGAATAGATCACAGCAACAAACACATATACCAAGTAGATATACCTAATAGGGTAGTTGACACCTTATCAAATTAGTTACTTTTCATCACCCGTCAAAACTATAACTTAGGATGAAAAATGTACTAAATACAAACTTGTGATTTCACTGTTTTAGCAATATACAGTGTGTGCAACAAGAACGTGACCGGCATATTTTAAAATTTTGGAATGCAATTTATAAAAATAAATATTAGCCTGAATAGAAAAATTCTTTGCCTAAAATGCGTTGTAAAAAACATAAGTTTTCCCTCCAGTTTTCCTTGTTAAAAATATTCTTTTTTACAATGAGTGTCGCGTACGCTTCTCGATTTGAAACTGTATTTCTCTGTACTCATCCAAAAGGCCCCAAAATGTCCCGCGACTAGGCAGCCCATTATATGAAAAAGTCCAAGGCCTTGTGATTTTGCAGCTGTTTGCTAGGAATCCTTTATTATCACTTCGCTCTGGGCAAGAAAAGTTTAAGAAAAAGGTTTAATCATATAATTTGACACTATCAAAGGGCGTTTAGTTGTAAAGAGCGTGAAATATCGAAGCACTGTGAAGATAACTCTCCTTTCTGAAACGCATATTTAAAAAAGCTGCATTGGACGTGCGAAAACAAAGACCATGATTGGGACAAGATTTTTTTTTCTGATGAAGCTTCATTTTGGGCAACCGGTTACTCGACTCGAGCTTGGACTACGGCTGACAATAGACTGATGGTACCATCCGTGAAACACCCTTTAAAGGTGCATGTTTGAGGATGCTTCTCAAAAAAGGGTTTCGGAAATTTGCACTTGTTTACCGGTACTTTCCATGCTGAGAAGATGACGAAAATTTACGAAAAAGCATTATTGCCGTCGGGTAAGAAGATGTTTCCACACCAAAATTATTTCTGGATTCTGCAAGAGGATAACGATCCTAAACACCGAAGTAGGCTCTGCACCACTTGGAACGCGGAACGTGGCATTAACGTATTGGATTGGCCCTCACAGTCCCCTGATGCCAATCCAATTGAAAATGTTTGCGCATGGATGAAGCGGATGAACTAAGGGCAAAAAATGTAGTGAGCGTCGCTGACCTCACTCGTGAACTGAAGTCCGCGTGGAGGTCTTTACCTCGCAGCCATGCTGAAAAATTGGCGGAAAGTAAGCCGCGAAGATGCCAAGCGATTATGGATAATAATGGAGATTGGACACCGTATTAATACAAAGCATCAAACAGCAATAAAAGACTTAATTGATTACAATTTATCGTTTAATATTTCTAAGATTTTCAGTAAATATTGCCGGTCACGCTCATTTCGCACATAGTGTATTTCAATCTTTATTTGATTAAAATTTGTAATAGAAATGATAAGCTGTAATATTTATACACACATCAAAAGTGTCTAGGGATCAACATATGTGTCTAGGGATCAACATATATTTTTGCAATAACTTTTCTCCTGATTGATATTAATTAAAATTTTCTTTAAGGATTCATCAAATAAAGTGTTTTCGTTTGTCACAGTAACGATAAACCAAGTCACCTTTGCATTAATAAAGAAATTTGCCATTTTCCTAATAAAGGGATTTTTGACATTTGAACCACTAACATTAAAGTTCGAAAAAAAGACTGATTTAACAGTTTTCTTTAAAATTTTATTAGGTAACTTAAACAATTAATAATCCGTGTTTCTACCGTGAACACTAACAACACAAGAATCGGTTTGGCATACTCAAAATGAGTTCATCCAAATCACGCTGTGGAATGGCCGCCCATGTTCGTTGCAACAACAAAAAAAGGTCTTCTTGCGACTGGATACCCTCCATATTCGGCAGAGCTCTTCTCTGTAGCATATCCCATGCATGCTCAATCGGGTTCAAGTCTGGCGACTGAGCAGGCCAGGGCCAAAGCCACATCTCAATCTCAAGAAATCCGCATAAAAATGCTTGATCCCTAGACACTTTTGATGTGTGTATTTTCCGAGATGTTTTGTAATATTCGTTTTAAGGAAGGAGACATATATCATGTATTTATTTACGATACAGTCAACTACCCTATTCTATTATCTTGTAATAATTTTAAAAGCTTTATTTAGATCCAAACTGGAGCTTATGCAATGGCTTCTGTAGGGCCTTAAGGTAAGACCCAGACCTTTACACACTTAAGTGTGTTACTAAGAGCCCCCGCAGACTACAAACTCTTTAATCGGTAGTTTGGTTGGTTTCATAATCAGTATAAATATGTACAGAAGTGCGCACATTACAACGATTCGGTATCGGCCGACAAATAAGCCAAAAGCCAACCCGATCAAACTATCGGCCGATTAAAAAGTTTGAAGTCTGCGGGGGCTCTAAGGAAACAAAATACGCAGGCAGGACAACATCATTGCAAAGAGAAAGAAAACTTGAAACAAACGCCATGTAGACATCCGTATTATATTATTTATTTATTTACACTTTTACTCAAATACCAGATACCAGTTTGTCGATAGAAATTTATCAAATTATCGACATTGCCTTAGCCCTAGTATCACTTTTAGAACGTAGGTTTTAGGTATTTTTATATCATGGGTTTTAGCATGTAGCTGACAGGCTGTGCGCGCACAATCGTCAAGCCAGTCGTTTTTGTTTTACATGTCATCACACTAACATTATAAAGGCGAAAGTTTGTGAGTTTGTTTCTTCTTCACGCAAAAACCACGTAACGAATTTGGATGAAACTTTACAGTAATACATCATCATCATCATCTTATACATCAGAATAACACATAGGCTACTATTTGCCGCGATAACCCACATACGTGCGGGCGGAGCCGCGACAAAAATAAAAGTTCAATCACGACATTATAGCTGCATATTTTAATTTATTTCTTGAGCTCTATTTTGTGGTCCATATGCTTGTGCTTCAATTAAAAATTATCATCAATTACTACTACTGTCCTCGTACGTGCATGTGAGGCATTGTAGCAAACAGTATTGTTGAAGCAGGCAATCTAATTATTTACCACAAGTAAGTCATTTAAATTACCAACGCTGCATACCCTATAGCTATATCAACCCATCTGGTCAATGTGGTATTGCAGGCCAAAATTTCCTTTCTAAGGAGAGATCTATGTCGAGCATTGGACTGTTAAAGGTTGTTGATAGAATGTACTTGGTGATTTTTGAAGGGAAGGAAAATACGTCTAAAAGTAAAAAGCAACGAATAAAAATTAACCTCTTGTAAATGGACGACTCGTATTTAAAACCATAAACTTATAACTTAAAATTTGTTTGGCTTTTTGGATTTCGTCGTTTAGTTTAGTGGTTTTAGTTAACAGTGATTTAGTCTTATTTGACGTGGTGACTATACAAAATGTAAGAGGGTTTTTTAAGAAAATATTAAAACAAAATGATAGATATAAAAGTAGTAAAACACTTAAAAATTCAAAATATCAAAGGGACCTTTACACTTTGGACAGTGAATGTCAGTAATAATCTTTGAAAATAAACCTGTATAAAACTATAATAAGGTTATATTATTACCGCTACGACAGCACACAGAGGTCGCCCTAGCTTCAGAGAAGGAGCCCGATTTAACATATCCAATCATGCTGAAAGATTATGCAAAGGTCTCACGTCGGTATGGAAACGTCGCGGTCGCCCACTATAGCCACTATTTTATATTTCGAGGTGACCATAAATGATAATAAAAGGATATTCTCGGGTTTATCAGAGAAATTCACAGATTGGCATGTAGGTATTTATTATATTCCGACCTACATAGTTCTAAAAATAAAATTAGGCTAATTATATGTTATTGAGTGTATACCGCGCCTTGGCAATCGTAGTGTAGGACGTCCACAGGCCAGGTGGAGTGATGATCTATGGATGACGACTGGGAGAAGTTGGATACGAAAAACAGATCGAATAAAATGGCGTGCGATTGGAGAAGCCTATTTCCAGTAGTAGACTGCGATAAGCTAATGATGTATTTCAAGTGTTTTTGTTTTCAACTAACTGGTGGCGTAGTGGCAGCGTAAGCAACTGCTATGCTTGAGATTTTTTTTTTGTTTTTAGATGTCCGATTTTTTAATTTTTAATACTGTTGTCTATAATAATTTTGTCATGCTTCAGAACTCGCAGATGAAATATAAGAATACTCTATTACAGCAAGATCATTGCAGCTGGCTTTAGATGAAAGTACTTTTGTTTTATATTAAAAAATAAATAAATTGGGTACGTATAAGATAGATACAAAATAAGAGACTATTATCTCTTTGAATATTGCAACGCGTTCATCACAACTCAAAACGATTAACAACAAGTGCTCCTCTAAATTTGCAGATAATATGTCTCCTTAGAAGATGCAATCAATTTTCATGTTAAATTTATGAATGAAAGTATACGAAATATGATTACGAGGACGATGATTTAGCTAGATTGAATGCGAGTTCTCAGAGCTCTAATTAATTATCCTCTCTGTAAATGTAGCCTTTCGTATCATTAATCCACCAGCAAGCATTATCTTGTCTTTTAAATATTTATTTTTATAAGACAACTAGAATAAAGTACTAGGAATATTCCTGTGTCGCTGGGGATTTTACAAACATACTTAAAACGGACACAAGGAATATTCAGACTCAGAACAACAATTGAGGGATCTTGTAAAGTGTTCTCCATGTGGAGTTCAAACCCACAACGCTCAGAGTAGTAGAAAACTACTAATTTCTCCTTGCTGTCGAATAATCTATATCTATACTAATATTATAAACGCGAAAGTTTGTAAGTATGTATGCATGGATGGATGTTTGTAACTATTTAACGCAAAAACTACTGAACAGATTTGGATGAAATTTGGTCATCCAGGTATACCGTATTTATACTCGACTACGGCGAAGTCAAAAGGAAGGAATAGTTTGGCTGTCTATGTTGATACAAACCTATACCACAGAATAAATAATAGTACTTACGTACAGAAGTGACTGTCGAACAAAAGTCAAGTTTAGGCATAAAAATTTTCAACTCTGTGACCTCGCAAGCGACTACCTACAAACATAATAATTAGTTCGTTTCGTAGTCATTTTTCGCAGTAAGTACACGTAATATTCAACTTGTTTACGTACGACGCGAGCGGCTAGCGTGCGCAGCGTGCGAGCCGTGCGCCGAGTGGCAACCATTGCCTAGTAGTCCTTCTCGGAAGGCGCTCGGCGGGACATACCTTAACTGAGAAGTGAAACCCGCCTGCCTATACCTACCACTATAGCGCCTATTCTGAACCGATTTTAATGGATGAGGTGTGAATGGATTTATGGAATTGTAACAATGACTCGCCTGGGTGACAGAGGTTATATAAATTTTACTAAAACTTTTGACGTAGTCGGGTTATATTTCAAATACATTTTTGAATTAAAATCACTTGTACTTATTCCATTATTTTATTTTTGTTTACACCTGACCGGTTTCGCCTTATGGCATGCCATGCAATAAGTACAAGTGATTTTAATTCAAAAATGTATTATTACAAGTTCCATCAAGTGCCGACAATCGAGAGTATAAATTATATTTCAAACTTCTTCTTGTGCATATAAAGACTTTATAAAAAGAGAGACTTAGAGAAAAACTACTATCTACTTGTAAAACTGCTTAGTGTGGTAGATATGAAGGAAGTTCTAGTATTATCGTTTTAAAAACTCTTTGTGATACAGACATTTCAATGTACTATATTATACTGTAGTATAGTCCAATATTGTATATTTTCATGTACTAATAGTTATATTCCTTTGACTGCACGCTTGACCCTATGGTTTAAGCGGTCGCCACGCCGCTTTCTACGACGTCAAAGGTTGTGGGCTCAAATTCCATATGGGACAGCACTATGTGTTTTCTTTAAAAAAATTTATGGCATAAGTGGTAAACGAGCAGACGTATCACCTGATGGTAAGCGATTACCGCCGCCCATAGACACCCGCAAGACCAGAGGCATCACAAGTGCGTTGCCGACTTTTGTGGGATGGGGAAAGGGATGTGGGGAGGGGAATGGGATGTGGGGAGGGGTATGGGCCTCCGGTATCCTCACTCACTCGGTGAAACACAGCGCAAGCGCTATTTCACACCGGTTTTCTGTGAGGTCGTGGTATCACTCCGGTCGAGCCGGCCCATTCATGCCGAAGCGTGGCTCTCCCACGGTAAATTTAATTTTAGTTTAATTATAAGCATGTTACAATAGAACAAATTAATGTTTGTCAAGTGTCTTAAATAACTAAAGAATTAGAATTTGCATTTTAATAAAAATAAAAACAATATTACGCGATCGTTTTAAATTATAGTAATGGTCGTCTGGGTTGGAAATCAACCATAACTCATTGTGTTTATTATAACTTTTTAACCGACTTCAAAAAAGGAGGAGGTTTCTCAATTCGACCGTATTTTTTTATATGTGTTCGCAGATAACTTCGTCATTTATGTACCAATTTTGATGATTCTTTTTAGTTTTTTCCACTCTTACTCCATTTTTTTTTATTATACAAGATTTGTATTAAACATGCACACAGTAAAAGAAAGTCAATTTAACGACAAATCTTCTTGTATTTGTGCTTTCATTACTACGTTTAAACTAAATGTAGTGAGACAATTTTTAAATTAAAGTTACAATTGAATAAAGTTTAATGTTTCTATCATGAATTACGGTGGTACCGCAAACGGTGGTAAATGGTAACTTAGTGAGGTAAATGCGCGAATTTTCTGGTTGAGAAATGTGTTAAAGTGTAATTAATTCGGAAATGGGATTGGCATACGTTAAGAATGTGCGCCAATTAGCAGTACAAATGAGTGTTCATGAATGATTTTTTCGTTTCAATAGCAGTGGCGTAGCTAGGTAACCAAGGGCCCTGGGGCAAATAAAAAATAGGGCCCCAGTACTATCTAAACTGGTTAGTTTTTATCAAGTAAAAATATTAAATACTTTAAAAATGCTAAGCTACTTTATCATTAGCACTTTTTCGTGCACTGTGGGGTAGGTAATAAAAATTTTTAATAGTAACGACATAAACTACAATTAATACTTGATTTAGGTATTGAGCAATAAAACGAAATAGAAAAGATTAAAGAGTTTATTTTATAAAGATCAGACCTATCAACTGGCTAAATAACAATTATATTTACAATCTTTTCCTAGCTTTAGCTTCCTAGTTCTCGTAATAGTATCAATGACTTCTGTTAAATCCAGGCTTGATGCGGTTTTGTATTGAATTGCTATCAGCGATAAATTTCGGAGTTGAGTTTGGCCACTCACATTTTTTTTTTTTTTTTGTAATTTTGTTATTTGCTAAATGACCTTTCAGCTGCCGCAGAAGTGACAAGTATTGTAAAGAACAATAACATTGCTGTAAATACTTCCATTAAGTCGCATTCTAGCACTCCATGTTTGCTCATTGTTTTCTTACATAATTGGTGAACAGTCCATGCTTGAGGTAAATTAGGTAAAACTAGGTGGTAAATGTTGAGAAGCAGAAGCAGGCCAGGGTGGTGGTCCAAGCTCTATAAAGTGTTCGCGCCCTTTTTTAAATAAAATAGGAGTATCAGGGTTATTACACAGGAGGGGGCCCTCTACACACCGTAGGTGGCCCAAGGTACGTCGGGGCACCGGGGATTTCTTTTCGTGGGTGCACCTGGTTCCATGAATTCTAGTAGAAGAGACGGTGTGCAGTTTTTATTCGGTTCGAGTTCGACATAGCCAGCAGTCGTCGGTATCGGAGGCGAATTCCACACAAAAAAAATCCCGAGGCGATTTTCCAACACTGCAGTATGTGCACCACATTATTTGAGTCACTATCAATAAAAATGTATTGTCCAGAAGTACTTGCAGAAGGCTGACTAAAAAACTTGTCAACTTTGGGCAATTTTTGTTTACTATCATCTCTTTCGTGACGCTGTTTGCGTTTACATGCACCACTGGGTTTTTTTGTGGAATAGGGGGCAAACGAGCGTACGTATCGCCTGATGGTAAGCGATTACCGCCGTCTCTGGACACCCGTAACATCAGATGCGTCACAAGTGCGTTGCCGGCCTTTGGGGGATAAGGAGGGGTTGGGGTATGGGCCTCCGGTATACTCACTCACTCGGTGAATCACAGTGCAAGCGCTGTTTCACACCGGTTTTCTTCTAGGGTTTCTTCTTTTTGTTCATAATTTTAGTTATATTGAAGCATTATTTATATTAGAAAGTGCTTGAGTACTCACTGTTTACTGACGACATTAAAAGGAAGAAGAAATCGATAGATTTGACATGATTTACTGACGAAAAGGACATATGAGTGGTTCTAAAATCAAACTTTTAACCGTTCTCGAAAAAAATAATCTTGAGTCGAATTCATAATAATACGTATATCGATGAATAATAAAACGCACATACCGCTATCCGACAAGTGGACAACACACACCACGTAATGTATTTAGGATAATTCCCTAGGTATTACTTTCGAATTTTTCTCAACAGAGTTGCAATGATTAAAGTCGGTTTGCAACCTGTCATATTAATTTTGAAAATCGGAGAAATTATTGGAAGTTCAGTCCGATTGAAATTTTCTGGTAAGGGTTCGAGGGCCCCCTGAGCTTGAGGGCCCTGGGGCACTGCACCGCCTAGCCCCTAGGTAGCTACGCCACCGTTCAATAAAAATATGTGTCAATTTTATGGCTTTTTACAAAAGCATTTATGTGTAGGATGTCCTGTTCATATACATATTTAGAATGAATTATATATAGATTGTTTTTTTTTTTTAAATTTGTATCGCAGAGATTTTTTCTCAAACTAGCTTAGAGTCGGATTTAAGTCTATGCTACTTTGATTTCATACACAGAGTGACTGCTATTAGACTTTCACAACCTAAATAGGTTGTGTTGTGAAATACACACAACACAACGAATGCGCAATGATGCAGAAGCGTCTCACTAGGCCGTCATGGTGTGGGTCACCATGCTGCACTGTTGCATTGTCTGTATTTGCAATGAGTATAGTGACCACCACTTTTGGATTCTGCTTATACTTGGATATCGAAGTTCTGTAGAAAGACCGTTGTCAGATTTCTTAAGGCTCTATCTACCTGTTAAAATTGCCTAAGTTGTTCGTATGGAAACCGAGACCAACGGTTCTTGAGCGTAGACCGTGTCTGGGCAAACGTAGTATAAGACGTCCACAAGCCAGTTAGAGATATAATTTATACAAAATGGCTGGCAGAAGCTGGATGCGAGAAGCTGAGAATCGAACCAAGTAGCGTGCAATTGAAGAGGCCCACATCCAGCAATGGTTTGTGATAGGCCGATAATAAAGTTAATAGATAGAAACGGTGGGGGCGCGATGAGTAAATACGTTGAAATAGTAAATGCATGGTCAGCTAATGTATGCTAATGTAACACGTCGCGATTTGGGATCCGCAGTCAGTCCGCTCCACCGATACGCAATGTACGTTAATTAAAGAACACGCGATATATTTCCGTTATACTTAAATGGATCTCTTTTATTGATTATTCCACAATTAGACAAAGAATCAGCCTTAAACAGTCCAATGCTGGACATAGGCCTCTCCATAGAAAAGAGGATTTAAGATAGATATAAGATATTCGACGCGAAAAATTTGCATCTTTGCAAAGGGGGCTGGCTTAAGAGAGTTGTTTAACTTTGTAATGTGTTAACATATCTCGTTTATCATTTAACCCTGAATCACTAGCAAAATACTTATATTAAACGGTATAAGACAGTTTAATAAGCGTAGGAGTTGGTATAATAGTTGCTTCAATATTAGTTACTCGCTCAATAATTTCTTCTTAAGATGATCGTTAGGGATTCCCTGAAGAGAGATATAAATGTGTCAAACATAATTTATCATCGTTAATTATTACTCCCCACGGTTCGCGAAAAGAACTCTTATTAATAGATAATACTTTACTTGGAAACATTTATTATAATTGAAATAGGCACGGTATTTAGAACTTTCTCGATACGATATCGCAAATGTAAGGTACTTATACTCCTTAATAATAAATTAAAAAGCAATTTGTCATCCTTAAATATAAGAAGTTTATTTACTTTTCCATCAATATTCAATTGAAATATGTCCGCTTTCGAAGTAATAAAAAAGGTTTGCTTTTCTTGAGCCACAATTGTTTAGATCTTTTTATTAATCATTGAAATATACTGACCCACGTTTTCTATCTAATATAATAACGGACGAAGATCGTACTTATAGGTTTG
Source organism: Diaphora mendica (assembly GCA_949125395.1). Taxonomy (NCBI): domain Eukaryota; kingdom Metazoa; phylum Arthropoda; class Insecta; order Lepidoptera; family Erebidae; genus Diaphora; species Diaphora mendica. Next base: position 10,778,957 of record OX421331.1, read on the forward strand.
TATGAAAGAAAATTATACTCTCAAATATCATATTTTCTCATTTTCTTTTATCCTTCGAGTGTACCCACTGAACTTTGTTTTTGTTAAGCGGAGCTACAAAACCAAAGTTCGGCGGACCTCCAGAACCCAAGTAAAAGGCGATATCGTTGTTCTGCAGTAAGTCTTGGTAGACTTTTGAGAGTTCAACTACCCGTACCCGTACGTATTCATATTGGACCGACAGCTTAACGTGCTTTCCTTGAGATCTTGATGTCTGGTCACCTGTCCATAGACTTTTTTGCAATATGTTAATCTAATCGGTTACTATTGTTATGTTCAATTCGTGGGAGCAATTTTTCACACTTGAACTCGTATTCTAACAATTTGTATGGAGAGCGAGGGGAGAATGGAGAAAAAATTATTCATGTTGGTATGTTTCAGTAATAAAATAAACTTTTGCTTATCTAATAATCTTTGTGCATACTTCTAAAAGTATTTATATCCATACTAATATTAAAAAAACCGGCCAAGTGCGAGTCAGACTCGCGCACCAATGGTTCAGCACAAACTTGTAGGCATATTATATGATGTAACTAAAAAAATATGCTTTCCGCAATTTTTCCTTTATCTGTGCTGTAAGACATTGCTTCGTACCAAATTTCAAGATTCTGAGTTCACGGGAAGTACCCTGTAGGTTTTGATTCCCTTGCAGGTGTCGAAAATTTGCAGTATAAACAGCTGTATCTTCTGATTGTGTTGGCTTAGAAGTTTGATTTTTTCACAGCTACAAGGGACGGTAGTCTTGAGTATTTGGTATGAATTGCTTGATACCTTTACGCTTTCCTGAGAAACAGGATCTTGACAGACAGACAGACGGACAACAAAGTGATCCTTAAGGGTACTGTTTTTTCCCTTTGAGGTACGGAACCTGAAAAAGAGGTAAGGCGGTAGGGATAAACTCTGCATGTAATAAACCGATTTTGAAAATGTCACCATGAAATTATTACTGCGAAATCCGACAACATGCGGGCTGAGCTGCGGCTAGTTGAATATAAAAACATACCTGCATATATATGGTTGTGCAGGAGTGAAATTTATGTGATGGGGATGTAAGATTTGCCGCTTGGAACGATGGCGCGAAACTGTGGGTGGCATTAGTTCAAATAATGTCTTCGCCTCTAGTTCTACCTAAAAGTAGGTCCCTATATTATCTTCTTTTTGATTATGATAATATTTTCTGTAATCTCAATTTTAAAGGAATTACCGAGGTCATTCGGATGTTTAGCTTTTCTCAAGAATTACACGTTTTCTTAAGACAAAACGATAGAGGTAGCGGTAGATAGAAAAAAGAATTTTGTAATACCTACGTATTCCAAAGCCCTTAATATACTGTTTGTTAATTCATGAAGCAAATCATCATCTTCCTAGCCTTTATTATTTCCAAGATTTGGGGTCGGCTACCAGTTCAACCGGTTTTATCTGAATATCAGTATTCGCACGGAGCGACTGCGTCGGACCTCCGTAACCCTGAGGGTGAACTGAATTCGAAGGTACCTACCTGTTGTCAATATATTTTAGGGCACTGACTTCCCAAAAATAAAAGATTACCATAAAAGTTCGTGTCAACCGGGACCGATGGTTCAACGTGGTCTTCGAGGCACGGGCTTGTAACACCGCCAAATTCCCACTCTCCGGACTGCCACTAAGAATTTATTGTAAGAAAAACCCAACAACACTTTTGACCCGACCCGGGCATCAAACCCGAGACTTTTTCAACGGCAGTTGCAGAAACAGTCGTTCTACTTTAACATAAATAAAACAATAAATAAATGAGGAAAAGGAAAAAGAAAGTTGCTTCACAAAAATTGGCATCGAATATAAATTTCTCAATATTTTTTGTTAACATGGCTATGCATATTAATGAAATATTCAAGTTGTTGTCTAGATCTCGAAGAAGTCACTGAACGTTAACAGCTGACGTTGCATACTAAATCTTGATATCAACTTTAAACTTGTAAAAACTTGATTTAAAAATACAACTGCATTGTTTGTACGCAATACTTCAGTTGTACACTTGAACGCTGAATCACGACTCTAATAGCTAAATACGTTTTATCCTAAAAAGTTCGTAAATTGCGTTGTATCGCATTGCATTAGTAATTATTTTGATAATAACCAGCTCTCATAACCAGCCTCTCGAAACCAACCGTTCATAACCTGATTCTGGGGTTCTGGACTCAAAGGGTGACAGCAGTTTTGTGACTTTTAAGTTGCAGATTGCAGGTGTTCAAGGCCTAGTGTTAGTTAATTCCATATCTATTCGATACGTCAAGATTGGCTCACGCTGTCATTTTCACCAATCGCAAAGCCGAACGTGTTTGCCATCGGGAGCGAATCGATTTCAATAGGTATACAAATAAATAAAATTGAAGCGTCTGTAGAATGAAATTAACAATTTTTTACTAAACGCATATGAAAGTATATACGGTAGGTACCAACAACAATATTTTCATTTTTTTTATCTATGGCCCGCCAAAATGACTCTACCTTGCCTGATGGAAAGCATAAGCAAAATCCAAGAGTAGTGGTCACCATACAAATTGCGAATACAGGCAATGCTGCATGGCGACCCACACCATGGTGGCCTAGTGATGCTTCTGCATCTTTTAGTCTAGTCAACAAGTATGGAACTTGTTGACTAGACTATTTGGGCCTCCGGTCTCGCTCTCATCAACGATACCCGACAGCACGAACGAACGCTGTCATTTTACATTGATTTTCTGTGCGAGGGTAGTACCGCCCCGGTCGAGCCGGCCCGTTCGTGCTGAAATCAGCGTGGCTCTACTCCCTTTGGTTTTATTTTGGTGAAGGCTAACCGCGATTGTTTTGGTAAAGGTACAACAGCGGGGCTCAGCTAGTTTGAAATGAACTCACACCAGGACCTGTCTGTCTATTCACACCCTATACCGTGCAAATACTGTAATTTTGTTTCCAATTGTTTTGAAAAGAGGCAGACAATATTGAACACGTGCCTAAGTATTGAGTGTGAGGTGAACCAAAGAGTGACGTCATAACTTGTTACGTTATTTCGACGTTATTTCCACGAAAGTTGTACCAAAGCTATTGTTATGTTATTCAATGAAAGGATATTAATTTGGTTTGACAGGGAACTATATACATATATTTTTATCTACATCGATAAATTATCACAACGTGGTAATCTCAGGATTTACTGGCTCGCTTTGTTTTTATGGAAGTTAGATAAACTGTCTATGAAGGTGACAGACACAGATATGTATTGTGAAGTTGTAGCCTTCAACTGAAGCCAGTCTGGTGAAATATTTATGCTGATTAATGTAAATGCGAATATAAGTTTGTTTGTCATGCTTTTTTTTAAAATTCTTTCGCCAATGGAATCCTACATTATCAGCAATAGCATAGACTATTTTTACCGCTGCTTGTAAGTTAAATATTTTATCGTCTCTATTGCGGTCAAACCTACCTTTTTTTTTTTTTTTATGTAATGCCCACCAAAATGACTCTACTCTGCCTGATGGAAAGCATAAGCAGAATCCAAGAGCGGTGGCCACCATAATCATTGCGAATGCAGACAATGCAGCATGGCGAACCACACCATGGCGGCCTAGTGATGCTTCTGCATCTTTTAGTCTAGTCAACAAGGATGGAACGTTTACAAAGACGGAGCAGTAGCAGATTAAAAAAAAATCGACCCAGAGCCGGACTCGCGCGGGACTGGTTTCATACTATTATATACATACTCATTTCAATCTTTTACCTGTTGCCGTTATATTTCTCGAAAAAAAAAACGCATTTGTTGTATAGGAGTCCCCAATATATTTTATTTTATTTTATTTTGTATGTATAAGGGCAACAGAAATACATCTGCAAAAATTTCAACTGTCTAGCTCTCACTGTTCACGAGACCTGGTGACAGACAGACGGACGGACGGTCGGACGGAGGACAGACAGACGAACAGCGGAGTCTTAGTAAAAAGGTCCCGTTTTACTCTTTGGGTACGGAACCCTGAAAATTAGGTATATTCTCAATATATTGCACAAGATGTTGTTCGGTGTTGTTATTTTAACATGTACATAAGTTAGTATAGTTTTTACTAATAAGGTTATTAGTACTCGAGCCAAAACTATCTGGAACTTTTCCATTACATGTGTTTATTAGACTTCTTAGTAAGTATACCTACATATTTCTTGATTGGCTTATATTATAATCACTGCGAACTACTCTTGTCTGCTAAGATTTTGGTGTTAAGTGATATTTCGTGTACTAAGACTATATTCGGCAGTTTTTGTTTCGATATTATTGAGATTTAAGTGCTGCTCGTGTTGTAATAGAAAGAATTAGGTTATAATTATGTCAATGAACTTATGGCTGAATGAAAATATTATTATGTTGTGTTCTGTGTTCTATACTTTTGTTTATAAAGTATAAACTCATATTTTTAAAAATATGAGATATGTGCTTGTTGTGATTAGTTACTTAAATGAAGGGACACTTGGATATATTTGTATCCGTTTGAGTCCAATTATTGTGCTTGCTTATGTAACACAATTATATGTTTACATAAATATAAAACTAAGCTCAAACATTTAACCATAACATATAAGTGTACATATGTACTAATCACATTGCTTCAAATAATATATCTGCAACGGTGTCTACTGAGAGCATTCCCAGAAGACTGACAACGTGAGACACGTACTTAAACGAAAAAGTAACAGACATAAATACATTCATCTTACAGTCTACACGATATATGTTGAATTATTTAATACTAATCAAAATTTTATGCCGAGACTTTACCAATACTATGCAATAGGATTGTGGTTACCTTAGGTTTTGTATCAGAATGCCGGCGCCTCCATAGAGGTCAACTCGGTCCTCGTGCCGGTTCGGGCCCAGATGAGGTATCTGGGCCTGATCCTCGACGGTAGGTGGCTCTTCGACGAGCACTTACGACAGCTTGTTCCAAAGCTGGTCGACGCTGCCTCCGCCCTTGGGCGACTTTTGCCCAATTTGGGTGGAGCCAGCGTCGCAACACGACACCTCTACACGGGGGTGGTCCGGTCGATGGCGCTGTATGGTGCACCGGTGTGGGTGGCGGCTCTGACTGTCCTAAATAAGGCCCGCCTCTGGCGGCCTCAGAGGGTATTGGCAGTCAGAGCCATACGCGGATACCGCACGGTGTCGACCGAGGCGGCGTGCGCCTTGGTCGGAGCACCCCCGTGGGATTTGGAGGCGGAAGTGCTCGCCGAAGTTTATCGACGGGTGGCTGGATATCGGGCGGAGTATGGCTATCGCCATCCGCCCGAAGAGGTACGCGAATGGCGTGAAGCCGCTCGTCGAGCCACTATGGACAGTTGGTCGTTCCGGCTGGAGACTCCACGCGCTGGCTTTGCCGCCGTGGAGGCTCTCCAGCCGGTCACCCTCGAGTGGGCAGGGCGGCAGCACGGGACCCTTTCCTTCCGACTGACGCAGGTCCTTTCCGAGCACGGTTGCTTCGGGAAGTACCTGTACTCGGTCGCTAGGAGGGAATTGGGTCCCGCCTGCCACCACTGCGACTGCAGTGAGGACTCGGCCCAGCATACGCTGGCGGTTTGCTCTGCTTGGGCGCCGCAGCGTCGGGCCCTCACTGCAGTCATCGGAGGAGATCTCTCGCTACCGGCCATCATACGCTCCATGGCCGGTAGCGATAGCAGTTTTACCGCGGTCGCAACCTTCTGCGAAGATGTAATCTCGCAGAAGGAGGTGGCGGAGGAGGCCCGGGAGGATGATATCCACTCGGACCCAACCCGCCGCCGGCGAACCGGGCGGCGGAGGCGCGCCTACCAGCGCCTCATGCTGCCCTGAGTGTGGCCGCGGATGGTCGGGACGGGTTTTCCCCTCCATCCGCTCTAGTGGCCACCCGCGAGGGGGCGACGTACGCGTGTGCCGTACGTCGCCTAATTGAGAGTCTACTAGCAGACGGTGCCCGGTTCTGTGCGGGCAGGCGCTGGGAGGGGTCCGGATGTGTTAATAACTGCAGTTCCCGGACTCCTCCCTACACAGGCACAGAGTGGCACACCGTGTGGTTTTAGTCGGTTCGAGTCCGACACACCGCCCCGCCGCAAACCCCGGTGGGGTGACGGTCTGAGGGGATTTCCACACGTTAAAAAAAAAAGGTTTTGTATCAGAAAGTGAATTTGAGAAACACCCTGAGTTTTCACATACAAAGCATGGAGTATACCAACGCTGTTCTTGAGCGATATAAATTTTAAACCCTCACTTTGCACAATTACGGAATGAATTTTCGAAAACCTTCGTATTATTAATCTGCCACCACACTAAGAAAGTAGTGTGGTGGCAGATTAACAATACGAAGTGGCACTCCCATTCATATTGTCGGTGTCGAAAAGAGCCGAACAAGGGATCAATCTCTGCAGAATAACAGAACTGCAAAAAGAAAGATAACTTGGCAGAAAACCCATACCAACCCGTCTATCCAGTAAAAGTAGGTTAGTAGGATTAACGCGATCACTTATTAAAAGGTATTACATACCTCTGATTTGCCTGACGTTTCGACCAGGTTGCACTGGCCGTGGTCACAGGCTGACTGGCTCAGCAGCGCACGCCCTCCGTCGTCGAATCCGTGAGGTGAAGGTTCTTCGTCCACCCGCCCATATCCGATATTATTGATAAATTTGTTTCGCCATGTACCGTCGCATACCACACTAATAGTGTCCCTATTCTGTAAGCAAACCGATGTGTTCCTATTCTGGTGTTTATCCGACTGCACAGAAAAGCGAGATGGTATGTTTTTTAACACTGGATTCCACGCTGTAGATAATTTTTCGTCACTTTTACTCAAGAGTTGTACGTGAAGCGAAAAACATAAAACTTTAAATCGGGAAGATGGTTTTAAATTATCTACAGCGTGGAATCCAGTGTTAAAAAACATACCACCTCGCTTTTCTGCGCAGTCGGATAAACACCAGGTTAGTAGGTCTGCTAAAGTAGGTTTGAACCTGCCTTCTAAGGCCTATGTCAAGTAGTGGATATGTTGGTGATGATAATGTTGATGATTAAGTAAAAGGTAGAAGTGACTTTACTTTTTCATCTTACGTTTTTTTCAGAAAGTTTAATAATTTAACTTTGTTTTGTTTACCAGATCCGTGGTGCGTATTTTTCTTTCTCAATAGCGGAAAATTACTGGAAATGGCTTTGTTTCCTGATGCGTTAATTTTATTCCTTGTGATATTTTTTGTATAAAACTTTTAGAAAATCCGCACAATTCTTGAGCGAGCTTACATAAAATTATTGCAGTCAATGAAACGTCATAAAGCCTGCAAGCTTTGATATATAACCCATTTTAACCAGTTTGCGGTCACAAAGATCGCTTTCGGAGTAAATATGTTATCGTATATGATTTATTCACGTGAATTTTATATTAATGTTCAATTTTAGATGTTGGGTATAAGCTGTATTCTTTCTATTTAAAGAAAACATTTTGGCTCGCTACACAAGTTTGGGTATCTGTGTGTGTAGTGAGCAGTTGATATAAATAAATAAATTTTAGAAAAATATTCAAACAGTCATAGGAGATAGGAAACACGTTTTTTATACCAGAGACAATACCTATTCTAGTCTTTAACTCCACATATACTGCCATCTGACGAGCCTTATTCCAAAGCAGTTGTAGCCCATGCTACGATAATCAAACTACCGACGCAGCTACTAATATATTTCAAAATAAGTTTTTTTTTTTGGACATCTAACACACAACGCCATCTAGTCCCACGCTAAGCAGAGCTTGTGTTATGGGTACTAGACAACTGATATAAATACATAATGTACTTTTTTTTTTGTAAATACATACATATTATACATAGAAAACACCCAATCTCCAAAACAAATATTTGTAGCTCACACAAACATTTGGTCCGACTCAGGATTTGAATCCAAGACCTCAAGCACAGCAGTCGCATACACTACCACTGCGCCGCCGAGGCAGTTAAATCTATCTAGTTAAATAGTATCTATTATAAATAAATTACACCCAGAAATATGCTGAATGATCTTACTCAACACACAATTATTTGTTCTGATTTATCAGTTAAAGTCTACCACTAAATCAATAGGCCAGTCACTGTAATGTAATGATACAATCATTCCGTATACTTAAATTTTTCACTGACTATTGCATCAAAATTACTGCCCCGTTGGCATTACTTAATAGTATTTTTAAATGACCTACACCTTTTCCTGCACCGCTACGATGACATAATATAAATGCAAAATTGTATGATGATTTGTTGAGAAGTTCCGTGTAAGCTTAATAGAGTATCTCAAATCTAAGATTAATTACACAGTTAGTATGTTATTTAGTTCCATTGGGATTTCGTGGTACAGAGTAATTAGCGGTACAAATGCTCCCATTGCGTCAACGAGTGGTTTACGCGCCTCAAGATTATACTAGTATAATATATTAATCTATCTAATTTCTTGTCAGTATCAAATCCTTATACATATCACGACCTTTGACGTCCTTAGAAGCCACTCATTATTATTTCGATCTTAGGATTATGCAATTTTCCAGATTTCTCAAATATTATTACATATCGCGTCTTATAACTATTAAATTTAGAATAATAGATAAACTGGTGACCCGTCTAGTCATCCTCCTCCTATTACATAAAAATAGCAAATACTATATTTAAAAAAAAAGCGGCCAAGTGCGAGTCGTACTCGCCCATGAAGGGTTCCGCAGCAGCAAGTAACATGATATAATTTTTATTTTATTTTTATATTTGTGTTGATTGAATAAAAGGTAAAATGCAGTTAACGATTTATGACGTATTAAAAAACTACTTACTAGATTTCGTTCAAACCAATTTTCGGTGGAAGTTTGCATGGTAATGTACATCATATATTTTTTTCAAATTTATCATTCTCTTATTTTAGAAGTTACAGGGGGGGGACACACATTTTACCACTTTGGAAGTGTCTCTCGCGCAAAATATTCAGTTTAGAAAAAAATAATGTTAAAAACCTCAATATCATTTTTTAAGACCTATCTATAGATACCCCACACGTATGGGTTGGATGAAAAAAATATTTTTAAGTTTCAGTTCTGAGTATGGGGACCCCCAAAATTAATTGTTTTTTTTCTATTTTTGTGTGAAAATCTTGATGCGGTTCACAGAATACATCTACCTACCAAGTTTCAACATTATAGGTCTTATAGTTTCGGAATAAAGTGGCTATGACATACGGACGGACAGACAGACGGACAGACAGACAGACAGACATGACGAATCTATAAGGGTTCCGTTTTCTGCTTAGCACGGAACCCTAAAAAGCGGCCAAGTGCGAGTCGGACTCGCCATGAAGGGTTCCGCAGCAGCAAGTAACATATAGATATATATATATATACTAGCGGCCGCTTGCGACTTCGTACGCGTGGAGTTAGTTATTTAATTTGCACATTATTTTTATACTTAAATACCATTTTAAATCCTTCTGCCTTAATTACTTTTACTTCAATAACATTGGACTTTCATACAAACTACCATTCCCCGTTATAACCCCAAAGGGGGGTTTATTTCTAAAGATACATTGTAAGTACACTTTTACACTATCTTTAGAGCATACATATTAAATTTCAAGTCTCTTACTTCAAAAACATAGGACTTTCATACAAACGTCCAACTCCCGTTTTACCCTCTTGGGGGTGGAGTTTCGTAAAATCCGTTCTCAGCGGATATCTACACCCTATAAGGAACCTACCTGCAAAATTTCAAGTTTATGGGTGTTATAGTTTCTGAGATATCGTGATTAATAAGTGAGTGGTATTTCGCTTATATATATATAGATATATTTTTAACCGACTTCAAAAAAAAGGAGGAGGTTCTCAATGCGACTTTTTTTTTATGTTTGTTACCTCATAACTTTTGACTGGGTGAACCGATTTTGATAATTCTTTTTTTCTTCAAGAATGGTCCCATTTAAATTTGATTGAAAATTTGATTGAAGTCGGTTTTTTTTTGTTAAAATTTGTAGGTAATTATTATATTTGTGTTGATTGAATGAAAGGTAAATTGCAGTTTACGATTTATGACGTAATAAAAAAAAACTACTTACTTGATTTCGTTCAAACCAATTTTCGTTGGAAGTTTGCATGGTAATGTACAATAATGTACATCATATATTTTTTTAGTTTTATCATTCTCTTATTTTAGAAGTTACAGGGGTGGGGGGGGCACACATTTTACCACTTTGGAAGTGTCTCTCGCGCAAACTATTTAGTTTAGAAAAAAAGTATGGTTGGGTTTGATGAAAAAAAAAAATTTGAGTTTTAGTTCCAAGTATGGGGACCCCCAAAATTTATTGTTTTTTTTCTATTTCTGTGTGAAAATCTTAATGCGGTTCACAGAATACATCTACTTACCAAGTTTCAACTGTTAGAACACCTTTAATTAATTCATCTAAAATCATAAGTAATTGTGGTTTATCTTTAGTCGATTCAGTAAGCAATATTAAATGTTACCAAAATAATAGCGGGTAACCCCGAATAGCGAAGTAGTTGTCACCGCTAGTAATGGCGGCGGGCATTATTCTACAAAAAGATACCGCACGAGGTGCACTGGTGCTAACCTATTGGCTCTTAACCTAACTTTATCTTACCAATCGTATGTGATTTTACGTGAACTTGAAATACAATTAACTAATAAGACATTGGACTACACCAGTGTGCTCATATTTTGAAGTACTATCGTCTGGGCAGCCTCTTTTTACATTCAGAAGTGAGATAACATTCTCGCGCGTCCTATCCCGTTTTTCTATCGGGGAAATACGGGCTGGAGGCCGATGCACCCTGCGCGTGTACACGGTATCCCGTTTCATCCTTCCCGGGCAGAGGCCGATGCATCCTGTGTGTGTACGCGGTATCCCGAATGCAACTGCTAATACACGGGCTGGAGGCCGATACACCCTGTGTGTACGCGGTACCCCGTTTCATGCTTTCCGGGCAGAGGCCGATGCACCCTGTGGGTGTACGCGGTATCCCGAATGCATCTGATAATACACGGGCTGGAGGCCGATGCACCCTGTGTGTACGCGGTACCCCGTTTCATCCTTTCCAGGCAGAGGCCGATACACCCTGTGCGTGTACGCGGTATCCTGAATACATCTGACATCACACAGAGGCGGCCAGGTTAAGTACATTGTTGCAGAAGATTGGTAAGTGGAAAGCTTTTTATGCATTATACTATACGTTTGAAGAAGTGTAAATATCTATTCTGAGAACATTATTACCTACGGGTTAGTTACGAGGTTACTTTATTATGCATAGAAACCACGGTAAAAGTGGCCATTTTGTACAATTATTTACACTTTCTTGCATACAGTGGTGGTAAGAAACCTTATTTGATTTCTGTGTTCTATTGGTAATTGTTCATATTACCCAACTTTATGAATAATATCACCACTGATAGGTACAGTCTAAACACTTTTCCGGGCAGAGGCCGATGCACCCTGTGCGTGTACGCGGTATTCCGAATGCATCTGATAATACACAGTGGCCGATACACTCTGCGTGTGAACGCGGTATCCTAAATGCATCTGACATCACACAGAGGCCGATACATCCTGTGTGCGTACGCGGTACCCTGAATGCAGCTGACAATGCTGCCGTATCGCAATGATTACTGGAAACAGAGACCAATAAACCAACGTGGAATGCTCCTACAGTGATGTCAATATCGAATTTTGTTTGTTTTGAAATTTTGTTTTATTGTCTCCGAACATGCAACAAGGTCTTATGCCTGAGGTCAGGCATTAGTCAGAATGGCCGACTGTTAGAACACCTTTAATTAATTCATCTAAAATCATAAGTAATTGTGGTTTATCTTTAGTCGATTCAGTAAGCAATATTAAATGTTACCAAAATAATAGCGGGTAACCCCGAATAGCGAAGTAGTTGTCACCGCTAGTAATGGCGGCGGGCATTATTCTACAAAAAGATACCGCACGAGGTGCACTGGTGCTAACCTATTGGCTCTTAACCTAACTTTATCTTACCAATCGTATGTGATTTTACGTGAACTTGAAATACAATTAACTAATAAGACATTGGACTACACCAGTGTGCTCATATTTTGAAGTACTATCGTCTGGGCAGCCTCTTTTTACACAACATTATAGTCCTTATAGTTTCGGAGAAAAGTGGCTGTGACATACGGACAGACAGACAGACAGACATGACGAATCTATAAGGGTTCTGTTTTTTGCCTTTGGCACGGAACCCTAAAAATCTAGAAATGTAAAAGTTTCAGAGAGGGTGAGAGAGAAATTTAGTTTGTTTCGGTTATAAACAGATACCCTTTTTCAATGAGCTTGTTGCGTCAATATCAGGCGCTGAACTTATACCGAAACACGTCGAAGTTCAACTGTTCAGCATTAATTATTTCATTATAAAGAACTGCAGCATTAGAATTTATTCCTGGGTCGTGCAGACTTTAGAAACATTCGAAACGGTCACAAAAAAGATATAGACTCGGGACAACTATTTGTGGATCACACAAATTTTTGTTCCGTAAGTAAATCACACCAACAAACTCAACCATTACATCTTACCTTCTGATTTATGCTGTAACGTTTCATCAATCTACCCTCTACAAACATGTTTTTAATATTACGCCGTTGCCTAAATCTCCATTATTACACATACTTTGTACTCGTATTCCTTGCAAATAATAAGAGACGATAAAACAGAATTTTATATTACCTCAGCGGTTTTTTGATCAATTTAAAAAAACATGCTTAGGGCGCGCTTTGTGTATCTTATGAAAATATCATTAAACAGTATATATATATATACTTGTGTTGTCAATACAGCAGTACCTTTTCGTAAGTCCCGGTAGGAATTTAATTAAAGAGAATATGGGAAACAAATACAGCTATACACCTTAATGATGCTAAGAAGATTAAATTAAAGTACCTCGTAAAGAGCGTTTTTAAGTTATATTCGTATTTTATATACGAGTAGAGAAAGATTTTTTTAGGGTTCCGTACCTAAAAAGGAAAAAAACGGAACCCTTATAGGATCACTTTGTTGTCCGTCTGTCTGTTAAGACCTCTTTTCTCAGGAAAGCGTGGAGATATCAAGCTGAAATTCATATCAAATACTCAGGTCTACTGTACCTTGGAGCTGTAAAAAAATTTAACTTCTAAGCCAACGCAATTAAAAGATACAGCCGTTTATGTTGCAAATTTTTGAAACTTGAATTCAAACCTACAGGGTACTTCCCGTGAAATCAATATCTAAAAAAATTGGTACGAAGCAACGTCTTATAGCACAGATAAAGGAAAAATTGCGAAAACCATAAATTTTGTTTAAATACCTACAGGTTTGTACGGAACCCTCGGTGCACGAGTCTGACTCGCACTTGGTCGGTTTTTTTCGACTATACAAGGCTACATGAATAGAGAGAGCTATCAAAATGTTCAGTAACACACAGTAATTTTACAATGCAGTATTTTATAACCTATAGTTTTAATACAAAATGTCATACTGTACACGTTTAAAAAAAATGCATATTTGTGAATATAAATTCCTTTCTTTTGGGGTAATCTTACGAAATACAACACAAAAACTCTATCACTGTGGAACGACGCTATAGTAACAGTTTTGGGTATGTTCGTAGATGCTACAACTTTTGTCCCTTTCGTCAAGGTTAATAGTTTCAGTAAAAATGCGTTCAATCTTAAGAGCCAACGGCCACAAAGCTTCGTAGTATACGGTTTATACTGTATTGTTATTAAAATGGACTACTTTTTTAAGGAATGTAGCCTCAAAGTCCATCGTCCAAAGTGCTAGTAGTAGCTATAAAGTAGTATTTTATGTTTTATGTGGTCAGAATTTGTTAGAAATATTAGATTATATAGATATGGAATTTTATAAAGAGATCGTTTTTCTACCTACTTCAGAAAAGGTGGAATTTTCGAAATCAGCTATAGGTGTTTTTTTTTTAGTTGCAGTCTCACAACGCAGTCATTTATGAAACGATTTGGAAAAATATTGTTGTAACACACTTTTATTAGCTTTACTTTTATGTTTGTTTGTTTGTAACCGATTTTTGTAAGCAAAAGAAAGAAATTCTACTTTGTAGAGCCAAAGTCAAAGGAAGAATTTGAAACAAAACAGTTCTTGGTAGTGAAAATACATTCTTCAGTAAAATATTTCTTTAAGAAATAAAATCCTATATTCATTATCAACTTTAGTTATATCAATCTTATAATGTTTGGTCTCTCCATCAAAAAACAATAATACGGCCTGTATCAAACAGCTTGACAACTAATAAACCAACGCGCCATAATCTCGTAAGCACTTGTCAAGGTTTTATTAGAAGTAAATATGGTTTTATGAAGGACATATTTAGCAATATTTGATAATAATGATTGTGACTACTCGTTTCCTCATTATAGAAACAAAATACTGCAAGTATAAACCTTTTCACCGGAGGGTTTCAGGGTAAAAAAAATAATTATTATTAAAAAATATTTGTAACCATTTTTAATTAAAATACTAGCTGACCCACGCAACCTCGTTTGCGTCTCATTTTGCCCGTAGCGTAACAATTTCCCTCGTTTTTTAAACATTATTCATGGGCTATCTAACGCTGAAAGAATTTTTCAAATCGATAAATTAAAAATTAATTAAAAAAACATTGTCCAGCGGACAGAATTGTGAATCTAAACCATTCCCAGATCCCCTTGAACACACACAAAAAATTTCATCAAAATCGGTCCAGTCGTTTGAGAGAAGTTCAGTGACATACACACTCACAGAAGAATTATATATATAAAGATATCACATGGCTACCATGATCATCAGTCTATCGCAGTCCACTGTTGGCCTTAGGCCTCTCCAATCGAAAACCTCTTAGTTCGATCCTCGACTTTTCGCATCCAGCTACGTACAGCCATCGTGCGTCAATCATAACAGACAACGCCATCTAGTCCCAAGCTTGTGTTATGGGTACTAGACAACTGATATAAATACACACATCAAAACTGTCTAGGGATCAAGCATTTTTATGCGGATTTCTTGAGATTGAGATGTGGCTTTGGCCCTGGCCTGCTCAGTCGCCAGACTTGAACCCGATTGAGCATGCATGGGATATGCTACAGAGAAGAGCTCTGCCGAATATGGAGGGTATCCAGTCGCAAGAAGACCTTTTTTTGTTGTTGCAACGAACATGGGCGGCCATTCCACAGCGTGATTTGGATGAACTCATTTTGAGTATGCCAAACCGATGTTCTTGTGTTAGTGTTCGCGGTAGAAACACGGATTATTAATTGTTTAAGTTACCTAATAAAATTTTAAAGAAAACTGTTATTTCAGTCTTTTTTTCGAACTTTAATGTTAGTGGTTCAAATGTCAAAAATCCTTTTATTAGGAAAATGGCAAATTTCTTTATTAATGCAAAGGTGACTTGGTTTATCGTTACTGTGACAAACGAAAACACTTTATTTGATGAATCCTTAAAGAAAATAAATTAATATGTTGATCCCTAGACACTTTTGATGTGTGTATTTATATACTTTTTTTTTGTAAAGACATAGTATAATGTATATTATACACATAAAAAACACCCAAACTTAAAAAAAATATATTTGCAGATCATACAAACATTTGATTGGACCCGTGAATCCGACCCGGGAATCGAACCTGAGACCTCAAGCACAGTAGTCGCATGTGCTACCACTGCGCAAACGAGGCAGTCAACCCACCTGGCCTATGAACGTCCTACACTATGTTTACCCAGATACACTCTCCACTCAAGAACAAACTTACTACAACGGCTATCGGTACTTCGGCTAATAATAGGTCTTTACCTATGAAATTGCCGTTTTGTATGCAATAAGTGAAAGTACTTATTTTTTCAAACTTTTTTATTTCTGTTATTCGAAGTAATCACCCATGCAATCGACGCATCTTTGCCAACGCATTGGCATTTTTTTGATGCCCTTCTTGTAAAAATCAGCTGGACGGGAGGCAACAAACTCTTCAAAGGCATTTTGTACTGCCTCTCGGGAATTGAATTATTTACCCACTAAAAAATTGTCTAAATTTTGGAAACAGGAATAGTCGGTAGGTGCAAGGTCTGGTGAGTATGGCGGAAGAGGGAGAGCTTCCAACCCCAGCTCTTGCAGCTTGGAGACTGTCTGTTGCGCAATATGGGGTCGCGCGTTGTCGTGAAGAAGCAGTGGGGGCGACCGATTGACCAAAGCTGGTTGCAGATGTGTAAGCTTCTCCATCATTCTCTCCAGTTCTTCACAGTACACATCTGCATTAATGCTCATGCCGTTTTGTCAAAAGCTGTGGTGAATCACACCCGCACTAGACCACCAAACAGTAACCATCACCTTTTTAGGGGTCATTTTTGGTTTAGGGCATTGCTTTGGTGCTAAACCAGGGTCTAACCAACTTGCTGAGCGCTTTCGATTGTCGAACAGAATCTATTTTTCGTTGCACGTAACAATTCGTTTCAAAATTCCTTCATTTCTTTGCCTGTTGAGCAGCGCAAGGCAGGTCTCGACGCGTACGCTGCGCTGGCGATCGTTAAGGTCGTGGGGCACCCATCTATCAAGCTTTTTCACCTTGCCAATTTGTCGCAAATGGATCAATATTGTTTTGATGCTTACATTAAAAGCTGCTGCTAGCTCAGCTGTAGATTGAGTTTCGTCAGCTTCCACAATCGCCTTTAATTCATTATTGTTAACCAAAGTCTCCGGACGACCACGAGCTGCATTTTTCAAGTCAAAATTTCCAGAACGGAACCGGGAAAACCAATAACGGGTTGTGCGTTCGTTTGTACAGTTCTCTCCGTAACCGTTTTTGATGTTACGTGCCGTTTGTGTCGCGTTGGTGCCACGATGGAACTCATATTCCATAATTACACGAATTTTGAAAGTATCCATTATGACGAAAAATTTTCAAATGTAATGAAAATACAACGATAATCAGAAAACAAAAGACTGAGTTTGTAAATAGAATGTCATGGTTTTAAAACAAAATTAATTTGAATTTAGAATACAGAGCCATTACAAACTTTTTTTTATTTGAAATGACCAGTACTGAAGAGCGGCAATTTCATAGGTAAAGACCTAATATAATCTAGCCTGATGCCTAAATATTAATCCCGTTGGCTATATTGATGACATTGGTTCTTTGCCAGATCTGCATAGCTACCACACAGTTTAACAGTTTATCTTATTTTCTGAATATTTAGAAGATTGAAAATTACACTAGGTATGATGACCTGGTATTGCTTTTATTCAGGAGTTGGTATTTGGTATTCAGGATTGTTCCGTACCATGCATCTCTATTACGATTACATGGCTAAACGCTGCACCGATTTTAATGAAATTTGACATGGTGATACTTCAATTCTTGAAGAAAGACCAGGCTACTCTATAACGTGATAATTGACTAAAACGTGGGGAGAGTCGCGGGTAAAATCTAGTTAATAACAAATTCTAAATTATTTACAAATACTTAAGTCCTTTTATACTAAAATGTTGCTAAGTGTGCACTTGGCAAAACTTTTCTTGTTCGAAGACTTTTCCATTGTAATAAATTGGAGAAGTTGGCGCCTATCGTTATAAAGTAACATGGCAGATACGGGACAAAAATCTAGATTATTAATTGTTAAACTTTGGTCGGCGACCTCTCCAGACTGTAATTAAGCTTTCAGTTACGAAATAACACGGTCTAACAAAAAAAAAAAAAACACAAATCCGATTTGTTTTTATAAATTTTTGACATGATTGATTAACACTACAGTCTTATACAAATTGTTAGTAGGTATGTTTATTCAAAAAATATGTTTTATCATCATCTTAATTTCACTTGAAATTGGGACAGTATGTTTTATTGTTTCATTTTATACTGACATTTGTATTCTCATTCTTATCTCATAGCTTTCTTTGACTCATCCCTCTTTGTCATTTGGAAATCTCACAGAATGTATTTCTTCATAATTTATTGGTATCTTTTATTGACTGTTTTTCTATTTTTCCAACTTTTTAACACTAGCGTTGCTACGCATATATTTCAATGTAGATACACGCGCATCATTACTGTTCAGTGGCTTGCCATTAGGTCTTGTAATCTTGAGGCCAACAAAAATTATATAATAGTCCACGTCAAAAAGAAGTTTAAAACCAAATTTGGTCCTTGAGTTAACACTTAGTTGATTTTCTTAGGCAACTTAATTTAAAAGTTGTAGTTTCTTAATTAATTTAAAGAGGAGAAAGATTTTGTGATTCAGTTAAAAAAGGCTTGAGTAATTCAGCAGATTTATTTTTGCTTTGTCACTTTAAATGTGTGTTTCTTTAGTTGCTGCTTAGCAAAATTTACGTTCCTAGAAACAATTGGCGTCAAGGAAGCAACCGGCAATAAAGGAAACCAGTTTCAAGCCAGTGCAGCAGTGCAATGTTATTTGCATGCATCGACTCTAAAATTATCACCGCCACTTTTAGTCATGGGCTTCTTTTTAAAAAGGAGGTTACCGTTTGGTCAGTATAGAATAGCTTAACTGGACACGGGTTGGTGTAAGGTTTACTTCAAGATTTCCTTCCCTTGGACTTCCAAGGGAAGGAAATCTTGAAGTAAACCAGTGGTCCTGCTTATTTTGTTCTCTAACTCGTTTCTTAAAACACCTACGGGATGAATAAGCATGGCGATGCTCTGGACTCCTAATCTTGACAGATTAACACCGTTGCACAACAACACAGGAAAATGAAACTGACGAAAGCCAGTACGACAACTATTTTTGACTAGTTGTTGCCCTCCGCCCGCGTATATGTCGCTTATCGCGGCAAAAAGTAGCCTATGTGTTATTCTGATGTATAAGCTATATTACTGTAAAGTTTCATCCAAATCCATTCAGTAGTTTTTCCGTGAAAGAGTAACAAACATCCATCCATCCATGCATCCATCCATACTTACAAACTTTCGCGTTTATAATATTAGTATAGATTACCTGTTTTGATATTTCTATGGATGAGAAACCTATCGAAAATATACCTATTTCAACTGACAAATTATTTTAAAACTCTATTCGAGAGACGCCCAGAAAGAAACATATAAATTAAATAAATAAGCCACCATCTGTTTTAATATTATTTTGCAACTTCCAATAAGTCTACAAACTGCAGCAGCTGTAAACTGGAACGCTCTTAAAGCGGCTTTCAGGAACTCACCTGAAACGAAACTTGATGATGTTGTTTGAAAATTTATGCAACTATTTGTTTGAGAATTTTGTCGTCGTTAAATACAAAATGAGTTTTCCTTTGGTTTATTTATATGGAGTATCTTGGTATTAGGCAAATTTATGTTTGTTTTAATAAATGTAATATGTAATGTGGTAATAGGTACTTAAAAACGAATAGTTGTAGGATTTTCAGAAGTAGTATCTTATTATGGCCACCGCTGGCACGACCGACTCTCTGGCGCATATATTTTGAAGACCTTCATAATTTCGTGATAATATATAGACTAATGAATACGCCTATTAGAAGTAGTGGTATTTGTATGCAAAACTAGTTATTGCCCATTACTTTACTAAGTGATTATTTTTTATTTTGTTTTTCTAACTTTGAAAATGACGAATTTACATCATGCCTTATTTTTAACCCCGATGTAAAAGAGGGGTGTTATGAGTTTGACGTGTCTGTCTGTCTGTCTGTGGCACCGTAGCTCGCGAACGGATGAAGTAATTTCAATTTAGTTTTTTTGTATGAAAGGTGAGTTACGTGCGAGTGTTCTTAGACATGTTTCATGAAAATCAGTTGAGTTGTTTAAAAGTTATGTACTTTTTAAAGGGAACTCAGGTTATTATGTCGGGGGTTTTTATCTATAGATACCTTTACCATATATACCGTTTGAAGAGTGAAAATTCCAAAAATCCTTTCATAGTGAATGCTTAAAAAATTAAAAAAGCTTCAGCTGGCCCCATGTATATAGTTCCAATAATTTAAACACTTCGTTGATGAAGAAGTCAGTCAGGGTCAGTAATTTTATGTTTTTTTATGGTTAAGGGGGAAACGAGTAGACGCATCGCTTTAAGAGGGAGTATGTGTGAAGAGATTTTTTTATGCATATGAGAGTGACTCTGCCTGATGGAAAGCATGACTAGATACTAAGAGTAGTGATCACTCATTACGAATGCAGACAATGCAACAATGATGCTTCTACATCATTGGGTGGCTTCCCCCCCCAAGAAACACGACAGCATTAATTCATGCATAACAAAGACATACAAGAAACACAATACAGAAAGATAAAACAAATAATTCTTAGTTTAATTCCAAAAACAATTAATTCTAATGCGTAATATGTACCAATGCCATATTATGTTCTTCTTGGTACTATGGTGACGTCACCTTTCGTGAAAACCTTACTCTGGTAATAGTTTTGTGCCAAGTAACTAAACTAAGTAAATTCTAGCATAAAGTATAAGTGTTTCATTCTACCGCAGCCTATCAATACTTGTAAACAATTTTTGTTCGTTATCGTGCCAAATCGTAATACTATCATAAAAATAATGTCGAAATATCTTAAGATCCCTATTACTTAAAACAAATGACACCCAAAAGTAATGCGAGTCTCAGTATAATGGCGATTTACCTTGTGACAAATTATGAGGATGCGTAACTAATATTCGTTTGGTTATTATGATAATGATATTAAATAATCACAAATTTCAACAAAAAGAAAAAACTGACTTCAAGAACTGGACCAAATTGAAATGGAACCATACGGGAAGCACTAGCTTTCAAATAAAAAAAGAATCATCAAAACCGGTTAACCTAGTCGAAAGTTATGAGGTAATGAACATAAAAAAAGACGTGTAGCACTCGGGGACTGCCGCGGTAAAGCTATTGCATAGCATTTTTATCAACTTAAGCAATTATGTTTTTTTTTATGCAGTATCTATAATATTGTGAATGAAAAATACTAAACTATTAAATTTATACCAACATCGTCACTAGATGGCGTTGATTACTTTTTTAAGTAGCGATATTGTTTCGTCACACAGCATACTATAAAAAGTTTAAACTATTCAAATCAATCAAATCAAAATCTTTATTGCTAACTAAGTGTAGGTACATTTGTGATCTTAGAATATAACTTGTCTCAACTTAGTAGCCTTTTACAGGTATTGCAAATTTGAGAAAAGATGACGATGTTACTCACATTACATAGGTATTAGGTTATAGAATTTTAGAATTATATAAAGATAAACAAATTAATAACTATAACTAAAAATTAATTCCTAATACGTCATTGAACAGGTTGTTTTATTCACAGTATATTTTTTTCTTTGAACATGTATACTTACGGGGCGCACATGCGGTGAGTGTGGCGTTATAAAGATATGATAACGAATCTGTCTGTCTCTGTCACGCACTTCGTTACGGAATTTCTTGATTCGGTCGCCGCGCTCAAAGGCCTCAAAGCCCGCGATAAAGCTATGCAATAGCTTAAAAATAGTCAAATTGATAACCTTCTCCTTTTTTAAAGTCGGTTAAAAAATAAGTCACTGGGTCATTTGAAATTAAAACAGAATGTAATGTTGATAGGGTTTATTTTTTTATATATGAGTCTGAAAATTACTTTTGTATACCTATGTATACACGTACAAGTTTATTGTCGAAAAATCTGTCACAGATTTTGTATGTGAAACAATAAATAAAAAAAACTTTTTACACTGACGTTTATACCAAAAACAATTTCAGGACAAACGTTTTGAAATTGCCAAAAAATCCCAGATCAAAACTATTGCTGGCAGCTTTTTGAAATGATTTATTTTCAGTTTTTATTAGAACCGTTAAAAATTGGACAGTGTAGAAGTTTTCACCAAAATCACTAGAATAATATATTATTTCATTTTAACAATGGTTTTGTTTACATTTTCAGTGACAACGTTAACCATGACATGAATGTTTTATTTAATGATATTATTTACCTATGGTGATTCATCATTTTATATATCACTAGCTGATCCGGCAAACCTTGTTTTGCCATTAAAAAAAATGGGGTATAAAAAATAGATGTTGGTCGATTCTCAGACCTACCCGATATGCACACCAAATTTTATAACAATCGGTGCAGCCGTCTTCATTTTTATTACTTATTCTAGTACATAAGTCTTAAAGCATGCAACTCTCATGTATTAAAATGCTTCTACAATTTTGGGGTATGTTTCTACCGTACTTTCCGTAAAATCGAAAAGGTCAAGTGTTGTTAAGTTCGCGTTATGAGAACCTTCAAACTATATGATAGTGATCCCACTGTCATAATAATATACTTTTTCGATTTTACTATCGTATATTTTTGAACATCGACTTTGGAATAAAAAGAAGCAACACTGATAAAAAACCTATCATGATGTTTCTCATTGTTATTTTTATTTAGAATAGCTGTTAGTAATTCTAATTTGGTGACTGAGTAAGTTTCCTTCTTCCAAATCTTTTGAAGCCTACAAATCAAATTGTTTTGGTAATGAAATTAGATTATTTCGAGATTTCATTGTGTTTATTTCTAGAACGTTAATTTGTTTATCTTCTGATACCGTTACTCATGTAATCTTTTCTAAAACTCACGAATTTTCAATGTTTTATTCAATTATTCATTTTTATGACATGATGTAATATAATAGTAGTAATACAATTAAAATTTAAGGAAACTGACAGAGGAAGAAGTGCTGTGCTATTAAAGAAAAAAATTGTTTTCTAACCCGCGCTTTTTTCTCTCAACGCTTTTTTCTTAAGTCATATAAAAAAAATGCGCAATTATCTTTAATCAAGTTTTCAGGTTTGTATTTGAAAACGAAAATAAAGAGAAATAAGAACGATGGTTACGATGTGATACATGACGATCCCACTGTGAATATTACTAAAGTTAATGTGACTTTTTTTAATTACTTACTAGCTGACCCAAGCAACTTCGTTTGAGTCTCTTTTCAGTCAAGCTCAGCTCCTATTAATCTAAGCGTGATGTTAACTATCCTATCTTGGGCACGCCAGCAAAACACACATCTAAAAAAACGTTTTTTTTATATATGGGCCTGCCAAAGTGACAGTACTCTGCCTGATGGAAAGCATTAGCAGAATCCAAGAGTAGTGGTCACCATACTCATTGCAAATGCAGAAAAAGCACACTATGCCGGCCGGCCTCTTAAGATTCTTCTGCATCGTTGGGCCTCCGATCTCGAACTCACTAACGAAACACGACATTTTAGTTTGGTCTTCTGTGAGAGGATAGTACCGGCCTAGTTAGATCATTTCGCAGTTCATCGAGAGCAACAACGTGACACGAGAAATATATAATACTCTTACGAAAAAAGATTTTTGCGAACAACGATCGAGAATGTTCTAGATTATTCGCGAACAACTATCTAGAAAATTGTTTTTTTGAGGCACGGAATAATTAACCTTATATCGATATACATAGCGTCGAATATACACACATCAAAAGTGTCTAGGGATCAACATATGTGTCTAGGGATCAACATATATTTTTGCAATAACTTTTCTCCTGATTGATATTAATTAAAATTTTCTTTAAGGATTCATCAAATAAAGTGTTTTCGTTTGTCACAGTAACGATAAACCAAGTCACCTTAGCATTAATAAAGAAATTTGCCATTTTCCTAATAAAAGGATTTTTGACATTTGAACCACTAACATTAAAGTTCGAAAAAAAGACTGAAATAACAGTTTTCTTTAAAATTTTATTAAGTAACTTAAACAATTAATAATCCGTGTTTCTACCGCGAACACTAACACAAGAACATCGGTTTGGCATACTCAAAATGAGTTCATCCAAATCACGCTGTGGAATGGCCGCCCATGTTCGTTGCAACAACAAAAAAAGGTCTTCTTGCGACTGGATACCCTCCATATTCGGCAGAGCTCTTCTCTGTAGCATATCCCATGCATGCTCAATCGGGTTCAAGTCTGGCGACTGAGCAGGCCAGGGCCAAAGCCACATCTCAATCTCAAGAAATCCGCATAAAAATGCTTGATCCCTAGACACTTTTGATGTGTGTAGATTGGTTGTTGCGCGATTATTACAACACGTTCGCCGGCGAGCTTGTCCATGGTAAGGGGAACGCCTTCGTATGTTCGAGACGTTTTTCGAAAGCGCTAGTAAATGTAAAAAAAATATATTAACACGAACTCTTGCGGGCCGCAGTCAGTTAAGTTTGAGCTACAGTGCGAAATACATCGAAATGATATCAGTGTTTAACCTAGCGACCTCGGTGACCATTAAGGATTGTTATTCAGAGTGATATTGTGATTGTAAGAGTGTTGTTAATAAAGTCTCTTTTACACGTCAGAAGGTTTATTTCACAAACCCATTGAACCCTACACGTCACAATACATTGATTTCTTTAAATTGAATTTTCAGTTATTATCTGCAACATACACATTTTAACAGCAAAACAGAAAAGAGTTTGGTATATTTTTCTTAAAAATTTGATTTCAACGAATAACAAATACAATAACAATCCTTTGTTATGAATTTACCGAAACTTTGAGATACGAAAATAATGGAGATTGTGGGTATGACCTTTCATTTAATTCACACAAAACAAAATTGTTATAACAAATCACAAATATTATTTTGCATAATAAATATTATAACAATAAAAGAAAAAGGATGGTTGGTACCAAAATGGATTGTTTTGTATTGCCCCCGACGAGATTTGCGTATGTCTTCAATAAACAATCTTTTCTACGGTAGAAAAGACAGTAATTTCCACTCCATTATGCCATTTATCTGACTGTATCTTAGCACCGGTTATCTTTTTGATGCTTACGATGGCGTTAAAATTGATTTAAGAAAACATTAAAGGTCGGGAGAACCAGAATACATTTGACATTTTAATAAAATTATCTTCCAAAGCAATCATAACTAACTACAGTTCTACTTATTTACATACATTACGTTTTTTATCTCCAGAGGGATGAACGGAGATAAAAAAAGACGTCCACATACGAGTATTGCCGACTGTATTTTTTAGTTTTACTTACTAAACAAATTTCTAGATATTTTTAAATAAACAAGTAGTCTAGATCGTCCTGTGACGAATTGGGCCGACGATTTCAAGATAGTGGCAGGTAGCAGATAGATGAGACAGCCCAAGATCCGTATCTATAGCTAGTACACGCCCCTTGAAATATACCTTCGTTCTGCACTAAACAATGATAGGTTGATTTGAAATATACTTATAAAGTGTCAAATACGTACATAAATTAGATTAATTATATACAAACAAAAGAAATACATACTACCACTTGTGCTTGCGTGGCAGTCAGGGGTTAGTCCAAAGGCGTATTCCATATATATATCCACATATACCAAATAAATAAGTAACTAAAAATAACAGTCCTGGCCGATTTGGCCTTGAACGAAAATGAGCTAGGTTGGATTTCACAAGAAACGAACGGCGGAATATTGAATAGGGCATTCAATTTTGATGAGGTCTACCCTCAGCGGGTTATAAACTGTTATTTGAGTGGATACTAAGATTATGTAAAGTGAAGGTTCATCTATTAAAGGTGCAATTTACATTCAATTTACAGGTATATTTCGTAGTGTTTATTGCTTTTAGCGAGATTAGTACACCGTTATATATTATAACTCATAATAGGTAAAGCATTAGATATAAGGTT
Organism: Diaphora mendica; assembly: GCA_949125395.1. Classification (NCBI taxonomy): domain Eukaryota; kingdom Metazoa; phylum Arthropoda; class Insecta; order Lepidoptera; family Erebidae; genus Diaphora; species Diaphora mendica. Next base: position 10,804,704 of record OX421331.1, read on the forward strand.
ATTATCACGTGTATGTCACATCATCAATTTTAAACAAGTGTAAATTAACATGTGTTCCATATTAAAAAAAAAACAAAATACTGGTCTGATTTTTTGTTTATAAAATATAATAAATTCTAATCTACTTTAATAATTGGAAATAAAAAAAGCAATGAACATAGTTAAAATATTTGTTTATTTCCATTTATTTTTATTTTTTTATTTCCTTGTATGTCACTAGATGCGTATTTATATAAAAACAAGCGCTGACCACCGCAACCTCGTCTGCGTCTCCTATTGCCCGTAGCTTGATGTTATAAAGCGTGCAGAAGTTTGGTTACCATGAAAAAGATTATATCGAGCCAACCTCAATAGATAGACATATTCTATCGCGGACTTTGTTTTAGATCTATTTAAAGGAAAACAATTCTTTCTTACACTGGGTTTGTGAGACTTTAACCGTTTACACACGAAAGAAGCTTTCAAAAGGAATAATTTTCCACCGTTTATGCAACATATCATTAATACTCCACTCCTTTTGGTTGTAGTGTGATCAATAGTGGTCCAGCTTGCCTCTCCGCGTATTCGGGATCAGCTCCTCGCAGCTACTATCACCTATAATAAATCTAATTCGGAAAAAAAATTGAATACAACTCACCTGGGATACGCGGGCCTTAAAACACCAATATTCGTCTCTGAATATCTGTCTGCGAGCAACAGGGCCTTACACACCGCAGCAGGGATTAAGGCCAAGGAGATTGGTTACCAATACGTCTGGATTAGAGGCGGTCGCATATTTATGAGAAAGAATCAAGAAAGTGAACATATCCTAATTAGAGATATGGTCACCCTACAAAAGTTGAATAAGTAATGCTATTTCTATTTAGATATACTTATTTGTTTAAATTTGTTAATTTTTAGTACACTTCTGTTTTTATTGTATAAATAAATTACATTCAACACGTTAAAGTTATACTACCAAAATACTCGGGGTTTAGGAAAAAAACACATAATTTTTATCAGCAATTATCTTGTGAAACATACGACATCGTAATCTTAACGGAGACATGGCTGAACAGTTTTGTGCTGAGTGCGGAGCTATTCGACAATATATATATATATAGTGTATAGAAGAGACAGAGATGGCAGAAAAAAGGATGGGGGTGGAGTGCTAATAGCTGTTCTAAAGAAAATAAAGTCGAAACGTATGTTGCAGTGGGAAAGTCAATGCGAGGATCTCTGGGTCACGGTTGATGTACCTATTGCTAAGTCAATACGTCGAATAGCTCTGTGCACAGTTTACCTGCCTCCACCGGTTATTCGTTCAACTTTAGAACACTTTCTGGACCGCTGCAATACTATATTTGAACAATCGAAACTGTACACATGTGTGGTAGGAGATTTCAATATGGCTTGTATCAACTGGAGCTTGGTAGGTGACTCGGATAATGTGTATATACCTCCGGGCATCAGTCACTTATTGACTGACTTTACTCATATTAATAAACTCCAGCAACTGAACAATGTAACTAACAATTCTGGGCGTATACTAGATCTTATTCTGACTAACCTACCTTCTAACAGCGTATGTGGTGCTCTAAACCCTTTAAGTGTTGTGGATACTTTACATCCCCCTCTTGAAATTCACATTAAAACAACTGTTGATGCCAGACTTTCTTACAACAATAGCATTCCAAAACCTAATTATTTTAAACTTAACTATGATGACATTCGTTCACAACTAGGTTCTGTTGACTGGCAACATAAATTCGAAGGATTGACAGATGTTAATCGTATGATCGGAGTATTTTATAATGTCATCGATGGTATTATTAATGCTCATACATCTATCATAAACACACATAAATTAAAGTTTCCGGTTTGGTTCGACAAAAGCTTAATAAAAACGCTTAAAGAAAAAGAAAAAATAAGAAAACGCTACAAAGCCTATGGAAATCCCATGGATGCGTTGGAACTGAAATTGCTAAGTAAACGTTGTTCAATAATGTCGACTAATTGTTATAATAACTATATCGAAAATATGGAAGCGCAAATAATGAAAGACCCAAAGAAGTTCTGGAGTTATATTAAAGACAAACGAGGTGGCACCAGCTCCTTTCCTGTCTCAATGAGTAACAACACCATTACTACATCTAACGGCAATGAAATTTGTGAAATGTTTGCTACTCATTTTTACTCTTCTTTTAACGATCGTCAAACTGTAAATTATAATTCAAGCTCGGACTACTTAACTAACATTAGAAACTATAGTTTGCCTTTGACAATACCTGTCATTGAGCAAGAGACCATATTAAATAAGCTTAAGTCTGTAGATCATCGTAAGGGTGCAGGCTCAGATGGGATTCCTCCTATATTCCTTATCAATTGCGCTTCTTTTCTAGCTCTTCCTCTGTCGGTTATTTACAACAAGTCTCTTAAAACTGGCATTTTTCCGGATCTATGGAAGAAGGCTAAAGTCGTACCCATTCATAAATCCAATGTAAGCGATCAGGTAGCTAACTATAGACCTATCTCTGTTTTATCCACCCTAGCCAAAGTGTTTGAATCACTGATATGCCCATTCATACAATCCCACTTGGCATTGTATTTAAGTAACTCTCAACACGGCTTTGTGGGAGCTAGGTCTACTTGCACGAATCTGGTGACCTTTACGTTGGTGGAAGCTGTGGATTGCGGTGAGGAAGTGGATGTCATTTATACTGATTTTTCCAAAGCTTTTGACCGAGTTCCGCATTTCACACTGTTGGAAAAGTTGTCAGCATATGGCATTACCGGTAGCCTCTTGAATTGGCTTAAATCTTACCTTGACAGTCGCTCTTTCTTCGTGGCAGTGAACGGTTTCACATCTAAGGTGCATAAAATTATATCTGGTGTCCCGCAAGGTTCCCACATTGGTCCAATTCTATTCAACTATTTCATTAACGATATTCCTTGCAGCTTTAATTACTCTGAGATTTTCATGTACGCAGACGACCTTAAATTTTCTAGAATTGTAAAAACGAACAAGGATATAGATCTGCTTCAGAAAGATATTGATGCGTTGATAGAAAGGTGCAATATTAATGACATGAGTTTGAATATCAATAAATGTTATCACATGAAATTTTCAAAAAAAAATAACCCTCTGAAATCAGTTTATTATATTGGCCAAAACACCATACAACGCGTGAGCGAAATTAGAGACTTGGGTGTTATTTTTGACAGTAAGCTCACTGATGGCGCCCGTGGTCCACCAGACTTGACAATAACTCAAGTGGACTGTATGCGGTAAAATATGTATGATTTTAATATTTGATTGCAAAGGTGTCTCGCTAAAACAAAGGACCGACAGGAAGGGTAAAGAAAAGCAACCAACTCACGTTTTCTCCAGCCTGCTGCCGCTTCCCAGGAGCTCCCAGGGTCACTGCTGATGATGACGAGACACTATTCACTGTCAGTCTGATTAGATCACGGAACGTCTCACTTCCTGCGGTTTAACAACGGACGGAGCGTGGAGACCGCTTCTCGTCTATCGACTGTACCCAGTTGCACAGCCGACGCGGTTACAGTTCAGCACTGCTTGCGAGCGCAGCTCCTTGACGAAGGAAAGCTAAGACCCTTCGTAGGACACTACTAGCAAGGCACTAGTTAAGGTACGACAGACCGTAAGGGGTCTAATCGCACTGGTATCGCCATCTATATTATTTTTGGCGAAACACTTTGGTTGCTCGATAAGGTAAATAGGGCGGGAGTAGGAATTAGACACCAAACAGATTTATAATTAAACTAATGGGTGGCGCCACCATTTCCAGCCGCCCTTAAAGGGTACCTTTAAGAGAAGAATAATGCGGTAGAAAACAAAATGATGCACATTAAAATGCTACAAAGAGAGCGGGTAAACTATGTATCTAACTATACCTATATCTAGCGGATTATATTATAAAATAAACAAGAAACTTAACTAACTAGCGAATGATTAAAGTATTGAAAGTATTTACTGAGTTGGGAGTGGACAAAGCTTAACGACTGGGCGAAGGTAAGTTCCCCTAGACGTTCTTACTGAAGCAACACGAACTATGCCGTCTTTGGAGGGGTGAACCTTTTCGACAATCGCTAATGGCCACGCGAGAGGAGGTAAGTTTTCAGTCATAATTACAACGACAGTTCCAGGCGCGATGGGAACTGAAGGAGTGTTCCATTTTTCTCTAACTTGGAGCTCGTGCAAATACTCTAACCTCCATCGCCTCCAGAAAGACTGTACAAGTTTATCTAAAAGTGCATGTCTTTCAAGTAAATTTAAATTTTCACAAGCTACTGCAGCCGCCGGAAGCGAACTGAGCGGCGCGGTATGAAGGAAGTGACTAGGAGTCAGCGCGGTAGGTTCAGAGGGATCTGAACTTAATACGGTCAAAGGGCGTGAATTTAATAAGCACTCAATTTGAGTGAGTACAGTGCTCAGCTCCTCATACGTAAGTAGCTGATTACCGATCACCTTGAAAAGATGATTCTTAATCACTTTGACCATGCTTTCCCAGCAGCCGCCAAAATGACTGGCAGCTGGGCAATTAAACTGCCAGGAAATGCGGTTTTCAGCGAGATGCTCTTCGAAGCGCGGTTGATATTCCTTTGTTAAGAACTTGTATAAGTCTTTCAAGTAGGAACTAGCCCCAACGAAATTAGTTCCGTTGTCGGACTTAATAAGTTGAACGGGTCCGCGGGCTAAAAAGCGTTTTAGCGCTCCGAGGAAGCAAGAGGTAGACAAACTAGTGGCTATCTCAATATGCGAACTGCGGGTCGTGAGACAAGTGAAGACACATAGGTAAGCCTTCTCACTCTTAGCGCCTCTACGTCGCACAGGCATATAAAAGATGGGCCCGGCATAATCGACGCCGGTGTTCGTAAATGCCTTTATAACTTGGCGCGTTCGAACGTCAGGTAGAGCTGACATAAGCGGGTACGTAGGACGCGGCTTCGCCCTATAGCACGTGTTGCATAGATGGACTCTCTGCCGTATAACACGGCGAGCGGAAAGAATCCAATACTTTTGACGGAGTAGCGCCATCAATTGCTCGGGACCAGCATGTAAGTATTTTTTATGATAATAGTCAATTAGTAGAGTGATCACATGATCGTCACGCGGTAAAAGAACAGGATGCTTATGCGAAAATTTAAGGTCCGAGTTAGAGAGACGGCCTCCTACGCGGATAAGTCCGTCCGTATGTATAAAAGGACGTAACTTATTTAAAGCACGAGAACAATTTTCATTGCGACTTATATTTGAAATTTCATTAGCGAAGTGTTTCTTTTGGATAATGTGCAGCAATTTAATTTCTGCTATATCTAAGTCACTAGCGGCAACAGTGTGGTCGCGACGTGATAGTCGTGAGCACATGCGAAGTATGTACACTAGTACACGAATAAGCTTACTCCAAGAGGAGGAGTTTTGAGCCAGTTCATACACAGGGCAAGGACTATCGTCGACTGGCAGAACCACTGTATGTACGACAGTCTTTTGCTCTGGAATATCCGAAGTCGGAATCTCCACGTCACTAATAGGCCATTGTGAGGGATCGGAAGAGAGCCACTCGGGGCCGTGTAGCCACATGGGGTGCGAAATTATTTTTCGTGGCGTAAGACCACGCGACAGACAGTCCGCGGGGTTTTCTACTCCCGAGACATGATGGAAGTTGTCTGCAGCTACATTTTCTGTGACTTGCACGACGCGGTTAGCGACGAACGTTTGCCATCTGTGTGGTGAGCTTTTGATCCAATATAAAGCGACCATTGAATCGGTAAAGGCGAAAATCCTAATCGGGAAGCGCGAGCGGTAAGTATCATGAACAGTTCGTAATAATTTAGCGAGCAAAACAGCACCACATAGTTCAAGCCGAGCGATCGAAAGCGGCCTCATAGGCGCAACTTTCGACTTTGCACACGCTAACTGAACTGTTAACCCAGTGGGCGAGCTGACGTGAAGATATACCACACCTCCGTAAGCAAGGTTACTGGCATCACAAAACCCGACGAGTGTGATGACACAGTCCTGTCCTGCACCGAGATGACGAGGAATTTTAAAGTCATTTAGGACAGGCAGCTCCGTGCAAAACTGTCTCCACATTTTAATTATGTGGGGCGGAGGGATTTCATCCCAATCGAGATTTGCCTGCCAAAGCTGTTTAATAAGCAGCTTGGCGTACGTTATACAAGGAGCAACAAACCCCATAATGTCCCATAAACGAGCGACGGTAGACAGAATGGTGCGTTTGGTGCACTTCTCGTCAAGCGGAGAAATTTTAAAATGAAAATAATCAGCATTCGTAGACCAACGTAGGCCTAATATTTTATTGTCCATCGACTTATCAAACTCCACTTCAGTAGGAAGTTTGTGTGAGTCGGGAACGTCACTGAGAGCGGTTTTCGAATTGCTATTCCATTTCACTAAGTCCCAGCCGGCGCCCTTGAATAGGCTGCTGAGCTGGGCGGATGTCTCAGCCGCCTCGGACTCAGACGGTACTGAGAAGGCGATATCATCCATATACAGTGACCTTGAAACAACTTCACTAGCCAGCGGGTACCTAGAACCATCATCCTGAACTAATTGTTGCACAGTGCGCAAAGCGTGATATGGACTTGGCTTCAAACCGAAACAAACACGGTTAAATTGATAAAGAACAAGAGGTTCTTGCGGGTTGAATCTATATAAGATTCTTTGAAAGCGGCGGTCAGATTGTCTCATTATAATTTGTAAGTACATTTGACGACAGTCAGCGGTCATTGCTACAGCAAATAGTCGAAACAATAAAATAATTTGGAACAAGTTCCCCTGTAAATTCGGACCACTGTGTAACAAATCGTTAAGCGAATGACCCGACGAAGTTTTGAAGCTACCATTCAATACAACGCGTAATTTTGTAGTTAATTTATCCTCCCTTATGACGCCGTGGTGCGGGATAACGTATGTGGGTTGCCACGGTTCGTCACGATCTGCAGGAGGCGCGGGTGACAGGAAACCTTTATTTAAATAATCCTGTATAACTTCGTCATACGCGGCTCTTAATTTAGGCGAGGCTTGTAACTTCTTTTCTAAACCAAGAAAACATTTGCGGGCAGACTCGTATGAATTACCGAGTAAAAATTTATCTTCACAGAACGGCAGACCAACTATATACCTGCCAGTAGAAGGGTCCCGTTGAGTGGTCATACGATAAAATTCTTCACACTCAGCCTCAACTACATGCTGAGCGGGCGCACAAGCGGGAAGCTCTTCGAGCTCAAAAAACTTCTTTAATAAATTATCGATCGGCTCCTGGACTATTACGCTACAAAGGGTCGAAGTAGCGGCGCGAGAATTAAGTATAATAGGTACGGACCCCATGATGACGTATCCCAGCACCGTCTCAATAGCGGAGGGCGAGTTCGTATCATTGTCAACTACGTGACACAACAACAAGCGCGGGAACAGAGATGCACCAATCAATGCATCTATTTTATTAGGAGTAGCGAACGTTTTATCGGCCAACTTCAAATTATTAAAATGCGAAAGCGATGAAACATCTACCACAGCAGTTGGTAGGTTATCTGTGATTTGGTCGACAATCAACGTCGAAACTGTATATTTAATGTTCGTATCGTAACAAGAAGAAAATTCTAAGTTAGCGGAACCCCATACGACCCTCTCACTACCGCCGAATCCCTTCACAGTAACACGCTGTCTGTCTTGCGTAAGCAATCCTAATCGCTCGCCGCACTCTTTAGTAATAAAGTTGCTTTGAGACGCGGAATCGAGTAAAACCCTAATTAGGTGCTTATTTCCATGTCGATCATACGTTGCTACCTGAGCGGTAGCAAGCAGAACAGTTGTGGCAGCCGTACGATGTTCTTTACGACTGCGCGGAGCGAATGAATGCGTCGACTGCGCGTGTGTCGCAACGAGTGAGACGCCCGTCACTGGCGGAGGAGCGGACGGCGTATGAGTTGCGGCGACAGCCGCCTCTTGGGTAGACCGCTGCGATGACTCAGTAGGTTGCGCTACTGAGTGCGAGGTGCCCGGGTTCGATTCCCGGTCGCGGAAAAAATGAAGTAACGTGTGGTGTTTTAAGCCACATTCTCGACACTTCGTATTAGAATTACAAAGCGTCGCGCGATGTTTGACACTCAAACAATTTGTACAGGAATTATTTTCCTTTACGGATTTAAACCGATTTTTGGGTGTCATTTTATTAAAAGCGGGACATTTATATAAATGTAGATGAGTAAAATCTTTACATAGACATTTATATGAAGTACCAGGCTCAGTCGTACTGACATAAGCTTGATAGTTCAGCGGAACGGAGGAAGAGTGCGGGCGATCAGCTGATTTCTTAGCGGAATGTGTATGATTGGCGGATGAGCGTTGTAATATTTTACTTTGCGATTTAATAAAATTGACAAGACTTTCGAATTTGGGAATTTTAGTATTTGAATCAACACTCATTTCGAACAACTTAAAAGTGTCGGGATCTAGCTTTTTTAGCGCGATATGTAAAACCATGAAATCAGCCAAATCCTCAATTTTTAAATTATGCAAGGCATTTACTGCTGTTACAAATTGATCAATAAATAAATCAAAGTTGTTTGCGGAAGCGTTAGTCAAAGGTTTAAAATCTACGATGGTTTTCATGTGCGTTGAAGCGAGGGTACGTTTGTCCTCATACTTGTCGACTAATGCTTTCAATATAAGATTATAATTCTCCGAATTCGGTGTAATACCCGAAATGGCGGACGAGGCTTTGTCTGAAATTTTACCAAGTAGGTAGTACAACTTTTCAGAGTCTGTAAGAGATGTATTTTCGTGTATCATAGATTTAAAACTGGCGTAAAATAACGGCCATGAGCGAATGTCACCCTTAAATGGAACTAATTCAATGGGTGGCAATGTAGGCTTTGACTTGGTAGGAGGATCAGGCTTATCCTCTTTTTTAGGTGAATATTGAGCGCGCATTCCCAAGATGGCACTATGCATTTGCTCATATGAGATTAGCGGTTTAAAATTTGGCTTAGCGGTTGGGTCGACGGTAAGCAAATGCTCATTATACTTTTGAAGCATTTGATGGAACTCTTCGCGAATGAAACTAATATTTTCACTTTCATAAATAAATTTACGAATTAATTGCGGGTTTTCACGAAGGTTCGTACCCATATCGTAAAGTTGTTGTATGTATTCATAAAGCGTATTTCGCCTTGCCTCAATAAGAATTAATTGAGAATCGAAGGATTTCTCTTCCTCTTCCTTTCCCATATTGGAATAAAGGAAAAAAAATAAATAAAAATAAGATAAGTGCAGTACTCAAAATTGACTAAGCGCAAACTTTGTGCGAGCCTACCTAACGAACCTACCTTCGCTTCGGTGATAAACAACAGCGCGCACGAGCGGTTGAATTAAATAGCGGATGAATGAAGTGGCGATTTTATTCTAACAAATTCTTTAATCACACGCAGAATTAATTAGAAATATGCGGGATTAGTAACTTGGTTATGAATAACCTGAGCGGGATATAAAATATATATGCGGGTATATACGAAAATATGCGAAATTCGTGTAGCTAAAAGACACGACGTGGTAAAAATACAGATACCTAATTATGCGGGGTAATTAAATAGCGGGAAAATAATTAGCGGTGATAATATAAGGTGGATTAAATGCAGCTTAAAGCAACCAAATGAAATGCCAAATTTGTGCATCTAAATGCGGGTATTTATATATAAGCGGCAGGTACCTAAGTACCAAGCGGGAAGATAAAATCCGGCTCTAAGGGCCAAATAAAATGATGGCGCCCGTGGTCCACCAGACTTGACAATAACTCAAGTGGACTGTATGCGGTAAAATATGTATGATTTTAATATTTGATTGCAAAGGTGTCTCGCTAAAACAAAGGACCGACAGGAAGGGTAAAGGAAAGCAACCAACTCACGTTTTCTCCAGCCTGCTGCCGCTTCCCAGGAGCTCCCAGGGTCACTGCTGATGATGACGAGACACTATTCACTGTCAGTCTGATTAGATCACGGAACGTCTCACTTCCTGCGGTTTAACAACGGACGGAGCGTGGAGACCGCTTCTCGTCTATCGACTGTACCCAGTTGCACAGCCGACGCGGTTAGAGTTCAGCACTGCTTGCGAGCGCAGCTCCTTGACGAAGGAAAGCTAAGACCCTTCGTAGGACACTACTAGCAAGGCACTAGTTAAGGTACGACAGACCGTAAGGGGTCTAATCGCACTGGTATCGCCATCTATATTATTTTTGGCGAAACACTTTGGTTGCTCGATAAGGTAAATAGGGCGGGAGTAGGAATTAGACACCAAACAGATTTATAATTAAACTAATGGGTGGCGCCACCACTCACATTTGTACCACACGTGGAAAGTATAGTGAAAAAATCATCTAGAATGCTTGGATTCGTTTTAAGAAATGCGGTTAAGTTTCGATGTAGCAAAACTAAAATTCTTTTATATAACTGTCTCGTTCATGGCATACTGGAGTACTGCAGCCCTGTATGGAGACCACATTATGCGACACACAAATTAAGACTGGAGCCTATACAGAAGAGGTTCCTCTGGCACCTAGCATATGCCTCTGGTGTAGCTAAAAGGATAAAATCGTACGAAGCGAGATTGACACACTTTAAGCTAGTCACACTCGAAAAACGAAGGAATGTTATAGACTCCATATTTCTATACAAGCTTCTGACACACAAGGTAGATTTTCCACAACTCTTAAGCAAAATTAAATTCCAGGCTCCAGCTAGGTATCCTCGTTTTCCTATCACCCCCCTGCATCCCCCGCTTCGCAGAAGCATTCTCGGTACAAACTCCACCATCCCACGACTCTGTAAACTGCTCAATAGTTGCAGCGCCCTGGTCGATATACACACTGACTCGCTTTACAAATTCCGCAAAACCATAATGAAAGCCTTATAGGAGGAACTTTATTTGAGTGCCATCTGTTTTTGATAATACTTGTATTGTATTTCTAGCATAAAATTATGATAATATTGTTGTTTATTGTGCACGTGGTGCTTACCTATAAGTAATTGTAACACTATGCCACTTCATATTTATTGTATTTTTTTTACTTATAAACAGTGTATACAATTGTTGGTGAGCCTAGTAAATAAATAAATATATAACCTATAGCTTTTTTAGATGACTATGATGATGATATATATTCCTGAGATTAGCGCGTTCAACTAAAACAAACTCTTCCTCCTCAAGGTATAAGAATTACACGTTAAAGAGGTAAATATTTTTAATTACTTTGACGAACACCTCTATAGAATGAATTTTGAAAGTGAAAGAATGCAGACTTTGATTTTTTCGTAAGACATTTTTGTCCCAAAATTACTCGACTTTGAATGATGAAAAGCAGGAGTAGAAACCATAAGACATTTACAGAAACTACGGAATTCTGTATTATAGGTACAAGTAGATAAATAATTTTTTTTACATAGATTTTGAGCATTTACACTGTAGTAAAAAAACTGGAAATCAGAAAAGGTTTTTTTATGGAATAGGGGGCAAACGAGCAGACTGATCGCCTGATGGTAAGCGATTACCGCCGCTCATGGACACCCGCAACACCAGACAGCGTTAAAAGTGCGTTGCCGCCCTTTGGAAGGGATGTTGGGTAATGAGCCTCCGGTATTCTTATTCATTCGGTGAAACACAGCGCTTTTTTACACTGGTTTTCTGTGAGGCCGTGGTATCACTCCGGTCGAGCCGGTCCATTCATCATTTAATAGCCTCGGTGGCGTAGTGGTAGCGTATGCGACTGCTATGCTCGAGGTCTCGGGTTGGATTCCCGGGCCGACCAAATGTTTGTATGATCTGCAAATATTAGTTTCGGAGTTTGGGTGTTTTCTATGTATAATATGTATGTATTTACAAAAAAAAACTATTTATATGTGTATATATCAATTTATATCAGTTGTCTAGTACACATAACACAAGCTCTGCTTAGCTTGGGACTAGATGACGTTGTGTGTTCGATGTCCGAAATATAAAAAAAATCATGCCGACGCGTGGCTCTCCCACGGTACAAAAATAATTTAAGATTCGTTTCAAATGACGCATTATTTATTACTAGCGCTGAAATTCACGCGGTTCTTCTATTAGCTATGTCACAGGGGCGTATATTTCTTTGAGGATAGAAATTGGATTATGTCACTATAAGTTGATAAACCACAACTATGTGAAATATCCCTTCCGTGTTCGGCATCCCTTCATTATATCAGAAAGGATACTTCACATTTCTTTGATAACGTGATTACAATTGGTAAAAAATGTAGTGTGATGTATTAAAAATTGGCTATGACCGTGTGGTTCGATTTATTTTCAAATTTTCGTGTTCGCATCGTCCGGAACGTCATAGCGGAAAAAATTATGATATTCTTGTATGGAAACGGTTGTTTAACTTTGACTATTGTTATAGTGAGAAAATGTAGAAAATAAGTAGGTAAGAACTTTTACTTACCATGAGTTTCCCATCATCATTACCATCACCAACATCAGTCCGCTGCAGTCCATGTAGGCCTCTCTCAAGGCATACCACAGAGCCACCACGGTTGCTATCATTAGTTTTTAAAGTATTATTTTTAAAAAGATACAGTTGGAAGTAAAAACATTGGATATTAAAAAAATGTTTACAACTAACAATTACAGATACAATAAATCCGACAAGTGAAATACCAATATTACAGAAATGGGCTTCTCAAGTGCAATGAATGAGGGCTGTCGCCTCGATCGTCAATAGCCCCTCACAAATACCCGGGACGAGGATCAAGGAGTGAAAGCGACAGGCTAAACGGGTTATATCGCTAACGATTCGAGAATTATCGTAAACGTATAGGAGAATATTGAAGATATCAAACATATATTCCAGTTTAAGTGGAATATATACCACAGGAACTATATTCTTGATAAGATTTTAAATTCGTATGAAATTATATTTATTAGGCCTAATCTGTATTTATGCAGTATTTTTTTCATAAGGAAGTAGTGGTCAGCGGTTGAATTAAGAAACTTATCCCTAGTAAAACGATTTTGGTGAAGAACATTAAGATGTTTATTACACAAATTTAACACACAGCTAATCTTTTTGAGGCGTTAAAATTTGCCAAATGTTTCGTGGCACGGCCACTCCGAGAAGTGTCTGCACTTAGTCGCTAGAACGATATTAACAATATTGCTCAGTTTGTGACAATGCAGCACTCGATACCATCCATTCACTTTATGGTCTTACGCTTGTTTAACATAGGGTGTAATTTTGATTTGAAATTAACAAAACGGTTCATACACCCTATTTCACAAACCATGGTGGATACTTAGAGAATTTCCACACAAACTCGAAAAAAAGACCGACCTTCTCGCTCCATCCAATTTTGAGGGAAACTTATTTATCTATTGTCGACTGTGCTCAGGTGTACTTACCATGAAATACCTAACCTGTTAACTCGATTTACTTCAATACCATACAAACAAAGCTCAACACAAAAAATAAGATGAAAGTACATAAATATAATGCGCGCTATCTCGATAAGAAAGACACTATAATTACAACGCGATCAATATTCTACCAAGATCTAAGAACAGCACAATAAATATTAAAGTTTAAAACTAGTTTATAAATAGTTAGCCTCGTATTTTCGTAGGATAATTATGAAGAGAGTTAAAATTAAAACTTAAATTGCCTCTTGAGAGTTTGCAATGGCGTCCGTAATTTAAAGACGCTATCACAAGCCATACACAATTGTGCTAAAGATATTTCGTTGCTCTTTCTTATTTTGGCACAAAATATACAAGACATTGTTTCTCACAAAGAATAACATTAAGTTGTGACTTAAATCTTAGCTCGTTGTTTTCCAACTACAACATAAAAACAAAACGGTTTTTAAATTTCTCTGTGATATTTTTAAGCTTTTGAATCGTCAATTGGAGAATAGTATTTAATCATTTTTAGTTATTACTCAAAGTTTACTTTAATTTACATTATTTTATGTACACACTAGCGCACATTGTTAAGTTTGTCAAAATCCGTGAAATTTGAAATTAAATAGTCATCTATATACATATATATAAAAGAAAGTCGTGTTAGTTACACGATTTATAACTCAAGAACGGCTGAACCGATTTGACGGAAAATTGGTAACCAACAAAAATTAAAGACGGACATAGGTTACTTTTTTTTTTATTTACCCCACAGCGTTAACCGCGGTTGTTGTTGGACCGCGGGTAACACCGCCGGGCTCAGCTAGTTTTTTATAAATACGTGAATCGTATCATTCGTCGCTATAGCAACGGTCATTTCTTGTATATCGTAGCGTGACAGGCGTGTTAACAGTCACGTGCGAAATAAATGAGAATCAAGATAATTTTAAGCAAAATTGTACATGATACTTTTCCAGTGTCTCAAAGTTACCGTGTCGCCATTGAAAAGTCTCTAGAGGTAATTAAAGTTGTAATTTCAACTGTCATGATAATTTGTACTTTAAGAAAACGAGCTTAACCATTAATAAACTGAACCTTAACTTTCTATATAAATTTTATACTTGCGTAGGAGGACAGTGATTTTTAACCGACTTCAAAAAAAGGAGGAAGTTTGCAATTCGATTTTTTTTATGTTTGTTATCTCATAACTTTCGACTGGGTGTACCAATTTTGATGATTCTTTTTTTATTTGAAAGCTGGTGCTTCCCGTGTGGTCTTATTTAAATTTGGTCCAGATTGAAGTCGTTTCATTTTGTTAGGATTTTTGTAACACATACCAACCATAAACTACTACATTACATAATTCATTCACATTTGAGAAAAAATCTGATGTATCGACGTAAAACTGTTCTGGAAGAAAAATACTCATATTTAAATAACTTAGTTTGTAATATACGTAATAATAAGAGTCGATATTGGGTTAACTGTCTTCAAATAAGAAGTCTTGTTTATAAAAGTAATATTATTCTTACGTTATCACACAACCCTATTCACAAGTTCCACATTGATAGCGTGAAATTGCTCCAACTGAATACAACTAACAGTTAGACCCTCGTTACAGGAACACGAGTCTATCAATGCGTGATACCGCAGGGAGCAGCTTATTTATTGGTTGTTGGTTTGCGTAGATCCACGATAAAGATGATTGACTGTGTGCTGTGTTATGAAAACTGTCATTGTTGTTAGAGGACATTTGATTTTTGACACCTTTCCCTTGAAGGAGGATGCTTAGCTTGGGACTAGATGGCGTTGTGTGTCAAAAAATGTCCGAAATATTTATTTAATATTTATTTATTCTGTATTTCGGTTTACATTAGTCATACATTTTTTTTTAATAATGTGTTTGTCTGTGATATATATGTAATATGTGAACGTGTTTCTATGTTCTGTACATTTTATTATTAATAACTTATTGTTTAATTATAATAATATTAGACGTACTCCTACTTTACCGATAAATTATGTAGTGCGAACCTATAAAAAACGGTACTTGGCTATGTTCGCGCACTTGTTGTTCGAGCTCCGCTCGGTAAAGACGTGTCTTGATAGGTCGTGCGGCATACGTCAACCATATCTTGTCGTTTAATTTTTATATCGTTGTAAACCTATTTCTTTATTGTTTTAATGTCGATCTGTTATGCATTTCGTGAATTGCTTGCAATCATATTTCGAATCATAAGATTAGTTTGTTGTGAACTGTTTAGTGTTTTAATTATAAAAATAAGAACTGAGGTTGGTACCTCCAATTTGTTTCTTTTATTTAATTCTCACTTCTAGTTTATAACAATAAGTTATAGAGCAAATGTGTATAGTCAATATGTACCGACTAAAATGGTGATGTTTTAAAAAAAGGTGGTGTAAAAAGCACCAGGAATGCGGGCGAAGCAAAATCAATTGTCTCTACCGACCTCTTATGGAAGTAGTCGTGAAATAATGTGTACGACTTAATTTAATCAATTTTATTACACTAAGCAAAGCCTGACAGAAAATCAATTTGAAAAAGTCTGAAGGGAGAACTCAGAGCAACGTCAACGTCAATGCACTCTTGATTCACATATCTGCTCGTTTGTTAAAATCTGTGACAGTTGACACTAGTGTTATTTAAAACTTCATTACTCAGTAGCCGACCCCAGATAATCTTTTGAATAATGAAAGGTTAGGAGGTTAGATATGTACATTGTAGGTGTGATTCAAAAACCCCTACACCTAACCAAAACCAAAACAATAAAAACAAGATAAACAAAATACAAATAGCAACTATTAACGCAAGAACATTAAGAACTGATGAAAGACTGATCGAACTTAAAGAAGCATTGAAATATATTAGATGGGACATACTTGGACTCTGTGAAGTTAGAAGATCTGGAGAGGAAATAAAAGAATTTAAAGATTTTGTATTCTACTACAAAGGAGAAATCCAAGGAAAACACGGAATAGGATTCCTAGTTAAAAAAGACTTTAAACAAGACATAGAAGAATTTGATGGTATATCAGATAGAATAGGAATCTTAAATATTAAATTACCTGGCTTAAGAAACCCGTTCTCAATACTGCAAATATATGCCCCAACTGATCAAGCAACGGAAAAAGAAAAGAATATATTCTATAAAAGTCTCACCAAGACAATGCAGAAACTAAATAGGAACATAATATTGATGGGGGACTTTAATGGTCAAATAGGAGCCAAATCAGATAAAGGAGAGTTCATCATAGGCAAATATGGCCAGGGAGAGAGAACCGACAATGGGCAACGTTTAATAAATTTTTGTTTCGAACAGAACTTGAGAATAATGAACACCTTTTTTCGCAAAAAAAAAGACAAGAAATGGACGTGGATGTCCCCAAATGGTAAAGACAGAAATGAGATAGACTTTATAATTACTAATATGCCCAAGATTTTCAACAACGTCAGCACGGTCTCAAATCTGAATTTTAATTCAGATCATAGAATGGTTAGAGGAACAATAGCGTGCAAAGAATTAAAAATACAAAGAAGGAAGTTTCATAGAACTAATTGCCGGCCCATAACACATATATCAGAACAAAATCTCAGTGAATTAAAAATATCAATAAACTTGATTGAGAAACAAAATAATGTTCAAGAAAAATACAACATCTTAGAAGAAGCCCTTCTAAAAATAAATAAAGTCAAAACAAGAGAAAAAAGTGACAAACTCGGTGACGAAGCCAGATCAAAAATAAGCCAAAGAAAAGAAATGTTAATAAACAGAAAAGAAAATCGTACACGAATAGCTAAGATTAGCAAAGAAATTTCAAAAGCCATTAGAAACCATAGGAAAACCAATCGACTTCATATCATTAGAGAACAAATAAACAAAACCGGAGGAATCAAAAGAGCTTTAAAACAACTTAAAGAACATTCAACATGGATATCAAAGACAACGCAAAAAGGAAAAGACAACAAAATACAAACTAAAACCAAGCGACGACATATTTTACACACGGCAACAGATTTTTACAAAAAATTGTACACAGATAATATGAACGAATACATAAGCAAAATAACATTAGAAGAAGACCAAAACCCAGAACCAATCCCATTCATTTTGCAAAGTGAAGTAAGAAAAGCTATCCAAACACAGAAAGCTGGTAAATCACCTGGAAATGATATGATAACTAACGAATTGCTGAAACTTACTATGGAAGAGATAACACGACCTTTTACACATATATGCAATGAAATTTTGAAAACTAAACAAATTCCTTCCCAATGGGCATCGTCAACAATAATTCTTTTATATAAAAAAGGAGATAAAAGTGAAATTAACAATTATAGACCCATCAGCTTGATGCCAAACCTGTACAAAGTGTTCAGCAAAATTTTATTATACCGCTTAACTAAAAAACTTGACAGTAATCAACCCAAAGAACAAGCGGGCTTCCGCTCGGATTTTTCAACAATCGATCACATACATACTGTCAAGCAAATTGTTGAAAAGTGCAACGAATATGACCGCCCGTACTACCTGTCCTTCGTAGACTATAATAAGGCATTTGACTCTTTGAAGCATAATTACATATGGGATTCTTTAAAAAACCAAGGAGTGGATAGTAAATTCGTTAAGATCATTAAGAACATATACGTCAACAGCACAGCAAAAGTACAACTAGAAAACGTTGGAGATCAATTTAAAATACAGAAGGGTGTAAGACAGGGAGACCCGCTGTCACCAAAAATATTCAATGCAGTTTTGGAAAAAATATTTAGGCAACTTAATTGGGAAACTTTCGGAATTCAAATAAACGGGGAAAAGTTACACCACCTGAGATTCGCAGATGACCTTGTTTTGTTTGCAGAAGATCCTATCACACTAAGAACAATGTTACAACAACTAACAGATGAAAGTAAAAAGGCAGGTTTAACGATGAATGTCAGTAAAACAAAATTGATGACAAACAAGACCGAAGTCAAAATTGAGGTGGACGAAGAAGAGATCGAATACGTTAAAGAGTATATTTACCTGGGTCAAGTCATATCTGTGGAAGACTTAGCAATTAAAGAAGTAGAAAGACGAATAAATAATACATGGCAAAGATACTGGTCCCTTAGGGAAATCATGAAAAATAAATCTGTACCCATCTCGGAAAAGAAAACCGTATACAACAGTTGCATACTTCCATGTCTCACGTATGGCTGCCAGACCTGGCCACTGACAGAGAAAATTGAGCATAAACTAGGTGTATGCCAAAGAGGAATGGAAAGAAGTATGTTGGGACTAAGGTTGAAAGACAAATGGAAAGCTACAACAATTAGGAGCATTACCAAAGTAGCAGATGTTAAAGTAAAAACACGAACCTTGAAATGGAAATGGGCTGGTCACATGATGAGATCAACAACAGGAAAGTGGACCAAAAAAGTAACAGAATGGTACCCGCGGGACGGAAAAAGACGTAGAGGAAGGCAGAAAAAAAGATGGGAAGACGATTTGCCCAAGGGTTGAAGAAGGACAGCAATGGACAGACAAATGTGGAGGGATCTTGAGGAGGCCTATGTCGCAAGACAGCCTGACCTGGTAACTGGCATTAAATGTTAAGTTATATACATACAGAAAATAGATAGAAGTATAGTTAATATAGTATAGTTAAGTATAGTTAGCATAATTTCATGTTTTTATTTTTTATATTGTACAAAGGTCAGAGTAAATAAAGGCTATTTTTATTTTTTATTTAACTATGCCCGCGACTTCATCGTGGAATACTGTATTTGGTTGGCATTTATACAACCTTTCATACCGCCCTTTCAACCCCTTACAACTCTTTTTTTGCATTAAAAAGCCTATGCCATTTCTCAGCCTCTAGACTATGTGTGTACCAAATTTAGTTTAAATCGGTTCAGTAGTTTTGGCGTGAAAGTGCGACAGACAGACAGAGTTACTTTCGCATTTATAATATTAAGTAAGGATTGCACTTCATTTGTGATAAAACTGGCATATATTTAAAGAATGAAAATATAGGTGATACATAAATACCACGCCTATTCAAAGTTACTATGTCGGTTTTTTAGCCATCTGTTACAGAAATTAAGCTATATTTTAAGGACTGTAATTTATTATTATTAGAGAGAAAACTTTCATATGTGGTACTCATATTAATCAAAGATATGTTGTTTTACTCAATGTCTAGCATCAGTTGGTCATCATGGATGTACACTGTAGAAAATGTAATAATAGGTAAATAATAAAAATTCCGAAATCTAAAACACAATGCCGTCTAGTCCCAAGCTAAGCAGAGCTTGTGTTATGGGTACTAGATAACTAATATAAATACATATATACTTCTTTTTTGTAAATACGTACATATTATACATAGAAAATACCCAAACTCCGAAACAAATACTTGCAGATCAAATAAACATTTGGTCCGACCCGGGATTCGAACCCGAGACCTCAAGCACAGCAGTCGCATACGCTACCACTGCGCCACCCAAGCAGTCATTAGGTTAGGTGGACAACACTGGTTGAGGTGACTCGATAGATGGAGGCCTATCCTAAGAAACATATCTGTTTTAATCTTATTAAATTATGAGTGCTTCAGTGGGTATCTGGGGGCACGGGCGTGCCCCCGCCAAGACGAGCCAAGCGGAGCGCAAGGGCACTACCTACCTTTTCTCGAAGTGTTTCGTCGATTTTTTGAACCCTCATAACTTTGGTTCCCGATATACCAGATCGTTCAAATTCTCAGAATATGATGTTACCAATAGACTAATGAAACATACAAAGTTTTAATTGCATAGCTCTGATACTTTAGACTTTATTGATACCAAAAAAAACACCTATTTCGTTACTGACACACTGATGATCATCAAAACTGTTAGGGTACTTTCTGAAGTGCTAGAAAGCTGAAATTTGGTATGTAAACTAAGTTTAGTATACAAACAACAGAAAAATTCATAAACCTATTACTTTTACCCCCCAACCCCCAAATTTGGGGGGTGGAAGTTTGTATGAGACTTTCACAAATGTTTATGCTAGAGGTTTTATTTTTGGTACACGGACTTTTTCGAAAGAAGATGTACAATCAATACAGCCCAAAAAAAAAAACTGCCTCAAGCAACTTCCAAAAATAAATGAAATCCCACCAAAAACATTTTCATGTAAAATGTTGCCAAGACGACTGCATATGGCTTACCCTGTGAAAAGATATCAGATCTCATGCAGAGCCAAGGTTCCGAATCTAACGAAAAGTAACGCCAGTAACCAGTAACGAAACAGCTAGCTTGGCTGTTTCGTTACTTCAGAAACTAAATATTCGTATAACTCATTACTACAGAAACTAGATATTTGCAAACACGAAAGGCGTTGGTTTCCCCTTCGTGATGGTATAGTAGCGAAACGGCGAAGCCATACATTTTTACTGAGATGTAGAGTTTATGAAGTTAGGGTTGGTAGAGTTAGGGCGTGTAGATTCGGAACCTTGGCTCTACATGAGATCTGATATCTTTTTCACAGGGTAAGCCATATGCAGTCGTCTTGGCAACATTTTACATGAAAATGTTTTTGGTGGGATTTCATTTATTTATCATCTAATAATATTTACTACAGTATATCTCTAAAAATGGTTTGGTTTTCTGCGAATCGAATATTCTAAAGAATTTAAGCTAGTTCTGATCTACTGAATATGTTACACTGGAAAACCCTTGAAATAGATACTATCTTTACTCAATTCTGAAAAAGATCTACAATAACGAGTATTTGATGACACGATAAAGCGATAGTGGTTTGAACAGATACAAGGAACGTACAGTGCAGATTCAAAGGTAATCATGCCCTTTTATTTGTAGTTAAATATTGTGATATGTAGGCATACATACCTGGCACTGACATTATAAACATGATTCTGAAACTGTACCAATACTCTCTGTTTTAATTACAAGATAGGTTTTGAACGCTAGATACCGAGTTTAGTAAAACAGATTTATAGCTCAATGAAGCTAATAAACCAACGCAGATTTATTAACTAACGCTGACTTTGTTTTCTTTGTATATGATAATTAATAAACTTTATTCTCTCTCACAAAAATATGGCTTAATAGTAGGTACAATAGTGACTTGGCTTCCGGATTCCACGTTTGTGAAAGCCTGGTACCTGAAATTGGTTATAACAAGTAAAATTTTAACAAAATAAAAACCGACTTCAAGGTTCGACTCGTTTTCTCTTAGATTCCATGATCAGATCTTAGTGTCCTTATCATGGTACTACAGTTGGGATATCTCCTTTCTATTAAAAAAAGAATCATCAAAATCGGTTCATAATCGATGAAGTTACCCGCGAACACACACAAAAAAAAAATATATATACTGTCGAATTGAGAACCTCCTCCTTTTTTGAAGGTGTGTTACATAATGCTGAATAGTCAATAACTTACAGGGTTTGATAACTTACTGCTGGATATAGGCCTCTCCTTAGAAAGAAAGGCTTGGCCTACTATATAAAGCCAGCCAGACGAGTTGGTGTAAGATTTGTTTCAAAACTTGAAACTTTTGATTTACAGATTCAAAATTTGCAAGTTGCAGATTTTTTTTGCTTGCACAGCGTTGCTTCCTTAGGGTCTGCTCACACAGATCGGCTCGGAGAGTATCGGATTGAATTTTTCTTTTCACACAGACCAGATCGCATACGCTTCGAATTGGTCGAAGCGGAGCCGCCACATAGACCGGCTGGAAGAGATCTGTGCGAGTACGAGCGAGAAAGAGCGCGTTCAATCATTTTTAATGACAAAAGAAGTGCACATGCAAAACTAAATCTTACTACAATTACTCAAAACTCTGTTTCTAATGTGATAAAAATGTGTTCTCCTCCCCGAGCCCGTCTGTGTGAACGGACCCTTAGCCGGCTCTTACGACGTCTGAGGTATAAAGTCTTTGTCTGAGCCTTTTGTCTTATATCATACGTTCTATAGAATCTAAGAATACACTAGGGATTTTTTGACTGGAAATAACTTAACAAAGAATAATAACGATAAGTAATATATAGCAAGTTGAAATAAATAATTCAGTTTTTCGTAATGAGGGTCCCGCTATACGGTCTCGTTTTTTATCTAGTGATACTAGGTATTGTTACAGTCTTGCCGCTCTGATGATTTTCATCTTCACCTAAAAATATGTGTCAAATAAATTCATTCATTGACATTAAAGGTTAATTAAAAGTTAAAAGAAAGTTAGTATTATAATGAAAATATTTTGCTTAAGTACTACATTTTCTTATTTCAATATGTTTTTCATTAAAAATAAAACTAAATATGAAAAAAAAACAAACTGATATTAATCAGGATTTTAAATACTATTCAAACATTTTTAGACGGAATTTTATAGTGTAAATTTTGGTCGTAGTTTATTTTGTTTAAAGTTTTACTACCACGATTTTAATACAAAAGGAATTAGCCTCATTATTTTAAAGTGAATTCAATTTTAAAGTTACTATATTTATGGAGAACTGGTTTACGAAAAAGAAGAAAAATTCAAGAACTTATCATCTTAAACTAATAATGCCAAAGAAAAGAAATCAAGTCAATCTAAATAGTCTAAATAAATAGGAATCCAAATAAATCCGTAAATTCTTCTCTACGCAAATAGTGGATTGAATATGGTACAGAATAAAAGCCAAATGTTTGGCCCTGTATATTCTTTCAAATTATATCAATAAGCGAATTTCGGCGTATAATAATCTAATGAGTCTACAGCAACTCTGTGGACACTGCCACAATCATCACAATTGAATTGTGAACACATTCACAAGAAAATCAACTAATATGAAGATGAGTCATTACTTTTCATTCAAGCCACAAGAAATATCTTAGTCACATTATATCTCCGAAGATTGATCGTTCGAATTTTAGACAGTTACTATGACATCAACTTGTAGGCAGGTAAAATGTTGCTTTTTCATTAATGAGCAGATTTCCATGCTGGGCTGTTAATGAGCTATTATAGTACATAATATGGTTATAAATTGACGAGACACGTGTAGTACGAGAGGCTACAAGACGGCTTACTTATAAAGTCTCCATTATTCATGTGCCGAGAACGCCAAGTCATTTGGCGGCCATTAAAATTTTCTCCTTGATGCTCACCGTTGCTTGCTAAAGTTAGGTGTTATGTGAAAAACTTCAGCTATGCTCCCTTTTGTAAGCGAAGCGGACATTATAATATATAAGTGCTGCATGCGCTTGACAAAAATGA
This sequence comes from Diaphora mendica, assembly GCA_949125395.1. Classification (NCBI taxonomy): domain Eukaryota; kingdom Metazoa; phylum Arthropoda; class Insecta; order Lepidoptera; family Erebidae; genus Diaphora; species Diaphora mendica. The sequence goes on from OX421331.1 coordinate 10,828,401, forward strand.
TCAACAAAATTTAAACTTCCGATATAGAAATTCCTAAATTGTCTTTGTTCTTAAGTTTTGATTTTTAAAGACACAGTGAAAGCTATGCATATGTAGTTGCTATTTATTTACATAAACGCCCTGTAAACATTTTATATTTAAATATTTTTTAATAAATATGAGTATAATTAGTTAAATGACAGCCACAGTTGAAAGGTTAACGGAAATAAAACTATTTTCAAGATTTGACAAAAATATTACTCAATTTCACGGAATAATATATATTTGGCTGCCTCAGTGGCGGATTCCACGCTGATTTCAGCACAAGCGGGCCGGCTCGACCGAGACGGTATTACCCTCTCACAGAAGATCAACTATATATTATGTTTTTATTTACAAAGAAAAGTACGTAAATATTGTATCAGTTAATCTACCTGTTACAGTACAAGCTCTGCTTACTTCAGAGCTAGATTATGCTTCGTAGCGTTCTGTGACAGATGTATAATATTCATCTATACATATAAAAATTAATCGCCGAAATGTATGTACGCGCATAACTTCTGATCGGCTGCACCAAATTAAATATTTCTTTTTTTATGTGTTAGTTATTATTGGGCCAAGGTTTGTGTACAAGAAAGTTTAAAAGACAACGGGTAAAGTCATTTTCTTTTGTGCGCCACAGTTCACTGCCTATGGGAAACTGAGACAGTTATTTAACGAAGTTCGCCGGGTCAGCTAGTGTACTATATAGCTGTGATTAAACCAGATCATAGAACACCACCTAAAGTAAAACGAGAATGACTACGAACGTCAAAATATAATGACTTTTTTTAAGATTTCAACGAGCTTGCATTATTTGTTAAGCGTAACGGTTTCTATACCGAGTGCCTGGTTATTTGCCAGAACAGAAAAAAGTACTCCTTTTTCAAAGTATAAGTAAGTTATTCGTTCATTACTCTCAATACGTTGTTGTGAACTTGTTCAAGCAAGTTAAACATGATTGCGTTATAAACTCTGTTATAATAAGTTTATTTTGTAACATTATTAAATGTACTTATTGATGTTTTCTTTATAGGACGTTAAAAGCTCATGATATTATTAGGATATACGGTATATAAATGATAAAAGCTATCAATGTCAGACTCATTTCATCCTCAAATGAGGATTGAAACTGTATTTTACCAAGCTGTGATGGTGACAATGTAAAGGTTTTCGAGGCGCCTTATTTACATATGAGAAAAAAGTGGTCAAATGCAAATCGAACTCGCGCACCTACTCGTCTTGCCCAATACAAATCCTTAGTGACAATTTTAAGAGCGATAAAACAATAAGACTAAAAATTTCTAGATGCATTTACGTTGTAAAACATTACTCAGTAGAATGTCAATCTTTCTTCCTTCCTACATTCTGCTAGCTTGCTTTCTCGCGAGAAAATTCAAACAGTTTATAGTAACAACGGTATTTCGTGCATATCTTAGGGCAAAAAGATTTCCGTAAAGCGTACTTTCGCAAAGATAAATTCCTATAAGAATAAATATAAGCCTGTTTATAAGACCCAGATCATTTCCATTCTATTTATGAAAACATATTTTACTGCTATCGCACTTTTTATTTCCATTGCAAAAATTTTATGGTTTCCGCGCAAAGTTTGGTAACCACTTATTCTACTTTTCTGTACTGTGTTTGGACATTCTATTTTCATCATAACTGTAATACTTTCGTTATTTGTTGGCTAAATTTACTATACCCCACGGCATAATATCGTACATATAGAATATATTATAATAGAATAGTTTGTATCCCAAAACTAAGTATAAATGGGAAAAGTTCCGAATTAAATATTACGAGTATGTTTTAACAGTATTACTATGGTAAGACTGTGATTAATATAAATAAATCTGCAAATAACCATCATTCTGCATATAAAGATATTGTCAAACAGTCTTTTTTGGAAATGTTAAGTAAAAATTATGAAAAGTTTAACACTAATGAAAAACAGCGGATAAAACGAGAAAAAAATTATTTAATAATTATTTGTCTAAAATGTAACAATGGTTTAATGAAGTAGCCAGTTAAAATTTTAATCAATATGTGTTGTAGTGATGTGCTCTAATTTCGCTTTTAAATAGCAGCTACTCGTATAAAATACACTAAGTAATCTACATAATATTTAATGTTTTTAGGCTAAAGGCAAAAAACAGAACCCTTATAGATTCGTCATGTCTGTATGTCTGTCCGTCTGTCTGCCCGTCCGTATGTCACAGCCACTTTTTTCCGAAACTATAAGAACTATACTGTTGAAACCAGGTAAGTAGATGTATTCTGTGAACCGCATTAAGATTTTCACACAAAAATAAAAAAAACAATAAATTTTGGGGGTAATACTTAGAACTGAAACTCATTTTTTTTGTTTTCATCAAACCCATACGTGTTGGCTATCTACGGATAGGTCTTCAAAAATGATATTGAGGTTTCTAATATCATTTTTTTCTAAACTGAATAGTTTGCGCGAGAGACACTTCCAAAGTGGTAAAATGTGTGTTGTATTTGGCACAAATGGCATTTGGCCTACGTAAAACCTACTCATACGGTTTTAAGTAGAGTAATCTTGTAATTTGGGTTTTATTATTGCAATAAACATCTTTTAATCTAAGGCAATAAAACATACAGTCATTTATTCATATCATATCTAGACTCCAACAAAACTAATATAAAAACCAACACAAAATGGACGGCCGAAAGGCATGATGGCAGAAGCTTTTTTTGCCGATTTCAGTTGCCGGTCCGACGGGTGGAATAGCTCACATTCCACTTATCAGATTTTACTTGTAGCTATAGTGTTTTTCATCGGCCTCCGTCCCCCTATGAATTGGCAATAAATTGACATGGGACGACACAGTATTACAAAGAACGGTCTACCAAATGCCGCCTTTGTCCTTAAATTCACCTTCTCAGAAAGTGAAGTTATAAACGTTGTATACAATTTTGAACCGAGGATATCAACACTATTAAACCATAATTGAATTGCTTCAATAATGGTTTGGTAACTGCTGTTTAACAGTTATAATAATTAGTTTGATTTGCATTTTGCGATATTGGACCTATCTATATTGTTGGTTTACAGTTAATGAGCTGTTGAGCGATAGACCATTTAATTTTACGAATTTCCTCACTATAATTTTTGATTATGAGCAGTTTGACCTGTTTTTAATATAGTTTCAAATTGTTTACCCCCAAAAGTTTGCTGATATAAATGTGAATATCTGACGTATACAAGAATCTTGCAGAAAAGTTCAATTTATTACGTCATCAAAAGTTTTTATCTATAATAATTTTTATATTAGATGTGGCTTGTTTCAGGAACTTTTATAGATACAAAATGTGTTCAGTGGAGTAGATAATATATGGGGACATCCAACGTGTCTTTTTCCGTATAAAAATATAATTCTAAACTAAAAACATCGTCCTTCTTACAGCGGTGTTTTGTTTCAACTCAGATCGAATACAAAAAGGTCGATGATGCGTCAACGCATTAACTATGCTATAAAATACGCTACTTTTCTTCAGTATCGTACAAGTATTGACAAATTGTACGATACTGACGAAAAGTAGCGTAGTTCCTTAAATGTGTGTGCGTTAACGCGTGTGTTTACTTGGAACTACGCAAATTTTTTTGCTTCAACAAGAACAATACCGTGCGTTGTCTACATTTTTTTTATTTGATTTGAGTGTTTCAATAATGCATTAATTTTGGATGTGCCTCTGTATTTAGGGTCATGAACGTATGTGTTTCATATAGACTATAACTATATGATCATATCAAGTTTTTTTTTATTTTGACATGTACATACCGACCAATGTATTCTGAAAAAAAAATGCTGTTATAACTACCTTTCAGTAATCTATTTATTTAACAATCATCACGAGATTTTTCTCAATCTTTCATATTTCATAATTAGTTAATAATAATATAAAATAGTAGTGTAGTGCATTCTATATTTTATCTTATTTTCGTGACATTGGTTAAATTCTTCATATTTACCATCTTATTATAATTAGCGTCTTTGGGAGCAGGTTAGCAGGTATTGCTGCGAGTTGTTTACCTGAATACGACAATAAGCGTTTATACTGAAAAACCTAACAATATTTAGTTTATGATGCATTTAGGCTTCTCCCTTTCTGTTTTTTTTTATTTACTCAAGACTGGGTCAATGACAAAGTACACAAAGACTATGAAATTTAACAAGTATAATAAAAATGTTTACTATCACGTAATATACTTAGTACAAACGCTTTATAAATAATCATTATTTGTTTCAAGAATTTTATGCAATAATTGTGTTACATGTAAATGGTGAGAGGTACTTGCATCTTTTGAAAGTTAAGTGTCTCCTTCAACAGTACCTACTCATATTTATGGATTTTTTCAAGGGATGTTCTATGAAACTTAATACATCCTACCCTACTATCTATATATATCTATATATATAAAAGAGGAATTTGACTGACTGACATACCCAGAGAACAACGCAAAGCCCAAACCGCGTAAGCTAGAATCCTGAAATTTTGCATGTAGGTTCTATAAATAACGTAAGTGAGCACTAAGAAAGGAATTTTCGAAATTCCACCCCTAAGGGGGTAAATCAGGGGGTGAAAGTCTGAGTGAACGAAGCCGCGTGCAAAAGCTAGTAACAATATAAATGCAAAAGTTTGTAATTAGAATGGCTGTTTGTTACACTTTTATGAAAGAAACTACTGAAAGGATTTTGATAAAACTTTACTGTAAAGTAGCGCGATAACCAATTAAAGGATCAAGGTCTCCAACTCAGAAAAACTTCACGATTACCTACTTCAATATACAAAGATTTATTATTATAAATTGTACTGACTACTTGACGGCGCGGCGCCAAGAATTACAATAATAATGCCCCGCTATCCCGGCGCGATCTCCAAGTCGTTGTTTATAATGTTGCTACCCTGCCAAAAATTGATTATTTATTAATATCGATACAGTTCCTTAAAATTACTAAATTATGGTAAATAAAAATAAGTATTTCATACAATCACAGTAATTAACAGATCATTATTATTTAACGTAACGCTAACACAATACATGTACAGGAAGGCGAAGCCGCAGGCAAAAGCTAGTTTATTTATAAAATCACACCACAATATCGACAGAACAGGCACATTAAGGCAGTACTTAAACGCTGTCTAAAATTGGCCGGCAGTAAATTCCACTTAATGTCTGTCGATACGATCCAACACAATAGAAGTAAGATGTTTCTGGAAGGCAGCTTTTTCCTTGGTTTAATGTTCAGAATACCGAAAACTTTATGACTAACTGAATGTTAACACCCCTTAAACCGGTAGTGCTAAGTGCCCAACACGGTTAAGTTGCTTCCTTAGTATATTTTATATAGTTGAGTCAACGTGTCGACAACATGTCTGCGAAGATGTCTTCGTGTTTTAATACATTTTGAATACTTAATTTTGCTTGTCAATTTAAGAAAAACGTTATAGGAGGACAAATGACCTGATGGTATTACCTAATGGACTACCATCATTATCCACATGCAATTCAAGAGGCAAAAGTGCTCTCAATCCCTGCCTCCAGGAGCAGTGTAAAGCCATGTAAGAATTTCTTACCACCTTGCTGCTGCTTTCACCAGTTGTCTATAAGGCCATGGTATTACTCTGAGGCTCAAAGTATGACTCTCATTAAATCACCATCATCATCAGGTCTCAGCCGAAAGACGTGAACTGCTGGACATAGAACTCCCTCAAGACTCTCCAGAATAACCAGTCTTGTGGTGTCCTCATTCAACTTGTAAATGTACCTCCTGCATTTTGGGACAATGTACATTTTACAAGAGACATAACAAATATTGGGACAGTGGGAAATTTTGACTAAGAAAGCATATTATATCTTAATCATCACTATTTTACTGCCCCTATCTAATTATATTTAAGGTCAGCAGTATTTGGAACGAAGTTCCTTATGGCGCGTTGCGAAAGGGGTCTAGACGGATTAAATTGTAACGATACTTTTCGTAGTAACGATACTTTTAACATTTGAGTTGACGTCATAGTGCTGTATAGTATATTTATGCATATATATAAACTTCGTTCCATCCGGGTGTCCCTTGACACCGCAAGTGAAAATTGCAAGTATCGTGAAATCAAGTTGATGGTTGCGTTATTCACAAAAGTCAATTAAAGTAATAATATATTGAAATAAAATTCCCCATACGTAAAGTAGGTTACATAGTTTTTAATAGTAACATTTAGGTACCTACTTTTTCGTTTCTATCTGGGCACAAACGAACAGTTTACGTGAAGAAACGTGACTAACGCCACCTATGAATGTATGTATCTTCGAATATTTTGCATTGTCCAAAATGTAAATACAGATAAAAACAATTATATATTACACATTTATTGTTAAGGTATTAAAATAATTAATATTATTCCATCCCTTTTTAAGGATAACTCTTTTCGAAAGGACGATTTCACGGTCCCTTGGGAGGTTTAAGTGGAAGTACAGTTTCAGTCGGAGAGCTACCATCCTTTATATTTTTGTCTTTTATCTTTTATTCGTAGATATAAATGTACATGTCGGAGGATAGGGCAAGTAATGATTTTTAGAAAGGGCAAAGTCTGCCTTATCGACTTCATTTTTTTTTTTTTTTTTTTTTTTTTTTTAATCTTTATTTATTTTTTCTCTTTATCTTTATTGATTATCTCAATAGTGGCACTCATGATTTGTAGCAATAGAAATCGCTTTCAATTAATTCATTATTACACACGTAGGTAGGTAGGGTTTATTTACACAGCCAAAGACAATATTGAATTCCAAATAGTTTATTGAATTAATGAAGCTACAGTTAAAATCATAGATCGACACAAAAAGACTCCACAGGTATACTGTATTGTCAAGGTCATATGTTGATCCATAATTTCCAGTTTCCAAAAAGCGTAGAGCCTGATGAGAAGAATACTGGCAAAGTAACTCATAGCCACTCTTTTAAAAGTCACATCTTAAATTATTAGTCACAGATGTTTAATAATTAATTACAACAATTAAGAAGCCCAAGTACTTAGCTTATTTACAGCTTGTCCTTCCTGGTACAACGCCCGCACTGCACGACGGCTCGAGTGTAACTGACTCAATCGCTCACAGTGCAGCTGTATTTATAGGCGCGGTACACGTGCAGGTGTTTGTAAGATTTTAGGTTAAGTATTGAAATTATAATGACATTCATTTTACATCATAATAAACTTTAAAGTAATCAACTGGTGGTTTATAAACTATTTTTGGAACAATCAAATGATTTATTCTATGTTTTCTAGACTAATCGTTGTAGTTGCGCCGACATTCATAATAAATCAATGCTGCTCGTATTTCGGTCGGTTGTCTTTAACAATCCTTACCAAAATTTATATTATTATCATAATCTTTACTAGTACGAAGGAACGCTTGCGTTTTACGGAGAAGTTCCCTTATTTTTTTTTTTTATTTTTTTTTTTTTTTTTTATGTTTGGCCCGCCAAAATGACTCTACTCTGCCTGATGGAAAGCATAAGCAGAATCCAAGAGTGGTGGTCACCATGCTCACTGCGAATGCAGACAATGCAGCATGGCGACCCACACCATGGCGGCCTAGTGATGCTACTGCATCTTTTAGTCTAGTCAACAAGTATGGAACTTGTTGACTAGACTAATTGGGCCTCCGGTCTCGCACTCACCAACGAAACACGACAGCATGCTGTCATTTTACGTTGATTTTCTGTGCGAGGGTAGTACCGCCCCGGTCGAGCCGGCCCGTTCGTGCTGAAATCAGCGTGGCTCTACTACCTTTATGGATACCTTATATACATAGGAATTTCATTAGTGAAAACATATACTACGCTTTAGACAGTATTCTTTTATTCTTTACGGCCACGGTGCGGCGACCAGTCTCAACGGAGACCAGCCAACTACGCAGGAGATATTATAGTGCACAAGTGTGTGCGCAAACACAGGTGTACACTTTTGGCACGACCCGGGATTCGAACCCGAGACCTCTTGATCGGCAGTCGCATACGTCAACAGCAAGACCAACGAGGCAGTCAAATTCTATATATAACCGTGTATTTTTCTGTGTATGCTAGAACAAAATGTTTTTTTCATACCCCATCTCGGAAAGAGTATTTTGGCCCTTCGATATCTGAGCGCAAATGCTGTTTTAACCGCTAGAGGATAAAGTAAATTGGTGGTACTACCTCCTTGGTGCCGAATTTATCACACATTATTTTTTAATTTGTTTAAAACTCAGACTCGGAACCTTCTTGGTGCACTTTATTTTTAATTTGCTTTGCCCGCGCCATTTTCTTTCATCGTTTTTTTTTTTTTTATGTATGGCCCGCCATAATGACTCTACTCTGCCTGATGGAAAGCATAAGCAGAATCCAAGAGTGGTGGTCACCATACTCATTGCGAATGCAGACAATGCAGTATGGTGACCCACACCATGGCGGCCTAGTGATGCTTCTGCATCTTTTAGTCTAGTCAACAAGTATGGAACTTGTTGACTAGACTATTTGGACCTCCGGTCTCGCACTCACCAACGAAACACGACAGCACGATCGCTGTCATTTTACGTTGATTTTCTGTGCGAGGGTAGTACCGCCCCGGTCGAGCCGGCCCATTCGTGCTGAAATCAGCGTGGCTCTACTACCTACAAAACTTAACTTATTGTTAAAACCTTAGGTTAAAAACAAGAAACTTTGAAACAAGTGAAAAACCTAAAATGAGTCATTCTAGTGACGAGGAAGTTCTTGGATGTTAATGAAATAAAAAGTAAGTATGAAGTATCTTGTGATTTTAAATGCTTTTTTTGCAGTTAGTCATTTCCTCGCCTAGGTGGGATGAAAAGTTACGCGTTGCACTCGAGTGCAAAGATTTTTCACCTTGTGCTCTTTTAATTCCCTCGCTGACGCTCAGGATTCAAATTTTTTAATCACTCGCTGCGCTCGTGATTCATTTTTGGCATCCTTCACTTGCTCGGTCATCAAAATTGAGCACGCGGTTATAAAGCAACTTTGCACTCTTGTATAACAAATAACTATTGTTTATTTCTTTTAGTTCCATCATTTTTTGGATATAGGAAAAATGTATAAATAAAATTAATTGCAGGGAATCACGTTAGAACCTCCTCCTTATTTGAAGTCGGTTAAAAACCGAAACAAAAAGTACCGAGCAAAGTTCGGCCATCCAGGTACTATTTATAATATGAAAACTATCGCTTTTAAATGTCTTGAGCGATGTAAGTAATTTGTACTATGAGAGCTATTCCATTGAAATTACAAGACCAATGTTTAGGTCTATTGTTATTATAAAGGCTAAATGTTAGTAGATACCTAAGATTAATAAATGATTGATGGTCTTTCGTGTTTAATGTGCTTTAAAATTATTGTTAGGTCAGGTCAACATGTTTGTAATAAAGCAGTGATCTAGTTGTTCAACGTTAAAAAATTGAACTATGCTCGAGATTTTATTTCATTCTTCTTTAAGATGAAATTGTCTTTGTTGACGGTATTGTCTTTACGCTCTATTATTTTAAAGCTTTTGTTATGCTTTCTAAACAGTTATAAATACTTGAGTTGAAATAGTGTTTGTAGTAATATTATTATCAATAAGTTTACGCACAGAGAATGTTGTAGCATAATACTTCTAAGACGTCAAGTATATACTTACGATATTTGATAAATAAACTTAATTTTGAGTAATGATTGACTAATAGAATAAATAATTTCAAACTTTTAAAACCATGATATGATGAAGAAGTCTCCATACACTCGTAGATAATCTATATCTATGTAGTTTAAGATCAAATTAGAAATTAGGTCAAGTGGACAGTAGCTTAGCAAAGTAAATCAGCTTTTATAGAAAAATAACAAGGGCTTAGAAGTTTTCTCGAAACTGCCAACACAGTTTTTATCATTCCGTAAGTACGAATGAAAAACGTAACTCTAATAGGATTACTCGTGTGTCAGTTTACCCATATGTCCCAACCAATTTGCTCCAAATCTATTGGACCGCCCGATAAGTTGATATTTTGTAAATGTATCAATTTCAGTGACGCAAAAACAGATATGCAATGTTAATAAATTAACTTTAAATGTGGGTCACTTTTCAACCGATGAAAAAAACGGAGGAGGTTCTCAATTCAACTTGTATATTTTTTTATGTATGACCACGCATGACTTTTTACAGAGTTACCCGATTTTAATAATTTTTTTTGTATTCGAAAGGGTATGCTCCCAGGTGTGGGACCACTTTGCCACCATATCAGGATCTGATAATGAGATCCCAAGGAAATCGAGAGAAACCCTCAAATTTTATAGGCACGTACTATGTTTTTCATATATATCATTATATCTTTAACTATTACGGTAATTACATCTGGTAGTCATCATTTCATGACGGTAAGCTGATGATGGAAGTTACAACTCCTTAACGGTTAGGAGTTGGGAGATAAATCTTTAAATGTCATGTGTATGTATGTTACCTTTATTCGTATTCTTTCAAGTTATTTAGGTGAACTGATGATGGAAAGTACAACTCCTCAACGGTTAGAAGTTGGAGGATAATTTTTCAATTTCATACGTATGTATTATATAATGCAGAGTTTGTATTAATAATAAATATAAATTATTTAAAACATAAATAAAACATTACAATATAATAGTTACATTACAAAAAAATACATCAATAGATCTCATCTCATGACGTCACATCAAAACAAACCACATCACAACTCATTTTTAGGGTTCCGTAGCCAATGGCAAAAAACGGAACCCTTATGGATTCATCATGTCTGTCTGTCTGTCTGTCCGCCCGTATGTCCCAGCCACTTTTTTCCGAAACTATAAGAACTATACTGTTGAAACTTGGTAAGTAGATGTACCTATATTCTGTTATGTTTGTGATTCCTTATTTAAATCGAACATGCAGGTAAAGCCATTTTTGGAGACTACTGAGAGAGGAGAAAGGATGAGAATACTGCAACTACTACGATATTGATAAAAATGTAAGAAGAAAGTGTTTTTACCACTTTCCATCAAATTGACTTCGGCGTTTGATATTGAATCATTTTTTGTACAAATCTTAAATTACTTGGGGTCGGCTTAATATCTTTTTTTCTCATAAAATTTCTTTCAGATGCTATCTTGTAGAATCTTATATGTCATCTTGTTAGCTAACAGTGTGTCTGTACTTAGGCGTGGCTTTTTATCCTTATTACATTATTTTTAATAATAACATTTTATTATTAAAATTAGTGTTGACGCAGCATTGACGCCTGCTTTGAACTTAAAACTCAACTTAAAATTTCAGCGAACAGCGTTGACTAATTCAGTTTTGTAGTTATTGGTTTTGTAATAACGACTGTAACAAATGTCACAAAAACATAATAGTTTAAAAAAAAAACCGAAAAAACACGCTTTTATAAATAAACCAAACTAAACTAAAAAACTAACAAAAAGTAGAAAATGATGTACTGTTAAAAACGTGGCTCGACATTATTGAAATATTTTCAGAAAGCACTTTGCTACTTTCTACTTTGGTTTATTTATAAAAACTTTTTTTATTTATTTTTGTTTTTTCTTATTTTTTTTTTCAAATTGTTCTATTATCATCGGTCCCCGATAAGTCTACTAAGTTTGAATGAAATCTGACGAAATCTTTAGAAGTAGGTCAAAATCAAGTCACAACATACATACAGGGAAAGCTAATAAAAAGTGTGTTAAAAATTATTTCTGTTTGATATTAAACAGAGAAGTCCTAAGCGTTAAAAGTTAATAGTAAGAAGTTTTACAATATCAGAAGCGGAAAGTGATTTACTTCATGATTTTATCCGTGATATCTGCTGACCCGTGCATCTTCGTTTGTGAATCACAAAACTAGGATATACTGTGAGTATTTTTTTTTCATTTTTATAAACAATCGGTATTTATTGTCAGTCGGTCGTAGTGTGGTCTTATAGATCGTAGAGTATACTTCAATAAATTAGTACTAAATTAATTCACCAGTTTCCGATCACCAATTAGTTTTTAGAAACTAATAAACTCAGTCGATATATTCAGTAATAAGACTGCACGGTTAGCCTAGTAGTCTAAGTGGTCCCGCAGCGTCGGGCCCTCACTGCAGTCATCGGAGGAGATCTCTCGCTACCGGCTGTCATACGCTCCATGGCCGGTAGCGACAGCAGTTTTACCGCAGTCGCAACCTTCTGCGAAGATGTAATCTTGCAGAAGGAGGTGGCGGAGAAGGCCCGGGAGGATGATATCCACTCGGACCCAATCCGCCGCCGGCGAACCGGGCGGCGGAGGCGCGCCTATCAGCGCCTCATGCCACCCTGAGTGTGACCGCGGATGGTCGGGACGGGCTTTCCCCTCCATCCGCTCTAGTGGCCACCCGCGAGGGGGTGACGTACGTGTGTGCCGTACGTCGACTAATTTGAGAGTCCAACAGGTGACGGTGCCCGCTTCAGTGCGGGCAAGCACTGGGAGGGGTCCGGACGTGTTAATAACTGCAGTTCCCGGATTCCTCCCTTCACAGGCGCAGAGTGGCACACCGTGTGATTTTAGTCGGTTCGAGTCCGGCACACCGCCCCGCCGCAAGCCCCGGTGGGGTGACGGTCCGAGGGGATTTCCACACGTTAAAAAGAAAAAAAAAAGTGGTAAAAGTGGAAGCCACGCCTTTTTCTACTACGCCAAAATGTGGGTTCAAATTCTACATGATACAACACTTTGTGTGATCCACAAATTGTTGTTCTGAGTTTGGGTGTACTTTGTGTCAGTTTCATGTATGTTTGTAAAGTCCCCCGCGACATAGGATGTATATCACTAATGCAGGAGTGGTGTTTAGAAAAAAAAAAGAAATAAATAATAACCTAAAGTATTACCACGACCGAGTTAAAAGTCCAATTGCAATAAAATACAGTCTCATCCGACGCTCAGTCGTACCTAACCATTATTATTGTGTATTTAAAATTTTTATCCTGTATTTCTCTGAGAGAATATTTTTGAGCTAAGATTTGAGATTTAAAAACGGATTCGAACAAAAGGGCTAAAGGTTTTAGTAGCTTATTATGGAAATGAGATTTTTTTAGTATATATTTAAACAATGGTTTATTATTTATGATATTTGTCAAATAAAACTTTTTTATAAAAATAAAATTGTTTGTTAGTACTAGCTTTTAGCTACGGCTGCGGTCGTTTGCACGTCAATTTTCAAGGTAAAGAGTAGCCTATAATATATATCCTTCCTCAAGAATCCAAGTATCTCTATGCCAAATTTCATTCAAATTGGTGCAGCGGTTTAGACATGAAAGATAGGCAGACAGAGTTGCTATCGAATCTATAATATTGGTATGGATTGTGTAGTTAATACGGAGGAGAACAAATGCACATGACAACAGACTTGACGCAAATCCTAGGTATACCCGTCTGGGCAGTGTGGTAGTAAGTCAATACCTCTTATACAAGCTTTTAATTAACTTGCAATGTATGTATGTTCGGGTGGAATCTTGCAACTCAATTTTGAAGAAATATTGCGAGCATATGTATACAGCGTGACAATATAATATTATAATGACATGGAGCTGATCTGATGCTGGAGCTGGAAGGCGGCCATAGGAACTCTGTAGAAACGTCACAACACCATCGAATTTGGACTTGTTTGATTCGTCTCGACGAATACTATTCTTTTCAGGAAATTCCAATAAAAACTTGTTTTTTAAAAAGTTTTTTAATTTAATTTATTTAAGGAGAAGTCTATATCCAGAAGTGGACTATTAAAGACGAGGATAGGTAGCTGCTCCTGTTCTCTAAAGAAAATCATGCTATACAAGTAATGCAAAATAAATAACAAAGACTGTTCGGTAGGATCTGGATAAATTTACAGAACAAAATCACAGTATACACACTGTTTACACTTGTATAACTAATGGCCGAATATACAAACACAATTATTAATGTCGTTAAGTCTCGCCCTGTCCCTACAATTCATCTTAAAGTGTCAGTCACAGAACAAGCCTTATGATTAAGTGGTTTTTGAGTACGATGCCGTAACAATCATAACAATAAAATGAATAAACTACACAACGATATGAGTAGAATATGAAATAATAATAAAATAAATATTTCGGACATCTAACACACAATGCCGTCTAGTCCCAAGCTAAGCAGAGCTTGTGTTATGAGTACTAAAACAACTGATATATACATAATATATATACTTTTTTTTGTAAATACATACATATTATACATAGAAAACACCCAAACTCCGAAACAGATATATGCAGATCATACAAACATTTGGGCCGACCCGGGAATCGAACCCGAGACCTCAAGCACAGCAGTCGCATACGCTACCACTGCGCCACCGAGGCAGTTGACATAGAAATAGACAAAGGATTAATACAATTACGTTATTCTGTTCTACGAACTTCGGTTTTGTACAATCACAAATCAAGAGACAGGCTTTTAAATACAATTACAAGGAATCGTTTGTACAATTTCATGAATTGCTAAAATAGTCAATTTACCAACAATTTTGATTTTACAGCTCTAAAATGAGACAAAGAGAAAATCAGCGTAACAAAACTCTTTGATAAAAGTTTATGAACAAAATATGGTTTAATTTTGTTGCAGTATATATTTTGTTGTTTAGGCTTTAACAATGTATTTTTATAACTTTAAGTTGATTGCCTGTAGGTACTAAGAAGTAGGGAAGTTCGCCAATGACTGACAACCCTGGAAATTTTTAAAGGTCTTTTATCATTCCGATGTAAATGTTTGGATGTAATGCCTGCTACTTCGTACAGGTGAAATTTGATTCCGAGTTAAATTCTGGCGGCACAAATTAAAACATTCTGATTTCGATACTACCACAAATTTTAGAAAATATTTAGATTTAAATGAACTGGTTTTACGTAAATCTAATTTTCCGATTACAAAACCACCAAAAAATTATTACTTCTTTTAATGGAAGTACACCTATATGTAAATATTATAGTATTCTTATATTTAACTAGCATTTCCACGCAGCTTCGCTCACGCAGACTTTCATCCCCTGATTTACCCCCTTAGGGGTGGAGTTTAGTAAAATCCGTTCTTAGCGGATGTCTACACCCTATTAGGAACCTACCTGGCAAATTTCAAAGTTGTGATGTTATAGTTTCTGAGATTTTGTGATTAATAAGTGAGTGGTATTTCGCTTTTATATATATAGATTATATTTCAGTAATACAAATGACGTATTAATATTTTCAACAAAAGGTAAAACTCTTTCCTAAGATACATTTCATGTAAATATATACTCTTATATTTATTATACTTATAGCCCACAGGATTAGCAAGCTGAAGTGGCAGTGGGCTGGTCATATTTGCCGTAGAACCGACAACCGTTGGGGTAAACGGGTTCTTGAGTGGAGACCACGTCTCGGCAAACGTAGCGTAGGACGTCCACAGGCCAGGTGGAGTGATGATTTGCGTAAGATAACTGGCAGGAGATGGATGCGAGTGGCCGAGGATCGAACTAAGTGGCATGCAATTGGAGAGGCCTATGTCCAACAGTGGACTGCGATAGGCTATATATACTAAATATATACTCTAACCCGGTCCTAGAAATCTATAACTCATATCGTCAAACTTTCAAATATCCTCATAATCTAATTATTTTGTCAAATCAATAATCTCACACCACTTAAATCAATTAGATCATTTCGTTCCTGCAATATCATATAAAGGATTAAAACTCTTTAGTCAGTGTCTGGTAAAATGTAACTAAATTTTTCACGCAACGTTGCGAAAAAACTGTGACATTCTATTACAGACTTTGATAGAGATTTATTATCGTTCTTTATAAGGGATTGGCCAGTTATTCGCTTGTAAGTATCAGTAAGTTTTTTGGAGTAAAGGACATGGTAGACTTGTCATCAAATGAGGAGGGAAAAATGTATGCCACAATATTTACTTATATAACATGTTTACTAATTGAAAAGCATACCTTTTATTATAGTTATTTATTTTTATACGAGGAATAAGTACTAGGGAGGAAATGTTCATTAAACCCTTTTAAAAAAATATATTACACACTTCAGTGATAGAAAAGACATGATTTTACAATTTTTTAACAAAAAAGAAAAGAAATGATGATTATAAAAGTTCAAATATGTCCTGTAAAAGTTTTATCGCAATCTCGAAATATTATTGAGTTTTTTTGTCTTGTTTTAAAGCAATCATAAAGTAAAATTTACTTTGTTAAAAAGTTTACCTTTAAGTATTTGATTTGATCTCAATGTTGGACGAACAAATATTTTCATTGAGACATCTGACATTGCGAAATTAGAATTGTTTTAGTCGAAATTCCAAGGTTTGTTGAGCATTACAATTTTTGCGATAAGTCATAATCTAAGAATGAGAGTTTTACAATATTACATTGAGTTTTTAATCTATAAAAATATATTAAATTGATTGTCTGTTTGTAATTTTATATGAATAGCTTTTCACCAAATGCGTATAAAAGAAAGAAAGTATATACGGTACTTATATAAAAAAATCATTTTTTAAAATTTATATTCTATATTTATTATTACATAATCTAAAATATAAAATTTACATTATAGATCATGTCTCTAACTGTGTAGAACGGTGTGAGGCGCGATAGCGTCCTACTCCGCCAGTGATTCTAGTCATCTCGGGATGTACCTTAGTCGCATGTACCTACCGGATATTCCGGGATGTACTGTTCCTGGAACTTCCTTCCTTCCTTCCAACTGCTGTGGTAGGCCGTCGCGGGGCTTAGTGAGTAGATCAGTTCCTTGGAAGTCCCACACACGCCCTTCTTCTTCCCTGCAGAGGATATGGTACAAAAAGCCGGGCATTCTTAAGTTTGCTGTATTTTAACACGGTACCTGTTACTGAAAAGATTTTAAAACATGCATTTATCTGCTAGCCATAATTTTACGGAGTAGATGTCTATCATTATATTTAAAACTTTAGAAGTCTTTGGAGCAATTTAATTAATTTACTAATTACTATAATTAATTCAGTAAAATTTTAATGTATCATAATTCAAAATATCTGGTTTCATCATTTTAAAAGTATATAAAATCCTCACAAGTAACAGATGTCATCTGTACTTTTTTTTTTCAATTCTGCTAGACTCAATTGTTTTTTTTTTTGTAATAACTGCACATATTTTAAGTATTTTTAAGTTTTAAATGTCGTCTTTGTCTTTATATTTTATTAGAATAAACCAATCAAATCAATATGAAGTTCATCAATAATGCGTCGGTTAAGTCCATCTACGTCACAGTGCTTACACGTGCGATAGTACAATGAAAAACAAGTTCCTATCCTTGCAAGTAAACACACTAATAAAATTATAATAGAAATAGTGTAAAATCTAAAAAACACGCTTACAAAAGACGATTACAAACAAACATACATCAGAAGCAAATAAAAGCGTGTAAATGAAGTTAGACCACAAATTCACATTAATAGTTTAGCAGAGTAGTTATACCAAGACTACTATCTTGTTATTATTTTTAGAATTAAAGTTTTAAACAGAATTGAAAAGGCACATATTAAACTTAGTTTGAACAACAATATGAAATTGTGTTTTGATATTTCTAATAAAGACTGTGTTGATTATCTTTAATACAAAAACCTGTTTAAAATAGAAAATATTCATTCAATTATACAGAAAGTCCATTAGACAGTCTAGACAACATAGAAAAAATTACATAAAATAATTCTAATACATGGCAAACAATATTTATTGCTTATATAAGCTACATAAACATACAATAAAGCAACTAAAATAATTTTACTGTGTAGTTGGTTACTTAAAGGCTGATCAACGCAGAAAGAAACGAGTGTCCTATCTTCTGTCAATTCTCATAGAACTGTAATATCGTGGTCAAGGTATGCTTCACCGTCATTATCATCAGTCTATTACAGCCTATTAAACATAGGATATAGGCCTCCCATAGCATGCCACTCTGATCGATTTTGGGATTATCACATCCAGCCCCTACCGGCCAATTTGCCACCGCCACCAATTTGACCTGCGACCGCCCTACCCTACGTTTGCCGGGATGTGGTCTCCAATCTAAAACTCTTTGGCCCCGATGGTTGTCAGTGTCATCTTAATTGATTATTGTAATTGTGGCTCAAATTGTAATTATCACTTTTTTATTGAAATAATTTCTTTTGCATTTGAGAATATTGTCTGGACTTTAAAAGAGACGATGATCCCTGAGTTTGTTGCGTCCTTTCTTCTCAGGGCTAGTCCAGTTAGGAAAGGCCGAACTCATCTGCTCAAAAAAAAGTTTAACTTGCAAAAGTATTCATGTAACCTAATTGCAGAATAAATGATTTCATTTCAGTGCTGCCGCTAATATGTCCAGTCCACTGCCATTTCAGCTTGCGAATCCAGAATGCTTAATCGATGACTTCTCTACAGGGTCATCGCATTCCTGATGCGATCCCTTAGAGAAACGGCAAGCACTGCTGAGTGACTTTGAGCTTGTGAACTAGAAGAACGGTAAAATATGATTAGGCACTTAGATTCATTTAATTAGGTTAAGTTAACCTTCAAATGTTAATTGCAAAACCTTCTAGTATAATTTTGACTCAGCCATTAGCATGACAGTTCTATTAGTTGAATAATATTTTGATTCTCCATTAATAAACTGAGTGTAAATCTAAGAAGGTGAACGGCTCTTAACGCTTTATTACGTGACCAGTTATTTCTTGTAAACTGAAACTGTGGACTGCTGGAGATTCACAGCCCGTCTAGCCAAGCTCTCCACGGGAACAACCTCATAGGTAAATTGACATTCTAAAAACGTAAAAGATAATAGAAAACTAACAAATGTATGGAAATGACATCATCTCAACCTTAAGTCTGGTCAAAACAAAATATTAATCAATATTACATCTTGAGTAAGGGGGCTAAACTCTAACTACAGATCAACATGGTGCCATGATCCATCGATTCGTAAAATGTTCATAGGCATGAAAGGGACACACCAAAGAATACCAAAGAACTGATAATATACGAATGTCAATTATATTTTCAATGCTGACTTTGCACATCCAATCTAATCGAAGGATTTTCAGAAAGTGTCGGGTCCGTGGCGTATTACAATGACTGATGTAATTACTATTATAATTGTGTGTCACTCAAGATCAATAATTGTACTTGTACATACTTTATCGTTAATTATATTATGTATGTGTTTAAAATACATAGGTATGTTAATCAATAGTCTGAATACCATGGTAGCCGCCTAATTTAGAATTAGACATCCATGCTTGGACTGTGTAAGTGTTAAATAAATTTCCTCTTCAATAATGGTCTGTATATCATTTATTTCTATGAAGCACGAAATTTCAATGTCACGATTCTATTGCCATCCAAGAAAATGAATCTAAATTGATTGTGGTTGATACGAATCAACTTATTTGAATAAATATTAGATAATTTTGTGTATCGTGTATCGATGAACAATAAATAAGGTTTCACTTTGAAAACATGTAACAAAAGACAATTTATAAGAATAATATATGTTATATAATCCGTATATTTATTTCGATGTCAGATTTTAACGGCCAACTATGAATAACATGCAGAAATGTACCAGTTATTTCAAATTCATATTAAGTAGTTTTACTTTCCAGGAAAATTAAAGTTAAAAACGCTTTACAAATTAAATATAGTGGGTGACTCTGCTACACTAATTTGGTTCATATGTCCTTATTGGGTTTCACATAACAAACTTTCTAACTGCACTGCAATGGAAATTTCAACAGTCATTAACAGATAATTTTGTTAATGAGTTGTACAAAGTAGCACTCAAATGTTTCATAAATTTAATGCATTGAAAATAGATGTGTGCGTTGCATATTAAAAGTTTAGAAGCACCTATTAAAAATATACCACCGAGATATAAACAAAAGTTAGACATGTACGTTATATGATATAAGTTGTAATAAATCGTGTTAAAGTGCGGCTCTAAGGAGTAGTTTTCAACTTTTAGTGTTTCTGAAATCTTAAACTTAAGGAGAGTTTTATACCGTTTGTTAGTGTGACAACGTTTTGGGTGCATTGGTTTCCGTTGTAATGAAAAAGGAGAACATGTGAGATAGTTTTTTATAGTAAAACTAGCTGACCCGGCGAATTTCGTACCGCCATATTTATATACAATAATTAGCAATAAATTAAAATTGCGACTATAATTTGAGATTTAAACTATCCTATCTCTCAATTTGGATCGAACTGCACATGGTGTGCAAATTTTATTATAATCGGTTAAGTGGTTTAGGAGTCCATTGAGGAATAACATTGTGACACGAGATTTATATATATAGTAAAATAAAATATAGGAGTAAAATGAATATAGATACTAGATATTAAAGATGTTTGGTGGTTACAACGTATTCGGTGGTTTTTGGGTAACGTCATATAATGATATTTGGTGTTTACAGAATGATCACCAGCACTGTGTTTTTTAAAGACTTAATTGATACCTTATTTGATTTTCCAGCAAGCCTTATAAATCGAACCACCCAATTTTCTCGTATATGTACCTATTCGGCTTACGACAAACTAGCCACTCCCTGAAGTTTTAGGTGCATTTATGGCCACTGTTTTCTTTCGTGGTCGTACCGTGAAATTATATAGCCAATAAGCTTTTGCAATACCGAGAAAACTGATACTAAAATAATTTTACAAGTCTGTTTTCCTCAAAATCGGATTAATACGGCACAAAGCTGCTAGAGTTTGTGGCGATTTCCACATACGGCAACAAAAAACCACAACGCCATCTACTGAAGACACACCGAAGTATGTAGTAACTAATACTGTCTCGTAAAGTACAAATTACATGAGAAAATACAGATTGATAATACTTAAATTACTGCAATACAGAAAAAAAGAACTCGCGTTATTTATTTACATACATTACTAGCTGACCGGGCGAACTTCGTACCACCATATTTACATATCTGTCTCAGCTTCCCGTCGCGGACAAAAAAAAAGACTTTTTCCGTTATCTTATATTTTTTCTTGTACACAAACCTTGTCCTAACAAAAACGAACACACAAAAAATAATTATTTAATTTGGTGCAGCCGATCGGAAGTTATGCTCGAACATACATTTCGGCGATTCGTTTTTATATATATATAGATATATAAGGGCTGATAAATTTATTTTAGATACTAAATTAAGTGAACGGTGCATTAAAAGTCCCTAAAATATTTGAGGCCGTGGGCATTTACAAATCAACCTCCTACGGACTTAGTGGTTGCGGTTTAACCTTTTAGCTCCGACTGTTATTTAAGTTAATAGATGACCCTTATCGAGTTAATTTCTTTAGGTAGGATTAGGACTTATAAGTACTCTTCAAACAAAGTACTAGTATTAGTTTGCCTTAGTTCCTTCAGCGAGGCTTAAATTATTCAAAATATGCTTGCTAACAAAACACCAAATATTTACATTCTAAACTGTAAGTTATGTATAAGTATATTTTAAGTTTTCATTATTGGAATTGAATAATGCGGAAATCATCAGAGATCAGATAGTAGATCAAAGATGCAGGAGCATCTCAATGGGCCTCTATTGTGTGAGTCACCACGCTGCATTCTTGCATTGTCCTCACGCTTTTCATCAAACAGACTAGAGTCACTTTGACAGGCAACATACGGCAACAAAAAACTACAGCGCCATCTACTGAAGACACATCGAACTACGTAGTAACTAATACTGTCTCGTAAAGTACAAATTACATGAGAAAATACAGATTAATAACACTTACAACAACAACACAACAACACTTACACAACAACTTTTTATACATAAAAAAATCTCATTTATAAGTAACATTTGAAACTTTTTGAAGTGAAAACTTCTTTTGACGCATCGCACGCAGATTTTTTCGTAGGTAGTAGGTAAGTTAGGCTGATTCGTCACGCTCTGAGGTGAAAGGCTCGATCGGATGAACTCGGGACCGCCGATTATACTCTAATGCACAGTCAACTATTACTGTCCATCCAGATCCATCCTAAGGTTGCCTGGCTTGGCTTGGCAATAAGGCCGCCCTTTGTACACTACATTTCTTTTTTTTTTTTTTTCGGACATTTTATGTACTCTCCTCTAACTCTGTAATATCGTGTGCAAATACTTTTCTATCTCTCTATCTACTACGTACTAAAGATCATAATTATATATCAAACGTTGCTAAAACTAGCATGTCATATGTTTAAATCATAAGAACTGCATCTGGTCTGCATCTGTTAGAAAAATGAATAATTTAACTACAAAATCTTTTCAAGTCTTTAATATAAAAACACATTGCTATTAGTACTATGTATACGACTGAATAGTGATGATAAGACATCTCATTATTTTAGTCCCAGCTGCTACAGTGTAATGAGAGCATTATCTTTTCTTTATATTACAGAAGAAATTGAGGTTATAAAAACATTATTTGAGGAAATAAGAATAAAGATAGAATAAATACTTATAATGAGAATGTAACAGGTCCAATTCTGTACATTAAAGATATTTAGAAAATTTTTTTTGGAGGGCTCTCCATTATCGATACTGAAGTCAAAACTGTAGTTTTTTTTCATTTTTGTCTGTCTGTCTATATCTTGGCCGCGCATCACGCCGAAACTACTGAATGGATTCAAATGAAACTTGGCATGATTTGAGTTCATACTACGAGGTAGGACATATTATACTTTTTATCCCGAAATTCAGCACGGTTTCCTGGAGAGAGGGGATGAAAGTTTAAAATATGTACTTAGTTGTAATTCAATAACACATAGTCCGATTTCATTCATTCTTTTTTTGCTATAAAGAAAAAAAATAAACGATAACGGGAAAAGTCTTTCTTTTTGTCCGCGACTGTATACTGCATGTGGGAAGCTGAAACAGATATGTAACTATGGCGGTACGAAGTTCGCCGGGTCAGCTAGTTCTTTAAGTGTGATTTCTTATAGAAAAAAACTTTTGTAGATTAATTTTGCATTATTAAGATGTCTATCACTTAATTTGAGCATCAGCTTGCAGTTTTCTGTAAGCTGAAGAAGTAATTAACATAAAAAACGTAACAATTGACTGATTGAAAGAAGTACAACTTTACAGAAGGTCGATATTTAACTATCGAAAGCCTCATTAAAGTAATCCTAAGAGTTTTAATACTAAAATATTAAACAAAGGCAACGAGTCATAATAAACAATGTTTAATATCTTTTCATGTACTTACACACTCGTACAGAACCGTACAATTAATTTCATTAGTTTTCGCCGATACAGATCACCTTTATTATATCAGGATCTTCGCTTTTGTCTCCATTAGTAATTAGAAGCTTAATGAAATTACTGTTTCATTTCTTTTGTTTTGTATAAATGCTCTGTCTTGCAAAGAAAGGGAAGGATTTAGGGTCACTGTTAGTGCTCGTGATTTCGTTTACGATAAAAAGTCTGTGTAATCGATAGTAATGTATATTGTGTACATCCTTATTTCAGGCCAATGTTTCTAATCGGTAATGAATTCGGACTCACAAAATTTTTATAGCAGTGTTTTCTTTGAATGAGATAAACTAGGAAGATCTCAGATGAAGTTTCTACGAATTGGTCTCAGTAACGAAGTAGGTATTAGTATGATTAAGAATGAAGGGACGTAACAAATACTGATTAAAGTTTACTAAGTACGTAATGCAGTATAATGATAAATATAGAAATAAACCTAAATAGATTGTATGGATCATTGTCAAGCTACATAAATAGTTGTCTAGTTTACCAGAGAGTATGCTTTAGTGGTATTAGTATTTTTTTCTAAAGATATATTGACTGCACGTTTGGCCTAGTGGTTCAAGCGGTTGCCACGCCGTTTTCTACATCGCTAAGTGTTGTGGGTTCAAATCCCACAACAACACTTTGTGTAATTCACAAAATTCCTGTTCTGAGTCTGGGTGTTCAATGTGTCCGTTTCATGCATTTTAGTGAAGTCCCCCGTGGCATAGGGTGTATATTACCAATGTGAGAGTTGTCTTTTATTAAAGAAAATTAAGAAAAAATCTTGTCAGCTGAAGTCGTGGGTTGGAATCTGATCTAGGATCAAAATATATGTAAATAAATATAAATAAATAAACATTTAGGACATCTTGCACACCACGCCATTTAGTCCCAAGCTAAGCAGAGCTTGTGTTATGGGTACTAGATAACTGATACAAATACATATATACTTTTTTTTTGTAAATACATACATATTATACATAGAAAACACCCAAACTCCGAAACAAATATTTGTAGATCATACAAACATTTGGTCCGACCCGGGAATCGAACCCGAGACCTCATGATCAGCAGTCGCACACGCCAACCGCGAGACCAACGAGGCAGTCGATGTGAAGAGTATAGGTAATCAAACTGTTCATTTTGTGTCTGATATAATTTATCTTCTCTATTTACCGTTAATATTATAACGTAAGACTATGATAAAAAATCACAGCAATAAAGTTTCCTAGATTACCAAACAATGTGTTTTACCCGAAACAGTATTTTAGAGTTGCCTGTTGACTAGTGATCCAATCTACTAAGGATTTAATTTTAATCCATCTTTTGTGTGTAATATTTACTTTTATTGTTATTTATGTATGATCAGTAATAGGGATGGATTAATTAGTAAACGGAAAACAAAACCATTTGCTAGACTTTAAACGCGTAATTTTTTTAACAAAACCCAATGGACAATTATAGTTAGTTACTTAAATTAATGCCATCATATCCATCAAATAATAAAGTATATAACAAAGGCTAAGAACTGTTCTATTCGTCAGTCCCATCAAGTAGTCTATTTATTATAATACGTCAAAAGAAGAGCAAATTAATTTAGTATTCCATAACTGATTACATTTCTAATTTATTGATTGGATTATGTCCTTAATCGAAGAGAACACGCACTCCAAACTTGCTTCAATGGACTCAATAATGTAACAGAACAAGATTATTGTACTAAGCAACTACTTTTTATCCGACTGCTTCAAAAGGTAGTAGAGCCACGCTGATTTCAGGACGAACGGGCCGGCTCGACCGGGGCGGTACTACCCTCGCACAGAAAATCAACGTAAAATGACAGCGATAATGCTGTCATGTTTCGTTGGTGAGTGCGAGACCGGAGGCCCAAAAATAGTCTAGTCAACAAGTTTCATACTTGTGGACTAGACTAAAAGATGCAGAACTAAGCATCACTAGGCCGCCATAGTGTGGGTCGCCATGCTGCATTGTCTGCATTCGCAATGAGTATGGTGACCACCACTCTTGGATTCTGCTTATGCTTTCCATCAGGCAGAGAAACATAAAAAAAAAGAAAAAAAGAAGGGTATTGTTTTTAAATAGTATCTACAATAAATTCTGGTACTCTGTTACAGCAAAAGACTAATTTTGATTATATCGATATCAATAGGTAATACTAGGTAATAGAGTTTATTTATTACGCTTTGACGCCTATTAATATTTTACCAAAACCACATACACTATTAGCGAGTAAGATTGGTTATTTTTAACCGCTATAACCGACATATATCCGAACGGAGCCAGAGGCGAAATGTAGTTATGAATTTATGTAAATGTAAATAGTGATATCAATGTTTTTTTTACTCTATAAATCTTATTTGTTCTAGAATTTTTCATTAATTACTTAAACAGTGCTTTGTTTAACAGTTAAATAAATAAATATAAATAAATATTTTGGACATATTACACACAACGCCATCTAGTCCCAAGCTAAGCAGAGCTTATGTTATGGGTACTAGACAACTGATACAAATACATATATACTTTTTTTTTGTAAATAAATACACATTACACATAGAAAACACCCAAACTCCGAAACAAATATTTTGTAGATCATACAAACATTTGGTCCGACCCGGGAATCGAACCCGATACCTCATGATCAGCAGTCGCACACGCCAACCGCGAGACCAACGAGGCAGTACATAGTAAAGTAAATAGAATCAACTTATGAGTAAAACGAGCTATATAAAAGCTAGCGTAGGCTAGAATTAGCCTTTAGTTGATGCAAGGTTAATATTAAAATAACCTCGAACCCACGTGCGCAACTCATTAAGATGGACGCCCACGCAAACTGCGTCCTACTGAAGTATATAAAGTTATGTAGCCTTTAAGATATTTATACACTGGAATTTATGTTTAGTCTCCTAATTTCAATTTTTTTTTTACGTATATAGTAACTTTTAAACTTTCGCGTTCCATGATATAATAATTATTATTTGTACGGGAATTAACGCGATCGTGCACCGCCGAGCCAGTCAGCCTGTGACCACGGCCAGTGCAACCTGGTCAAAACGTCAGGCAAATCAGAGATATGTAATACCTTAAAATACGAGATCGCGTTAATTCCCGTAAAAATAATAATATTAATATTTTTACGTCTCATTTGTTGCATTAAATAATCCTGTCAAGGACAGGCAAAGACCAATATGTCCACGCCTATCAGTCTAATCCCATAGGTATTAAGCAGATGTATGTAACTGTACTATGGTAATGCAACTATTGCAAAATATATTTATTTAACAGCTTTTTCCCGCGGCTCCGCCCATGTATCTGTCGGTTATCGCGTTAAAGAGTAGCCCATCCTACCTCAAGAATCAAAGTATCTCCATGCCAAATATAATTGAAATCGGTGCAGCTTGGCCGTGAAAACGTAACAGACAGACTTTCGTATTTAAGATATAAGTATGGATTTCTAAATATACGAATATTGTAAATTAAACTGCTAAAATCTTTTTATTTGTGTGGAAATCCTCCCGGATAGCACCGACTGGTGGCAATGTCGGACTTGAACCGACTAAAACAGCAAGCCGTCTCGGGTACTAGAAGTCGGGGAACCAGGTGCACCCTCGAAAGGAAATCCCTGGAACCCCAACGTACCACGGGCCACCTACAGTTTATAGATGGCCCTCTCCTAAATATTTAACTTTTTAGTATCTGTGGAAACATTTTTATGGAAATTACTAAACTATAGGGAGATTAATATACTCTGCAACTTAAGTCAAATCGAAAATATGAAATACCTATTATAATAAATTGTTAAATAGGATAGTTTAAAGTTAATATTCGTAAAAATAGATAATAATGGCCTATAAATGAATTCTAATATATATTTCAATATCGTACCTCGATGCACTTGCGTCATTCAAGAGAGCTACGTCATTCTTTTAAATATTTTATCCATTGTTCATTCAAGTACTATCCAATGGGCCAATTTCCGTTCTCTTTGTATAGTTTTAATTTTTTCAGTTTCTTTGTACGTTATGATCGAGAGATCGGGAAAAGAAATTCATTCTTTCTCGATGGTGTTACAATTCAGTACAAAAAGTGACTTTTGTTGTTTAAGTTGATTTTGCATGGAATTATGCTTACTAGTTATTCGCTGGCTCAGCGACCCAAAGTGTATCTTGGCCTCAGATAGTAGAATGCGCCATTCTTTCCTATTCTGTGACAACTCAGACCAATCGGACACTCTCATCTCTTCCATGTCTTTGACAACCTCATCTTTTAAGTGAATTATGGTAAATACATATTTGTGGCTATGAGCAGATAGACGCGGACTGCCCAAGACCAGAATAGTTGACGCATCTCGGGGAGGCCTTCATTCAGCAGTGGAAGGTGGCGATGGGCTGATAATGTATACTAGATAGTAGAGTCACGCTGATTTCAGCACGAACGGGCCGGCTCGACCGGGGCGGTACTACCCTCGCACAGAAAATCAACGTAAAATCACAGAGTTCGTGCTGTCGTGTTTCGTTCGTGAATGCGAATCCGGAGGCCCAAATAGTCAAATAGTTCGTTTTCCACCTTTTTAACAAAAAAAAGGTATCAAAATATATTTGTGCTCCAAAGTGATACTTATATGCTTTCATTTGGAGAAACATTCAATAAAATAAAGTTATAAGCGATCTAAACGTATGCTTTATTCTCTACTGCCCGGTGCGTTGCAATATCGTTTTGTATCCAACCGTTAATGTATGTTTGAATAGTCACACCTGGATAAGGAAGGAAATCCATAATGTGACAGCTCGTTTAGTTACTGTTTGTTGACCTACTAAAGCAAGGAGGTGTAGATGCATTGAGGAATAAAATATTAGTTCAATGTGTAGATGCTAGTATTCTTAGTCATTCATATCAAACTATGCTTATAGAAACTACGATTTAAAATTGAATCAATGATTTGGATTGTAATGGCTCGAATCAATGCAAAATTATTAAATATAAAATATAAGAAAGTTTTCTGTGGCTGACAACTAATCTTTCAAGGTAAGTGTAATAAAATCTCGCAAAAAAATATTATTTAGGCGAAATCAATTAATATTCTTATATACTTATTCCTGATCTGCAATTAAGCAGAGTGGTGGGGTAGGTGATTCCAAGCCAAACAATGAATACAGTAACAAAAACGTTGTAGATACCCACCAAAAATCATAATATATAGGTATGTAAAATATGGTTTATAGCAATGGTTCCAGAATTAAATGTAAAAAGAAAATTGAACCTAATACTGTTTTCTTGTTCGAAATGCAAAGTTTATTTTCATAAATTTGTCTGGTTTAAGCTGGATTTAAAAGCAGTAATGAAGATTGCCATTCCAATCAATATTGAATGCTTCAATATACTTTAAATAAAGTGGCGGTGAAACGGCATGAAAATGAAAGGGTCATAAATTTAATTCGGCCTTAAAGGTCTTATCGATTTAATCATATTTTAAGATAATGATTTTGTTCATTAAAACTGTAATTCTCATTTTTAATAAGCTTTAATGGCTGTGTTTGAAACAAAAATAGAAGTTTTGTTAAGATTTACTTTTATTAAATTAATGCTTTTGTTTTTTTATAACACATTATTATTACACACTTTAAATGCATATATTCTTTCTGCTGGAATCTTAAAATTCTTTTTGGGGTGGAGGATTAACGATACGATGTCAATCCCTGTTCATTCTATGGATGTCTTAAAGGTCACCCTCCTATTCCATAAAGAAAATCACTGCAAAGAGAAAGGAAACTTGAAACAAATCCTATAGCAACTCGTCGGGCCAGAAGCTCATTTTGAAGAAGAGGTCTGTTCAGCTGTGGTCTGGACCATTAAAGGCTGTTATAGTAAAAAGTACTAAATCTTGGTTTATTCATTTAAAACTTCATGCACTTATATGTGTACATCTGCGTACTTAATGCCTAAGGCATTCTCTACCAGCCAACATACGTACACATTTACGTATTTATTTAAACACACATACATAAATAGCAGACTGTGGATAGTAGACTATTTAAAGAGGTATACTATTGGTTAGGTGACTCCGCCATCTCATGAAGGTAACCATGCACACTCTTTTTAAATGTGTAACGGTTTGTGCACCTCCTGCTTCAAGTGGTTTGTCAGTGGTGGTCTATCATCAATTTTTAACCGACTTCAAAAAAGAAGGTTCTCAATTCGACCGTATATGTTTTGTTTTTCATGTGTGTTCGCGGATAACTTCGTCGGAAGAAGCGATTTTGATGATTATTTTTTTAATGGAAAAGAGATATCCCAACGGTGGTACCATGATAAGCACACTAATATCTGATGACGGAATCCAAGAGAAATCGAGTCCAACCTTGAAGTCTGTTTTTGTTAAAATTTTACTTGTGTTAAATACTTAAACACAGTGTTATAAACATGCCTCTTTCTAAAAATATCTACAGACCGCAAACGAAACTTGACACTACCACAATTAAATTGTAATAAATCAGTACTGTTTTACTACAATGTTTCACAATTTCTCGACAAATGGCCGCAAGTCGAAGCACGGAAATAGACAACCAAGAAAAGCTTACCCATTAATTTGGGCGCTAACAAATCATGAATTTCTAAAAGAAAAGTCTATTTTAATTTGTAAAAGTCACTGTCCCTCTTTCATCACATTTCTGTTTAACAAAGTCCTAATTGGTGCTTCACTTCGTGGGCGAGGAACCTTTTTCTGATTGTAATTTAAAAACTGACTACATACATAGATAAATAGATATTCTACATTGCACACATAAATATTTTTATAGATGCACTTATAGTTAATTCTCCAATCAGATAATCGCTTCACGAGTTTCAGTTATGGTAGTACTACACGAATAGGCCTCCCTTAAGGCATGACATAGAGTTTGGTTTGTGATTAATAAACATGAGATCATAAATTCTATGAATCAATTATTATTCCTGTTCACGACGACTTTGACTTCTCTTTCAGTTATTAGTAAATTCATCACTACATTTTTATTTCTTTGATGTATTACGTACTCATATTCAGTCTATTGCAGACCGCTGAATATATGTCTTTCCCATTGCACGCAAATCTGATCGACTTATAGCTTCTGTGCTACCAGCCATCTTGTGCAAATCGTCACTCTACCTGGCCTAAGGGCGTCCTACACTACGTTTGTCGAGACGCGGTCTCCAATCTAAAACTCTTGTACACCAACGGTTATCGGTTATATTACGTATCACACTATATTTTATTGTTTTCTTGGATTCGGGAACAAATGAGCAAACTAGTTACCTGACAATAAATGACCATAACCGTCCATAGACGCCTAAAACTAAAACTTACAATTGCGTTATTGGTCTATTCAAGTTGTCGGTGCTTTATTTATTAACTCACTCAGTCGAAAATATTGCCTTATATAAGTTTACCGAGATGCTTTGAACCAGTTTTCTATGATTACATGCTGTAATTTAAGTAAAAAAAAAAACTTTAAGTTTACAATGCATTCAGTATCTTTAACAGTTCCTTTCAGTTGTTTTATAGACAGCTCTACAATAGTTTACAACGTGGTTACAGTGCGTTTCACACACGCAAATAACAGTTACAAATACATTGAGCCATTGCAATCTAACATAAAAGAACATAAAGGCTTTACGACATGACATATGTCTAATATGAAACTTTTTATTTGCATGCACGTCGTCGACGCTATGTTTGTAAGCAAAGTAAAATGCACTGTACAATTTTATTCCAACACGTTATATGGGGATTTTGCAATTTCACGAACGACACGCTTTACAGCAAATTACAGATTTCATATGTAATACAAATTTAAATGCATTCGCTTTATATCAAACCTGGAAGAGACGGTTGCTTGGAAGAGATTGTCGTTGAGCAATAAACCCGCCAGCTGAACTGACCTAGCATTAAGTTATGTACTTAGTTATCTGGCTAGGCACTAATCTAACTCTAAATAGTGAAATCATAAGTATTGTAGACTCAACAGTATTCTTGGGAATTACATTAGACAGCAAACTACAGTGGGGAGCCCAGATAGATAGCCTTGCAGGTAGACTTAGTTCGGCAGCATATGCAGTATGGAAGATACGTCAGCTCACTGATACGGACACAGCTAGGCTAGTTTATTTTAGCTACTTTCACAGCGTCATGTCCTATGGTATACTACTCTGGGGCAAGGCGGCTGATATTGAAACGATTTTTATTCTACAAAAACGAGCCATCCGCTCAATATACAATTTAGGTGCTAGAGTCTCTCTTCGAGAGTTGTTTAAAGATATATGTATTTTAACTGTTGCATCACAGTGCATATTTGCAAATGTTATGTTTTTTAGGCAAAGCATTAATGACTATAAGAAAAACAGTGATGTACACAATATTAATACAAGAAATAAGTCGAAACTCGTTGGTAGGTACCTATCATCGTTTACATAAGGTACACAACTCGTTCGGAGGTCTTGGTATACGTCTTTATAATAAAATTCCTACATATGCCGCTTGTGCCGACGAGCCGCTTGTGCTTTCCATCAGGCAGAGTAGAGTCATTTCGGCGGGCCATACTTAAAAAAAAAAAAAAAAAAAAAAAAATGTAATTGACCTTCCTATAGATAAATTCAAGCGTACTGTAAAAAATCACCTTATTAGGAAAGCCTACTCTACGATTGGCGATTATCTGAACGACAAAGAGTCATGGGTTTAAGGTGTTATTAATGTTATTATATACACACTAACTTCGTCTTGAAATTGAGATATTTTTTTTTTTTTTTTTGAATAATGTATAAATTATGACATGTTGGTACTCCGGTATGAATTGTTTGTATACTTTAACCTAACGACATCTAATTCCGACATATAATTAAGTTAAGATTTTGTTTGTAACTATTTTCTGTATAATTTTCTTTAATAATTTCCTTTTTCTCTTAATTAGTTTGTTCTTGTATAAATTTTCCTTTATTTTATCTCTATCATATATCAATTCTACTTAATTTTCATCTTTCTTTTTTTTCTTAAATACAAATTGTTGATTGTTTTAGTTGCAACTTATAAATGAAAACATACACACACACACATACTTGTATAATGTAAATGAATACATGATGGTACTTATCTAACAATGTTTCCCAATTTATTAAATACGCACTTGTTATTGTATGAGCACCTTGTCGACTATGATTATTATTAATTATTAATTTCTTTGATATTGACCTGACGATTTGCCGTGCGGCCTGAGTACGCAGCTCAACTATGGTTGAATAGGTCGATGGCTGATCCATGCGTCTTACTCTATTTTACATTTGTGACATTTATTGATTATTTTTATATTTGGACATATTACATCTTTTTAAATTTGACTGTGAGTGAAAGTGCTATTTGGATTTTATTTTCCATAAGTGGACCTCACAATATAATAATACAATGTCACAATATAACAATGTAAAAATCTTGCAGCTATCAGTAAGAACGGCGCATGATTGGTATTCTTAATTCCTGACCACACGGACGGTTCTCGCTATTGTGTTGACTTTAGTTCATAACTAGAGAATTATAGTCGTGTATTTCGAAATCCTTGTGACACTATATTAGTTTTGAATGAACTCACAATCTCCTCAAGTATACTTTGACTACACAGTTGGCCTAGTGGTTTAAGCGATTACCACGCCGTTTTCTACTGTGTCTGGGGTTGAGGTTTCAAATTCCACATAAGACAACAATTTGTGTGATCCATAAATTGTTGTTCTGAGTCTTGGTGACCCCCGCGACACCTGATGTATATTCTTAGTGGGAAGTTGTCTTTAAAAAAAATACGATATAGAACAAAAATATTATAAGTATGATCCTCCCCTTCATTCTCAATTATGATAAAATTACTATCATCAGATCTGTTGGTCAATTATAACACTACATTAAAAAAAATGTGATAAATTAAATTACTTCAAATAAATACAATTTCTATAAATGGTTATGGCGTTAAGTTTATTGTTATTTATTGTCAGAGAAGTCTGAAAGCAATAAATAAAATACATATATAGAATACAAATTTGTTTACTGTTATTAAAGTAATAACAACTTCAACGTTTACTAGTTTAATTTAGTAAACTGAAAAAGGTAGGATTGTTGAACACTTGTATATATGCCAATGCTTATAAAAGCGAATGCACAGAAACGACTAAAAGTTTTAAAGTAATAAAACAAAGCAATAATTTGCTATAGAGTGGTGTTCGCCATTCAAAACAATAGTTTTTTGAAATAATTTAAATTAAACTAAGGACAATTATTTATTTAAAAACATGCTCAGTTACAAATATTTAGGTATTATTTCTAGCTATACACATACATATAAACTAGTAGCTGACCTACGCAACTTCATCTGCGTCTCTTTTCACTCATTCTCGTCTCCTATTAGTGCAAGCGTGATGTAAACTATCCTATCTTATGCACACCAGTAAAACACTCATTTTAAAAATGAACCGTAAAAATCGGTTAGATGGTTTTGGAGTACATGGTGAGCAACAACGTAAAAATTGTAACTTATACGAATAAAGACTTAACGTCAATTATCATATTTATCGAAAGATAATATGACCAATGAGGAATGGCGCTGTTAGCCGAAATACAGGTTTCTACCTAGCTTGGCAACAGAGGCTATCTCATGTTCGATTTATAACATAAACTAGTTTTAAGTTGAACAGATTGAATTTTCTTTTTGTGCAATAAATGTCATTATTATTATTTTTATAAACTATCATATTCTTGAAGTTCTAAAGGTAGTAGAGCCACGCTAATTTTAGCACGAACGGGCCGGCTCGACCGGGGTGTTTCGCCCGGACTCATGGAATTAGAAAATATTCAGGCTTACAAATATTTGCACTGAGCCAACCCTTAAACCTTAATCGTGACAATGGTCTACTTTTGGCAATTAAATCTGCTAGCAATGAAACGAAATTAGCGAATCTCGAGCGCCGGGTGGGGGGTGTCGCCGTTCAACAGCCGGGATTGACGTACGCGGACAAGCTTAGGCTTCGCTTGCCACCTGGATCAGCCCCGTGTCCGGTGTCCGCTGAGGCACGCGTATCTAGGCCGTGTGTTATTGCGTATCCTACTACGGAACGTTCAGCGGACTATGCAACTTCGTCAGCTACAAAAGAAGCTCTCATGAAGGCTATTAAACCTAGCGACGAAGGTTTTCAAATTGTAGGCGTCAAAAAAACCGCAAACGCAGGCGTCGTGTTGCGGGTCGCAAATGAACGGCAGCTTAAAAAACTAGAAGCAGTAAACGCCATTAAATCTGTAGGCTTACGCTTAGAAAAGCCGAAAGGCCGAAGGCCCCGTATAATTGTAGAAGACGTGCCCGGTTCTATGGAGGATCGTACCTTCCTAACAGCTTTATATCGTCAGAATATCAAGGACGAATTAAAATTAAGCGAAAGCGATTTTTTAAAAACAACCAAAATTGTCAGGCATCGTAAACTGGAAAACGGACGTCAATGGATAGGCTTAGAATTAGAGACAGAGGTTAGGAAACACTTGGCTAGCACAAAAGATAAATTATATATAGACTGGGCCACATGTAGGTTTATAGACGACTTAGAAGTAGTTCGTTGCTTAAACTGTCAACAATTCGGTCATGTTCAAAAAGTTTGCACTATTAAAACTCCTACGTGTGCTCATTGCGCGGCCAGCCACGATACAAGGGCTTGTCCGGATAAGGACACACCAGATTTTAAACCGAAATGCGCACAATGCAGCCGGTACAAAAAACCATGTGACCATCGATGTGGATCACAAGACTGCTCCACATATAAACTTAATTAGAGCAGCTAATCCTAAATACTAATTACTGAATAGCTTATACAGTAGTAGTTGTAGTACCTTTTTAATAAAATGGATAATATCTCAATAGGCCAGTTAAATCTTCATAATGATAAAATAGCCACGTCAGAATTAGATCGCTTAGTTTTGGAACAAAAGTTAGACATTGTCCTTATACAAGAGCAATATCAAAGCGCTCAATTGCGGAATTATGTAGTACAACTAGATGGCCGGTCGCGGGCTGGGATATATGTTGCAATTTCTAATTTTACGGTAACATCTTTGCGTAACCTTATGACGTCACACTGCGCGAGGGTTTACGTAGTGAGCTGTTATTTTCAATTTTCACATCCTATTGATCCTTATCTACATCATTTACGTTTCGTTTTGCGGTCCCTCATAGGACACAAAATTATCATTGGCGCTGATGTCAATGCTTCTTCTACTTTATGGTATAGAAAATTGCGTGCAGCTGACATGGCTCGTCGCTGTGCGGTTGAAGATTTTATTGCGGAAATGAATCTTACTATCCACAATACCCCTGATGCACCACCAACTTTTTGCAGCTCAATGGGTGAGTCTTCTATTGACGTGACGCTTACGCGCGGCGACGTCTCGATATCTGGATGGCGTGTCCTACCGGACGCATCCTGTAGTGATCACCGCTTAATCGTGTACGAATTCATACCAATGGTTGCACACTATCCACAAAGAACTCCTTACAATTTTAGGTATAAAACTAAAGGGGCAAATTAGGCTTTATTTGGTTCACTCTTTGCAGTACATGCCAAAGACTTCAGTCGCAGTGGTCTAACAGCTGAGGAAAGCGCAAACATATTATCAGATACTTTCACATATTGTGCTGATGTTTGTATCGGCCGTGGATCTATCACTAACACTCGTAGATGTGATTGGTGGAATTATAAATTAGTCGAATTACGTAGAATCTATCGGAAAGCTCGTAAAAAACTAAATGACATTAAAAAGCGTAACGTAACAGGAGATATTTACAATAATGCTCTTATTGCTCTTAGAGTTGCCAGGTCTCATTATAGAGCTGCTGTGGAGAAATCAAAGCGAAATTTAATACGTAAACTTGTTGATAAACTCGATAGAGAGAGTCCCTGGTCACCTTTGTATCATGAATTTAAAGCAAATAGATCAATCGACCTTGCATACGTACAGAACATCAAAATTAATAATAGTTATACTACAGGAGTAGAACAAACCACAGAATATCTTTTAGAATCACTTGTGCCTGACGATCGGCCGGAGGATGACACGGATTATCACCGACAAATTAGGCAGTGGGCTATTGAACCACCATTGTCTCCAATGTCTGACTTACCATCTTCAGACGAATTCCTCAGTATTGTTAGGTCATTACCATTAAATAAGGCTTCGGGCAACGATAAAATATCAAAGAAAATGATAAAAGAAGCTTGTAAACTTTCGGGTGATACGGTTTTAACAGTTTTTAAACGTTGCATTGCGGAAGAAGTATTTCCTAGTGTTTGGCGGTGCGGTAATATTCAAATAATACCAAAAAGCGGCGATAAGCCGCCGGACGCCTAAATCCTATCGACCCATAACACTGTTACCATCGCTGGGAAAGCTTTTAGAGCGTCTTGTAGTACCACGACTTCTACCGGGTGGAGTTAAATTTCATGATAGACAATTCGGCTTTACGTTGGGAAAATCGACAACTGATGCGGTTATATCTGTAAGGAAAACTGTCACCGAGTCAAGTTTTCAATACGTTTTAGGCATCTTCTTAGATATATCTGGCGCCTTTGACAACGCGTGGTGGCCCATGCTATTGCTAAAATTAAAATTAAGAGGTTGCTTTAAAAATATTTATTCCCTTATCTCCTCGTACTTCTTACAAGGTACTACTAAATTGAGACTTGGGCATCATTCTGTGTCGAAGGCGCTTACGATGGGGTGTCCTCAAGGGTCAGTGCTAGGACCATACTTGTGGAACATAGGCTTCGACGATTTTCTAGCAATGCCTGTGCCGTCCGGATGTACCCTGAATGCGTACGCGGACGACGGTTTGTTATTGATAGAGTCGGATACTAGAACGGGGCTTGAGAGGCTGGCCAGTGAATGTTTGGATTTAATATCTCGGTGGGGTGGGCGTAATCGGTTGACGTTTGCACCAAATAAAACCTTCCAGCTACTTCTGAAAGGTAACCTCAAATCACCGCCGTGTATTAAATTTGAAAATGTTACTATTAAAAATAAGACCTCGGTTTGTTATTTAGGATTGGTTTTAGAAAGAAATTTTTCATTTATTGAACATATTAGAACAGTTAATGAAAAGTCTAAAAAGAGTTTCTTTGCACTGACGAGGATATCAACAGCGACATGGGGTCTGTCATATAATACACTAAAGATCATATATGGAGCTACTTATTTGGGTTCTATTTGCTATGGTGCTCCTGTATGGGCAGATAGGGCGACTGTAGGTGCTGTCCGTCGCAAACTGTTACAAGGCCAACGACCTGCATTGATTTTATTGTGCAAGGCATATAGGACGGTTAGCACTGAGGCTTTACCGGCGTTGGCAGGTGTTTTTCCGGTCGATCTCGAGGTGCAAAAACGTGCAGCCATGTACTATTCCACACTACAAAACATGGAATGCGATTTTTTGGGCATACGAGACCGCGGTAAAATCATAAGATTGTTTCAACAAAAATCCAATGTCTATAATGACCTCTTGGATGAATGGCAGAAACGATGGGACGAATCATCTAAGGGTCGCCACCTCTACCAGTTCTTTCCATCTGTTCGCGAAAGGTTGTCAAGGACATGGCTCGAGGTAGATCACTGTGTCGCTCAATTTCTTACAGGCCACGGTAACTTTAAGAGCAAACTATACACATTTAAATTAGTCGATTCACCATTTTGTAAATGCTCAACACATGATTCTAGCTGTGAACAGTCGGCTCATCATATCCTCTGGGAATGTAGTCTTTGGTACAATGACCGTAACATGATGCTAAATAGCTTACAAATGACGTCTGGGGTAGTATATTTTGGGGATCTTGTGTCAACAGCGGTGAATTTCCGTGCGTTTAAGCGATTCTGCCATACATACTATAGAAATCAAATATAGCTCACTTAGGACCCATAATATTTTTATCCGTGGTGCTTCCCGGTTTGAAAAAGGCGTCTGCCTATTTTGACTCCATTTTGTCTCCCGCTTTGCTAAGGAGGGAAGTGGACTTATTATATTTCCAACTCCTCCAGTTTTCTTCTGATTAATTTCGTTGCGGGTTCCAAGACAGTTAAATTTTTCCTGGGACTTCCCGAGTGTCATAACTCGGTGTGTTCGTGGGTCACCGCTGTTTATCCTGGTGTACAGGAGTTACAGTGGTGGGCGTGTGGGCGGGATTAGTCCCAACAAAAAAAAAATGGTCTACTGTTCACTTAAGGTCGAATACAATGTGGTGGTTTTATGTGTGGTGACAGATAAAAAATATGGAGTGTCACCACCCCCTATTCATCTCTTAAGTGTCGTAACACGAACGGGCCGGCTCGACCAGGGCGGTACTACCCTCGCACAGAAGATCAACGTAAAATGACAGCGTTCGTGCTGTCGTGTTTCGTTGGTGAGTGCGAGACCGGAGGCCCAAAGATGCAGAAGCATCACTATCCCGCCATGGTGTGGGTCACCATGCTGCATTGTCTGCATTCGCAATGAGTATAGTGACCACCACTTTTGGATTCGGCTTATGCTTTCCACCAGGCAGAGTAGAGTAATTTTGGCAGGCCATACATTACAAAAAAAGTTCAAAGTAACGATTAAATGAGGATGGAATAATTAAGTATATTTTAATTAATGAAATGTGAGAGGTAATATGGAAATGTCGAAATGGAAATCAATAGGGGAGGCCTACGTTCAGCAGTGGACTTCTTACGGCTGATATGATGATGATGAGAGGTAATAAAATATTTTAAACAGATTATCAATATAAAATTCCTCGACTGGGCAACGTTTTGTATTGAGAACACAAA
Source organism: Diaphora mendica (assembly GCA_949125395.1). Taxonomy (NCBI): domain Eukaryota; kingdom Metazoa; phylum Arthropoda; class Insecta; order Lepidoptera; family Erebidae; genus Diaphora; species Diaphora mendica. Next base: position 10,867,611 of record OX421331.1, read on the forward strand.
AATGATGTAACAAAAGGTATAAATAACTTAATATACTTAACCAAGTTTAACATACAGACTATGTAACATAATTAAACAATCAAAATATAGCACGCTTAGGACCCATAATATTTTTTTACTGTGTTGTTAACAGGTTTGAAAAAGGTGTTTGTTAATTTTGACTGCATTTTGTCTCCCGCTTTGCTAAGGAGGGACTTCTTATATTTCGTTGCGGTTTCCAAGACAGTTTAATTTGACCTGGATCTTGCCGAGTGCTTTAACTCGGTTTGTTAGTGGGTCACTACTGTTTCTGATTCTAGCGTACAGGAGCTCCAGTAGTGGCCGTGTGGGCGGGATTAGTCCCATACAGACTAATTGCGTGTGGGTGTGAAATTTTCTTAGTTACAAAATTATCATTATATATTTAGCATTTTTAAAATATAAATAATATTTCACGTCTGTCCTTACAAAGTATTGTGCAATACTGACTTGACTTATTTCACATTGTCTGAATAGGGGTCTTGCTTCAACAAATAGTGTACGAGTGTGTTCTTTATGCCAGCTAAAGGATTTTCCAGCGACATTTTCACGTTGGCAAAAGCACTCAAGTTAAAATATAGTGTAGTATGTAAAATACGTGTGCGACTGGTTTCTGTATTTGAATATGTTATTTAAATAGGGAATTCTTTTATTTTATTTGGATAGAAAGTTACGAGTTCGAGAATTCGCTTCAAACGCTGTCTCTATACTAAAGTCAAGTTCAGGTATAATGAATAAGGCGATTACTCTAACAAGGCTCGAAGTATGTTCCAGATAATGTTCATACATCTAGACAAATAAACTAAATTGAAGTGTTTGTTTGTGATTTGAAACTAACAGCTTTTAAATAAATGCATATGAAGGTATTTAAAAAAAATTGTCTCTCAGTCTGTCTGTTTGTTCTGGGTAATCTCCGAAACGGTTGTATCGAAGTTCTCTTGCCTCGGTGGCGCAGTGGTAGCGTATGCGACCGCTGTGCTTGAGGTCTCGGGTTCGATTCCCAGGTCGGACCAAATGTTTGTATTATCTACAAACATTTGTTTCGGAGTTTGGGTGTTTTCTATGTGTAATATGTATGTATTTACAAAAAAAAAGTTTATAAGTATTTATATCAGTTGTCTAGTACCCTTAACACAACTCTGCTTAGCTTAGGACTAGATGGCATTGTGTGTTATGTGTCCAAAATATTTATTATTATTTGACGGTTCACTAGCATGTTAGCTGATGATATAAGAAGTAACTTGGGCTACTTTTTTTAGACTAACTTTGCCCCGCGGTATTAACCGCAATTGTTGTTGTACCGTAGGTAACACCGTGGGGCTCAGTTAGTAATTATATAAAAATGGGACATTATAGAAGGCAAAATATACAAAGAAATTCAAAGTAAAGGTACTCTCGTACGGCCTAATAGAGCGTAAATTCCTTGCTCGTGGAGGTCAGAGCGGAATACTGTAACTAAAATTGTCGCTTCGAAGCCCTTTGCCTGAATTATTATCCAATCTAAGTAAATCTATTCGGAAAGGATACACTGCAGTAATAATTCTATATTCAGGTCTACTTATAAAAAATGGGCAAAACACAAACTTGGACCATTTATTACAAGGTTTATATTATGTTTGCATAAAGTTAAAATACCGAAAGTAACTTTACAGGTTTGGGTATAATTAGTATGCCAGTATTGACCTGTATTATGGTAGTCAGGTAAAGTTTATAGGGAAATTTCCTAATATTCCATTCTACAAATTTTACGTTCCATTTGCTTTGATATATTGATATTCAAAAATAATTTTATAATTTTATTAATATACCTGAAAGATTTGTTTGCGATCGGTTTAGGAACTCAATAATTTATTAATTTACTGTTCTCTTATAATTTTATTATGATCTCCACTGAGATGAGTGATATTGTATTGGTTGAAATAGCATAATCACATAATTATGGTAGTAACGGGCAGTTTTATTCTATACGGCATTTCTGTAATTATTATAATATAATATAATTAGAGTTAGGGCGTTTTAGTTTAGAACAATCACATAACTGATAAATTTACTTGCTTGACTTTACTTTCCATTTACTGGTGAAATGGATACATGAATATAAAGAATAAAAAAATACTTTTTATTTCATATCAAAAATACAGATATTATTATCCATTTACTTAACTCATAATCTATACAAGATTTTTTAGTTAAGTTGGTAACTCATTATTTAGATTTACCAAATTTTTTGAGAAAGTGTTCTTTTAAGATACTTCGTACTTTATGTCTATTTTATTGTGTAGTCTAGACACTGATGGGTTTGGCAGTTTATTTAATACTAGCTGACCCACACAACGTCGTTTGCGTCTCCTATTGCCCGTAGCGTGATAATATTCCCCGTATTTGAAACATTCTTCATTGGTGCTCTGCTCCTATTAGTCTTAGCGTTCGCTTCCTCGATATTTTTTTTCAAAGTGGACCTGGTTCCTGAGATTAGCGCGTTCAAACAAACAATCAAACTTTTCAGCTTTATATATTTAGTATTTTTATATAGTTGTATTTATTATACTCTTCTAAGATCTAATACTTATAATCAACAAAACATTTATTTGGACAAAGATTAATATTAGGTATTATGTTGATAAAACTCTTTGGCAAATAACTCATTATTAGGTACCAACTCTTAGCATCTTATACTCGTGATAACTTCTAAACGAAATGTCCGGTTGGGATGAAACAAAAAGTATTTTACTTCTACATAAATACTCTTGATAACATAATGCTTAATTTGGATAAGGATTAATATTACGATACACATTTAATGTAGTTTCTTTCTTCAGACTATTTAATAAATTTTATGAACACAAAAGCGGTTATTGTAACCAAACCATGATAGTTAGATATATGTTTTTGCGGACTTTTTTGTAGATCTTAATGAGACCTACAAACCCGTAATACATTATTTTGTTCTATTGCCAATAGTTATTGCAGCGCACGTAAAAATAGGTTTTCGATTTCACACCTTGGGTTACGAATAACAATTTTCTTACGGATCCCTAATTTTTTTGAAAATAAAATATAGCCTATAGCCTTCCCCTATAAATGGACTATCCAACACTGAAAGAATTTTTCAAATCGGACCAGTAATTCCTGAGATTAGCGCGTTCCAACAAACAAACAAACAAACTCTGCAGCTTTATAATATTAGTAAAGATTTTAAACGCAGTACAATTCTAGCCTTCTCACTTCCTCCGTGCACATCATGTACCTACTACGTAGTTTCAGCCTCCGTAGATAGTCTAGTTGACGTAATGAATCAGATTTTGTTGTAAGGTTTAATTGTTTATGATGTTCATTGTTACTGTACAGAGTCGCAATTGATAAGTCTACTTTGTTATAGTCAGTATTTTCAATAATTAAGAAACTGGGTAAAAAATAAAGGTATTTTTAACACAATAATGTCATCGTACTTCATCTGACTGTAATACTGATCTTTAAATTAAAAGTATCTCTCATTTCCGATATTGACCAAATCATATTTATATCTACCAAGATTTACACAAATCAATTTATAAAATTCAAAAATTGCGTAGTTTCACCTCTTATAAAAATATTAAAAAGTTTTCTTCACTATCAAACTCATTTTTTAGGATTAAAATCGGTAAAATATTTATTAAAGTAAAGTAAATTAACCTAATTATTAATGAACCTAATAATGAGTTATTTGCCAAAGAGTTTTATCAACATAATACCTAATATTAATCTTTGTCCAAATAAATGTTTTGTTGATTATAAGTATTAGATCTTAGAAGAGTATAATAAATACAACTATATAAAAATACTAAATATATAAAGCTGAAAAGTTTGATTGTTTGTTTGAACGCGCTAATCTCAGGAACCAGGTCCACTTTGAAAAAAAAGTAATGTAAAGTAAATTTTAAAATTTCTTCGATTTGACTCCAATTTCTTGAGACGTCATAAATTTTAAATTCCAAAGATATAAACGTGACGGAAGCAAGTTATGCTCGTAAATTCTTTTAGGAACTGCTCAATGCAATAAAGAACATCTGTTTGCTGTTTAGAGTGGATATTTTTACGATATTTTAACTTCTAGTGACTAAAACTTTGTTTACTGCTTTAATTTTTGGTTATCCAAAACACAATTTAAGGAGGATGGCACAAATATCTCTGTCAAAGTGATTCTCAGGGTTTTTTTTTGGAAAGAACGGAACGGAATGAAACACCAATGGTCAGGAATTTCCACTTACATAAAATAAGGTCTACTTTTATGTTATAATAATCTTGGTTAAATGTTCATTATAATTTGATGACACGCCAATAATAATGTTAGTTTAGGATTCGTTACCCTAAATGTCTTTGTCGAAAAATATTATTGTAGCTCCTACAAATGAGGGCAACCTATGAAGCAGTGAAGCGTTTAGCGATGTTAAATAAGATTAACAAGATCAAACCCAGACAACACTAACAAATCATATACAAACTGATAAACAAGTGTAAAAAGAGGTTGCCCAAACGACATTTACTTCAAAATATGAGCACACTGGTGTAGTCCAACGTCTTATTAGTTAATTGTATTACAAGTTCACATAAAATCACATACGATTGGTAAGATAAAGTTAGGTTAAGAGCCTATATGTTACCACCAGTGCACCTCGTGCAGTATCTTTCCGTAGAATCATGCCCGCCGCCATTACTAGTGGTGATACCTACATCGCTATTCGGGGTTACCCACTATTATTTTGGTAACATTTAATATTGCTTACTGAATCGACTAAAGCTAATCCACAATTACTTATGATTTTAGATGAATGAATTAAAGGTGTTCTAACACAAGTGACCCATCTTTAGTCTGTTAACAATACTCGTAAATCTGAAGTAGTCGTATATTTTTTTTTATGGAATAGGCGGGCAAACGAGCAGACGTATCGCCTGATGGTAAGCGATTACCGCCGCCCATTGACACCTGCAACACCAGAGGCGTCACAAGTGCATTGCCGGCCTTTGGGGGGTGAGGGGGGGGTAAGGGCCTCCGGTATCCTCACTCACTCGGTGTAATACAGCGCAAGCACTATTTCACACCGGTTTTCTGTGAGGCCGTGGTATCACTCCGGTCGAGCCGGCGTATTCATGCCGAAGCGTGGCTTTCCCACGGTACAGATTCTTCATAAAACAGTAAAAGAGCCTCAAACCAAACATTAAATATAGTACTTAATTAATCTTATCTCTTTTGAAAATTGTTAGTAGGTACTATTCCCATTTAAAACAAAAATAATATAACTACATATTTTATATTAAAATGCGAAATCTCATCTGTTTGTTTGATGTACTTTCACGATAGATCTACTGTATAAAACTTACTATTATGTATTTCCTGTAAATAAATAGGATACTTTTCATCCCGAAAATATATTGCTCCCCAGGGACTTTTATTTATTGCAGTAAATTATTTCGCACTACTCATTACATGTTTTAACTACCCTCATGACGAATCGACGAAATGATCATCATAAAATTATAGCTCATGTTAATTCCCTTTGCATTAAATTGATGTGAATATTCGGCTTATTCCAATATTAGTTGTAGGGTAATGTTCGGTGAGACGTTTGCACACGTCACATAACGCGAATACACAAACATATTTAAACAAAAAATCTTCATTCTCCGCATTCACGAAGAAACAAAAAAATATTTAAAGTAATTAAATATGAGAGTTTAATTTCCACATTATATTTCATTTAATTCCAGAAATAATTAAATTCACAGAATTTCTGTTGCAGTGTAAGCATATGCAGCTCTGTATATGCAATTACTAAGTTGAATAGGTATTTATTTTCACTGTTGTTTCCTCATAACGAAAAATTCATCAAGGTTCAAAAATCTTGACAAGTTTTTTAGATAATCATGTCACACTGAGTAACACAATTGACTCTAAATAAGACAACAGCGTTCTTAAGAGCAAGACATTGCTTCACTTAACCCATTAAAAGCAAGCATTTAACCAGAAAATTAAATATTAAAATAAATTAAAATATGTGGATCCTCTAACCATGTCTGTTTATTAACCGACTTCAAAAAAAGGAGGAGGTTCTCAATTCGACTGTATTTTTTTTATTTTTTTTATGTTTGTTACCTCATAACTTTCGACTGGGTGAACCGATTTCGATGATTCTTTTTTTATTTGAAAGCTAGTGCTTCCCATGTGGTTCCGTTTGAATTTGGTCCAGTTCTGACTTGTCATCAATGAGAAAATCATATAAATCTTCAATTTGCATTAAGTATGTGCGCGATAAATTGACGAAAAACTCAATATCACGCCGACTGATTCTTTTTTATTTGAAAACTGGTGCTTCCCGTGTGGACCCAATTCAATTTGGTCGTTTTTGAAGTCGTTTTTTTTTTTTGTTAAAATATTGTATTATTTTTCCTGTACAAATTAAGTCCACTTGTCGATGTACTTTTACATAAAGTTTATTGTTCTTTCATCATCTTGCTAGCAGCCACTGGCATCGGATCTCCGCAATCCTAAGGGTGAACTGAATTCAAAGATTGACCTAATTGTCAGTATATTTAAGGGCACTGACTTCCCAATAACGATTGCCATAGATGCTCATAAAATATTGTTAGGAATTTCTTAAAAAAAATCACAACAATACTTGCGGCCTGACCCGGGAATAAGACCCGAGTCCTTTTGATAGGCAATATACGCTAACTGCTAGATCCTAACCACCAAAACACCTCAACGCAAAGTTTCAAAACAATAAAACTTTAACTTACTTTCATTTATTAAACACTTTATGCGACAAACCAAGTAAAATACGACAGCAATTATCTAAATGCACAAATAATGGTAAATCTATACATTGTTCAGGTAAGGGGAATCCGAAATGCATAAATTTATGCCCGAAATTGTGCAAACAATTTGCCCCTTGAACACAAATCATGTGCGTAATGAATGGACATAACGCACTGTTCTACAAACAATTAATAAGCGTGAGTGGCAAATTTGTGCTAAAATCAAATAATTGGTATCCGACTGCAGTAAAGCCATAACTCGAGGTTATGAGTTTGACTTGTATAACGTACTCGTATTTTAGTGTCCTCGTTTATTAATTTAGACGTTTGTTGACATTTTCTCACATTAAAGTTTACAAGTAAAGCTGTATATTACGAGTATAAAAATATAAAAGTGACCACAGTGGATGTACGGAATCTTAAATGTCACTGTGGTCTTGAACTACATTCTTAAAAGAAAATATGGTTTTGCGAGTCATGTACGGGTAAATAAACGTAGGAACATTTTATTGAAAACTAGCTGATCCGGTGAACTTTGTACCACTATATTTACATATCTGTCTCAGCAGTGTATAGTCGTGGACCAAGAAAAATGACTTTTATACTACACCTGATCGGAACAGTAGTCATTATTCCCTGAAAATGAAAAGAGAACGTTAGTCTTTTCCTTGACCTGAATACCCGGGAGGAAAAAAATGTATGAAAATCCATATCTAACGTGTTTTAGCGGGAGAGAAAGTTGTATGAATTTTCATTTCTCATGTGTTATCTTATCTATGGCGCGCGCCTGCCCAAGGAGTTTTCATAAAATTTAAATGGAATCTCCGTGCCACTGACATCCTTTCGTGAAGAATAAAAAAACAAAAGAAGCGCGAAATATCGGTAAAATTCTAAGCTAAATTGTGTCTTACATGGTGTCTTACGTTTTGATTTAAATACTTTCTACAATTCAAGTCTTTAAATGTTCCTCACAGGTGTAGTATAAAGCCCAGGCCCGGGAACGGGCCAGGTACCGCAGGCGACTCGGGCGCCGGAGATCTCAGAACGATCTCCCTCCTCCATAAGCGCACGCCTGAGGGTGACAGATGAGGCCATCTGTCACCCTAGCAGAAGCAGGCTCGGGTGGAAGCGCGGACGCGGCGGATCGCAGCGTCCGCGCCCCAGGGGAGGGTAACGGGAACATCGGGGTTCCCACACAGTAGGGGGCTATCTACGAACCGTAGGTGGCCCGAGGTACGTCGGGGTTCCAGGGCTTTCCTTGCTAGAGTACACCTGGTCCCCGGCTTCTAGTATCCGAGACGGCGTGCGGTTTTAGTCGGTTCGTGTCCGACATGCCACCAGGAGGTGGTATCCGAGGGGATTTCCGCACAGAAAAAAAAAAAAAGGTGTAGTATAAAGCACTGTGTAACACTCGGGTGAAAGTCCATTCCTACCTCGGGAGTATTGTGGCCCTAGGCTGCGCCTTCGGGCCACAAACTGCTCCCTCGCTAGTAATCGGTCCCTTTCCTCCCTCGGTGAACAATGTACTATTCCCGTTATCTTTTAATTTTTCTTGCACACAAACCTTGTCCTAACAATAAGGAACACATAAAAAAAGAATTATTTAATTTGGTGCAGCCAATCGGAAGTTATGCGCGTACATACATTACGGCGATTCATTTTTTATATATATAATAAGATATATATAGATTGACAGGGCGTCGCTGTCCACTGATACGCCCTGCAGGTCGTCATCATCATCATGTATGTATGGGTCTATGTATCAGAATCTTTGAAGGTAATTTTCGTTCAATCTAAAACTTCGCATTGAATTAAACTATGGACACTTATCAAAGACAGATGATAATACAATATATTAATAAATAATCCTAACCAGATTTTTTAGGAAGAACAGCTTTCCATATATTATCTAAAAATACGGTAGTGTCGCGTTTGGTACTAAGGCGGGTACTGAAACAAATGTGACTTATTTACATAGATTAGAGGTAGTAGAGCCACGCTGATTTCAGCACGAATGGGCCGGCTCGACCGGGGCGGTACTACCCTCGCACAGAAAATCAACGTAAAATGACCACGTTCGTGCTGTCGTGTTTCGTTGGTGAGTGCGAGACCGGAGGCCCAAATAGTCTAGTCAACAAGTTCCATACTTGTTGACTAGACTAAAAGATGCAGCAGCATCACTAGGCCGCCATGGTGTGGGTCGCCATACTGCATTGTCTGCATTCGCAGTGAGTATGGCGACCAATACTCTTGGATTCTGCTTATGCTTTCCATCAGGCAGAGTAGAGTCATTTTGGCGGGCCATACTTATAAATAAAAAAAAAAAACATGCATTTTGTAATTAGCTACAGTAAAAAGTTTAAAATATTTTGTGCTTAAGTTCCAAAAGAAAAATCATAGTTTCGTAAAAAATGGGGGGTTGTTAAAAATATTATATATACTTTAATGACTTTAGTTTTACCAATATCTGTCAATAAAATATTTTAATAATTAAAATTGGTGTATTTTTTCATTTAGCCACAAGGTTAAAATAGAACAGCGCAAACCCGATGTCATTTTAAACCACGTGTTTTATACAATATTTCATGTCAGTAAATTGAAAAATTGGTCTATAGTCTACACAAGCATTGTATCGAAAACACAAGAATATTGAATACTAAATAAGGCTGGCATCCGACCCCTAACATTCTTTCGTGGCTGTAAAAACCGTCGCAGTAGGAATAAAACGTTAGATTGTCGAAAAAATAGACAACTCGCATGACTTGGATTAGAAATAAATTTAGGTTTTTCTATTTGTATATTCAAATATCATGATATGTGCTGCTCCGGTATGGATTGAATTTATTTAATAAGAATGATTACTAATGATGACTGCCCCCCACGAGCATCCCCAATTTCAAGTCCTTCAACTTAGCCTATAACTTTTAAGGTGTAGGCTGCCTCCGTAGACAGAGTACAGGTCATAGGAGTGTTCTTAAATAAATGTCATTTTTAACACAGTGTTTCTTTCATTACAGGCGCAGCAGAACCATCATTCACAATGGAAAATATAACGATAAAGATGGTGTATTGAGGTGAGACTCTAACTTCTTAGATTTTATTGTACATGCTATCTCATTAATTTTATTTAAAAAAAACCGTCTGTCGAGTACAAGTCAGGCATACTTCGACAAGGGATGCTCTCTTTTTTTTTATTGATACTATTTAATTTTAAAAAAATTGTCTTATTTTTTTTCTATAATTTTTATTCCTGACATTTATAACGTCGAGGTTTTGGTCAAATAGATACTATCTGTTGGCAAACCCTAATAAGTGCCAATTTAAAATAGTAGAAAGGTCATTATTTTTACCAATAATTTTCATAGGAACTGTAAACCATTCTCTTCAATAGAAATTATTCTAGTTTGATTATTTGAAGGAATTATTACTAGTTAAATCGAAGAGAATACTTTATTTTGACCTGAATGTATATGTGCCCATTGAAGTTTACCGACTTCGTAAACAATTGCATTCCGTTCAGTTGCAAACTCTGCCAATAGAAGCATGTTTTGAACTATTGCGTATTCAGTATATTGCTCATAAAAAAAAGAAAGGCTGAGAGTTTTTACTCTCTGGTTTCCTTTTATAATTAAAACGATAATAAATTAACAACATTTACATAGTTTTTATATAACAAAAGTGTTGCCTGTTGTTCTGAGGTCTCGGGTTCGATTCCTGAGTCGGACCAAATGTTTGTATGATCTACAATTATTTGTTTCGGAGTTTGGGTGTTTTCTATGTATAATATGTATGTATTTACAAAAAAAAAGTATGTATGTATTTGTATCAGTTGTCTAGTACCCATAACACAAGCTCTGCTTAGCTTGGGACAAGATGGCGTTGTGTGTTAAATGTCCGAAATATTTATTTATTTATTTATTTTATTTTTGTATATTCGGGTGGAATATTGCAACTCAAATTTGAAGCAGATATCTTCAACCGATTTTGCTGAAATGTTGCTATCATATTTATACAGCGTGACAATACAATATTATAATGACATGGAGCTGATCTGATGCTGGAGCTTTAAGGGGCGCGTCCCTAAAAACGCGCGAAATGGCACTTGCAGTTTTGCAAAACACAAACAACTCAATTCATATTTGACACTAAAAAAAAAATCTCTGTAGTTTAATAAATCAGTCTACCAATCTACCGAGTGACATTTATAAAAGAATTCTTTATTTTTGTGAAAAAAAGCCTTGACAAAGATCAAAATCATCGAAATCGACCTTTTTAATTAGCACACTCTGTCCTATTTCGTGCTCTATTTTAAATGTTTTTTTCTTATTTCGCGAGAAAAAAGTATGGAGAAAAGATTTACCGTTTTAGTTTTTTATTAATTCTCACCAAAAAGCCATAATCTAAGCCTAAACATCATTCATTTTTAGCGACAAAAGTTCCATACATTTTAGTACGTAGATATCGTCTCCCGTAAATTGCAATAAATAAGTTTTATCGCGCTCAAAAAATTCAGTGCCCGCCGAATATTCAAGGTGACACCACGTCCGTTTGTAGTTCGCACTGAGCTCCCTAATACGTAAATGACAAGTTTTAGGGTGGGTTGCCAGTGAGTGTCGAATTGTAACTGTTAATTTGTATTCTTGAATTTAATTTAATTTTTTTAAAGAATAATTTCAAAGAAAAATATTAGTATTTTTTATTAACACAGAACTTATTTTTATGTTTTTTTTTTAACTTGCTATGTATGTATATATGTATCTAACTATATTTGTTAAGACGGAATCTTGCAACTCAATTTTGCAGATATCTTCAACCGATTGTGTTGAATTTTTGTAGGCATATGTATATAGCGTGACAATGCTATATTATGATGACATGGAGCTGATCTGATGTTGAAGCTGGAAGGTGGTCATAGGAACTTTGTAACGACGGAACCTATCGAGTTTGGAGTCGTTTGATTTGTCTTGACGAGTACTTTGAATACACTTTGACAGACCGAGACACTTTGAGAAATTGTTTTTAAAAAAGTAATTTTTTTTTTTATGATTTCTGTTAGAATTGAATAACTACTACTGAAATAATGAAAGACCTTAAAAATTACAGTTTTATTTTTGACTGCATGGTTGGTCTAGTGGTTTAAGCGGTTGCCTCGCCGCTTCCTACTGTATCAGGTGTTGTGGGTTCAAATCCCACATGGGACAACACTGTGTGATCCACGAATTGTTGTTCTGAGTCTGGGTGTCCATTGTGTCCGTTTCATGTATGTTTGTAAAGTCCCCCGCGACATAGGATTTATTGGATATATACGGAAGTTGTCTTTTTTGAAAAGAAAACTAGCTGAGCCCCACGGTCTTACCCGCGATACTACACCAACTACTACCTATCAGTAAAAATCCCGTCAAAATCGCTCCAGCCGTTCCAGAGATTAGCCGACACAAACAAACAGACAGACAGACAAAAATTGTAAATAAGGGTCCCATCTATACTTTACGTCATTTCCATTATTATTCATCCCTTAAGTTCGAATTTAATCAATTGGTGAATTGTAAAACAATAGATGCCCTATCCCTTACATTATCTGATATCTGTAATCTATATAAATAAAAGAGGAAGGTGACTGACTGACTGCCTGACATACCCAGAGATCAACGCACAGCCCAAACCGCTGAAGTTAGAATCCTGAAATTTTGCATGTAGGTTCTTTATATAACATAAGTGAGCACTAAGAAAGGAATTTTTGAAATTCTACCCCTAAGGGGGTAAATCAGGGGATGAAAATCTGTGTGGGCGAAGCCCCGTGTAAAAGCTAGTATTATATATTTAAGGAAGTTTCCATTTCAAAGTTTTACACTCTTAATATTCACAAAACAAAAAGTGTTCTGTGTTAATATTAATTTTAAGACAAATAGTTTGTTTTTTAACTGTCTTAAAAAAAGAAGGAGTTTATAAATTAACTGTATTTTTTTATTTTTTTACCCGACCACGGCAAAGCCAAAGGAGGGTTATGATTTTGACAGGCTATGTATGTATGTTCATCTGTTCCCTCATAGCTCCTTAACTACCAATTAGAACTGGATAAATGAGGTATTGTTAGAAGTGTCTTGATCGTCCGCTGCTTATAGGCTATATGACGCGTCACTCAATTTAATGTGGCGCCCTCTAGCCGACATAAAGTACTGTATTAAAAAATGAATTTGACATAAACATGCTGTGTTTGGTATCATCGGAAAGGGTGTTACTTGTACATTTCAAATATATATAGGTATTATTAGCATTTGCTGGTGACTTTGTTCGTATCTATTCATTTTTTTTTTATATTTCTATGTTAGGTATTTAAAATATACTTTGCATATAAATTATTATTATCACTACACCAAAACATTTTAAATAAAAAAAGTAAAAACTTAAATTAAAATAGAAACGTACCATAACTCTTAAAAACACGTGACTACGGCTTTTCGAAACTTGTTTCATACTTTTTCAGCGTCGTTTCTTGACAAAAAGTGAAAAAAGTACGTAAGTAATCTATGTAGTAAAATTTAGTCAATATGAGCAATAAAAGCGATCAAAAATTATATTTTTAAGAAACATTATGTTCCATTAATATAACATATATTATACAAATTTTATTTCATAACATAGCATTAAAATCCGTTGATTACTGTAAAAAATCTAAGCTGACAGATAGCGCGAGCGACTTAATTTTATACTGTGTAAAAATATATTATTTGTCCATGAAATGAATTAAAAATGAATAGGTACACTTGAACCCCATTCTCGGCCGTTGACGAGTTACTTATAGTCCGCGGGCTTTCCGATATGACAAAGATACATTGCGTGCTTTGTAGGACATTTTAAACATTCTTCAAAGGCGAACAGTTAATGAATATGGAACTAGAAGAAAAAACCGAAAGTAAATTTATTAGTTGCCAGGGTTAGTATGCAACAGTGCCCGATGCGTTTGTGTGCATGTAAAATATGAATGTGGGTGTTCAATCACAAATTCCCACGCTCAGGGACTACAGTCTTAAGGTGGCCATAACTCTGTATAGAAACGTCACAACATCATCGAGTTTGGACTCGTTTGATTCGTCTCGAGGAATTCCAGTAAAAGCTTGTTTTTAAAAAGCTTTTTAATTTAATTTATTTTGACTTAAAATGTAGCCTATGACACCCACAATTAACGTGGCTTTCTATTGGTAAAATATATTTTTATATTGGTTCAGTAGATCACCACCTTCACACCTTTAAAACTTCACAAACACACGAAGTGTACCTGTTTAATATCTATAAAATATCAGTATATATTTAAACAAAAATATAATTAGGTACTCTCTCTCTCATTCATAACTAACAAAGTAATTATTTGATTTTGAAGTCACAATGAGAAGTTAACATATGCTTAAAGTTTTATACAATTTTAACAATGAGTGTGGTAAACTCAATACATTAACAACTTAAATTATAAAGATTAATTAATTCGAAAACAAAACTTTCGTAATTAAGAATTTCAAACGACGATATTTTCTTAAGAAAGAACATCCCGTAAAAACATCCCCATCCACCAACTGACTTAAAACAGGTGTCACGAGCGTCTAATGAAATAGAGAATTTTTCTATGACGCCATACCTCTGGCTGGGGTTTAGGATTTATAAATAAATAATTATGATTTTTTACTTATCAATTTACCTTGTATGCAATAAAAACGAGTAGCTATGTAAACGCTATTAAGATTATAACTATAGTTCATCAATCATGTTATCTCAATGTAGGCGCTCAGGCGTTGGGTCTTTTCGAATCAGACACAGATGATCTCCGAAGCATCCTTTCCCAGTAACCACCTACGCCAGCCGATATGTGGGACCCGTGAATACTCTCGAGATAATTCTCTAAAACTGATCTTACCGGCGCAATGACGGCTTGCCCGAGATGCAGTTCTCCTCGGAGTAAAAACATTCGATGGCTGACATACTTATAACCGCGTCATGGCAGTATGTTTCATCACAACCATCAAATTTTTTTCACTAATGTTATAGGTTTTTAATATTATAGATATTATTTTTTTCTCTCCTAGACATGGTTCAGAATTGATATACACTTGAAGGCAGCTGTCAAATACTACTGAACACAAAAGAAACTCTCGACAAAGCAATATCGATTATTCAGATACGAATATTTTGTTTACTTTAAAAAAAATACTTTACTGAAATTTACATTTGAAATGCGTCCGGTTATATACTTCTTTATCAATTTTATAAATATAAATATTTTATTTCTATGAAAGTTAGAGATATCTTTTGTGACATGAATTCAACTTCAATCTTCAAAACTTATCATGAAATTTTATGAAGAAATTTTAGGATTTACGAATTTTAGGATTTTAGGATCTTCTTCAGATTGGAAAAGTAGACATTAGCACTAATTTTGTTATCTCTCTAAACTTTCTAAACTAAAAATCACTCAAAATGAGTTTTGTCTTGTCAAACTACGTACTGAATGTCAAAGATTGACTTAAATTTGATATGTCACACTAAAACTGAACGTTATTTAAATACATGCATTTAAAATAGATTACATTATTTTACTTATTTACTAATAGTTACAAAACCATGTGTAGTTTGGCTCTATAACATCTTCAAAATATTTCTGGTTACAACCGGAGACGTGATAAATAAATCTGTAAGTTAGTTACAGTAGCACTAAGCTTCTCTGGAATATAAACTAGCAACAGCAATTTTCAGAACTCGTTTCTAGGGTATTACTTCTAATGCAATAACATTATACTGAGAGAATATATGGTCCATTGTCCATATTTGTTCTCATATGAGAAAATAGAAGAAACAGTATTACAGGACAATTGATGTTTGTATGTCCACTTCAGTTACATGGTTTACAAAATTGTAAAAAGTGTTTCTTCTAAATAGATTGAGAATATTATTTCAAAACTATCTAAACTGATTATTTATGGATCCTTTTTACTTATTTATTTATTATCTTTACACTATTGTCATTCAAATATCTCTATCTTTTTTTTTTTTTATGTTTGGCCCGCCAAAATGACTCTACTCTGCCTGATGGAAAACATAAGCAGAATCCAAGAGTGGTGGTCACCATACTCATTGCGAATGCAGACAATGCAGTATGGCGACCCACACTATGGCGGCCTAGTGATGCTGCTGCATCTTTTAGTCTAGTCAACAAGTATGAAACTTGTTGACTAGACTAATTGGGCCTCCGGTCTCGCACTCACCAACGAAACACGACAGCACTGCTGCTGTCATTTTACGTTGATTTTCTGTGCGAGGGTAGTACCGCCCCGGTCGAGCCGGCCCGTTCGTGCTGAAATCAGCGTGGCTCTACTACCTTCTATTTTGGTTTTGCATATTCTTGGTTTTGCATCCATTTACGAGTGATTTTAGCATTGACATATCTTTTATCAGTCAAAATTGTTACTAGCTTTAGATCATGTGTTAGCATGTGCTAGACCTGGCTAGACTAGTACCACTATGTATCGTACATAGATTAGTGGTATTTATTTTGAAAGACTGACGACCACACTCTTTCAAAGAATCTAGATACGAAGAACCCGCCTGTCTCCGCTTTTAGGTAAAACAGCAACTTATAAATAAATTACTTCTGTCTTGTTAGAAAAATGAAGAAACAGCTGAAAGCAGTAGACTCTCCCAAAGCAGCATGGAATACTTTGGCTAAGTTAAAAGCCATTTTTTTAATAAAAAAAATACATGTAGAATCAAAAACCTATTAAATCATGTTGCAGTTCAAAGATACTTTTTAGTAGTTTAAGATAGTATAAATAGTTAGTAGTAGATTGTATATTGTAGTCTTTTAATTTGAAAGTCGTATTCCATGTATTTTTAATCAAACAATTGTGGATTTGTTTTTAATTACAGCCATGCCATATTACACTTTCTGTAAAATGTTATTAGTGGTCATAAAATTTTACTTTTATGTCAACCAATATAGTATGTGCCCTAGTTTAGAAACTAGGACACAGCTCAAGAAATTAATATGTGTGAAACCAATAACCAATAATATAAAACCTGAGTGGTTAATGTTTTCATTAACGGATTCTAAAAACACGATGCATTGAAAACAATTGTTTAATTACATATAATGTAGCTACGCTACATACGCCTTTGTCATCATCATCATCATCAGCCTATCGCAGTCCACTGCTGAAAATAAACACTTGGTTCGATCCTAGGCTTCTCGCATTCAGCTCCTGCCAGCCATTTTGCGTAAGCCATCACTCCACCTGGCCTGTCGGCGTACACTACATTTGTCCAAACGCGGTCTCCACTCAAGAACACCAAGGGTTATCGGTTCTGCGGCCAATAATACCAGCTCTCTGCCACTTCAGCTTGCTAATCCTATGGGCTATGTCGATGGCCGTGGTTCTCTGCCAGATCACATTAGAGTTTTTTTCTCGAGGCATTGGCATCCCTATTTACATACGTACTGCAAATTTATTGCCATCAGCCGTTTATAGTAGGATTTAAATGATTTAGAAAGCAAAGGAGAAAAGGACGTAAGGCAAGAAAAGGATATCGTTTATACGGATGGATAAATAGACTGTTGCCAAGTAGATAGTCCGAGATCAGTAACCAAAAATCTGATTTGAGTGAAAGAGATTAATTATATAAATATAGCACCAAATTTTACAATGAAATCTTTTCCAATGTTAATCTATCACGTATAAATGCGCCACACTGTTTTTTTATAAATTTAGAGGTCTTTGTCCAGCATTGGACTGGTAAAACCTGTTGATGTGATGGTTCATGGATAAAACGATATGTATTTTTTTTTTCTCTATGTTAAAACTATAAATTCATTTGCACAAACTTGTTTATAGTAATTTTTTTTCCTGGTTCAACTAAAATATCTAGAATCATATTTACATTTATTTATATCGCTTTTATTGTGTGAGGGATTTCATTGTATGTTTATGACACATGCACATTTGAGAGCTGTTCGAACATTTTCCGTCATAGTTTCAAAAACAAACACAAATTAAATTATAAAGTACAAACTAAAACTTAATTTTATTTGTGAAATAGAACTGATAAATATTGTTGATAAAGTTGTATTGAAATTGTATATTAAATCCCCTATCAATTGCTTTTGTGTTGCAAATTTGAGTGTATTTTCAATAAAATGCAAATTGTACATGCTGTGATTACGACTACACGATTGGCTGATTTTGTGAAGAGGCTTTCATGTTTATTATAGCTACAGATTTATTCAAAGTGAAGTTTTAATTTTATACCTGTTGATATAAAACGATTACGTTTTCATAACATAATGTTTCGCAATGTATATGTATTTTCCAGAACCCCTCTGGGAAATTGACATACACAATTGATCTGCCCTTCTTCAATGTTTTCATCTTAATACTTTTATTTAATAAATCACAGATATTATTAACTATTTATTTCGCATTTTATTAATTAATTGTTGCTAAAATTCCTTATCGTTTACGTTTGCACTCAATTTTACTAATTGAATCAGTAGGAAAGACGCTACAATTAATGCATCACTCGTATAGAAAGGCTACAATGAAATACTTAAATTAAGTAGCATCGTTTTTGGGTTCCGTACCGCTAAAGGAAAAAACGGAATCCTTATAGGATCACTTTATTATCCGTCTGTCTGTCAAGACCCTTTTTCTCAGGAACGCGTGGAGGTATCAAGCTAAAATTTATATCAAATACTCAGGTCTACTGTCCCTTGGAGCTGTGAAAAAATTAAACTTACAGAAGTAAAGTAGGTACCACACTCGCTATATTTCGAGACGAACGTCAACGACGTCACCGACGCTTTGGTTGTTTTGTTCCACGCGAAGAGCAGCTATCCCGCTCAAGGTCACGCGCGGCGAGTGCGGTACCTACTATTACGTTTTAGCTTGGCACCGACTTCAAACCTATGAATAGGTAGCACATACAAATTAAGTTATTTTATACTTTTTAGTTTTTGAAGTTGGTTTTTTTAACGAAGTTTTTTTTTATTTTTCACTTTTAAGTCTTTCTCAAGTCTCTCATCATCATTTCACCTAAATAACTTGAAAGAATACGACTAAAGGTAACATACATACTGTATAGAATCGAAAGGACTTAAGGTATTTTTTTTTTAATAAAATCTCAAATGGACTATATATTATGAAATTAAATGATGTCTACAAAATATGAAGGCATGCAGACAATTGGTCTGAACTTCATTGCAGGCGCTTACGTAAATTTGAGGGTTTCCTTCGATGTCCTTGGGATCCCATCATCAGATCCTGATATGGTGGCCATGGAACCACATGGGGAGCATACCCTTTTGAATACAAAAAGAATTTTCAAAATCGGTCCACAATTGACGGAGTAATCAATGTACATGCATAAGAAAAAACCGATGAAATTGAGAACCTCCTCCTTTTGGAAGTCGGTTAACAATGGAAAACGTTTTCAAATTTGCATTATCTGTTCTACCAGGGAAAGTTGTACCACCCTGGTGTATTATCATAATAATATGCATGTGTTGTAACTCCTTTTTGTATGAGAAACAGAAAAAAATATCTTCAAATAAATTTCAAAATAAACAGCAACTCATCGTTGAACTTTATTGTTTTTATCTCACGATAGTAAAAACCGTTAGTGGACAAAACATGTTTTCATTGAAAAATACACTTGGATTTTAAAACTATATCCATTGAGGATTTTTGACGGGTGAACGCATTCACGTCAGCTCACGAAACGCCAATAAAATTGTTTACTGACAGAGACGAGCGTAGTAAATAGTAAAAAAGGAAAATTCCACGACTGGTCGAGGTGTTTCCACATTTTTCTTTTGAGAAGAAGACAGTCATAAAAGTAAATTTATTACTGACAGTAAATAAACCGTAACATATTGCGCTTTCGAGCAATAAAATGCTATCACAGCTCTGATACACAGTCGTAAAATGTTATCAATACGATCATTCATGGTACTCTGAATGCGCGAGAGTTATTTCATCAATTAATCATGAGTACAAAGGAGGTGATGCTTGAACGAACTTTCAACAATATGAAATAAAGTTTCCAACTTAATAATGGCTAGGATGTTAAACTTACGAACTTTAGAGGTTTAAAACCTATTGAGTGAAAAATACATGCTTTTAATATTTCACAATTACTTCTATTTACTTACTGTAATGGATGATATTTTATAGAGTTATGTTGTAGCGCTTGCCAGTCGCGACGTGGAAAAACTGATATTCAGGTAAATCCGGTTGAACTAGTAGCCGACCCCAAAATAATCTTGGGAATTATAAAGGCTAGGAAGAATGATGAAAAGATGATGATGTTGTTGCGTAACGAGTAGGGTGCAGGACGAGCGATATAGTAGTTTTGGGTTCAAACCCACGCAGTGCACTACTGATATAAACCCTCCAGAAATATAATAAAAATTTACTGCACGGTTGACCTAGTAGTTTAAGCGATCGCCATGCCGTTTTCTACTGCGCCAAGTGTGTTGTAGGTTCAAATCCCACATGGGACAGCACTTTGTATGATCCACAAATTGTTGTTCTGAGTCTGGGTGTTCTTTGTGTCCGCTTCATTTATGTAAAGTCCCCTGCGACACATAGAATAGAATAGAATAGAATAGAATAATCTTTTATTTGGCCCAACGCCGAGACATAAAAAACTATTACAAAAATAAGAAAAGTGTGTAGTGTTAAGTTAAGTTTAGTGTGTGTTTTGTGTTAAGTTTCACTGATTTATCTGTATTTTCCATTACTGCGTTACGAGGCCTTTGAAACCTCGTTCTGAACCAGACGTTGTAGCGGCACGAGGCTTTATAAACCCAACGCCCGCAGGAGACAAAATTCTTATTTTTGGCGCCAAATAAGGCGAATTACGTACGGTTTTTGTCGCGATTATTATTTTCAATGAGTTGATTAACCTAAATCTGCCGCCGCCTGTGGGCAGATTATTTAGTTTAGATTCTAGATCTATCTTCTTATGTACCCCATACCGCACTGAAAAAGGGGCAGTTTTCATATTGTTTAGTGATGAGAAAAAAATATCGATTTTGTTTCATTGTAGTTACTTATGGATGCTTTTTATTAAAGCAGGTCAAACAATATTATTTTTTGCAACCGATACATTCTGTGAGAATTTTCTTCACTTTTTTTTTTTTTTTTTTTTTTTTTTTTTTTTTTTTTTTTTTTTTAATGACTCTACTCTGCCTGATGGAAAGCATAAGCAGAATCCAAGAGTATTGGTCGCCATACTCACTGCGAATGTAGACAATGCAGTATGGCGACCCACACCATGGCGGCCTAGTGATGCTGCTGCATCTTTTAGTCTAGTCAACAAGTATGGAACTTGTTGACTAGACTAATTGGGCCTCCGGTCTCGCACTCACCAACGAAACACGACAGCGCGAACGCTGTCATTTTACGTTGATTTTCTGTGCGAGGGTAGTACCGCCCCGGTCGAGCCGGCCCATTCGTGCTGAAATCAGCGTGGCTCTACTACCTCCTACCTTTTTTGTCAGCCTCACGACTTGATAAGAAGGTGCGAAGTTTTTCGCAGCATCCTACACATCTCCTCTTCTTTGATTCCGATTGACAAACACGTACTCGGCTAGCCTAGTGACAATTACCTTATAAACATATCAGTTATGTTACATAACATAAAATAGTCTCACGCCTGTATCCCCGAAGGGGTTGGCAGAGGTGTATTATAGATACACCCTCATTTCGCCAACTATGTTTAAGTCCCACGTAATAGGTGGCGAGCCTATTGCCGTTTACTGGGCACGTATTTACCAGTATCCGTGCTGCTACTAGGAATTTCCTTACAGAAAAACCCAATAACACTTGGACCGACCAGGAACTCGAACCCGGGACCTCAGGCACAGCAGTATAAATAATAAGATAATAATATCAAAATACTTAACACAAGGAACAAGGATCAGCAGGATCAGAGAAAGCGTCATTATATTGTAATCCCTAACTATACATACATACAATACAATACAGTGTGTAATTTATTATATTACGCACCATATTTTAAATATACATAGCTGGAATTCATTTATTATATTCCTACATAATTATTTCACTTAGACTGAGTATAATTTGTCAATATTGATTGGAAACTTACCTGTTTTTCAAATATCGGTAACCTTGAATTAGATTTACCACCCAATTCCTCTTCATCATCAATAATATTATTAATTAACTTTCTTCGGCAACGTTTCGACATCTTATTATATCGTTGCGGGCGCAGCGTTCAACGTTTTGCACAACACTAACCGCGTGAAACTAGTGCGTGGGTACGAGGTGTTCGCAACCTCGTAACACACTGTATTAAACTTTTATTTATTCAGTGCGGTACGAGGCCTAAAAAACCCGGTACTAAGGTAGGTATACCCAAAAAACTCGGCATCAATTGCACATCTCAGATATATAGTTATCTCTTTCCTAGACTGAACCAGACGGAGGTTACGCCTCTCGCACGACAGAGAAGTTTAAGGTTTTCCTTACCGCTATAAAGACGGGACACGGACGAGGTGTTTTAAGCCTCGTTTCGCACTCAACGTGCTAAACTGTACAATACATACATGCTGGTTTTTTATTACATCCAACAATTGTTTTTTTAGAAAAAGCTCATTAGTTATTTCTAAATAAGTAATCGAACACTGTTTTTCATTGAAAGGGTTTTAAATTCTAAAATGCCTTTAGTGTAAATTGTCTCTCTAGAATGGTAAATCACGGACCATAAGAGGATTGTGGAAATCACCTTTTACGTAAAACAGGAAGGTCCGTATTTATACTAGTTTGGTTTATTACGGAACTGTTAACCGAATTTAATTTAATTTCTTGAATTTAAACACTTCTTGTAACAGCTAGAACAGTAAAATTCAAACAGTTATGATGATGATACAAAATAATATATTATCGTCATTATTAGTATTTAATAGTCTGCTGCCGGGCATAAGGCTCTCCATAGAAAGGACGTTATCTATATAACTGGTTGAAAGGACGAAAAATTAAATTTAAAAGACAAGCGCAAACACATTTTACACGACGCCTTCTACTCGTAGTCCGAAGCTAACCAGTGCTTGTGTTATGGGTACTAGATAACTGATATAAATAATAATAATAATAAAACTTTATTTCTCTCACAGGAAGGTACAAATTGGTTACAGGATATCTTGGTACAAACTAAAGTTTCCAAAAATTTCCCTAGTGAGACCTGGAGTCCATACTAGGCTCGAAGCCTGTATTACAGATCTCCAGGCCCACCCTACGGCCGACAAAATATTTTTATTTTATTAAATATGCTATTCAAAAACATACAGAAACAGAAAAATGCAACTGCACCTCCAAAGAAAAGAAAAATATAGATTAAGGTAGGAACTTAAATTTATACAAAATTATCATTAATTTAACAAAAATAATTAACAAAAATGAGATCAAAATCTATCTAAGGTTGTGTGTAGTAGTGTTGTGTGTGTGTGTGTGTGAGAGAGTTTAATTAAATTACAAAATAAGTGTGAGTTTAAATTGAGTGGAAAGAATTATAATTATATTATTGGCGCGCGTTGTATCACGAGCGTATGGTACAAGTTGTGAGAGTTTGTGAATGTCCAGTGAGAAACTATGAAAGTATGTGTAAAAGACTTTCGGTCTCATCATAGGTCAAACTAATAAGCCAGTTTGTGGTGTCTTTTTTGCATTCATGGATTGTCAGTGGATATATGTAGATATATTTATTTACTACATTGTACAAATAACTACTAAGGAAGTGAAAGCTTCTTTGTGCTAGGCTTGTGTGAACTAATTTAGGAGGCAAAATAGCATGTCTATGTCTATTAATTTCAATATGATCCGGATTGTAATATGTCTGTGAGTGTGTGGTTAAAACAGTAGTGCGAACGAATAAGGCTCGGACTGAGAGAACACCGCAGGTTTTAAATAGATCGGCTGTTGGAAACCGGAAAGGAAGTCTCCAACCCACTTTTAAGAGTGCTCTTTGAGCACGCTCAAGTTTCAGGAGGTGAGTTTTGGCGGAACCTCCCCAAGTAACAATGCAATATTGTATTAGGGATTGGCAAAGGGCTAAATACACAAGTCTTAGCACATTTTCATTCGCAACGTACCGCAATTGAGAGAAAATAAAAATCATTTATAATAGTTTAATTTAAAAAAAATAAAAATACATACATACTTTGTTTTTTTGTTTGTAAATACGTACAAATACAAATATTTGCAGATCATACAAACATTTGGTACGACCCGGGAATCGAACCCGAGACCTCATGCACAGCAGTCGCGTACGCTACCATACATTCGAAAATCATAACCCTCCTTCTTTCGCAATCGGGTAATAAATCAAAAAGGTAAGTCAACAAGCTGAGACCTAAGGAAATGAAAACAAACAAGGTTATGGGAAGAAACTAAATGAACGAAAACTTTAACCTAGTTTTTTTTATTGAAGCCTGCACCAAAGTGACGCGCGTATATTTAAGTTTTCCACCAGGCAGAGTAGACTGCCTGGTGGAAAACTTAAATATACGCGCGAAGATGAGTATTTATGGTTTTTCTGTACAAAGGTCTAATTACTGTCTATCTGAGATTAGAACTCAAGACTAAGAATTCAATTTAAGGATAAATCTTCAAATGAATATTGATAAACTAAATACTGATAGATAATCTTTTAACAAATATATATTGTATTCCGTCATTTGAATTTAGTTTACCAAACTTGATCCTTCATTATTCGCTTCGACCTTATCAAACTAACTTCTACATAATGTATATCGACGGTTCTAAGTCTTTCATCAATCATGTTTCTCCTGACATTTGCCAGAACCAGGTTCACCTAAACTAAATAAACAGGCGTGTAATAAAAACAAGTAACATGTAATATAATAATTAACGCCAATTTTCACTACAACCTACATTCCTCAAACAAATTATAGGCAATTCCTTTTAAGGAATAAATAAAACTAAATTTTCAAGTATGATAAATCTATATATATAAAAGAGTAAGGTGGCTGACTGACTGACTGACAGACTGACTGACTGATATACCCAGAGATCAACGCACAGCCCAAACCGCTGAAGCTAGAATCATGAAATTTTGCATGTAGGTTCTTTATATATCGTAAGGGAGCACTAAGAAAGGATTTTTCGAAATTCCACCCCGAAGGGGGTAAATCAGGGGATGAAGGTCTGCGTGAGCGAAGCTGCGTGTAAAAGCTAGTATGTAATAGAGCTTTTCATATTTCACTGTTGGGATTATCAAAACTTAATCTGATTACACGTTTATACTGTAAATATTTTCGCAAGTTAAAGGTATTGTATAATTTTGTTACAATTTACTGAACAAAATAAATAAAAACAGTTGTGGACACCAGCGCGTTCAGAGAACTATTTTGTCATTTCGAATATTAAAATGCCGACCATTTTCGTTAGGTATTCCGAACATAGTTTTCAATAATTGGAATGTCAACAAAATTTACTGTTTACCAGCGTAAATTTATTTTACTGTCAATAACAATATATCTAAGTAAAATACAAGAATGTGTAAAGATAATTGCCATTTTATCACGGGTTGTTTAAGGACATAAAAATCAAATTATATGAAAACTAAATTATTGTAAATATGAAACATATCTTTGCTGCTAAACAGTTTCTGTAAAAATCTGACAAAAATAAATAGTTATTCGGTCTGTATTTTGGGGAGCAGAAAAACTAGTATGAAAATTATTCAGAAATGTAAAACTTAATATGAAACATGCATTTAATTTATGAAGCAAACGTAGTGTAGGACACCCTGCGGCAAGATGGACAGACGATTTGAAGAAAGCAGCTGACAGCGGATGAATGCGGACTGCCCAACACCGGGATAGTTAGCGCTCCTTGTGGGAGACCTTCGTTCAACAGCGGACGGCAATTGGTTTATATACATATATGTATTTAAACCAATGTTTATTAATCACGTTCCCTATCTTTTGCCTCCTTCTCTACCTTAGTATCCTCGTTCTTAAGCTCTTGTCGATAGATGATACAAAAATCTAAAACATTTAATTAAGACCGTCAATGTGAATAAATAATCACAATTTTTAACAAAAAAAACATTTTAATCTGGAATTTAAATGGGACCACACAGAAAGCACTAGCTTTCAAATAAAGAAAGAATCATCAAAATCGGTTAACCCAGTCGAAAGTTATGAGGTAACAAACATAAAAAAAACACAACATACATAGATTAATTACACCCATACACAGTACAAATGATCGGTTTCAGAATGGTTGTCTTTAAAGCTATAGTATGCACTTTAAAAATTTACTGTAAAAATAAAGTTTTGAGAGAGCAAACTGAAACAATAGATGTTACACATTTAATAATATTTACTGTATTCAATAGCATGTTGAATAGACAAAAATCCTCATAAGAAGACTTCAAACCGAAAAGGGAAAGACTTCTAGTCAGAGTGATGCATTTATCAAGTGCTTAATTAACTGTATAATAATTATAATGTAACTCTTCAAACTGAATGTGAATTACATAGTAGCTAATTATTACGAGTAAATACGGCTTGAAGTGTACAATATTACATGTTCATTAGAGCCCGGAGTTTGGAAACTGGGCTTTTAAGCCCGTACCTCGGAAAGCACGTCAAGCCGTCTCTCTCTCTCTGGTCGTGTCGGATAGCCGGAGTAAGGGAACAGAGAGTGCACCTGTGTCTACACACAAACTTGTGCGCTACAAAATCTTCTGTGTCGTTGGCTGGTATCTGTTGAGACTGGCCGCTGTTGCCGATATTGGCTAGGAGTACATCATCATCATTACATGATTACGCATCTACTTTTAAACAAAAATAGTTACAAAGAAGCCCTTTTTTGCTACTCATTTATATTACAAAATATTAGCTAGCACAAAAAAAAATAGGCGTAAAAACACCAAGAACACAGCAAACAATGTTTAACTAACCGTTTCCTACCGGATAAGAAAATACCGATATCATAAAATACTAATAAGGCCGACGCCTCTATTTCCCGGGGGAACATCGAATACTAACGAATCAACACGTCGACTATTAAGAACTTTTGTATTGTAGAAAAGAAAATATAAGATTTGATGTAAGATAAGTCTTTTACTTGACCGTTATTTTTTTTTAAGACAGCTTCCGCATTTGAAATAAAATCCTGTGAGACTTTACACACATATATGAAACAGACACAACATGAAATTAATACAAATCTTATATATCTCTAAGTTTAGTATTAGCTAAGGAAGAAGGAAGGTTTGGTAACCACTTCTTGCGATAGTGTTTTTCTTGACAGTCAGACTATAAAATTTGCCAACCTTAGGCACTTCCGAATACGTTTTATTTTTCATTGTCGATATTCAAGAATATATTGAGGGTGATTAACCAATAAATTTTTAGAGTGTTTATTTTTATTAGTATTAAAAAATCACCGTTTTTTCGTGACTCTGACAGGGTTTTAATATTTTTAGTATTATATGTATCCTGGATTTTATTGCATCTTGAATTTTACAGTTGGTAGTTTAATTTGTTCTTAAAAGTTTTAGTATAATAAATAAGTATAAACAATTTTTAATCAAATTACTTTTAATGTACTATTAATTGCAAAAAACAAAAAACGGTAGATACTATTGCGCGTTAGCACTAAATTAAATTATTAAATTATTAAATTGTTTATTGATAATCCATCTTTGATGCAATAGAAAAATACGTTAATGGCTGCAATAGTTAAATCTGTGACGCAGCCATTAGCGCTCACATCCGTGGTTATAGTCAATAGAAAATCAAGTAACTCAACTCTCAAAAAACCATGAAACAAAGAAAACCAAGCATGCAGTGATTTCAGTGTCAATACTAAGCGCACGTGTGTTTAAGAGAGTGAGGAAATTTAAGTTAGATTGAGTGTGTATGTGTATGAGTGTGGGTGTGTGTGTGTGTGTGTGTGTGTATGTATGTGTGTGTGTGTGTGTGTGCGTGGTCAGTATTGTGTTAGTTTTAGATTAACGATGGCATAGTGTGTAATAATAGATATATAGTTAAACAGGAGGTCTCACCAAACATTCTATACATTGAGTGTAGGACGGGGAGCTCAAGTGTGTTTGCATAATTATACGTATGTTCATGTAATATAAATACACACAAGAAAGACAATACTATCTCACCATAAGTTCTTCAGTTTGAGTATAGGACAAAGAGAGAAGCCAGTCTGTAACTCTAACTTTGCATTTACGCAATGTCAAGGAATATATATCGAGCTCTTTGTTTATTCTGTTATACAACTTCGGACCCGAGAAATAGTACTGGTGGCTGGCTATAGCCGTATTGTGTTTAAAAATTTTACAGACTCGGTCCGACCTGCGTGTGTTGAGTACAAAATTAGTGTCATATGGGGTTTCCACATGTTTACGGAGAATTACTTGAAGTATGTACACCTGTCGGACTGTAAGGACTTCACACAGGTTATACAGGTCCGAAGTAGGGAATCTATACGGCTTACAGGACATAACTTTAAGAATACATCTTTGAGCTCTTTCCAATCGTAATAAGCTAGTTTTATAAGTACCACCCCAAGCACCGATGCAGTACCCTATAATTGACTGAACAAAAGCGTAATATACTATTTTTAAGGTGGAAAGGTCAGCAATGTAACGAAGATTTTTGAAGACATATATAAGCTTCCTTAAGCGCGAGGTGAGCATATTAATTTGAAAATTCCAGGTTAGATTTACATCTATAATGATGCCTAAATATTTGATTTTATCAGAAGGAATTAAACTATGACAGCCACAGTTATTTATTGTGGAGCGACTGCAAGAATGGGCCCTGACAACGAATGGTGAGGATGGTTGAGACTTTTTACTAGAGGAGAAGGTCAACATTTTAGTTTTATTCAAATTCAGTGTTAGAAGGTTGAAGTTCAACCAGGCCATTACAGTTTGGATTGCGGTTTCAGCCTTTGTCCTTACAAGATCCCAAGTAAAGCCCTTTATTAGGAGAACAGTATCATCAGCGTAAGAGACAATTTTACAGTCCTGCAATTTAAGGGAGCAAAGATCGTTAATGTAAAGGAGAAATAGCGTGGGACCGAGAACACTCCCCTGCGGCACACCGTATGAGAGAGTACTCTCCTCGCTAGTGACATTATTAATAACAACAGATTGTGTGCGGTCTTGCAAGTAAGCAGAAAAAATCTCAAGTGGTAAGCCGCGAATTCCTAAATGCTCCATCTTCTTCAGAAGAAGTGGGACAGAGACAGTATCAAAGGCCTTGGTTAGGTCCAGGAATATACCAATCGTTTTTACCTTATCATCAACATTTGCTATAATCTCATTTGTGACATCAAGGACAGCATCTTCCGTAGATTTTTTACGCCTAAATCCGTATTGCCTATCAGATAACAAACTATTTTTATTTATGTATTCTATAAGTTTATTGTTCAAAATTTTTTCAAGTATTTTCGAAAAAGTTGATAGCACAGAGATAGGCCTGTAGTTGTTGACACTGTCTCTGTCACCACCCTTGTAAATAGGATGGACTAATGCCTTTTTAAACAGTTTTGGAAAGGTACCTGTGTTTATACAAAGGTTAATTATATGCTTTAAGATAGGTATAAGAATGTGTCTAGTTGACTTTACTAAAGAAGTGGGTATCCTATCCCAGCCCACAGCAGTCCCATTCCTAAGACCAAGGATCGTTCGCTCTAATTCAATCTCATCAATCTCAGTCAATGCCATAGAGGTGAGGACGCTGCGACAACGGTAGTCCCCACCAACCTGATCAAGGAGAGAGTTGTTTAAGCTACTAGGATTCGATGTGATCTCACTCGCAAGTTGAGCTCCGATATTAGCAAAATGGTTATTTATCAAATTAGCCGAAGCCAGGCAATCTGGTTCCAGATTGAGAAGTTCATTGGCTGATGTTCTATCTACAGGTATATTTGATATTTTTTTTAATAACTTCCAAGTTGCCTTTGGATCACCCCTGGTCTGCTGCAATTCCAGTTTATAATAGGTACGCTTAACTTTTTTGAGGAGATTATTGCAGTAGTTCTTATAACGGTGGTAAATTATTACAGAAGTTTGATTTAAGGGTTCTTTTTTCGTTTTACGATATAATTTGTCTCTATTGCGTATACAACGCAAGAGGCCAGGGGTGATCCAAGGTTTGATGATTCTACGTTTGTGAGGGACTGAACGTGTGACAGTATGACTATCCATCACTCGTGTCAAGGTGTCGATAAGGAGCACAGAGGCCCTCTCCGCACTATCAGTCAAAAGCACAGGAGAAAAGTCAGTTACTTCCAGCTCCTGTGCCACCAACATGAAATCAGTGAACTCAACCAACTTCCTTTTCAGGCGGTTTGTAGGTCTGCGTTCACATGTAAAAAATATAGGGGCGTGATCTGTAATATAGGAATCTAAGACAAATGTCATTGCTTTGTTATTAGTTTTGACGATCACGTGATCCAAACAATTTTCGTTACGTGTTGGCAGAACATGTGCGGGAAGCATGCCATGGGACGAGACCATGTTGAGGTACCGATCAGTTCTGGAGTCACTGTGGTGCGAGGAAATATTAATATTAATATCACCAATAATACACAAAGTCCTATATGCGTTTAGGGATCCCAAGATAATGTCAAGGGAATCTATAAAGTTATCAATATTACTATAAGAGGGGGAACGATAAATATAAACTATAGCCAAATCTGTCTTGTGTGTAAAAACCAAACAATTAGAATCAATAACATCAGGCTCAGTAACGATATCTATACTTATAATAAAAATGTAACAGGTCCAATTCTGTACATTAAAGATATTTTGAAATTTTTTTTTGGAGGGCTCTCTATAATCGATACTAAACCAAAACTGTAATTTTTTCATTTTTGTCTGTCTGTCTGTCTGTCTGTCCGTCTGTCTGTCTGTCTGTCTGTCTGTCTGTATCTTGGCCGCGCATCACGTCGAAACTACTGAACGGATTGAAATGAAACTTGGCATGATTTGAGTTCATACTACGAGGTAGGACATAGGATACTTTTTATCCCGAAATTCAGCACGGTATCCTGTAGAGAGGGGATGAAAGTCAAAATATGTACTTGGTTGTAAATCAATAACACATAGTCCGATTTCATTCATTCTTTTTTTGCTAGAAAGAAAAAAAATAAAAGACAACGGGAAAAGTGTTTTTTTTGTCCGCGACTGTACACTGCCTGTGGGAAGCTGAGACAGATATGTAAATATGGCGGTACGAAGTTCGCCGGGTCAGCTAGTGATCAATATATTCATTAACATAAATAATAACACCTTCATTTTGATTATTAAATTTAGAACAGTGAGCAATAAAACCGGTTAAGGGCGGAATATTTGTGATCCTACTAAGCCAACATTCTGAGAGTATAATAATTTGAGGTAAATTACCAAGTCTCTCAAGCAGCACAGTAAGTTCATCAAAGTTAGCAGAAATGCTTCTTATATTTACATGCAATATTTTCCACAGGTCATGCGATCTACTTATGTCACGAATTGATTCTTCTGGGGAACAAATGAACGATTCTGAAACAGAGATGTTATCTAATGCGTTTCCTATCATGTCTGTATCATCCATTTATAAGTATAAAAAAATACATAAAAGTGTAGCCATTGAGAAGAATATGCAAAACAAGTACACCTAACCAATAAGATATTGTGGTAATATAAAAGATTGAGATAGTTATTGTTTGTGTGGTTCGTATTATATTGCTAAGATTGGCGTGGTGAAATAGTGTGCATGAGAAACATTTAAGCATAATGGATGTCATGTGTTATGAATGAGAGTGAAAGAATGTCAGTGAGTGTATCCTTATGAAAGTGCGGCGCATTGTGTTTATTATACTTTCATTATTAAGCCAAAAAAAATGGCATATTTATTAGGCTTATATAATATTATACTGAGCAGGTGATATAGTGTGTGTGAGAAACATTTAATAATAATAGATATTATGTGTATTGAATGAGAGTGAAAGAATGTCAGTGAGTGTATCCTTATGACAGTGCGGCGCCCCGTGTTTATTATACTTTCATTATTAGGACCAAAAAAATTGGTAGATTTATTAGGATTATATAATATTATGTAAAAGGGAATACATGTGCGGAACGTGTACTTAAAGTAAATCAATTGATAATAATTTATGTAAAGCGTGTACACACAAAACACGTTGAGTTCAAAAATATGAGATGCTATTAATACATTTACATAATCAACACCGAGAAAAGCATCACTGAAAAAGATAAACAGGCTCTGCATACCACACAGAAAAATAATAACTGATAATAAACATGTTACAAAGTAGATGAGGTAAACTTTAGTTTGTCATTTATTCCCCCCTATGTCATCGAATGACTTTTCTGATTTAATTAAGATGTGTTTAGCTCCCACCTCCTTTCTCAGGTAAACATTACCATGTTTGGTC
This sequence comes from Diaphora mendica, assembly GCA_949125395.1. NCBI lineage: Eukaryota > Metazoa > Arthropoda > Insecta > Lepidoptera > Erebidae > Diaphora > Diaphora mendica. The sequence continues at coordinate 10,899,920 of OX421331.1, forward strand.
CAGCAAAACATGTAATTATTGAGCTTAGAGTATTCTCTAGCCCTATAGAAAAGTTGTCTCACGCTCGTCGGAAGATGGTCAGCAACGTATAGTGGTTTAGGATCTCCTTGGATGCCTAGAGTATGAGTATTTAGGCATTGATCCTTAGGCCGGCTCCTATTGTAGTTGCGCGCAGATGTTAAAAATTCTGTTTTAGTACGGACACTACCGAACTCGGTAACTATAGGTCTAGTAGTACCCGGCTTACCGGGGAGTCGATAGATATCCCGTATATGTGAATCTGTTATAGTTACGTTAAGAACCGCTCCTATCTTGGTGACAATTGAGGTTAAGTCGGAGGGTGACTCACTGTCATTAATGGGGATATTTCGCAGTTCGATGCTTGACATACGCGATGCATGTTGAAGGTCTAGTATTTTTGTTTCCAAGTTGCTTATAGCACTCCTGTATATTACTTTCTCATTATTCAATACTTCTATCTGCTTCCGCATTTCTTCAAATTGACCGTTAATAAACACCATAGATTTCTCTATTTCCGCGTTAGATTGTTGCAAGGAGGTCGCCTGGCGCTTAAGGTCCGCTATTTCCGAGACCATCTTATTTAGCACAATTGTTTGCTGTTCGCATAATTGAGTGAAATGGGCATCCTGTTCAACCTTCCAAGACAGCAGCATCTGCTTAATCTCTTCCTTGATCTCATGTACCTCTTTTGAGGGTGACGATGGAGGGCACCGGCGCTTTTGGCGTGGTAAGTTGTTTTTATTATCACAATCAACAGATAAAGCGCCCGGGATATCCGAATCAGTCAGTACCTGCACTATGCCTGTGTTTGAAGTAGTTAAATCGGGTTGATTACGTAGCCGAGGCATATTTTGGTGTAGCAGTGATGACGTAGAATGGTAGCAGTGTATGTAGTTATGCCTACGCCAGTTCGTAGCAGATAATAACTTTGAGTCAACCGTGTGTTGGTGCGGAACAATAACAATATGACACAAGTTACTTCAACGCGGGGGTGCGGGCAGCGGTGAGACGAGCGGTGCACAGGTGACGGTGTGCAGGCGCAGTAATGAGTGAGATGACGATTACGTAGACAGTCTCTTTCCCTCGGAGGACAGTAGCGGTGAGAGACGCGGGCAGCACGCTGAAGCGAGAGGGAAATTATAACAAACCTCTCTCTCACGCGGAGGTGAAGTCGTACGCGGGGTACGATGGCCACAGCACAAGTTTGCAGCAAAATTTGAACACTGACACTATTCACTTAAGGGCAAATTTACTTTCCTCAGGAATATTTAAGATACTAACAATTACGGAAATTTTTAACACGCGTCCACCCTCAATCACGGTCACGGACGAAGAGGACGAACGAACTAACTAAAACGAAAGTGTTTATCGAATTACTGGTACACTACACTATTAATAGCGATTTTTGTAATAACTGTTTACTTGAATTTTAATATCATTATTGTTAAATAAAACTGCGAATGTGTAAAACAGAACTGACTGTGGAACAGAACTTTTAATAAGAAAAAGTACACAGATAAAATATGTCATAGGTGGTAGCACTGGTACATTCACAGACAGTACGTTTAGATATCACATTACAACAATTATTAATATTATATAGTGTAGCATAAGTAAGCATAGTGTATAGTAAATGTCAGTATTGTTTTTATTAAATAAACAGGCATAAAGTTAACAAGTGAAGAATATAGTAATATTCATAAAAAACGGTGGAACGTTTAAGCTGAGAGTTTAAAATATATATCTATTTTAGAGAGCGACTTTTATGAAGACATTTATTAAGATTTAAATATAATAAATATGACTAGTCTGAAAAACAAAGTAATTTAAGACACCTAAAACAAATGGGAGATAACATAACTCAGAGACACTGAACTGGTTTTATCATAATTAGTATTTTTAATTTACTTTACAGGTATTGTATTAAAATGTAATTGAAAAATTCTTTTAAACCTCAAAATTGACAACAGCTTCATCACGTTTTTAGAAAACTATTATTATTATCATAATATTTTATTTTAAAAGGGGTTCTACGATATTAATAAACAAGCGATTTATTTAAAAGTTATTTTTAAAGCTTTGAATTGACAGCCCTTTTTTTTACCGACTTTAAAAAAGGATTAGGTTCTCAATTCGACCGTATATGTGTTTTTTTTTTTATGTGTGTTCGCGTATAACTTCGTCGTTTATGAACCGATTTTGATGATTCTTTTTTTAATGGAAAGGAGATATTCCAACGGTGGTACCATGATAAGGACATTAACATCTGATGATGGCATCCAAGAGAAATCGAGTCGAACCTTGAAGTCGGTTTTTGTTTTTGTTAATTAGTATATATAATGTGGCTGTAAGTTGGTATAACTAGCCATACGTTATCATGTAACATTAGAGTATTCAGGAGCCGGCGCTCCTGCATAATAAATACTACTTACATCTTCGCTCACCGCCGTTGTTATTCTTATTACCTACATGTTCGCTATAAATCGCCTGATGGTAAGCCATTACCGCCACCCATGGACACCCGCAACAACAGACGCGTCTCAAGTGCGTTGCCGGTTTTTGGGGGGCAAGGAGGGGAATGGGGGAAGGGGTTGAGGTTTGGGCCTCCGCTATCCTCACTCACTCAGTGAAACCCAGCGCAAGCACTGTTTCACACCGGTTTTCTGTGAGGCCGTGGTATCACTCCGGTCGAGCCGGCCCATTCATGCCGAAGCGTGGCTCTCCCACGTTTGAATTTAGGACTACTACACTACATATAAAAACTACTGTAAGTGTATATAAAAAAAAACAAGTATTTGTAAGTTATGGTAATCAAAGCAACAATTCTAAACACTACTGACGTACGGTAACAATCAGAAGATTGGGTCAGATTGGAATGAAATGTATATCAGGACATTGCATATCAATGTGAAATACAGAGACAGATTCTAATTAATCAAGACGAAATGTAACTCCCAGTAAGAGATTGTCCCAATCGTATTGCAAATCAGTCAGACAGTCACTCAGAGCTAGCGATCGTAAATGGTAAGCAAAGCCTATTCATGAACAAAACACCCGGGTGGAGATATAGTGCCTGCTATCCTTTGTGTTTTATCTAGCTTATTGAAGACGGCATTTCATTAATTGTTTGTTAATGCTGTAACGGTGTCTAGTTAGAACATGCTCGAAATATTCTAAACTAGCTGACCTACGCAACCTCGTTTGCGTCTAAAATACCATCCCCCGTTTTTACCCCAAAAGGGAGTTGATTTCTAAAGAAACATTATTAGGATACCTCCACACCATCTATAGAGCATACATTTTAAATTTCAAGTCTCTTACTTCAAAAACATAGGACTTTATACAAACTTCCAACCCCCGTTTTACCCCCTTAGGGTTCGAGTTTCGTAAAATCCGTTCTAAGCGGATGTCTACACCCTATAAGGAACCTACTTGCCAAATTTCAAGTTTGTGCGTAATAGTTTCTGAGATTTCGTGATTAATAAGTGAGTGGTATTTCGCTTTTATATATATAGATAGGTAATGGTGGTGATTCTCTTGTTGTCATCACTAAAATAAAATTCACTAAAATTTGTTATTGGATTATATACTCTAATCTCATCCGCTTACAGGCCATTTTTCGATATCTCACATCTCCGCTGTGATTGTATTTAGTATTGTACCAAATACACATTAATCAGAAACACACGTTTGTTTATTACTTGAAAAAGTAAAATTTACTTTGGCAAAGTCAGAATTAGTTAAATTACTCAACTTAGACAATATTTTCCTTTTGCTATTCTTGTGTTGAACGTTTAAAACGTGTAACGTGTGACGTAAAACTTGTCATGTCGCACTAAACTTAGACGTCGTCTAAATAATATTATAATAATACATGCCGACTAAATAACCTACGTAATTGTATATTTTAATTTTTACATTCAGAGTTTAGTTTAGTTTTTGGAACGAAGTTACTTATCGCGCGTTGCGAAAGGGGGCTAGACGGAAAAAATTAAGACCAAAAGTTGTAACGACACTTATAACATTGAGTTGACGTCATAGTGCTGGATACTCAACGTTAAATATAACAAACTGATTGACAACGTCCATAGCATATTGAATACACCGGTTCTCGTCCAATCACCGAAGATAAGTAACATCGGGCGTGGTTAGCACTTGGATGGGTCACCGCTTGGGAATACCACGTGATGTTGGCTTTTTGCATTTATTTACAGAAAATATATTGTTTTATAGTATATTTTGTACAGTCTGATTATTTCTAAAATAAATTGAGTATTTTATGCGCATTTTTATTAGTACTAGCATATCAAAAATATATATATATAAACTTCGTTCCATCCGGGTGTCCCTTGACACCTCTCAAGTTTTTTTTACTAATAAACAAGCGTGTACCTCTGATCAACTTTTAGTCGGTACTGAACTAAATATGGTGAAAGCTGAGATATTGAAAAACGGACTGTAATCAGATAAGATTAAAATATATAAACCAACAACAAATTTTAGTGAATTTCATTCTAGTGATGACAACAAGAGAATCACCACCAATATATAGGTATGTATCAAGTACTTATCTTTATCTTCTATATATCTATCTATCTTCTATATACTATAATCTTAGCAGAATTTGAGGAAATACTGACGTAGTCGATAGAAAGCTTCATTTCATCATAGATATACGTGAAGATTGCTAACAACTTGTTAGTAGCAATCTTCACGTATATCTATGATGAATAGTCAGATACTTGTAGCTGACTATTTTCTTCATATTAAATGTAGAAATGAATAAGATTAACATTTATGGTGTTGCTAATGTTCATAGGTCCCACTTTTCTCGGATAATAATAAATCGTGGTCAAACGTTGTAAAATTAAATATTTTTACCATATTATTTATCGCTTGTAAATTTCGTGTGCTGAATAAAACTCCGCTGCGATTAATTGTGTACGAACTACAACCAACAATGTCAGCTGTCTTGAAAGTTTCTATAGGCTTTCTTTAATCGTTTGACGTGTGAATAACTTCAAGGAAATAGGAAGTTTTTCTTTTTGTTATTGTCAGTGGCACCGGTTAGTGGGTCGCAACCGATGAACGATTGGGCTTTGATCGATGTTTTACGATTTCGAACGTTTCATAGTAAGTCAAACAAATGTTTTAGCTGTTCCCATGATAGATTACTTCCGCAGTTATGTGGTCACTCCGCAGGAAAGTTCAAACTCGTTGATGTGAATATGCAAATTACTTACTGGGAAAGCACTATGGTTAAGCTAGTTAAATTTTAATGCACGTTGGTGGTGTATATTCTAACCATTTAATTTCCATTCATAACTAGCAGTTGGAGTAAATAATAGGATTTACAGCAACCTAATTCCTATTAACTTGTTTGGGTTTTAGTTTTATAGGGATTTACATTTTGGTGAAATAAATATACCTAACTGCAATGAAATACAAACAGATCTCAACTACACTCACATACAACACACTAAATATAATACAAGAGTACAATATTTATATTCACTTAATATTGCCCCTTTATACTTATCTTAGATATATTATTTCGTTTTATATGTTTTGATTGATTTGCAAAATTTTGTTGAAATAGTTTACAGTTGTAATAAGCACACCTGATTTCCAGATTATTACTATTAAATGTGACGAGCAGTGTACTGATCAAGTTATTCAAGCGCACAAACTTTATTTTACAATATATGAGTTTGTTTATTTGCGCTTTCACACCTGCCTCCCTAGCCAAGTTGCAAGCGTTCTTCGTTCTTCAATCGTTAACGCCTAAATTCTCGTGTGTGTGTCATTGGCTAATCTTAGACAAAGTATTAGCCAATGACACACGAGAATTTAGGCGTTAACGATTGCAGAACTGCTTAAGAATGTAAAAAATATTTCAACAATGGAAGCCTACATTATCATTAAGTAACATAAGCTACTATTTACTGTGATAAACGCCATACACGTCAACCAAAGTTGGAAAATATCCAACTTTATCACACTAAAAGTTAACGAGAAGCAATATTGAGTTAAATAAAGTAAAAAATTACATATATGGCACATTTCAACGTCTTATCATAATTTATCACACTAGGTATATATATAGATATAGGTACCCTTCCTATATTATAAATGTGAATGTAAGTTTGTTTGTTACGATTTCACCGCAAAACTACGTAATCGATCATCACGAAACTTTGTACACATATTCTTGGAGGTATTAGAAGTAACATAGGATACTTTTTATTAAATGACAGCGAAGTCGCGGGCGAAAGCTAGTAATATTATTAAAGTGAAAGTAAGTTTGTTTGTTACGCTTTCACCGGAAAACTACGTAACCGATCATCACGAAACTTTGTACACATATTCTTGGAGGTATTAGAAGTAACATAGGGTAATTTTTATCCAATGCGAGCGTCACTGCGGGCGAAAGCTAGTATATTATAAATTAGTAATTGAGGCTTGTCTAAGTTTAAAAGTTAGAAGATAGCTACTAAAATATTCTCACCAAAAGGAAAAACTGAAAAAGGAACGCTAACCAAGCAACAAAAGGCAACAAAACCTCTGCTTCTTTTCCCAAACAACTTTAAAAATTCCGGCACCTCTCAGCAGTAGCTAAAGTATTTAATCCGATCAGAGGAAAGTTCCTTTTTCTCTTGCTATTTATTTATTCTAGGTCCGGCATTTAAGTTAACAGGTAATTTTTTATTCGGAGATCTGTGTACCTTTTAGCCACAGTCTTGTGAAAGGTTATTCTCGTAAATTTTAGACTAGTTGTTGCCCGCGGCTCCGCCCGCGTATATGTCGATTATCGCGGCAAATAGTAGCCTATGTGTTATTCTGATGTTTCGCTAAGATGTCCAACGCCACCTAGTGGCCGATTTCAATAATGGCCTGGGTGTCCACGGCCAGTCACTGGCGTTCCGATTTCGTATTCCACACACACACATACACTTTTCCTACTTTCATCATCGATTTACTAATTTAATTATATGTACAATTCTAATCACTTATACATTATCTGATAGGCTTTTTAGTAACCCTTTTAATGATACCAAAATTGTATATAGCCTAAAAAATATTTTTTTTGCTAATCGGCATTTTAATGATACCCGGAAGTGCATCTGAAGTGCACTTAAAGCCACTGGACACCCAGGTAATTACGACGCCATCTTGGCGCGCCCTCTCAGAGGATAAGCTATATTACTGTAAAGTTTCTTCCAAATCCGTTCTGTAGTTTTTGCGTGAAAGAGTAACAAACATTCATCCACGCCTCTATCCATCCATCCATACTTACAAACTTTCGCGTTTATAATTACATTTTCGATTAGATTTTATATGTGCAAAAGTCTGTATTGCATTTAAATACAGACTACCCTTTTTTTTTTTTTACGTGTGGAAATCCCCTCGGACCGTCACCCGCGCCGGGCTTGCGGCGGGGCGGTGTGTCGGACTCGAAAAATACAGACTACCTGAACCAACCACGCAACTTCATCTGTGCCTCTCAAAAGAAATGAATTTTCCTCATTTTGCAACATTTTTAATGATGCTAGCTAAGCTCTTATTAATTGTGGCAAAAATAATGAACTTATAGCCTTCAGGAATAAATGGTGCAAGTGTTAGTTAAATTTCCTTAACCTTATTTTCCCAATAATTATGTCTCCGCGTTCAAAGCAATACTGTTTTAATTATAATGCACTAGTGGTTGCCCGCGGTTCCGCCCGCGCGTATGTCGGTTATCGCGGCAAATAATAGCCTATGTGTTATTATGATATATAATCTATATTACCTACTGTAAAGTTTCATCCAAATCTGTTCAGTAGTTTTTGCGTGAAAGAGTAACAAACATCCATCCATCCATCCGTCCATACTTACAAACTTTCGCGTTTATGATATTAGTAGGATTATTTCAATGTCGATAATAATAAATGATACACTTCACTGCACAAATGGTGGATATACATAATAATAAACTATTTCATCGTATATTTAAAACAACCCAGTTACGTAAAAACATGTATTCAAAATGTGTAGTATTAACATTATCATAACGTTCTACTAATTACAGTGGTTAAAGCCTCTGTTGTATTGAATTAAAAGCTTATTTGTCACACGTTGTGAGAAACTCAATGTACTAAAATGAGCTTATAATTTAACAAGCACCTCATATTTTTAATTTTAACAACATTAAAATAAATAGAATAATGTAAAAGCGGTTGAAGATAGTCAAAATTGTATCGAAATTTTGGTGGATCAATGGTTTATCATCATCATCACTGATGGACTTAGGACTCTCCTTCGATGGGAGGTTTTCACTTACTATACCACGCTGATGAGATGTATACATGATGAGATGAGATTGTATATGGTTTGTTTTAAGTTTTCCTTCAATGCTGTTGTCATGCATAGCTTACACGACACTCACTAGATATAGATGGCCATATTCTTAATCGTACGGAGTTATGAAATAGTAGCGAGATAGCTTACCCAGTTAACTGTCATCAGTGGTGCAGATCACAACTCAAATGTTATTGACTTTGTTTGAGTCTTTAAGGACCTGACTTACTCCTTAAACGGGCTATCTTACCTGGGTGAGGTGGCTCCGATTTGGAATATGATTCTACTGTTTGCCTTTAGTTATCTTTACCTGTTTTTGAAAAGAAATGTATATAATTTATCCTTGGTAATTCAATTCGACCCCTTGCACATATGTGTCATCTTTGATGCGACTTTCTTGTGTCAGTCAGTATTACTCTAGTTTTTATTTTTAAATTGCTGATTAGCGGTACATTTAATGGTTCTTTACTAGTACTTTTCAAATACTTTTTATTTTATTATTTTTATTCGCGATAAAATTGATTAAATAGCTACTAAACCTTCTATTTCCGTATGGTGACCTTTTAAATAAGTTTATCGCAAATAAATTCTGCTCTACAACAAACCCAGGTATACAGTCGTGAAAGTCTAAAACAGTTGGTACCATTTATATTTTTACGGCACATCACTTTTATGCCCCATTGGACCATAGACTAGAGGAACTTTGGCAAGGTGTGCAACATTCTGCCGCCACAGTGAGAGACGTCACACTATTTATCGTCAGATTATAACGAACCTTTATCATAAATATGTAAATTACACACAGTTAATTAATAATGTAAACAAACAATAGCTTGCTTATCAATAATGAATCAAAACCGTAAATTACAAATATTCGATGGGTATTTCAATGGTTAGCTCGGCTAATTAATTCCGCATTGGCCGCATATTGTTACTTAAATTGATGCATCGGTAAATAAATACATTTATATCATTAGTTCTTGTATGTAATCAATACATATTATGAAAGTTGACTAATAGAACTTCACACTTAGAATGCATACAGTTTTGTGAATGTATAAGTAGACTGACACAAACTAATGACAAATGAATACTCGTAATACATCTTGTAAAGAAATATAAGTATGACATCACATCTCTCATCAAGCTCTAAATGAAACTTTTTAATAATGAACAAAAGAAGAAGCAACAAAGTTTTTTTACCTTGAAAAAAATATCTCGAGACTCTTTCTTGTTATGCAACTTTTACAGTGAAAGTAGGGCTTTACAAATATTTAAGACGGTATGATAAAAATGTTATATTATAAAAAGATAAGGATGATTTATTCAATGCCCTCTGCATTTAATCCAAAATGCTCAATTTACGAATTCATAGCTCAGAAAGTACTACTGAAGACTTACGTATTTCTACTGAAATATGATGTGATACTAACACACTTTTGGTAAATCTCGCCACTTAAGGTTAAACACTCCACCTGCATACGCTTAGACATCGATGACCACTCAGTGTATACGTACATTATAATTGTTTCAACGTGCTAATTCTGCTAGTCTGGGAACGCTACCAGTAGGTGCCACATAGTCACCTACTGGTACATGTTACATGTATATTATGTATTGTAAATATTTTCATCGTTTTTTTATTTTCCTAGTATTATAATTTTTAATATAATTATAATTCCGACTTCGTGAACTGTTCGTTCTTTGTCCAAGCAGTGCTGCTGTGGAATGCGCTCCCGCTCGAAGTCAGGATGTCCACCAACCGATTTACTTTCAAAAGGAAAGTACATGAACTCCTTCTAAATGAACTGGCAGAACGATCAAATCCATAGCATACCTCACGTTACAGGGTTTCATAGTGTGTAAACAAATATAGTATTTATGTATATGTTAATCTATTTAATCTATATTTATATATGTATGTGTTTAAATATATTGTGAACTATACGTCTTATAGGTATGTAACCTCTATGCACCTACCTTACAAAATATCTACACCACCCGAAGGTTGACTGGAAGAGAATGCCCTGGGCATTAAGTCCGCCGATGTACAAATGTAGTGCGTAAAGTTTTTAAATAAAATAAAATAAAATAAATATAATTTAAAGATAAAGAATAAAATTGTAAAATAAACAATCAATATTCAAACCGAAGAAAAAAACATCAAATGAGTGCACGTTTGACCTAGTGGTTTAACGGTCACCACTCCGTTTCCTACTTCGCCAAGTGTCGTGGGTTCAAATCCCACGTAGGACAACACTTTGTGTGATCCACAAATTGTTGTTCTGAGTCTGGGTGTTCTTTGTGTCCGTTTCATGTATGTTTGTAAAGTCCCCCGCGACACAGGATTTATTCATAGTGCGGGAGTTGTCTTCTAAAAAAAAAAGAAAAAAAAAACATGCATAAATAACAGGTTCACAATAACTACACCCAAATATACATAAGGCAGGCAACTAACACCTACCTACACACACACTCATAAAACCGCAACAATTCTAAAACTGTTTAATTTTTAAATTAAAAAGACGTGCTGCAATAAATTTCACCTTTATGAGGGAACGGGACTGTTTTCCTGCTAACACAGGCTGTTCTGTGGCTGGGAGAGCACTCACTCACTCACTGAGGGTAACTTTATAATTGTAGCACACTAATCTTCAACGTAAATAAAATAAAAAAAGTTATTTTCACCATAACGTTGTTACAATAAATTATATTATTGTTGAGATTATCTCGATGTGAGACGCTATTTTAATTTTTTGTTGACGAATGGTTCAATTTCGACTAAATCAGAATTACTGCCTGAGAAGTAAAACCAAATCCCAACCTAAAAGTAATGTATACGTTACCAGCAAAAAAGGATAAGATGTAAATAGGTTTGGGTGGTAGGCCTGTAGACGTCACAACAGAGTTATGATTTTGTAAAGAGTAATCTGTTTCAATTATAACGATTTTTACTATTGATACTATTTGTACTTAATTGTTACTTATGTGGTGACTTAATATTTTATTTAAGTACAAGGCAATGATAATGATTATAATAGTCTTTATCTAATCACAATGACCTGTTATTTTAAAACAATGTTTAGAGCCGTAGGAGTAGCCTCTTATCGGTTATTTATTTCTACTTCATTGTACTATTAAGTCCAATTGCAATTGTTGATTGTACTATTTGTAGTTCGATGTATTATTCATCGCCCAATCTCCATTGACTGCCTCGTTGGTCTCACGGTTGGCGTGTGCGACTACTGATCATGAGGTCTTGGGTCGTATCCCGAGTCGGACCAAATACTTGTATGATCTACAAATATTTGTTTCGGAATTTGGCTGTTTTCTATGTATAATATGTATGTATTTACAAAAAAAGTATTTATGTATTTGTATCAGTTGTCTAGTACCCATAACACAAGCTCTGCTTAGCTTGGGACTAGATGGCGTTGTGTGATAGATGTCCAAAAAAATTAATTTATTTATTATTGTTGTATTGTCTTTTAAAGTGTAAAATTGAAGGCTTTAAAGTTCGTAACAATGTCGTATACTTGAATATCCTTTGTTTAAACTATTCAAAGGTATAAAGTAATCCACCCGTGTGCTATAAAACAAATTTTTAAGAAGTCAAAAACTGTCAAGCAACAGTTGAGTGACCTAGTTTCTAAATTATCAGCTAAGACAAACATTAACGTGGTAACTTGTTGTTTGTCAATTTGTAAACTTGCCTCTTCTTTATGTAATCCTTTTGCTTTAACCCTTTCTGCGTTGATTTAGGAAAAGTTTTAATCACCACATTTAAGACGTTTCGGGTTTATTTGTATAGTAACTTTAAAAAATGGAGGAATGGGAAACATGTGGCGAGGAAAGTGTTAGTTATGGAAATTCTAATGAATAAAATGCAAGCTGGAAGTAAGGTAGCAGTAAGCAAAATAAATGTATATCCGTATATTATCTTTACTTCTCAATTGAGAAGTAAATCTACAATATGGAGGAACAACAGTCCTCGTGGAAAATTTTAAGGGTAACCTGTCTTCAGTAGTGGGTCTCCTATATTAATAGTCGTGATAATGGTTTATAGTGACAATTTAAATAACCATAATTTTGTAAAAAAAGTACTATGTTCATGTCCTTGATAGAATATACTTGAATATTTTATCACTCAGAGTAGAAGCATCAGAATTCTCTAGGCCGCCGTCATGATGCATAGTTGCATTGTCTGCATTCGCAATGAGTATGGTGACCACCACTCTTGGATTCTGCTTATACTTTCCATCGGACAGTGTAGAGTTACTTTGGCAGGCCCATACATAGAAAATGTACACTAATTGAAATAAATAAATTGTATCAAACTTGACGTCACATTGCGTGGCCTTTACTGTTCACGCAATGAAACGTTGGCTAGGGCCATTTTTAGTGCACGATCACTCATAAAATAGCATTAAACACCCTTAAAACAAATTGTAAATGCAACTCGGAAAAAACATTTCGTATTCATTTGTTTTCCTTTTTATCAGGTTTTAATGTCGTCATAAACTTGGGAAATAAACAAAAAGATAAAAATGTAGTAGGTACATAGAGTTTTTTTTTTCAAAATCATTCAAGATTTTTGCTACTATCTATCTTCCTTCCTGTGCCGAGCAGTTAAAAACTGGAACTCACTCCCACTATGATCCCAGGTCCTTTCCTCCTGCTTTCGCAGTGAATATGGTGCCACACACTGTTGGATTCTACTTGAGCTTACCATCAGGCTGAGTAGAGTCACTTTGGCAGGCTATTTATTTATATATAAAAAAATTCCCTTTTATATTTGAATTATTTTATAATACACTAGCATTTCAGCACTAAAGGGCCGGCTCGACAGGGGCGGTACGGTGAGTGCGAGACCGGAGGCCCAATGATGCAGAAGCATTACTAGCCCACCATGGTGTGGGTCACCATGCTGCATTGTCTGCATTCGCAGTATGTTGACCACCACTCTTGGATTCTGCTTATACTTTCCATAAGGCAGAGTCATTTTTGCAGGGACAAACATAAGAAAAAATATACAGAGGTTACGCATGATGAAAAAATCTATCCAGTCAAAACACTACAATTCATTTAATTTTTCTTACCTGAATATTTCTGTGGAATTTCATTAAAAATATGCTATGAACGCAGATGTCATCTAAGTAGTAATCCAGTTTAGTTTCAAAGCGCATGTTCGGTCTGTTAACTTTTGTCACGCAAAGATTTCCCCTTTTCTATGTATGTGTCTACAATCTAAGTAATGTTATCATATTTCTAGTAATGTGCAAAACTGTCGCCCTAGCAGAAACATTATTTTCAAATAAATGAAATGGATATTTATAGATATAGATAGATAGAGATATTTATAGTATATTGTAAAGCTGAAAGTTGAATGCGCTAATCTCAGATACAACTGGTCCGAAGTGAAAAAATCTGTTATAGGCGGTACACACTACAACGATTTATCGTAGCGATTTAACTGTGCAGTTCGTTTGTGCAGTTTTATCGATAGTGTGTACGGAAATTGGTTCAGATTTTTGAGAAATATCTGAGCCAATTTCCGTTGTAGTGTGTACCGCCTATTATTGTTGGATAGCTCATTTATCAAAGAAAGCTATTAACTATAACATCTCGCTACGTGGATATTTATGTAGCTAATTAGGCATTTGTAAAAATTTCACAAAATACTTCACGATTTCTTCATAATGTTACAATATTACACCCCAAAAATTATATAAAAAGTTTATTATCTGCGTGTTGTGTCCTGATGTATACCGAGTTTCTTTTCCGAGTTAATGGTGAAAATTCTTTGAGTAAAATATCAAACTGATGGTCTTGTATCTGAATGATTGATGAGAAGTATCATACAGTGGTTCAAATGAAGTTCCGCAGTGTATTTTGATGTTCTGTAATGTGCATTAAGCCCGTATCTGCTTTGAAAGTGTCTTTGAATACAAAATGGCGTAATAGATATTTAAGATAACGAAAGTGTTTTTTTAAATCAACTCAAATATCATGTGATTATTTGATTGTGTCACTTTCACGCTTCAATTGCTCATCATAAACCTATATTTACACAATTTCAAGTGTCATATATCTGAACCATTTCGAAGCTTCTGCCATTAAATTTTTGATGGATGTAGTACAACTAACTACCTCTTAAATTAAATTCCAATTTACTGATAAAAAAACTACTTAATATTTAAATAAACTCAAAACGATCTTAAGGTTATCCAGACAAAATTATATCTAAGTCCGTAGTTAAAACTGTTATCTAGGCATGTAAACTGTTATTGTGGGATTTATTTAAAGTAAGTTAATAAGAAGAATAAACCATATCTATCTATTCTAGAATTAAAATCACTTGTACTTATTCCATGAAATAAGTACATGTGATTTTAATTTTAGAATGTATTGCAACAAGTTTCATCAAGTGCCGACAATCGAGAGTATAAATTAAATATCTATCTATCAATCTAAAAATATAAAGTCACATATAGCCGGCAGTTCATACGTTTTTATAAAGGGTGTTTAGAAATTTCAACGCTGGGGGTTTAATATGCAATCTATGGTTGTATGGAAGTTAGTTTTTTTTAAATTAGAAACATGGAATAAGAATTATTCACGCTAACAAAATCACGGGCAATAGCTAGGTAAATTAAATCTTAAAAGAAACGCTTTAAAGGTAACCACGCTGATTTCAGCATGAACGGGCTGGCTCGACCGGGGCGGTACTAACCTCGCACAGAAGACCAACCTAAAATTACAGCATTAGTGTTGTTGTGTTTCGTAGGTGAGTACGAGATCGGAGGCCCAATGATGCAGAAGTATCACTAGATCGCCATGATATGCTGCATTGTTGCATTGTCTCAAATTGGCAATGAGTATGGTGACCACCACTCGTAGATTCTGCTCATCTGATCAGGCAGAGTAGAGTCACTTTGAGAGACCCATACATAAAAAAAAACACTATGCATGACGGTGAGATCAACGATCTTTCTTTCTAAGATCTTTTTTTTTTATTTATGACTTAACCTATACTATATAAGACACAAACGAGCAGAGCAAATCAACGAAACCTCTCAAAAAAAGTCCATAAAGCAATTCACATCACTGAAGACTATAGCTAAAAGAGTAAGAGTACCACGCAGTATCAACATCATAGAGGCTACGACCCTCAGCAATGCGGAATACAGTACAAGGAGAAGGATTTTAATAAAACTAATTAGAAGTTTTAAATTTTAGAGCACAACTCTGTAAGCAATTTATGCGCGCTTGTACCAAAGAACTGTGTATTTCATTACCACGACTAATTCGTATTGCGATGTAATTCCAACTGAATTTGCATTTTAATTATTCTCATTCCTGAACAGTTTTTATTTCTAAAGAGAACTCGGCATGGCCCCGGTGTACTCATCTTCTAAAACATTATTCAAATCACTCCTTCATATAATTTTAAATATTTAAATTAAACTTGATTAATATGTAAATACTAAAAAAGTATAAGTAAGAACATAAGTGCATGACAACCGTTAAATTTATAAATAACTAGTTATTGCCCGCGGCTCCGCCCGCGTATATGTCGGTTATCGCGGCAAATAGTAGCCTATGTGTTATTCAGATGTATAAGCTATATTACTGTAAAGCTGTACTGCAGTGTAGTGTTGTATAAAACTCCTGTTTAAGAAGAAGGAGCCTATATTCAGCTATGAAATATTAAACGTCTGTTCATGTGATGTGTTATGTATGAAGTGAAACAAACACAGAAGGAGAATGAACGATTACATGTAGAATGTAGTAGTAAAAAAGAATATTTTTAATATTAGCTACAAAAATTATATTATATAAATACTGATATATAAAAGTATAAGACTCTAGTCAAAAGATTGACTTCATGTGATAAAAAAAGTTTTTAAGTTGACATTTTAAGTTTTATCTACGCAATAAAACACTATAATGAAAATTGGACCGCCACACGATCTCTCGCCCCTCGCAATACTCGTATTTAAATTTGAAACTAAACACTCCACAGTCTAGACGTTGTGGCAGCAGACACTTTTCTTTATAAAAAAGTGGCGAATAAAGACAAAATGCAACAAGAAAAAAAAATTCTAATGAATGTAACTTACATCAAAACATTTTTACTTAAGACAGACAGATACCACTCATTTAAAAAAATATATAAATATTCTCTTAATATCGTAAATCTAAAATTAGCACTTTTACATTTCTAAATTCAGCTCGTTATAAAAAGCAAATTTATCTATATTTTAAACTTCTCTAAGGAGAGGCTTATGTCCAGCAATGGACTAAGAGTTTACATGATCCGAAATGATACTTCATCTACATCATCGCTTAAAAGTCCTGTTTGCGAAGTAATCCAATTAGGAAACCTTTTTTAAAAGTGTTATTAATTAACTTCAAACTCAGAGAATCGTGGTTATCAAGTAAATTTGATCACTAACATACGTAGTTTTAATGAGTTATTTTGCTTGAAGCAATATTGGCAATTAAAAGTAGTAATTTATTCTCTGGCGATGCTCCTGACACTTTCCTGACAGTGTTCGTGGAAAAAAACTTGTTGGAACTCACTTAAGTTATGGATTTGTATATCGAACGACGCTGAAGGCTGCACAGTTCACGCCTGTGTTTCTTCTTTGATTTGCAAAACAAATTGACTGTTGTACTTTGGATAAGAAATCATAGCTTTGATTAAACTGAACAAAGTTTATACATAACATTAACTTCATTAGTATTTTTGTCCATCAGCGGCAGCATAGCATAGTCAAGCGTAGTGAATTAAGTCATAAACATAAATAAAATAAATATATAACTCAGACAAATAACATGTGATGTTCTTCCTTATTGTGACTTCTTCTAAGTTATCTTAAGTGGGAATAAATAAAGGTTTGTCGGTGCAAAAGTAATATGACAAACGTGCTGTGAATAAGGTTTAACTGGAAGAAAATACCTGTGGCATTAAGTCCGCCTTGTTCGCCTTGTCCGCCAATATATTTGCAGGGAGTTTGTATAAATAAAATTTAATTAAAAAGCTTTTTAAAATAAGCTTTTACTGGAATGCCTCGAGACGAATCAAACGAGTCCAAACTCGATGATGTTGCGACGTTTCTTTACAGAGTTCCTATGGCGACCTTCCAGCTCCAGCATCAGATCAGCTACATGTCATTATAATATTGTATTGTCACGCTATATACATTTGCTTGCAAAATTTCAGCAAAATCGGTTAAAGAAATCTGCTTCAAAATTGAGTTGCAAGATTCCACCCGAAAATACAAGCATATATATATATACCTACATACATACATTGCAAGTTAATAAAAAGCTTGTAATAAATAGGGCGCTCCATTGCAAACTATGCCACATTTGCTTTTTTATCCACCCCCATCGCCCTTCTGGCTGTACTATAGAACAGCTGGAGAGTAAAGCATTACGTAGTACGCAGTAACGATTTTAAGATGTAATAGTAGTTGGTTGTGTATTTGTTGCCTAATACCGTTTAGGTGATTTTCAATAGTTTACATGATATCGCATTTACTTATGATATCATGATATAATCACATACCAAAATTTCACAAAAAAATGCTTTTGTTCTCTCAATAATCAGATCATAAGGCCAGCTTGATAACTCCATCTTATGTTTAAACTAGTAAAGTATAACCAAGTGTCGTAAATTTTGGGCATAAGACATTATAAATCACCGAACTTCGATTCAGAGACGAATTGTGAAAGATCTCTTCATGATGTATAGGTACGATTTAACACACAACTTGATTCGTACCTATATGATGTATTTCATCTTTTATATACTTTAGTACAGTTTTTATGCATCATCATCAGCCTATCGCAGTCCACTGCTGGACTAGGCCTCTCCAATTGTACGCCACTTAGTTCGATCAGTTGCTTATGGTGGCCTTCCGTAGCCGGTGATTCTTAGCACCCCCTGTCCCGCCGTTACCGTGGTCGCCACCATGGCCAGGAATAGCGAGACTGCCGGGAACTGGGGGCTGTGGCTTTTGTTGCATACTCATGGAGGATTTTAGCCTATAATCACCACGCTGGGCAGGCGGGTTGGTGATCGCAGGGCGTATCTTGTTGCACCGGTGACGCTGCTGCCCGTCACCAGCCTATTGTATTTAGATACGCCTCTTCGGATGGATATACCGCCATCAGTCGGTCGCCAGAGCCTCGTTTGTCGTTCAGCAGGGTGCACCGCGTGCAGGTGAGGTTGGCTGGGAGCAAAAGATAGTGGTTCGCCCCCTTACACCCCTCGCCCCCTTACACCCCTTTATGCAAAAACTTTAAATTTCGTTGAAAGTAGTCTAGATTTGTATTATATCTCCCATATTAGATTGCAGTTTGGTACAGTGGTACATTAATGCGACTGCATTATTCGATTAGTTATCACTCCCACATATCGACATGTGTGTGAGTGTAAGTAGCTTTTGTATGAGTGATTTACCTTATTAAAAATACATAAGTCCAATTTGTTTATAATGAGGATTTTAAACAAATTGGACCTATGTCTCGACTCAAAGTGAGACTGGACTTCTTTCGAAGTCTTACTTTTACGAAGTTAAAGATAACTACGTAAAAGTGAGGTTGGACTTATGATCATAACCGTACATAGAAGAAGTTTTAGATAAATAATCTAGATAGATATATACTGAATATAGTTAGATTTACTTACAAACATAAATTTATATTTTACTAAGTTATATGTGTAATGTTGACAATGGCAAAATAAGTCAATATTACGTACCTACACAAAACAGAAAATCAAACTATGTATTTGTAAAAAGGTGTTTACCAAGAACAATAATAAATTAGGGAGCTTATCCAAATAGCGGTTGTCGACATGTGGCCACAATAAACCAAATTTTTATGATACATTTAGCTAAAACTTCACATAAATTTTAATAAAAGGATTCCTTGTTTTATTTGTTATATTACCGCCCTTTATTTTATAAAAATAGACGATGTTAAACATTTTTTTTTGTTATTTTTGCCTGCCAATGTGACTCTGCCAGCACCACAGTGGGGCCACCATTGCAAATCCAGACAATGCAGCACGGTGACCCACACTGGTGGAAAAAATCGAACGATTTAAAATATTTAAACAATTGGAGCTAAAGGATGCGTAAAGTCCAAAATCGATCAATGATCGGTGGCGTGCAATGAGAGAAGCCTATGTCCAGCAGTAGACTGCAATAGGCTAATGAAGCTAAAGGAACACTATCGCAACAGTTTGACATTCATCTGAGATTATTTTTAATGCATAACAGAACGGAATTAGTGTCCTAACTCTTCGCAATATGGAAGGGACATCCGTACACAGCTTAGATATGTTATATTTCTATCTTATTTAAAAAAAAGGGAGTGTTTATTTATGAGCGTGTCTTATAAATTATTTGTTATTAGAAAATTATTTAAAATACCAACCTGTCTACCTTAAAGGAAAATGAAATAATATCCATCTTTGAAGTCTATTAAATTTAACGTTCAATGTAATAAAGAAAATAACACGAGGCGACGGTATCACTAAAATATCTTAAACATTATTTACGGGAACAAGATATCAAAAAAAATCGCACTGATAAAGACTCCTCGAGTTAATAACATTTTCTTTTTTTGATGACGAAGAAAGATTAGACATCTAAATAACTACTTTCTCTGACGAGCAACAGAGAAAACAATTACTCAAACTGTCCTTTTGAGTTTATTAATAACACAAAACGTATTTATTTTCCTATAAAATTTCAGTAACGTAGTCAAATATATACATTATAGAGCCAACGAGAGTGAAATTGTTTAGATTTTGTTTCAAAAACGCGTGCTGTAAATGGCATTTATTGTTTCGAAGGGAAGAATTCACTTTATGTCGATAAACAACTCTATTACTTTGTCCCAGACCTTTGGCGGCAGGCGACACGGTGAACGCGTGGTAAATAGGATTTTCTACTTTGCATAATAATTTACCCTCTCGTAACTGGGTAGGTGGTTGCTGTGTGCTCTTTATTGCGTTTTTATTTCACTCATGGTAAATACGTTTATTACATTTTTATGTCAATGGGTTTCTTTGATAACGACAATGTAATCACTGCTAGGAATTCTGTGTATACGTCGATGTTAGGTAGATTTATGCAATCGAAATTATGTTACATAAGAAATAGTGATATGATTATTAGTTTCTTTTTATAAAGACCACTCCCGCACTTAGAATGTCTCCAACGTATTTGGGGACTTTACACACATTTATGAAACGTAAACAAAGAACTCCTAGAATCACCATCACTTTCGAAAATTTTTCTTCGATTCACTTGCAAAAAACATACTACTTCTGACAACTAGTTAGTCAAGTTTAGATAAGCATCTTAGTTTCAAATTGAAATTTGGTCTACGGAACAGATTTTGAAACGAATTCTTTGTTCTTTATCTTATTTTTACGTGTCAATTTCCATATTTAAAAAAAAAAACTGTTTTATAAAAACAATTACAACTTAACAAGTTAAAAATAACAATGCAAGTATTTTAAGCAATAAATCATTAAACTTAAACAAAATTTTCAACTTTAAACTTATCACATATAACACTTCACAAAGTCCGCTCCTTAAATTCCTTTTCGTTCATTAACAATGCGGGCCATTAATAACAGCGAGCTCACCTGCAAATTAGTGTCAGTCTTTTTTAATCTTTCATTATTTCACTTAAGTTAAAATATTTTATTTCGTGACATGAAAAGCTTTGTATTCTATGAAGTAATTTCACCTTTTAATCTGAACTGTATGGAATTATTATGAAGTTAGCGACATTTCTAGGCGTGTTGGTTTTTTTTTTTTTTTAGACTGCCTCGGTGGCGCAGTGGTAGCATATATATGCGACTGCTATGTTTGAGGTCTCAGGATCGAATCTGACATATTTTAAAAGAAAATCAGAAGAATTTATTGCCCCGCACACTCTCATATTAACCGTGAGTTGTGGTTTTGTAATATTATGAGGCCAAAGGGTTGAACTGTTGAGACACGCATTTATTTCATCAGTTCGATTCCCCCGTGGTACTACAGGTAGAGTCTGCCTCAAATCACCACAAAACAAAACTGCATTTCCACCTGTACCCCAATCACTCTGGCGAATGTCTCTCAACATCCTGCCTACAGCTTTAAATGCCTTGCGATGTGCCATTTTACACTCATCCCATTAAATGACAGTCACGTAGAACTCTCGCTTTGTCACTATTTCGAGATAAATCACAAACAGGTTGTTCTGTTAATTGCAATTGTAAGGAAATTTTAAACATGGTGTGTGCAGTTTTACCACCAGGCAAAATTGTGGCCGCTATCCCACAGGATGCAACAGCAAGTGCTATTTTACCATCGTGTCGTAATTGTGCGAGAATAACTTTTGTGAAAAAAGTTTTCCCAGTGACACCAGGTGCATCTGGGAAAAGCATTTCACCCAAAGAATTACTGGCACTGTTTTCTTTTTTTTTATAGACAACAACAAAATAATGAATTATTATTAGTGTTTATTTTTAAAATTAAATAGTATATAATTAGTGTTTTTTTTATACTAAGTATATCTCTCTTTCGAATTTATGGTATTTAATTTTAAAAATAAATATTAATAAATTTTTTATTTTATTTTGAATTGTCTGTGTGGTTTATCTGTCTGTGTCACCCTTTACGGCTAAATTGCTGCACCGATTTCAATCAAATTTAGCATGGAAATACTTTGATTCTTGAGGACATAGACTCATAGACATTTACCGCGATACATACACGCGGTAAAAAGCAAGTGTTTCATATGGATTAAGTTAGATAGTATTCGTATACCGTTTGTTTTAGTATACTCATATACTCAATAAATTTATTCAAACCGTAATTGCTTGTCATTTTTGTACCTATGTGTCGTGGTACATCTCTGAATTTTCTCTAATTTCATTATGCAAAGTTGTCCCAAAATTTGTTTGTAACTTGAGAACCTGCGGTAATTGGAGCCGAGAAACATGACAAATTACGTTTTATTAGTGGAGTTAATTTGTGTGTTTTTTATATGAGTCTACCAAACTGACTCCACCCTGCCTTATGGAAAACATGAGCAGAATCCAAGAGAAGTAATCATTATACTCATTGGGAATGCAGACAATGCAACAATTTAGCATTGTGAGCCATACTATGGCGGTGATTGAGAGGTTTTTGTTTCATTGTTTCTCCGGTCTCACACATCGTAAATCAAACACGACTGCACAAATGCTGTTGGTTGGTTTTCTATGAGAGGGTACCGTCCCAGTCGAGCCAGTCTCCTTCGTGTTGAAATCAGCGTGGCTCTAGTACCACAATGTTAAACGTCCCGACGTCAACTCTACCCATTGACGCTTTTTTCTAATAGTTCGTCATGACCTCATGAGACATTATCGATCGGCATTTGTCTTGTCCACATAATCCATTTATCATTAAAGTGTCACCGAGAAGACAGTTGTGTGCGTTTCGCGGAACACAAAGCAGCACGCATCCTCATTATTCAAATGTTGTCAGGGGATTGTCGCATGACACGAAAGCCGTGCGTTTCAACGCTAGCTGAGGGTTGACTTTCGACATGTTCCGTGACCCGAAGATGTCGCAACCGACATCGGAAAACATCGCGTGTCGCGGACGAAATTTTGTGTCAAGCATCAAGGTCGCAGGAGGAGTGACCCCTAGTGGAAAGGGGGTTTGAGTGTTATATTTTTATAATTAAGGCATTTTATTGCGAATTATGTATAATGTGTTTCTTTAGATAAACAAAATTTAATTATAATTTGCGCATTGCGCTAAAAAAAAAATACACTACTGAAAATTAGCTTTGTGTGAAATGAGTGCCAATCAGTTATTTCTTATGGTATTTAATAAATATAGAAACTCTTATTCTCTAGACTACTATCTGTTTTGTAGGTATATAGAGAATTTATACCTCCATGTTTTGTGGTTTTAATGGGTGTGTTCAAGAAATTATAGTTCTGAGTCTGGATTTTTTATGTCCCTCTTATATATCTTATATAATCTTATTGTGATAATTGTCTTAAAAAATATAATCTACAATGGGTAGTATTTATTCTAAATGCAAACTTTCCTTTGTGTTTAAACATAAATCATACAAAAAAGAAGTAAAGCAGTATTTATTGAAACAGCTCGCAGAAACGAACCAATACATAAATCACATCTCATTCTAGTTATGGTATTTATTTGTGTATGTATGTATTTATATATATATTTTTAGTAAGTGTATGCATATGTATCTATGTATTATGTGTAGTGTATGGTAAGTTTATATATGTATGTGTATTTGATATTTTACAAATAACCTAAATGCACCTACTTTCCATTTTCTCTGTATCACCTAAAGGTTGACTGGTAGAGAATGACTTAGGCATTAAGTCCGCCTATGTACCTAAAGAGCATGATGTGTAATAAATAAATAAATAAATAAATTAACACCTATGTATACTCACCCATGTGTGTGTCCATATAAAAACACAAATATATCTACTTCAGTATAACACGTAGAGAGTTCTAAGTTAGAAAGCACTTACTGTCAATAACTTATAAAGAACACGAGCAACAAGTTACTGGAGATATAATTATCGCCAGACAGACCATAACATTATCACGCGCTTAGAAACAATAGATCAGACTAATAATAGTTATTAGCTGTTCTTAACACTGTCTAATAATAGTGGTGACGTTATAGGCAGCTATTGAGACTAACTTTAGTACTTATCTCAATAAATAAATATGGATTATTAAATTCGCCTTTGACGGTGACCGCACTTTACATGAAACTAGAATATTCAATGAAGAAACATAATATCCATTGTTATTATTAGAATATTATTCAGCTGAGATCAACATATACACCATCGCCATTTAACGCTTAAAAAGGACTAAGAGCTTCTAATTTTTTGAGAAAAACAATACATTTAATATTAATATAAGTATAAGCAATTTATCTGCAAGTTCAAAGAAAATAGAGTGATAAACAATAAAAAGAGGTGCTCAAAGCCCTATTGCACTCGGTGATTATAAACAATCGCCGAGGGTAGAGGCGACGCGGTCAGTACCTGAATAGGTGACCGCTGGTGGCACGATACCATGAGCGTCTCCGTGATTCGGAGGTCACGTTAAGCAGACGGTATTGGTTGTTATCGTAGGATAACAGTCGTGAAGCTTAGTTGGAGGCCTTTGGGCGGCTTAAAAAAATCCAACGGCAAGATTACGTAGCCACAACGTTGTCTTGCCAGTCCCCAACCCGCACTCGGTCAGCGTGGGGACGTATGGCATTAACCCTCTCCTGAGAGGAGACCAGAGCCCAGCAGTGGGACATTATGGGTTTTTGATGTTGATTACAACCATACTTTTACAAATTTTGCTGTCCTGTTCTCATTGTTTCAAAAATAAATTTTACATTGTTTATTTATTTACGTATAAAAAGTTACCTGACTGTAGTGAAGCCAAAAGAAAGGGTAATCGTTTTGGTAGTTAATGTATATTCATATATTCCAGGGTTGCGCCTAAACTACTGAACCAATAATAATAAATCAGATAGATTCGTCATAATAGCCCGGGCGACATAGGTTACGAGTATATAATTTTATCAAAAGTTTTTACGCTGACGCATTAATAACCCTTTTATTTCTTTGGATACTATTTTCTACTAAATACGAAATAAGATTTTATCCTACACATCACTTTCTCGGCCTTATTATTTCATTCTAAGCGTAATCCCTTCCCCACAGTTTACTTAAAGAGTTTATTCTCAGCAAACCGTGTTTACCATGAGGTATGTACAAGAGAATAAAAGGCTGCCTTGAATGGAACTAGAAAAGACTTGTTGACTTTAGTCAAACGGTATTGCGATTATGAGAATATTTTCTTAAACCGGTGTTAAAATAAAATGTTTACCATTACATCTCAAATAAGATGTAGTAAGTGCTTATTTTGGAAAAAATAAATTACCAATGTCTTTCGTCGGTTGTAAGTTAGTCTTATTATCTAACTAGTTTTTTCACGCAGCTTCGCTCACGCAGACTTTTATCCCCTGATGTAACCCCGTAGGGGTGGAATTTCGAAAATTCCTTTCTTAGTGCTCACTTACGTTATATAAAGAACCTACATGCAAATTTTCAGGATTCTAGGTTCAGCGGTTTGGGCTGTGCGTTGTTCTCTGGGTATGTCAGTCAGTCAGTCACCTTCCTCTTTTATATATGTAGATAGATTATTACCTCAAACCGGCCATAGCGATTTTTTCGACTCCTACTCAGATCTCTGCTGATGCCAACGAAGATGACTCTTAGCAGAAAACACACGCGCACCATGTGAGCACGTTAGTCTGTTATTGATTATGTTGAAACAAAAGGCTGTGTGTTTACGGGCTTTAATGATTTTCTTAAAACACATTAACAAAACCTCCTCTTAGTAATAACTCACTATACTTAAAAACATATGTTTCCAATATGTAGCGTATTGTAAGGTGGAGTCTGATTATAAATTTTATGGACTTTGTTAAATTTGTACATTATAATTCAGTTGTTAGCATATCCCTTTTTTAAGTCACAATATAATTCACGCTTGCAATAGTAGCTTTGAGCTCATCGATTCTATAACTTTAAAAGTTATTCAATATGAAAATTAATAAAAATGTGTTTGCTATTTTTTTAAGAAGACGTTAAGTTTAGACTCTAGAAATTGGCCAAAGAAGTAATGTAGATTATTTCTTTTTGCGTATATTTCCTTTTGATGAAATGTTGTATAAGGTGCTAGTGTTTCTTTATTAATAAAACTGTCGACACTAGGATGCTAAAATTATAATTGCAGGAAGCTAATTGCCTCAGTCAACACAACACAACATAACAAGAGTCAGTTCATAATAATTCCAGGCTTTTTACAGAAAATATGTAACTAAAAATAGACAACAAAAATAACGTGCTGTCTCATATTTTTTTCTCTTATTTTTTTAACTGTTCCAGCATTGAAAGATCTGCATCTAGTAAGCCGAAGAATATGCAGATACGGCATTTGCATTTTGGAATCGTGACGGTACAATAGGTCAGAAAGCATACATGGTGCGGTTTCTGTGACGCGACTGTACGTTTTGCGGCACAAAGAAGATTTGGCAATGTGGTCATACCAATTAGTTGTACACCTACTTAATGTCTATAAGTAGGTGTTATACGTATACGGGTAGTACTTAGTTGAAATAACATTAGGCAAAATTATTGATGAGAAAAAACTTAATTTATTATGCGACTCTTATGAAAGCCAATTCCAAAAATATTTTAGTTATTACAGAACTATTTATTTAAAAGTCCGTGATGGACAGTTCAGGTTTTCCAAAGAAAGTAGGTGGTAAAAGATTTTTACATTATAAACCGTTTTTTAAATTCTTGGTACTTAAATTATAATCCTTTGAAAAAAATGAAACAATGTTTATTGCAGATTTATATTATTTACAGTTTTAGTTTATATATTCAGAGAATATTCCGTCAGCAACCGTTTAACTATGTGATCTTGACGGTACTCATTACTACTGTACCGGGTGTATGCCAATGGTGTCTGTCTGAGCTCCCCATCAGATCTTGTATTCATATAATTTCTTCCGTTTGGAAAAATACATCTACTACAGAGGTAGTAGAGCCACGCTGATTTCAGCACGAACGGGCCGGCTCGACCGGGGCGGTACTACCCTCGCACAGAAAATCAACGTAAAATGACAGCGTTCGTGCTGTCGTGTTTCGTTGGTGAGTGCGAGACCGGGGGCCCAATTAGTCTAGTCAACAAGTTTCATACTTGTTGACTGGACTAAAAGATGCAGTAGCATCACTAGGCCGCCATAGTGTGGGTCGCCATACTGCACTGTCTGCATTCGCAATGAGTATGGTGACCACCACTCTTGGATTCTGCTTATGTTTTCCATCAGGCAGAGCAGAGTCATTTTGGCGGGCCAAACATAAAAAAAAAAAAAAAAAAAAAAAAAACGCGCTTTTGACTCCTGAGTTTCTCAGGTTATAGTGATCATTTATTCTGCAATTTGGTTAAATGAACACTTTTGCACGTTAAACTTCTTTGAGTAGATGATTACGACCTTTCCTGACTGGACTAACCCTGAGAAGAAAGAATGAAACAAACTCAGGTAAAGTCCAGACAATCTTCTTTAAATGCAGAGATCATTCCCTCAGTAAAGAAAAAAGCTATAAGTATAATTTGAGTCACAACTGTATACTAAAAAAACACCCAAACGATGTGGGTTGGTGGGTGGTGATAATCACTTTCCATCAGGTGAGCCGTCTGCTCGATTGCCATTTATACAATAACGAAACTGGAGAAGTATTAAGTCACCTTTTAACTTAGCAAATCCCCATAATCAAGATACAAGCAACCACATTTAACCACTATTTTGTTTCGGTCACGTGAATAAGAGCTGTTATGAAGTTATTCCCATACATTTCTTAGTATTCTAAAAACGTTTGCGTTTGTAGAATATTAATTTGCCTAGAAAAGTCCAGCTACATACTGATATTCAAAGTAATACACCCTCAAAGTTGTGATAGAAATACCTAAAAGGAATAAATAATGTTGGTTTATGAATAAAGAACCTATTTTTTTTTCGCAGAAATTAAAATTTTGGAATAAAAGAGAATTTCATTCATAATATTTAGTTTGGTTGAACATAATGGTTAGTTGTATATAATTAGACGGTGTTATTCCAAGAAGTAGGTTAATAGTTACAGCTGGGCCGTTTCGATACCACGACGACGCCTTCATCAATCATAATATTCAAAGTTCCGAGGAAGGGCTTTGTTATATTAGGCCAAAGATATGTCGACGATCATTTGCCATTTTTATTATGTTTAACATGTAGTCCAGTTTTGTAGTAGTAAGATACTTTGGAATTTCAAAGTGACCCACGCATTCATACATTTTGTTTTTCATTGAATAGTGGGCAAACGAGAAGACGTATCGCCTGATGGTAAGCGATTATCGCCGCCCATGGACACCCGCAACACCAGAGGTGTCACAAGTGCAATTAATTAAATATAATAAACTTAAAATAAATAACCCTCCTTTGGCTTTGCCGTAGTCGGGTAATGATACTAATATATCTAATCACAACACAACAAAATAATTTATAAAATTTTAACAAAATTAAAACCGACTTCAACGTTCGACTCGATTTCTCCTAGATGCCATCATCAGATCTTAGTGTCCTTATCATGGTGCCACCGTTGGGATATCTCCTTTCCATTAAAAAAAGAATCATCAAAATCGGTTCATAAACGACGAAGTTATCCCCGAACACATAAAAAAATATACATATATACGGTCGAATTGAGAAACCTCCTCCTTTTTTTGGAGTCGGTTAAAAAGTGACCTACATATTGGTTGGCTTGGTTTATAGTAATGAAATGATACTAAAACGATAATTTATTTGCAGAAATACGTACGTACACAAGTTGTTACTAAACATTCTCACATATTCCGCCACAATGTATTTGTATGTATTTTACTAGCTTTTATTTAGCTTCACCTGTCCCGATGTTTGTCTGTAATCAAATCTTGCAAGTTAAATTTGATCCACTTCCCGATTTCCGATTGAGCTGAAATTTGAAATATGCCTTTAGTTCTGATGACAATGCAATTATTTATAATCGGTATTATTATTAATGCAAAATGGCTGCCGTAACAAAATGGCGGCGTACATATTTCTGAACCACCCACCCAATATGGGTATCAAATGAAAGGGCTAAAATTGATTATTTTTATTAACAGGTAATAAAAGCTTGATTTTAAAAAAAAACTTTTTAAATTAATTACTTGTTTCTTTCAAACTTTTAAGCGTAGGCTACTAATTTGTTGCAAACTATAATCTGAATGAGGCAACATGACGACTAACATCTTTTCTTGAAACATTTTGATTTCATTATCATTATATCAAGTTATAATTTTAGGTGGTTAATTCAACTGAATTTTGTACCAAATAGGCATATAAATAAATGAATAGGAAAATTACTAATTTAATAGACTGTATTTAGTAGGAACTGGTAAGTTATTATAGGCGGTCGATATTAAGTCTACGAGTCTACGACTGAGCGTTCGTAGACATCTACGGAGAAGGTCTACGGCACCTTTGTTGGATCATTTTATCGACTTTTAATTAAAGTTGATTATCTGAGAAATTCAATGCCTTTCTTAAAATATATATTATTACTAATAGTGTATTTGCTAAATTGGAATGATATAGTTTTAAAATTTACAAAATAACTGATTTCAATTCAATTATTTTTATGACTCAAAAAGAAGTTAGTAATATATTAACCTTTTTTATTACACCACAATAAGTTAAAAGTATATAGTAAGTAGTAAGTAATATACTCTTAAAAATACAACACAGGCAAAATGTTCAACTAAAAAGCAATGTGGGTGCCAGTTTGATGTAGTTGTTGCTTGTTAGGCAGCGTCTCGCAGATACCTATATAAATCATCCAAAAGGCGTTCCCGAGCCAAACTGACAGATTTGTTACTGCCACCAACTAAATGAAAGGACTCAGATAAAAGCCGTTGAAGGGGAAAGAAATGTAAGAATAATTCTTGCCAAACTACTCGCGTCATTGTTGTTCAGTTTTGTTAGTGTGAAAATAAATTGGTAAACATATAAAGGATGTTACAGAAAAGTGGTCAAATAAGATTAGGTTTGGTATATGTAGTAGTAGAACTTAGTGACGCTCTTAATGCTGAAAGCTTAGTTTGAAAGTAAGAAATTAGTTTTGATAGTTGACTAACAAAGTTACCACCTTTTACAAACCTATTTTTAACCGACTACGGTGAAGCCAAAAGGAAGAGTAATAGTTTTGGCAGTCTATGTATGTTTATAGTACTTAAATTATTAAACCGATTTTAATGAACGAGATGTCAATAGATTTGTAATAATGACGTTTTACCTAGTTGGTTATGGTATTTTTTTTACCTTTTCTTGTTAGTATGATGTCATAGAACCTGTAGTCTTTGTCGATAAATGGACTATACAAACCTAAAACAATGTTTTAATTTAAACAAGAACTTCTTAAGATTTCCACGTTCAACCGAACAAAGAAACTCTTTATTTCTGAACTAGTTGTTGCCCGCGGCTCCGCCCGCGTATATGTCGGTTCTCGCGGCAAATAGTAGCCTATGTGTTATTCTGATGTATAAGCTATATTACTATAAAGTATCATCCAAATCCGTTCAGTAGTTTTTGCGTGAAAGAGTAACAAACATCCATCCATCTATCCTTCCATCCATCCATACTTACAAACTTTCGCGTTTATAATATTACTAGTTGTTGCCCGCGGCTCCGCCCGCGTATATGTCGGTTCTCGCGGCAAATAGTAGCCTATGTGTTATTCTGATGTATAAGCTATATTACTATAAAGTATCATCCAAATCCGTTCAGTAGTTTTTGCGTGAAAGAGTAACAAACATCCATCCATCCATACTTACAAACTTTCGCGTTTATAATATTAGTATAGATAAGTAGGATAAATAAATGACATCCAGACAAGGAACAAAATACCACTAGACCATAGGCCACCCTAATATAAGATAGTTTGTTTAAACAATCATGAAACCTACCCTAGGTTTGAAGTGGCTCCGAGACAACGACAGTACTAATAGGCATCTATTAGTTCTCTTGCAGGATCGAAGCTATTCAATATTAATTGAGAGATATCTTGTTAACGCAGCGCATTACGCACAGTGAACTATCGATGAACTCAATTTACTCCCATCCGAAATCGGAGACAACAATTGCTATGTCTAGCTAGATTAGAATGGTTCTGATCAAGAAAGTTAGAATGAATTAGATCGTGGAGTGAATATATTCGAAAATAAATTAACTCAGTCGTCTTAGTATTGGATGAATATGGAACTACTCACATTCAAATCAACAAAATTGGCTACTTAGCTGAAGCAAAAAGGTTTATATGAAAAAATTAAAAAACAAACTTAGTGCATTGCTAAGCCTTTCAGCTCAACTGAAATGCAAATAACTTAAGAACGAGGCGAGTGCACACGAATTAGCAGAAAATGCTGTGCGCGCTTCAGATAGCTACCTAATTACGTAATGTTAAACGATTGAAAAAGCACTTGACTTTCTAGCCTTCTACTTTTACAATTCTTCAGTTGTTATTCAATACAAAGAAAGAAAGAAAGAAAGAATTGATGATTTGCGCATTTTTGTACAAATTACTGTTGATGGGAACTTTGTTTTATAGTAGTCTGGGTAGGTCTGAGAATCGATCAACATCTATTTTTTATATCCCAATATTTTTTATAGCAAAATAACGTTTGCCGAATCAGCTAGTACCTAATAATATAAAATTAACATGGTCTGTGAGTATAAGAAATATGTTAGGAACATATTTCTTATACTCACAGAACATGTTAATTTAAGAAATATGTTAGGAACATATTTCTTATACTCACAGAACATGTTAATTTAAGAAATATGTTAGGAACATATTTCTTATACTC
Source organism: Diaphora mendica (assembly GCA_949125395.1). Classification (NCBI taxonomy): domain Eukaryota; kingdom Metazoa; phylum Arthropoda; class Insecta; order Lepidoptera; family Erebidae; genus Diaphora; species Diaphora mendica. The sequence continues at coordinate 10,931,830 of OX421331.1, forward strand.
ACAGAACATGTTAATTTAAGAAATATGTTAGGAACATATTTCTTATACTCACAGAACATGTTAATTTTATATTATTACTAACTGATCCGGCAAACGTTGTTTTGTCATTAAAAATAAATAAAAAATTGGTGTATAAAAAAAAGATGTTGGTCGATTATCATACCTACCCGATATGCACACCAAATTTCATAAAAATCGGTCCAGCCGTTTCAGAGGAGTATGGTAACTACTATTGTGACACGAGAATTTTATAAATAAAAATTATGTGGAAATAGTTATTAGGTATGAATACAATGAGGCTGACCTAATCATGTTAGATTAAAAGCCTCTACATTGAATTTGTAATCAATAAGGATAGGGCTAGTTTTATCAGTTCCTGATAAAGTTGCAGATAATTATTTGCCGTACAACACTATTTAAAAGATAAAGGTTGCCTATATGTCTCCGTCTATATGTTTATCTCATATAACAGAGTTGTGAAACCAAAAACTTGTGGCATATAAATTCAAAAATTTAAATTATATTATTTTAGTTACGCTTTTAATAGGATGTACGACTTTCAAACCTATATGCTTTTTCAATCCAATATGCTTTTTCAAATTAAGCACTTACCAAAGTGATTTATCAAATAGCCCAATGTGCTGTTAATAAATGATGTTCCCAGGCTACCAATCAACGCAGTATTGTCGTGAATTAATTACGCGGCATATCAACCCGGGTCGTCCAAATGAGAATTTCCGCAGCGGTTATCATACCCGCACTGCACACTTCCTTACGTCACAAGAATGAACTACCATTAATCACGTGGACCTCTACTAACGAACAGCCCGAATGTGTTTATTATATTTTCTTTTGTTTGTTACTTGTTTTGTCTGTACAAATGAACGACATAGAGAAAACACCAATTTTGTTTTCATTGACGGCCTCGGTGACGTAGTGGCAGGTTACGCGACTGTTATGCTTGAGGTCTCTGGTTCGATTCCAGGGTCGGATCAAATCTTTGTATGATCTACAAATATTTGTTTCAAAGTATGTAGTATTATAGTAAAGTATTGGTGTTTTCTATGTATAATATGTATGTATTTACCAAGGAAAAATTAAGGAAGTATTTTATCAGTCAATCTGGCTATCATAACACAAGCTCTACTTAGTTTGAAGCTAGATAGCGTTGTGTGTGAAATTGTCTGAAATATATTTAAATATTTACATATTACATACATTAAATACTATGTTTGGAAACTGCAATTGTCGATATAGTAAAAAATACATATTTGTAGAAGCTCTTTCCCCGCTAGGAGTGTTAGGAGAATCCATGCTTCTAAATGAGGGTAGACGTGAGTTGGCGGGCGAGCAGAATGATGGTAATGGTTTCCACACAATCACTTTATTAAAATCCTTAATAACGAAATGCAATTACGATAATCAATATTATTATATGGTATAAGATTTAGGCAAGACACTCCACCGAATACGTGATGCTACTACGAGATGCTATATGATAATCAGGGGTGGTCAGCTCTCTAGTAAGTCAATGCCAACGGCGGACTTATTAAAAACTTGAGACAGCGCCATACAACAAAAAGAGATCGAATGTTTTTTGGTAAAATGACGTATCATGTTTTTAAAGATGGCGACTTGTCTGTTTTGAGAGCTCATAAGTTCAGTTACTTTTTTTTTCAAGTTTGAATAATCTGGAGTTGCTGATTATCCTATTCTTTTTCGTTTGTTATAGTTTAGTGCTCTGTGTGCTATATGCTGCCAGTAATATTTTATGAGATAGAGACGTCAGTGCGAAATTGACGCTTTTTGTGTTTTTGGGTGTGTGCGAACTGATGTTTAATTCGGTATAGAGATTTATTTTGAGTGCGATATTGACGCTTTAAGTGCATAAAATTTGTGACTATGGTGGTATGAAATATCATTAAATGCGCAAAATGCGGCATTACCTCGAAAGAAGAACCCTCATTTACTTTTCACAGATTTCCTCGCCCGTCAATGCATGGGCCGCTTAAGTAAATAAATATTAAAAAATAAAAATATTAAATCATGTCTAAAATATCGTTTTATTTATTAAGGTACTAAGTTGTTTATTTTGTCAATATGCATACAAAATGTGGCAGGTATATTGTCAAAGTTATAACATTACAATTTCACTAGTGATATTAGAATAAAACGGTAGATTGTTAATCGACTTCGTTCTTACAATTTAACGACATTGTTTTAGTGACATTGTAAGGTTAGATGAGTGTTATTTTTTTGTTCTAAAAGAATTAAAAAAAATAACCTAATTTAACCGCTAGTTAAATTAAGTCGATTGACAATCTACCCTTTTATTATAATATCACAATATACCTGCGACATATACCTACCTATATATATTATATGGTGTAATACGTTTAAATTTGCCGCGCTTGGTAAGCACCACGAAAGTTTTCAGTGGCCTTAACTGCAGCGCTAGTGAGTAATCATGTAAGCATTTTGTTGTATGAAGTTGTACTTCTTCTCCGCTAGGAATATATGTGTTCTGTGATGATAATGCTTGCCCTCCGGCTGCGTTTCATTTTATTAACTACCCACAGTTCTAATTAGGGATGGAATAAAAATCGCTGTCGTCTACGATTCTTGTCTATGGCTTATCACATAAAATAATCGACTACCACCAATTATTTAAACGTGTGATTGTTATTTTAAAGTGGCAATTATTTTCATCCCTATTGTCATCGGTCGTACGCACCAATGCTCGGTGTTGCGTCAGTGTCTAACTTCCGACACTTAAGTGTTGCCAAGTAAAATAAGTGGATGCATAGCCGCCTGGTTCAAAAATATTTAAAAAAATATTTATTGAAATTTATCAGAACACATCCTGTAGTATTATTTTTCTGTGAATAAACTACGAAAATGGAGACAGTAAAAGGTAACAAGATACAATTAAAGGAGGAAAGAAAGAGAAGTAAAATACAATATCACTTCCACATGATTGACATTTTCCTACTGACGAATACGATTGAATTGGTCAACGATCGGATTACTCGTCCATCCGTACACAACGAAATCGTCAATTTACTTTGATTTCATTTTTTGTGGAGGATAACCGTTTGTAGAAAAGGTAAGGTTCCCATAGTTTACATAAATTGATTCTCTCTGGGCCCGCTACTTCGTACACGTGACAAAATTTTCAAGTTATTTTTTTTTTTCACCCTTTAAACCTTCCCTGGACTACGACAAACATTTCAAAACCAAAATCAGCTAAATCGTTCTCAAGTTTTAGCGAGACAAACGAACATCAGTTGATTTTTAGATATAAGATAAATCATCATAAAATATAAACACAAACTGTTGAATTTTAAATATACTTCTAACGCGATTTGTATTGCACTATTTTTATGATAAACTAGTTGTCACCCGCGGCTCCGCCCACGTTTATGTTGGTTATCGCGGCAAATAGTAGCCTATGCGGTATTCTGATGTATAAGTTATATTACTGTAATATTTCATCCAAATTCCTTTAATAGTTTTTGCGTGAAAGAGTAACAAACATCCATCCATCCATACTTACAAACTTTCACGTTTATAATATTAGTATAGATGTATGTGCTAGCAACCCACCCCGGCTTCGCACGAGTTCTTTACGGAAAATATTATATAGCCTATGTTGCTCTAAGAAGATGTGCGACCTAAATTTCTCCTACGTCTTTAACAAATATCGTTATATTTTAGCCAATGTACTCAAATATTTAACAAATTATATACGAAAACCGTCCTCAACAATCACTCTGTATATTGTTAATAATCACATAAAAATACGTGCAGTAGCTTTTGAGTTTATCGCGAACAGACAGACAGACGCGGCGGAGGACTTTGTTTTATAATATGTAGTATATACGTGAGCTTGTTGTGTCCACATACTTGTTTAAAAGTCAAAAACTAGTACATACAATAAGGTACGAACATATTAACACCCTTACACCTACTTATCGATGTCCACTGCTTAACGAAAGTCTCCCCCAAGGAGCGCCAACTGTATCAACAAACACTGTTGCCAAATATGCATACTAGCCATTCAACTGCTTCGGTGGCGTAGTGGTAGCGTATGCTAGCTCTCCCGTGGGAGAGGCACGCTTTGGCATGAATGGGCCGGCTCGACCGGAGTGATACCACGGCCTCATAGAAAACCGGTGTGAAACAGCGCTTTTCACCCACTGTATGTATGGAATAGGCGGCAAACGAGCAGATGTATCGCCTGATGGTAAGCGATTACCGCCGCCCATGGACACCTGCAACACCAGAAGCGTCACAAGTGCGTTGTCGGCCTTTTGGGGATGGGGGGAGGTAGGGGTAGGGGATTGGGGATGGGGGGAGGTAGGGGTAGGGGATTGGGGTATGGACCTCCGGTATCCTCACTCACTCGGTGAAACACAGCGCAAGCACTATTTCACACCGGTTTTCTGTGAGGCCGTGGTATCACTCCGGTCGAGCCGGCTCATTCATACCGAAGCGCAGCTCACCATTGGTCACCATGCCGCATTATTGCATTCGCAATAAGTATGGTGAGCTCTACTCTTGGATTCTTCTCATGCTCTTCATCACGCAGAGTAGTGTGATTTTAGCAGACTTTTTATTTGCACTGTAATAAATGTATCTCTATAATTTAAGATTGTAATTGGCTTTCTAGTAACTGTAAATGATCATATATTATCTTGTAAATAGCTGTTAGTCTTCCACGTACTAAGTAAATGATAATCACAAATTTTAACAAAAAAAAATCCAACTTCAACCTGGACCAAATCTAAATGGGAGTACACGGGAAGCACCAGCTTTCAAATAAAAAAAGAATCATCAAAATCGGTTCACCAAGTCGAAAGTAATGAGGCACAACAACAAACATTAAAAAAAATACAGTCGAATTGAGAACCTCCTCCTTTTTTTGAAGTCGGTTAAAAATAAATTAATTTGTTTTCAATCATGACGCTCCTGCGAATAAAATAAATTTGTGGCGTGAGTTTCACAATAATCTTCGACCAAATACATGCCCAATATGGGAGTATCTTTTTCCCTATCGTAATCAAAGTTGGGTTGTTGCCTTGATCCAGTAATTAATATCTATCAGTTAAATGGCGCGGCAAAAGATCTGTTATAGGCTACTTGGTCCAATTAGTGTTCAAACTAATCAAGCGACTACAACATCTCGCTACGTTGTAATTTGTAAAACCTTTTCTGTTTAGTATTTATGTTGTAATTACAGTAATTATTTAATTATGAATTTATAGCCAATACACAGGCTTGTCTGATCCCAACTTAGGCATAACCTGCGCTATGGTCATTTTTAAATTATCAATTATTATAATTATTATACTAGACACAGAATTACCTTATCACTTAATCAGTGGAAATTGAACCTATCACCTTTAGCTTGGCAGATCTTCTATCAGCAACCCTACTGATTGGTGATATAAATACCTACTGCAATTTTTTATTTAATAGAAAATTCTGAACAAGAAGGCGATATTTACATAAGGTAAGGTTATCAAATTAACGCTGCGTACATTTTTGGCAAAATAATGTTTGGTTTTATATTAAAATATCTCCTAATAAAATACGTGAAACTAATTTTCCGGGCACTTTAGCTAACAAGTTGACATTGTGGAGAAATTATTACACTGTGTTTCCAGCTTAATTAAGATATTTCAAGCATGTCCGTGTTCTGAAAAATTAGTTTGCTTCTTCTAAAAATACCATTAAAACTGACTCGTCACAAAATTTAAATACTATTTTAGGAGATATACTAAAGTTTTGTAGTATTTCTTACTTAATATATTTTTTTTGTTTTATTGATTTTGTGAGTTATTATCACGGAGGTTACGTATGAAACATTTTTGAAAATTTATTAATTTAGATGAGACTTGAGTAGAGGTACTAAAGATGTGAAAATTGCGTTAGTATTAATTATTTTCAAGCTATAGCGCTTTTATCGCGGGCTTTGAGGCCTTTGAGCGCGGCGACTGAATCAAGAAATTCCGTAACGTAACGAAAATAAATCCTGACACCCGAAGCTCGCAGCTGCTCCGAACGACGAATCAACGAATCTGTCTGTCTTTGTCACGCACGATGCACGAAGTAGTCTCTATCATATCTTTATAATGCCACTCTCACCGCATGTGCGCCCCATAAGTATACATCTTCAAAGAAAAAAAAATACTGTGAATAAAACAACCCGTTCAATGACGAATACATTTATTAGGAATAGTTTAAACCTTTTATAGTATGCTGTGTAACGAAACCATATCGCTACTTAAAAAAAGTTATCAAACCCATCTAGTGACGATGTTGGTACTAATTTAATAGTTTAGATTTTTTCATTCACAATATTATACATACTGCATGAATAAATAAATAATTATAATCGCATAAGTTGATAACAAATGCTATGCAATAGCTTTAACGCGGCAGTCCCCGAGTGCCACACGTCTTTTTTATATGAAACCACTCCTGCATTAGGAATGTACAATGTACATCCTATATCACGGGGGACTTTACAAACATACATGAAACGGACACAAATAACACCCAGTAATAATTCTAGTTTTGAAAGTAACACCTACTGTGACTCACAATAAGGCCGTCTTTTAATTAACGTAAATTCCTTTATCTCCCTTTATTGAAAACAAATAACAATTTACAATATAAACCGAATGAATCAAATCCCATTGTAGAATAAATTCCCAAATCGCATTAACTGTCCAAAATAAGAAACGAATCAACACAACAAGAGGGCATTCTAAGATTGATAGCTGCTTCGCGTGTCGCCTCAAATTGCTTCACAATAGTCGCACGTTCCACTCACCCCACTCGGTGCACAAGACAGTTTTGTATGTGGAATTAATAGTCTAGGGACATACTCTGTAGGTATTGGTCAAAGTGAATTTTGATGCCCAAATGGACCCACACATAGTTGAACGTCATTTGTATTTCTCTTCTTGATCAACGAAGGCTTTTCCTACTTTGTGACTTGTCCTACTATATTAAACTAATAATAACTTTACACATCTTACATACTGTAAACTGATCTTGAACTAGCTTTGGTACTTTGGTTACCAGAAAACTGATATACATCTTCTATACTTTTATATCTATACTAATATTATAAACGCGAAAGTTTGTAAGTATGGATGGATGGATGGATGTTTGTTACTCTTTCACGCAAAAACTACAAAACGGATTTGGATGAAACTTTACAGTAATATAGCTTATACATCAGAATAACACATAGGCTACTATTTGCCGCGATAACCAACATACACGCGGGTGGAGCCGCGGGCAACAACTAGTACTAAAAGATTTCTAAACACGCACATACACTTATATTAAACGTAAATTACCTCGACACAGAACAAATGATAGTGCTCATTCTGCAATTATTTTTTCTGATATGGAATCGAGTCCTTGACCTTTGCAGTCTGGGTCACTAACCATTAGAAATAATCCCGCCCAGGTATAAACAAAAAGAAATTAAATCTATCAAGATAAGATATTACCTTACACGTCTTCCTACTTCGTCATTTTTATTGGAAAATGTTAAATTTGTTCCCATAGAGAATTTTCAGAGTATTAGAATGGTTTTTTCAAAGGATTTTATAGGTTTCTTTAATCTTTTTGAACTAATTGGGTATAAGAAATTTATACAATAACGTCTTTTTTCATTCGTACCAGTTCTACAAAATAAATATATTCTGAATTGGGTAGTTGACTGTTAGACCAGGGTTCTTTAAAAATTATAAAAAGTGAAAAAAAAATATAATAGGATGAAACCCATTAGAAAAGGAGGAGAATATTATAAAAAAAGCGGCCAAGTGCGAGTTGGACTCGCCCATGAAGGGTTCCGCAGCAGCAAGTAAGTTTTTTTTAATATATTTGTTTTGGTTGAATGAAAGGTAAATTGCAGTTTACGATTTATGACGTATTAAAAAAAAACTACTCACTAGATTTCGTTCAAACCAATTTTAAGTGGACGTTTGCATGGTAATGTACATCATATATTTTTTTTAGATTTATCATGCTCTTATTTTAGAAGTTACAGGGGGGGGGACACATTTTACCACTTTGGAAGTGTCTCTCGCGCAATCTATTCAGTTTAGAAGAAAATTATATTAGAATTCTCAATATCATTTTTGAAGACCTATCTATAGATACCCCACACGCATGAGTTTGATAAAAAAAATTTTTTTGAGTTTCAGTTCTATGTATTGGGACCCCCAAAATTTATTGTTTTTTTCTTATTTTTGTGTGAAAATCTTAATGCGGTTCACAGAATACATCTACTTACCAAGTTTCAACATTATAGGTATTTTAGTTTCGGAAAAAAGTGGCTGTGACATACGGACGGACAGACAGACAGACAGACAGACATGACGAATCTATGAGGGTTCCTTCCTTTGGCACGGAACCCTAATGAAAGGAAAAATAATTTACGGGCGACCTGAGGTCAGGAAGGAGGTTTTAAGGGTAAAAAACGGTTTTTCTCGATTTCCGGCAAATCTAAAAGTCCTATGGAAAAAAGTCAAATGGCAAAGTTGTAGGTAATAAGAAGATTAAAACTTTTGTATTTTCACTTTTATCACATAACCTCAAAATTTATGTAAAAAATTCAAAAAACCAAGTTTATGGATTTTTATTTTTATCTTTTACAATTTTCTTTGTTTTTCACGAAATTTGGGGAAACGTTGCCTTTTTATGTCCTAAATACGCTGTAATTTATTTGATTAGAAATATTTATTAAATATTTTTTTTTTTTTAATATTCCCCTCCTTTTCTAATGGATTTCATTCTACTATTATTTTTTTTGGTTTTAAAACTTATCGACACTGGTCTATGTGTCGTAAATAAATATCTATGTCTCCCACCTTAAAAGGAATATTGCAAAACATCTCGGAAAATATAATTATTACAGCTATTCATTCTATTTCATTTCAGTTCAGTCGTGACAACGGTCGCTGTCGGACGCGTATCGCTGCTATAAGTTGTGCTTTTTCTTTTTTCTGTGATTGGTTGATATTATAAATTATTGATTCCTTGTTGCTCCTATAAGTTTTAAATCTGTTGATACCGCCTATGGGGCGGTCCGAAACAAGGATAGATATAGTGGTGATGTTTGCAACTCAAATAGAACACAAACAATTAACTCTGATTCGCCGAGATTTGAACCGTCGACCTGCTGAGTGGGGCTGCACGGGACTAGTCTGCCTGACCGCTACGCCAAGAAATAAGTGACGTGCATTGCAAAACTTGTATTCACTTCGATTGACTGACGTATTCGAGTCCGCTACAAGCTACAAGGGTGAGAGAACGGCTACGAGGTGCGAGCTACGAAATATTGTGCAACGTGACGTCATCGCCGGCTGCTACATGTGCGTAGCTGATGCTTTGTTAGTTCGCCGATAGCGTATGCACTAAGACGGAGGATTGTTTATTGTTTAGTGTTCAAGCAGTGTGTGTTAATATTTTATTACTGCGTTAACCGAAGTTGTTCTGTAAAATGTCGTTGCAGCGCACTCCATCTGCGGATAAAGAACACACGCAGTCGGAATCTGACATTCAATCCGTTGCTGAGATCCCGTTTGTAAATACCAAACGGCACAAAAGACAACGTTCAAACCAGACTCAGTCACCAAGGTCATTCGAACGAGATCTCAAAGAAGAGCTAATGTCAATGCTTAGTAACTGGAAAATGGTAATGGATGAAAAACTGAATGATATGAATAATATCCAAGGTGCGTTAGTAGCGAAGCTGTCATTAGATATCTCTGAACTTAAAACACAGACAAGTAAGATTCAAGCATCAAACGACGAGGTAATGCAGAGCATGGTGTTTATTAATAACCAATATGAGGAGATTAAAACTGGGTTGGACTGTTTACAAAAAGAACGCCTTGAACAACGAAAATGTATTATGCATATCGAAAAAAAAGTACAGGACCTTCAGTTCAAATCTAGACCTTCTACTATAGAGATAAGAAACATCCCGGTTACTGAAAAAGAGACCTTTGCTGACCTCACAAATACTGTCTGCAAAATTGGCGAAGTCATAGGGTCTAACATTTCACCACCTGACTTGCGAGACATCTACCGCATTCCCGGTAAACCAGGAATTATTCGACCGGTCGTCGCCGAATTCCAGACGGTTCAAATGAGGAACAGTGTTATCTCAGCGGTGCGAAACTACAACAAGAGCAAAAAGAAAATGGAGGATAAGTTAAACACAGAACAATTAAGCATCCCGGGTAAGAAGCAGGCCATCTATATAGCTGACTACTTACCAGCTAGTCTTAAAAAACTCTTCCATCAGTCTCGGGAATTCGCAAAGAAAAACGGCTACCAGTACTGCTGGACTTCAAATGGAAACATCTTCATACGTAAATCACAAGGAGAAAAGCAAATGCTCATCACTTCGGAACAATCCTTTCTGGACATGGAGAAACCAAACTCGTGACTAGTTGTGTTGGATAACAGGATATTCTATCAACTAGCACAGTTCATTTATCTATTATTAATTTTTAAAATTAGATTTACAACAATAATTGTTTTATATAAATACCTTAAACCACATTATGCTACAATTAAACTAACACTAAACTATACATTACACATATACACTCATAAATCACATCTATACGACAAAAGTACAGTATACAATACATCACTAATAAGTGGTTATACTATTCTTCACTACTCTCACCACATTATTATTCAAGTTAAGACTCTAACATTAGGACTAAGTCAGAAAACAATACACACTGTCCTGTGTTTTTTACCATTCACCAATGCTTAATATAAACAATGTTATAACTGAACTGGACCTTTTAGAGGCGACAACGTCATATTCCTGCGGACCCAATGACTGCCACCTCTATATAAATAATCAAGCAGGTATTAATATATTTCACGTAAATATACGAAGTATAACTAAGAACTTTGATCAGTTGTGTTTACTAATATCTATGACTAAAATTCAATTTGATATTATAGTCCTTACCGAATGTTGGCTTCAAAAAACTAATAACATACCTGTAATAAATGGATACACGTCGTACTACACTGCAATGAACCAAAACCAGAATGATGGAATTGTCATTTATACCAGAAAAGACATATCGTGTAAAATAATTGAACCAAAATTTAGCAATGGGAACTGTCTAGTATGCAAAATAGGTAACAACATCAATATTGTAGCCATATACCGGTCCCCCTCATTATCAAACAAAGAACAATTTGCTAACTTTTTAAATAGTCTTGACAATATATATAACGACATTAAAACTAGTAACATTATAGTCACGCTCATATTGGAATCATACATAACGGATCATATGTCTATAGTACTACACATAAAAAACCTATCAACCTTTAAATACCAACAGAACACAAAAACACGTACAAACTATGAAAATATTAAAGTGGATATACAAAATGCAAATTACACAGACAGAATTACACTAAAATTTTAAAACCGTGGATGACGCAAGGGCTGTTGAGATGTATTCGAAATCGGGACAAACTACATTCAAACTCAAAAAAAACACCCGAAAATATGACTCTAAAATTGACGTTCACCCGATATCGTAACTTCTTAAACAATTTAATTCGCAAACAAAAGCTCGCCTACAACAAAAGCTTGATTGACAAAGCGGGTAATAACCCTAAAGATTTATGGAAAGCCATAAATGATATTTCTTCAACTGGAAAAATTAAAAATAGTCCGAAAGAACTCCTAAATTTATGTAATAACCCAAAATCATCCACGAATCAAGTATGTAGGTTTTTTAGAGATATAGGCCAAAGCTTAGCCGAAAAAATCACACCACTACCAGACCAAGCCAAACATGTTATTCCTTCCCGGCTTCCTCTCGATACTTATAGTCCATGCAACTCACTAGTCCTTACGGAAGTAAGTTACACAGATATTGAAGCCATCATCCTGCAACTTCGCCCCGATTGTGCGACTGGTTGGGATAATATTTCATCCCAGGTGCTCCGTCAAAATTGCCAGGTGCTAACCCCTATAGTTGCTCACATCTGTAATAGTGCTATAAATGGTGGTGAGTTTCCTGATGTCTTCAAAAAGTCAATTATCCACCCTGTCCATAAGAGCGGGGACAGAGACTGTGTAAATAACTACCGTCCGATCTCGGTACTCTCCGCCCTATCAAAAATTATGGAGAAGGTGCTGAACAAAGCTCTAAAAGATTTTCTGGAAAAGTATAACATCTTGGCATCAAATCAGTATGGGTTTCGGCCATCGGTATCGACGGAGGATGCAATAATAGATCTGACAAACACAATTGTGGAGAATATAGATGCAAAGGAAAGATGCCTGTGCGTCTTTCTCGATATAACGAAGGCATTTGACACGGTCTCTGTCCTTATTCTGATGGACAAAATGGAAAGGTTGGGAATCCGAGGTCTTGCGCATGACATTTTCAAGAACTATCTTGCAAATAGGAGACAACAAGTTTTGATAGAAGGACAGCTCAGTGACGAGGAATTAATTAATTATGGTGTGCCGCAAGGTAGTGTATTGGGCCCTACACTATTCCAAATGTATATCAATGATCTCTGTACGATGCAGCTGCCCAATACAAAAATAATTACCTACGCAGATGACACTGCTATATTTACCTGGGGACCCAACTGGCAGATAGTTAAAGAAAGAACAGAACACTCACTACACTCACACACACACACACTAGGGTTATGAGTTGGCTGAATGAAAATCTCCTTACGTTAAATTTAATTAAGACTAACTACGTGGCCTTTTCACTTAGCCAAAGTACCGACCCCGCCGCTGGTTTCTCCATTAAAGCTCACACTTGTTCAAAGGAGCAGAATTGCACATGCTTAGAGTTAACAAGAGTTGAGCAAGTGAAATATCTGGGTGTACAAATTGATCATAGGCTTAAATGGGATAAACATATACACCTAGTTACGACAAGGGTTAGGCGGCTGATACATATTTTTAAATCCATAAGAGATGTTCTTCCGTTAAATAAATTGACATCAGTATATCTCGCGCTGTGTCAATCAGTTATACAATACTGCATTGTTGTATGGGGAGGGGCGGCTAAAACGCACCTCATAAAATTAGAGAGAGCACAGAGAGCAGTGTTGAAAGTGATGACAAAAAAACCGATGAGATTCCCTACCACATGCCTGTATGCAAACACTAAAGTTCTCACCGTTAGACAACTGTACATACTGAGAGCAGTCCTAAGAAAACATCGAACCGTGCCTCCTCCTGACCCAAAAAAACGCTCCACGTCATTGGTCTGCCGTTCCGTTAGGTGTAGAACTGCCTTTGCAAAAAAACAAACCTCAAACGTAAGCACTAAGCTATACAATACTCTAAATAAAAAATTAAACATCGTAGGCCTAAATAGAAAAGAAATAAAATCTAAAATAGTTGGCTGGCTTCAAGGACTTGACTATAGAACGACTGAAGACCTCCTTACCCATACTGTATAAGTTATTTGCAGAAATAATTAATACAAAAGTATGTACAGTAAACACAATAAATATATAGTAAACAAAATCATTATAAAAGTAAATAAAAAAATCTTACATACAAAAACATATACACACACACACACATACTCACAGACATACACACACACACACATACACACACACACATACACATGCTCATACACCTGTTAACACGCAAAACAAAATAGCAGAAATAGGTAACAAATTCTGCCACTAGCAGCGATCAGCACGACGAAACACTGGTTCTCATAACACAGGCCTTGCTTAGCTTGAGAACCAGCAATGTACTAAGTAGTTAATTTTTCTGTACCGTTATTTTTAATTATGTTTTATCTAAGTTTTAAGGAAAATTGTAACTTTTGCAAATAAACACTATTATTATTATTATTACAAATTTGACAAATTTGATATTGTGACGTCACAACGTTATATAGTACATTATTCAAACAAAGTTATCGTTTTGACAGATGAAAAAAGTAACTTATTTGACTAAGGTGTCAACTACCTTATCAACAAGAACAGCTCAAATTTAATTCTAAAATATACAAAAAGAATAAAAACGTATAAAACGTTACCTCATTTTTCATTACCCAATTAGATTTAAATATCTTTGTGTCATAGAAACTTGAATGAATGTTACCCGTAGATGGCTTCAAAGGGATTACAACGCGGCTATGAAACCGACCCATTGTGCCTATTTAATATGTAGAGGTGAACAAAGTGTATTATACATAGATATGTATGTGCTATCGAAACATTATTTTTACTTTGTCTCTCGGCCATTATTTTTTAGATAGGATGACTTTCGCTTTATTTCCTACCAGGTAAGGAGGAACTTAAGTCTGACCAGATATAAATCTCATTCATTACTTACCAAAATACATCGTTGTATAACTAGGCACTTATAATAATGACTTCATAATAATCTTCTGAAAACTAGACTGTAAACGACTGCCAACACAACCTAACCAAGGCCATTATCAATAACCTATCTCCAGTTATAACCAGAGATATTTCTGAATTTACCAAAACAGAGTAGAGTATTTGTATTTTTTTTGTTGAAAAATAACCTTCAAAAATAAATTTAATTTAATCCTGCATATCAATGAAAATAATGAATAAATCAAATAAAAAAATTAAAATAACATGTAATCTATACCAAAAAAAGGTTGTTAAGAGTTACACGAGTGTTGCTATCCCCTGCGCGCGCCTCTCCAAATTAGGGGTGAAGAGGGGATAAGCAAAAGGAATCAACTCTAACACAAGGTAGAATTGATTTCTTTAGGGAAATAACAACATCGTTTAACTTGACAAACCGTGTTTCCATTTTATCGTGTTATCTGTCATGTCGTTTGTGATAGAACAAACATGAAGAAACACAGCAGTTAAATGAAAAATTTCAAAAAACCAATATACAGTATTAAATAAAAAAATAAATACATGAGTATATTCTATAATACAAGTGTCATCGTATCACGTCGGGAAACCTTTTAAACTAATTTGTTTTTTTTTGTCGGGCTACTTTTATTTCATTTTTTTAGGTTAATATAAAATTATCAAAATCGCAGATTTCTTCTGTTCTAATGATAATCATCGTGTACCTCCTATACTCTTGACCGAATGGACCGAACTTCATCCGTGCAGGAGCCTTGAAGCCACAGGCATATATAGTGGTCATAACATAACTCATTCACGCCGCGGATTAAAAACAGTTTGTTTTCTGTGCTCAGTTCTCTGTGTGTGTGTTCATTCAACAGAGTCTAGGAGTCAGATTATGACACCACTGGCACAATCTTAGTTCTGCAGTCTAGAAGCCATCCGTCGTCGCCAAGGCAGTCAAGTTCCCTGAATACCTACCTAGTTAGACAGGAATATCTTTGTCACGTAATTAATCTAAACTACAGTTGGTTTGCGATATTAAGAGCTCTTAACCATAAACTAAACAAATTGAAATGACTGCACGTTTGGCCTAGTGGTTTTCTATCACCACGCCGTTTCCTACTTCGCGTAGTGTCGTGGGTTCAAATACCACGTAGGACAACACTTTGTGTGATCCGCAAATTGTTGTTCTGAGTCTGGGTGTTCTTTGTGTCCGTTTCATGTATGTATCAAAAATCTCTTCTCTTTTAAATACGGTTGAGTCAATCGAAGCTAAACTAACAGCCTTGATAAATTTAAAAATGGATTAACGAAATTTTATTTTTAATATTTGAGCTTTTGGGAAGCACAAAATTGGCGTCTGTCGTCTCGTAGGTTACTGGAAAATAAAACTTAACCTTTGCCCTATTTCGGGGAAGAGGACTTAAGTATTCATGATTCTATGAGGTGGACATCGATTCTTACTCTAAATCATTTTATGTTGGTTATCTTTTTTTTTAACGATCATACGTCACGCCTGATGGTAAGCGATTACCGCCGCCCATGGACACCCGCAATGCCAGAGGCGTCACAAGTACGTTGCCGGCCTTTGGGGGATGGGGAGAGAGATGGGGGAGGGGTTGAGATATGGGCCTCCGGTATCCTCACTCACTCGGTGAAACACAGCGCAGGTGCTGTTTCACATCGGTTTTCTGTGAGACCGTGGTATCACTCCGGTCGAGTAATTATGTATCAAAATTTTTGAGGTCATTAAGTTACGAAAACACTGTGTTAGCTAGACCAACGCCCCAAATAAGCAAAAAGCTTTTTAGGGATTAGGTTTGTGTATGTGTTTATTATCACAATGTTACTAACTGATTACCCTTTGAAAACTGAATTAACATTTATCTACAATTATTATAATGTAAATACATCAAAATGTTATGTTAAACTCAAAAAGCTTGTATAAAACTAAGATGCTTTTCATCTATTTTTCAGATCAGTTTTTATCCTTAGCTCTCATTAACCAAGCCACAAATTACCACACTTGGTACTTTGTGGCACACAAAGTGGCACTTTTTTGGTGTTCACAGCTAGTGAATATAATAATGTCTACTAGGACGAAATGTCAAATATCCTCTGTTTAATACATTACTCTGTGCAAGCTCGTAGTCCATTGTATAGCATCTAATTTGTGCAGGTGTTCATCAATGTGCTACGAACATAGACGGCATCGTGTATACTAGTGTCGACTAATATGCAAATCGGTGCCCAAATTCATCCGTTTTGTGATTCAATGAATGTGATCAGAAATTTGATTAATTTTTGTTGATTGATAAATTAAATCTTGTAACGCATAGGCTTAATAATTAAAATTCTAGCGCATATATTAATATTGTATTAATACTTATGTAACAAGAAAACTTTTTTACAAATCCTATGTTGCTCGGCCATTGACACCTTATTCATTTAAATCAGTTCAGTTGTTTAGGTGAATCATACAAACATAATACATGGACTGTCAAAACTATTTTCCTTCTTTTTGGCTTCACCGTAGTTGGTTAAAAATATAGACATGTCAGAATTACATGACTGCACCATTTTCTGAGAAACCACACATGACGTGACGAAAAAATTATTCGATTACTTTCCGCAGAAAATGATTCGTTTTTTACGACGCTTTTCGTTCATTAATCTTCTGACTATGCGCGGTCTCTTGGACCTACTTTTTACATGACACTTTGTAGACGTTATGCCATCAATTTATTTATCAATCCGGGATTTATCAGTTTTTATCGTATCGGTATAATGTCGTACATACCCATGTGGTTTTTGAAACGTTAACAACAAGTATCAAGTAACTACGGTCACAGTGCCAATACACATACATACATTACATATACAACATACATATATATGTATGTTGTATATGTAATGCATATACAATGCACACAAATATATTTTTTTTAAGACAAGTCCCGCACTAGGAATAAATCCTGTGTCGCGGGGGATTTAACAAACATACCTACATGAAACGGACACACAGAACACCCAGACTCAGAACAACAATTTGTGGATCACACAAAGTGTTGTCCTACGTGGGATTTGAACCTACGACACTTGGCGAAGTAGGAAACCACGCGACCGTTAAACCACTAGGCCAAACGTGCAGTCCTCTTGAATGTCCTCTTACCCAAGTTGATATTCTACTAACGTAAACGTTATTAGGAAACTTTAGGAATAACGTTATATCAAAGCTAAGTCACAGTGACAGACAGAGTTACATATAACCTAGTATGGATATATAACATGCAGTTATAACCAGTTAATGTTTCTATCAACGAGATTAGATAATCAAATCAAACTACTACGAGTATTAATGGCTACCAAACGATGCTTTACAAAAAGAAATTACATTACTTTTAGGACGAAGATCAAACAACTACTGAACTGATCTTTCTTAATGTTAATACATTAATTCTCAAAGGATTACTGTACAAAGCAAACGAGATTCTTCATTAGTCTAAAAGGCCTTTACTTTCATTTATTCACTTACCTGGTACACAATTGTGTTTAAATTTTTAAGTTTAAAAAAAGATTAAACCTATAATAGGCATTAACTTAATAATTCATCTTATAACTGCCTCGTTGGTCTCGCAGTGGGCGTGTGCAATTGCTGATCATGAGGTCTCGGGTTCGATTCCGAGTCGGACCAAATGTTTGTATGATCTACAACTATTTGTTTCGGGGTTTGGGTGTTTTCTATGTATAATATGTATGTATTTACAACAAAAAAGTATGTATGTATTTGTATCAGTTGTCTAGTTCCCATTACACAAGCTCTGCTTAGCTTGGGACTAGATGGCGTTGTGTGTTAGATGTCCAAAATATTTATTTATTTATTATTATTAATCAAAATTAAAAAAATAACCCTTTCAAGTTCAAGCAATTTATACGATAATAAATTCGTCTTCTTATGCCTTTACGAATGTAAAAGAAAGTCATAGTCGAAGTCGAAGATAATTTTACTGAGACAATTGATTGAGACATAAAATAACTTTTATGTTAAGCATAATTAACATAAAGGTAGTAGAGCCACGCTGATTTCAGCATGAATGGGCCGGCTCGACCGGGGCGGTACTACCCTCGCACAGAAAATCAACGTAAAATGACAGCGTGCGTGCTGTCGTGTTTCGTTGGTGAGTGCGAGACCGGAGGCCCAAATAGTCTAGTCAACAAGTTTCATACTTGATGACTAGACCAAAAGATGCAGCAGCATCACTAGGCCGCCATGGTTTGGGTCGCCATACTGCATTGTCTGCATTCGCATTGAGTATGGTGACCGCCACTCTTGGATTCTGCTTATGCTTTCCATCAGGCAGAGTAGAGTCATTTTGGCGGGCCATACATAAAAAAAACATTATTTAATGTTAAAAAGGACAATTAAATAGAAAATCTGAAAAGCAAAGGACCCTGTTGTCTGTAACAATGGTTAAATTAAATTTACTTACCAACGCTGTGTACCGTTAAGATCTTCAAAGTGTTTATATAATTAATTAATTTTAATCTTTGCTGAAACAATATCTATTGTTTAATAAAGATTAATCTTAAATTCTTAATTATAAGACTCAATAGCTAATATAATTTACGCTAAGATTGTGCTTTTAGTATTGGGTACTCTTTTTATGGTATTAGTTAATGACATTTCACCCACTTTTATAAGATTTTTAACAAACCAACTCGTTTCGGTTAATTTTCATTTTTGGGTGTTTTAACAAACTGTAGAATTTTCTATACTCTCTAAATCATTTTAGTGATTCTAGTGTTCCTAGATGACAAAGAAGTAAATACTAAGACCTAAATTGTTTTGGTAATTCCTCCCATTTTCACGAAAGGCTAAAATATAGATTTACTGACTGTTCACGTTTTGTAAATCGATTCGAGATTTATAGAGAAATAAAAATAGTATTAGGCGATCATTTCTAACATTTAATATTTCGACTTAGTAACTTTTAGATCTATATAATAAATTCTGATAATATAATTATATGAACAGTTAAAATATACAATTCTAGACAGACTAAAATATTACTATAACATGCTTTATTGATTTATGAATGGTTCACCTTTTCTTCCGACAGGGTTCAATAATGAATCACATCTATAGAATAAATTGCAAACTGACTTATACAGCAATATAGGCTCAAACAATGCTCACATGATATTGATCCATTCTATTGTGTACTAGCTTTTGCACGCGGCTTCGCTCACGCAGACTTTCATCCCCTGATTTACCCCCTTAGGTAGTAGAATTTTGACGAACGGGCCGGCTCGATTGGGGCACTTTTATCAGGCAGAGTACAGCCACTTTAACAGGATCATATATAGAAAAGACCTATTTCTTAGCGTTCCATGAATTCACCGTGCGGGTGCCGGGTCCATCGCGTGATAGATGGGGGCAACACATGCGACTTCGACAGTGCCTGGGAATTGCGACCCAGGTTTAGGTTTAAGGAGCACTCCTTACGACGCGTCAACGCTCACCTCCACTGTCCGCCGTGTTACCCCCTCTACCTAACCATATTTGAAGTGAGCCTAGCAATGCCGCTTTGGATATTCGTTCAAGAAAAGAGCTTACTGAAGCTCTTGGCAATCCAAGGTCTTTAAGCAGGTTATAGAGGGATTTAGCTGGTATACCCCTCGCACCCACTTCCACGGCATACAGCGCAACGACATAACCATTTTTAGTTATTTCGTTGGTTAAGTCAAAGTACTTGTTTCTTTTTAAAGCGTGGTCTTTAGGGATGTTCGTTTCCCACGGCACCGTGAGTTCTACTAGTACTACACGCTTAATTGACATTGCATAAAGAAATATGTCCGGTCTGGACGCCGAGGCACAGATATCCTCCGGTATTCTGTAGTGATTTTCATACGTGTCCACTAATAATGTCCAGTCACTGGCGGTATTTATAATTGAGTACGGCTTTTGTGTGAGTGAAATCTTTTTTGTTGAGCCTTCCTTTACAAACGCGATGTTAGTTTTTATGTTTGTTGTTGTTCCTTTTTTCGCTCTCGCCAGTGATAAACTTATAGCTTCGCGTATGATGAGTAATACCCTATCATGGCGACGTGAATAATGACCCCGGTCTAATAGCGCCTTACAACCTGTCAGTAAGTGCCTGGCTGTACCTATTGCCGCATTGCACATCGTACAAGCCTTTTCTGTAGCTTTTCCCCACCTCACTAGGTTGCTTTGATCGGGGAGGGTTAATTGAAAGGCGTTGAGGTAGAATTTTAACAGGGCGGGTGACCAATCATATAAAAGTGTGCGCCATTTCAAAGCTGGTGGGATACAAAATTCTCCTAGAGTTAACCATTCATTCTGCATTTCTAGGTTCATTGCGTGCACCTTGTAGGTCTCGTTTTCATCTTGTTGTATGAAAGATTTTGTTATCTCTTTGTCGGTCTGTCTTCTAGTATTTCCCAATCCAACTCTACTGGACTGCGTACCCACCATGAATTTTTTGTGGAATTGGCGCCGTGACTCTAGCTCTGATGAATTTTTGTCTTTTGGAAGGGATCTAACGATTTCGTCTTGGGATTTTGACAAGACATGCATTTTGGTAACTCTTAGGTGTTTGTAGAGTTCCGAAGGTTTTTTTAATTTCATTCCAAAATTATTCGAGCCCATTATAAACGCGCCCTATACTAACATTATAAACGCGAAAGTTTGTGAGTATGGATGGATGGATGGATGTTTGTTACTCTTTAACGCAAAAATTACTGAACGGATTTGGATGAAACTTTACAGTAATATAGCTTATACATCAGAATAACACATGCTACTTTTTGCCGTGATAAAACTGACTTATATGCGGGCGGAGCCGCGGGCAACAACTACTATTTATATTAAAAGAAAATGAAACCAAAAAAAAATGTATCTTATAGTGTGATATGGAGCATTACATTGCAGTCACATAATTTCAATTTTGCAAAATTAACTTAATATTTTTTTGTTTGTTTAGTTCTTGACTTTCACAGTTTCATATTTTGGATGTATATTCGTCTGTTCTAGAAAATATTTATTGATAACATTTGTTTGTCTTAAGTTTGACACTAAATTCTATAATATAAAGTTTATACAGTTTGTTCAGTTTATCTCAATAATGAATGATACTAAAATTATACATAAAATTTGTGAAGTTGGATGAACTCTATTCAAAATATATTTGAAAATCAATCTTATTTAAGAGCTACTTTGTTGAGCGCTTCTTAGAAATTCTTTATTTCACTTCGAAGACTAATGTATTCAAAGAGAAAGAAAGAATACAATTCTATTATGTTGGTTGAGCAATAAATTAAGCTTGACATAAAAGTTCACCTATAAAGTCGTAGACGCTTCTGAATTTTTTCAAAGTTGCTGTAAAATCTACAGTAATAAATAATATTTACTGCCATACCTTTTTGTAGTTGTACAAATTCTAATTAGTTTGCTAAATTATCTTTACATAGTATTAAATGAAGTCGCTTGAGCTGTCTGTTTGCTTAGATCTTTTAAACTACTCAACGGATATCAAATCAGTTTTCAGTTATAGATAGAGTGATTCAAGAGGAAGAAAACGTATGAACCGCGGTGTTATACGCTGTTGTTGTTGTACCTTTACAACACCAAAAGTGGGTACACCGCAAGGGGCAGCTAGTTTTAAATATATACTATTACTAGCTTTTACACGCGGCTTCGCTCACGCAGACTTTCATCCCCAGATTTACCCCCTTAGGGGTGGAATGTAAAAAAATCCTTTCTTAGTGCTCACTTACGTTATATAAAGAACCTATATGCAAAATTTCAGGATTCTAGCTTCAGCGGTTTGGGCTGTGCGTTGATCTCTGGGTATGTCAGTCAGTCACCTTCCTCTTTTATATATATAGATAGATATATAAAGCTAAAGAGTTTGTTTGTTTGAACGCGCTAATCTCAGGAACCGCTGTTCCGATTTGCAAAAATATTTTAGTGTTCGATAGTAAATTTATCGAGGAAGGCTATAGGCTATATATCATCACGCTACGACCAATAGGAGCGGAGCACCAATGAAAAATGTTTCAAAAACGGGGCAAAATTATCACGCTACGGGCAATAGGAGACGCAAACGAGGTTGCGTGGGACAGCTAGTAAATTATATTTAAACTAGTTGTTGCTCGCGGCTCCGCCCGCGTATATGTCGGTTATCGCGGTAAATAGTAGCATGTGTTATTCTGATGTATAAGCTATATTATTGTAAAGTTTCATCCAAATCCGTTTAGTAGTTATTGCGTGAAAGAGCAACAACCATCCATCCATACTTACAAACTTTCGCGTTTATAATATTAGTATAGATACGGAATAAAGGGATTATGCTCATTAACCCAACCTCGGTGGGAACCGAACCCAACGTGGGTTCGAGTCCCACTGAGCCTGAGTTGTCAGCATTTACTACCCACTAGACCAACACGTCACTCAAAGGGTTAAATGAAATATTGTATGTTCTTTTATAATTGACTAACTTTTGCCCGTGGCTCCGTCCGCGTGTATGTGGGTTATCACGGTACAGCCTTTGTTCTTCCTCGAGAATCTAAGTATCTCCATGTCAAATTTCATTGAAATCAATGAAAGCATAACAGACAGACAGATAGAAAGAATTACTTTCGAATTTACAGTATTAGTATGGAGTATGGATTTAAATTTGAATCACCTCATGTGATATTTTTGAAGTACAAAGGACCTTTAAATAAATTGAATGTAACATAAATGTGTAACAAAAAATAAAACAATAAAGATAACATTTTCTATTTATGTATAATATAATAATTTGGTATCAAGAAACTTTAGTTCATTAAATGAAACCTTACAAAATGACGCAATAGACCGACGCTGTCCCCGTCCTGAATATTGAGTTTTGGATTTAATATTATTTTGAGAAAGCTTTTTAACTCGTAGATTGTCAATTAGAACTTTAGATGATATTTGCGCTTTTGCTAAAACTTTTACTAGAATTGAACACCTTATGTTTGCGACATTTAGGACGCATTTTAATATGTGTTATTTTTTTTTTTTAATATGTAAGTGCAACTTCGTTTATTTTGTCACATGATATGCGATTCTAATAAACTTTCTTTCTAAAGAGAGGCATATGTCCAGGAGTGGACTGTTAAAAACTACTTCATTAGTTAATTCTACTTATTTACTTATGAAAAAAATTATAGCTAGGATTTTCGTTATAGATCAGAGCTGTGACGACCACATATAACGCAAAACAGAAATACACTACAGCGCATTCTACCGAATAATAGTCGCACTACAGAGTAACGAAGGAAACGCATAAACTACCAATCCTGAATCGCGCAATAGTAGTTCTCGCGCCGATTATCATATTACAACACCCCTACATTAAACGTTAGGCAGTGGCCCACCAGGCCTGGCTTCATGTCGCCTGGTCGGAGGATCCTCCCTTTGAGTTGGTGGCACATGACACACGTTGCCCCACAGGGCTTTGATAGATTTATTGATATTCGTGAGTTTCAATCTGGTGTCTTGAACACGCTTTGACGGGCGAAAAAATTTAAATGTGTACTATAACGCGGGTGGCAGTTTCAGTAACATTTCGTTTCACTCTTGAAAGTTGCCGCGATTTTCAAATTATGACTTAGTATTTCACCTGTACCACATTCGCAATATATTAAATCATTAATAACTGTAGTAAATTAAATTAAACCAACAAGAATGTTCTAGTCTACAAATAAAATCAAAGCACATCCCGCACCCATGCTACAGCGCAAAGAATATAATTACATCTTCTGTTACTAGTAACTTAAGCAAATACTGTGAATTTATGAAATCGAAAATCATTATCATTAACAGCCTTTCATAGTCCACTGCTGCTGAACATACATATTGTGGAGGACAGGTGTGTCATGTCCCACCAACACAAAGGGAGGATCCTCCGACCAGGTGAGGTGATCATGCCTGGCGGGCCAACTGCCCAACGGTTGATGTTGGGATGTTGTATATTATGATTATCGGCGCGAGAACTTTCACTGCGCGATTCAGGATTGGTAGTATCTTAGTTTCCTTCGTTACTCCGTGGTTCGACGTATCATACTGAGATATACTGATGAGTCAGCTGTCTGTTGCTCTGCTCTGTTGCGGAGCTTGCCAGTGCCAGGTGTGAGTAGTTCCAGTGAGTCATAACTGAGTGCCGCAAGTTCCAGTGAGTCGGAACTGAATGCCGCTAGTCCCAGTGAGTCGGGGCTGTAGTCCGCTAGGCGAGGTGATCATGCCTGGCGAAATGTTGTATATTATGATTATCGACGCGAGAACTTTCACTGCACGATTCAGGATTGGTAGTTTCTTAGTTTCCTTCGTTACTCCGTAGTTCGACGTATCTTTGGTAGATGGCGCTGTCACATGTTTTCTTGTTGCGCTGTATGTGGAAGTCGCCACAATATTTAATATAAGATGAATATATTTTTTAACTTTAACTTGAATACATTTAAATTAAAGTTCAATAGTGCATGTAGAATAATTATTTATTTATTATGGTGACTCTTACTTTCAAGAGACTAAGAAATAAAATAGACCTCTCTACAGTTGGGCTGCTGGCCAGACGGGTTAGTTTGTGTCCTGTTTTTGTTCTCTTTGCAGTCCTGTTATCCTGCATAGTTTGCTCCCTTAGTCGGCTTTTACGACACACACGGAGAATACAAAGTGATGGCACTATATATTCTTAACTAGCTGACCCACGCAACGTCGTTTGCGTCTCCTATTGCCCGTAGCGTGATAATTTTACCCTGTTTTTGAAACATTCTTCATTGGTGCTCCGCTCCTTTTGGTCTTAGCTTAAATGATGTATAGTCTATGGCCTTCCTCGATAAATGTACTACCCAACACTGAAATAATTTTTCAATTCGGACCAGCGGTTCCTGAGATTAGCGCGTTCAAACAAACAAACAAACTCTTCAGCTTTATAATATTACTAGCGACCCGCCCCGGCTTCGCACGGGTGGATTTCAGATGCCCCCGCCGACGACACGATTCGTGCATTTTGATCTATATTAAATGCACAATGTATTTAATTTCCTTAATTGTACAAGGATTCATTCTGTATTGCTTAAAATCGCTTCGTAAATTTCTCGTAAAAAGAAAGGAATAAAAATGGTTGTTGTGGGTTATCCCTAAGAGATAGATATATACCGTCGCGGACTTTTTTGTAGTACTTTTTAAGGTGTACAATACTGTAGTACATTATTTTGATCTATCTCGTAGGGTGCAACCAGCATTTGCAATGTAAGCGCAAAAAATGTCTTTATTTGCTACATCACATTAGAAACCTCGAAGATTAACAGTGTTTCCATACTATATTATGCATTTATTATACATAAAAACCTTCCTCTTGAATCATTCTATCTATTAAAGAAACCCGCATCAAAATCTGTTGCGTAGTTTTAAAGATTTAAGCATACATAGGGATATAGGGATAGAGAAAGCGACTTTGTTTTATACTATGTAGTGATACATCTTATATATAAAATTCTCGTGTCACAATGTTAGTTACCATACTCCTCTGAAAAGGCTGGACCGATTTTATGAAATTTGGTGTGTATATCGGGTAGGTCTGAGAATCGACCAACATTTATGTTTTAAACCCTAATTTTTTATGGCAAAACAACGTTTGCGGGATCAACTAGTAATATATATAGTTTAGATGCGTCAACCATAGATAGGTAAAAATAAAAATAGTCAATCAAAATGTTCATGTATGCTATCACATCGTATGTATTCTTTTGGAATTTAATACAAGTGAAATCAATATCTGTCGTTAAACATTGTTATAAATACTAACAATTAAATTCTATCTCAGTTTTATTAACAATAATAAAACTATAAATAAACATTGGTGACAGCTAATGGAATTAAAAAGTGGCCCTATTATCCATTAACTGCTTTCATAATCAGACCTTCATTACCACGCTCAAACTGCTAAACTCGTCAAAGGAACTCGTCATAAATTTAAAGGATTTACTAGAATAGTTACACCATGCACCTTCTGGTTCTAATATAACAATAGATAGATGTTAAATTAAATAAAGCAATAAATTTACATCATACTAGCTGACCCACGCAACCTCGTTTGCGTCTCCTTTTGTTCGTAGGGTGATAATTTTCCCCCGTTTTTGAAAAATTCTTCATTAGTGCTCCGCTCCTATTGGTCTTAGCATGATGATATAAAGAATTTTTCAAATCGGACCAGTAGTTCCTGAGATTGGCGCGTACAAACAAACAAGCAAACAAACAAACTCTTCAGCTTTATATATTAGTATTGTATAGATATAGTGTAGATGTATTAAACGTAAAAAAGACATTTCTGGAAAGAAGGTGGAAGACAACATTTGTATTTGTTTCATGCATAGTTGGAAGATCCCCTGCGACATAGTAAATTTCATACCTTTCTACCTAAGCGATATCCAAATGTTCAGAGAAAGTACATTGGTATTAAATAACTTGCTGGTAATTTTAGGCTAAGTACATTAGTCATGAATGTAGATTCGATTTGGGACTAAACGTATTCACGTGTTGATAATTCTCAACTATAAATGTAAATGAACTAAAAAGAAATTTACATATAAATAGATATGAACAGTGCAGTAGTAGTAAAACGGTTTTCTTTTGTGTTCGACGACTTTTTGTTAAAAATAATAAAATTATTTTCTCAAATTCAAAGGTATATTGCAATTCATGTTATTCATGGATGCTGACATAGCTATTAGTGATCTAGAATGTAGAACTAATTACCTAGGTATTTAAACAAGGTATCATCTTTTGCCAATCAAACAAACTGTTACCGACAGCAGATTACCTGTGTTTTCCCGGATGAATTAAGTAACGTAAGTGAAACTCACCTCTTATTTACATTGCTTCTCGGCTGACTCAATCTACGAGTTAACGTAAAGTTTGGGAGGGACGAGGGGTTTGTGAAGGTTGGAGCGAGCGTGGATCGGTTCAGACGCCGTCATGTGGACGGACCGCTTACGGCCCACGGCACACAATTCGTTTGATCTCATCGCCGGCTGCTCTAAGCGCTATTTATGTCCTCGCAAGGCCACCTCTCGATGATGACGCTACACGAATAACGATATCGCCCTCCTGACAATGATACATCTAGTTAAATCTTTCTAGTAATGTCTTTAGATTTTTTAAGGTTCAACTAAATTTTCTGAATATCCTACACTAATTCATTTTTTTTGTAGTAGGGTACTTTTACTTGGAATATTAATTAGCCCTAATTTAAGAAGGAAAGTTACATATTATAACTGACATTTAGTCAGTCACTATCAACTGGTACAAAATGAACCCATAAGAGTGAAACATCGCAATGTCGTCGCTTGCCCTAAATTAGGAAAAAAACTGACCTGGTTTTAGTGTTCCACTTTTTAATATTTTCATTATTACTTTTAACTATTTTTATTTCGTTACTTTAAATTTATTACTGAGTTTAAAAACATTTCCCGATTTACTGTACTATTTAGGATCGAATTTCATATTTATTTTATAATTATTTCAAATTACTTTTATAAATAAGTTTGTTTTTGTTACAGATCGTGGCTGAATCTGCAAGCTACAAAAATATGTCAACAAAATATGTGCCACAAATTAGAATACTGGAATACAATGCCAGCCAAGAGTGTAATTTCGAAATGGCTGCGGGCGAAACAAGGAAAACATAAACACTCACCATGGCGCTAACCAGCAAGTAACGATCGGAAAAATATGAACGCGACGGATCCAGATGTACTAGTGGCAAGAGGCCAACTGGACATACTGTACCGGGGGCCAGAGTATATACTGGAGTCCGCCCGCGCCTCATACAACAATGCCATCGAATTTAATGTAACCTTTGAAAATAACAGCAGCTATAATGTCTCCGAAGATCCAGAAGAACAGTGGAACAAGTATATAAAACTACTTCAAGACAGAGTGCTACTTGTTTCTTTTCTTCTATTGTTCTCCTTGACAACAGTCTTCGGCAACATGCTCGTCATCTTAGCCGTAGTGAGAGAACGCTACCTCCATACTTCAACTAACTACTTTGTGACATCATTAGCAGTAGCGGACTGTCTAGTCGGGCTAGTGGTGATGCCTTTTTCCGCTCTGTATGAAGTGTTAGAACATACGTGGTTTTTCGGTGTTGACTGGTGTGACGTGTGGCGGTCTTTAGACGTGTTATTCAGTACGGCCTCGATATTAAACTTGTGTGTGATCTCGTTGGACAGGTATTGGGCAATTACGGATCCAATAACATACCCAATGCGTATGAGTGGACGAAAAGCAGCGTTCTTGATTGCGGCTGTGTGGGTATGCTCAGGGGCGATATCATTTCCCGCGATTGCATGGTGGCGCGCCGTACGAGTAGAGGAAGTGCCAGATTACAAATGTCCATTTACGGATAACTTGGAGTATTTAATATTTTCATCGACTATATCTTTTTACTTACCACTATTTGTGATGGTGTTCACTTACTATCGTATATATCGTGCAGCGACTATTCAAACGCGGTCGTTAAAAATTGGCACTAAACAAGTGATGAGACCTAGTGGGGAACTGGAATTGACTTTAAGGATTCATAGAGGAGGTACAGTGCGTCAGCGGAGTGATGCGTGTCATGGTATTTGTACACCAGAAGAGGCCGATCAGGAGCCTCTGACAGCTTTACAAAACAACGGTCTATCGCGTTCCTCAACACGTTTAACTAATGTAACTCACGGCAAACATTTGCCTAAAAACTTTTCGCTCTCGAGAAAGTTGGCGAAGTTCGCCAAAGAGAAAAAGGCGGCTAAAACTTTAGGTATAGTGATGGGTGTCTTTATAGTGTGTTGGTTGCCATTCTTCGTAGTGAACTTACTGTCAGGTATCTGCTCCGCGTGTATCATGCACGAGGAGATCGTGAATGTGGTGGTCACCTGGCTTGGCTGGGTCAACTCTTCCATGAATCCTGTCATTTACGCCTGTTGGAGCAGAGACTTCCGAAGGTAAGCATTTGTATTTTAAAACTAGGTACTTTAATTTGTAGAATAAAGGATGATTTTATATGATATTTAAAAATCAAAATCCCTGTTGTTAAGAGACCGGTAGCACTCGCTGTTAAATTTTAAAAGATTCTTCTAATAAAAACTATCACTGTAGTCAATTTAAACTGGGCTAGTTAAATTTAAGATAAAGAATGTGCTTACGATACAAAAAAAGTTGACCTCAAAGGCATTTAACATGTTTTTCAAACAAATGAAAACCTAAAATGGCGTCGTTGAGAATTGAAAAATACAAAGTGTACACGGATTGCAAGTGGAATTCTCACTTCACTGGTTTAATTTAAGCTGTAGTAACGCTTCAGAGGGGTGACAAAGGGTCGTTAGCTGTACACAGAGAACAACACTGTAGTTTGCAAGCCTGTGTGCTTAATTAAATCTTTTTGGGCGCTCAGGAATCCTGAATTAGAAGTACCACAAGATTACATTACTTTTGATTCTAACTTTTATTTTATACCCTTGCTTATGAGTATTTACATTATGATAAATTCTGCTACTTAAAGTAGCAGAATTTATAATAATGTAGAAGAGAACATTTAAATATTCTCGTAGTAGCAGTTTTTTTATTTTATAATATGCAGATACTCGTTCTCGTAGAATCAACTATGCAAACATTCTAGTAGAAGCACTGAACCAGGAAAAAACTTTTAGCAGACAGCTAAAAGCTTATTTAAAAAGCCGAGAACAATTACAATAATGAAAACGCATTTAATCTGTAGTTTAAATCTAAATTCCCACACAAAATGATGTATGGCACTAACTCGCACAAGTTGTCAATTATGGGACATTTCCCACCCCAAGTCGCATGTGTCCAATCGTGCCTGGAATTACAGCGAACCTATAAATCTGACAACATTATGATATGGATGAGTCACCATTAAATCATTTTCGCGGTAGAATTTTTTGTGGAGGAAAAAAGCTGATATGTAAAGGCGGAATGAATTGTTTCATCCATGGATCTTGGGGTTGGATGATGACAAATGCGGTATGATTTATGCGTTTTAAAAATGATTTACAATGTGAATTTTACAAATTTTTTAAAGCTTTCTTCAATTCTGTATTCGTGCTTGTATTCATTGCATTCTATCCCTTGTGGGATAGAAGCATTTCAATCAATATTTATAGTACTCGTATTGCCCTTTAAAAATAGTGACGGTTTCATTAGTTATATTATAAATAACAGTAAAGTAGAAAGTTTACTGAAATTCATCATTCATGGAATTAGAATACATTTCCACTGTATGATTAAAATGTTGAACAAAAATTGATAAAAATGGTAATTGTCATGCTATATAAACAGATAAATACACAAACTAACAAAATAAGACAGAAATAGTAAACGTTTAAAATGAATCACTTTGTTTAAGTATAAAAGTACCCTCACCGCTTACCCCGACCTTAAACTGTTATCTAAGATCACCATCAGCGAAACTTAAATATATATTTGTTTACTGCGTAAGCACAAGGACTCTGCCATTTCTCTTTGTACTATCGTTTTATGGAGTCGTTGAGATATAACACTCGACTAAGTTTATAAGGCTACTCTCTGACCATCCTACTACTGTGTTAATAATACTGGTTATAGCTATACTTGGCATTAAGCCAAAATTTACTAAATAAACAACGTTACTGTTTTATGTACAAAGGGTGATGTGGAAATCAGTGATCTGTTTATCTAATTACATGTTGTGCTCTTTAGTAAATATCAGTTAAGTGTATAAATAAACTTTGTTAAATTTAATAGAGTAGGCTTTGGGACCAAAGTTCGGGCAAATGTCTGTACATTTGATCAAATCATTTGTCTTTAACAAACGTGTGCTCCTAAATGTTTTAGACGATTCCGATCAGGAAAATTGTATTTCTCCTAATTTCTTAAGAGTAAAGGAACTTCTAAAAGTATGAAAAGGTTTTTTTTAAAGATTTTATATTCTTTGGCACACGTAATACTACTTGCAATAAAATATTATTGCAAGTAGTATTGCGTGTGCCAATATACAATATATACAATAGTACTAACTACTACCACGATGTTTTCATAGATGTAGATGAATAGAGTACTTGTAAGTACTGTTTGAATATTTCGTTCAGGAAATAATGTGAGAAATGTCACTGATGTACATAAGTGCCATTTCTCAAACAACTTATTAATAAAAGTCAGTAATCAGTCTACTGCATGAAATAATCTATCATTGAACTATTGTAAAATCCGGTGCTTGCTCCAACTTTTCAACTCATTATTTCATATCTAACGTTTA
This sequence comes from Diaphora mendica, assembly GCA_949125395.1. NCBI lineage: Eukaryota > Metazoa > Arthropoda > Insecta > Lepidoptera > Erebidae > Diaphora > Diaphora mendica. The sequence goes on from OX421331.1 coordinate 10,963,590, forward strand.
ATGTTTTTTGATTTTGACTGCCTCTGTGGCACAATGGTAGCGCATGCGACTGCTGCTTGAGGTCTCGGGTTCGATTCCCGGGTCAGATCAAATGTTGGTATGATCTGCATATATTTTTTTCGGAGTTTTGGTGTTTTCTATCTATAATATGTATGTATTTACAAAAAAAGTAATATATGTATTTATATCAGTTGTCCATAACACAAGCTCTGCTTAGCTTGGGACTAGATGGCGTTGTGTGTTAGGCGTCAGAAATATTTATTATTATTTGTTATAATGTAAAATCTGTAGTATACACAGATCAGGCATATTATATTTATAGAGAATGTATACTGAATAAATGTTTTCATAATTAGGAAACAATTTAAATGAACTCATTAAATCTGCTCTAAGATTAATGTTCCAATCAATCATATTCAATTTCATCGCATCTCAAGCACTTAATAGTCTTCTGTGGCGAAATGACAGTGTTTTCTTGATTAATTTAACCGAGGAATTCTATTAATCATAATCTCGTCGGAAAGCGGAGGAGCCCTCGGGTGATTTTCAACGCCTTCGTAATCCACTTAAAGTTGTAGCCGAGGCTTCGCGATCGGCATTGAACGACTGTGCTCTATTTAAGTCGCGTTCTCAGTAGACGTAAGATGCAAATACTTTGGCACTAATTATTTTAGCACGCTAAGATTGGCACCCTACGTCATTGATGTTTAATGTACTGTCATCGATTTCTGTTCATTAGCTTTGCCTTCTATTCTATTTGTCATACCAGAAATTGTTTTCTTTTATTGTATTTTCGTCATGACTTACTATTACACTCATTGTATTTATTATTGTGGTTTAATTTTAACTGCACGGTTGGACCGGTGATTTAAGCAATCATCAATTTCTACTGTGTTTGGTGTTGTGGGTTCAAAGCCCACATTACACAATACTTTTGAGTGATCTAAGTAAGTGTTCTTTGTGTAAGTTTCATGTATGTTTGTAGAGTCCCACGCAAAATAGAGTATATTGATAATGCGGGAGCTGTCTTTTAAAATATTTTTATTTTGTGGTTTACTGTAATTTATTTCATTAATTTGTTTTCATTTCTACTTTTATTCTTGAATTAATTTACATTTCTAAGACATACTGTACCTAACACGTCTTTATACCTTGATATTTTGATGCGACGATACATTTCATTAGTGCTATGCACACAAAACTGGCTGCTTCATCCGTTTTAGAATAATATATTAGAACTAAGTATTCTAATGTGTTTTAGTGAACAAGTCGTTACGCAGCATAGTTTAAATAAAGTATAACAAAACGGTCTAAACAAATTTAGATGTACGAGTATTATCTTTAATTATAAGCATCTTGGCATTCAACTACCATAAAGGTATCTATATATGTACATTTATTTAACCTCAATATATATCTGTATATAAATTTCTCGTGTCGCGGTGTTTGTTGCCAAACTCCTTCAAAAAGGTTGGACTGACTCAGAATCGGCCAAAATCTATTTTACATACCCCTAAATGATAAGGGTGACCCACCCCTAATTTTATTTTTAATGGCAAAATAACATTTGCCGGACCAGCTAGTATGTATATATTATTATAATAAATTTCCATTTGCTACTTTATCTACTTTTAACCACAAATGGTTAGATAAATAAACTATTTCGATTTTGATAATTTATTCGCTAAAAGTATATGCTTCTTAGTAACATTACAAAAATAATATCAGCATAGGTATCATCAATGTCAGTTTCATACAAATCTTCATTTATTAGAATCATATTATCCTTAACTGTCTACCGAGGGCGATATAGTGACGTATGAGAAGGCTTATTACAAGCAAACTGTTTAAAAAAAACTCTCTGCCAAAAAAACACTTAAAAGGGTAAAATAAACTGTTTTTTCATAAATTGCCTATACCTAATTCTTTATTCATTTAAATAGTAGTATTGTCCGAAATATGAAATCATCGTAACTCTAATACCTTTCCAAAAACAGACCTTCGGCCTTCTTAAAGTAAAATTAATACTTAGATATGCGTAGGTAGTAGAGCCACGCTGATTTCAGCACGAATGGGCCGGCTCGACCGGGGCGGTACTACCCTCGCACAGAAAATCAACGTAAAATGACAGCGATCGTGCTGTCGTGTTTCGTTGGTGAGTGCGAGACCGGAGGCCCAAATAGTCTAGTCAACAAGTTCCATACTTGTTGACTAGACTAAAAGATGCAGCAGCATCACTAGGCCGCCATGGTGTGGGTCGCCATACTGCATTGTCTGCATTCGCAGTGAGTATGGTGACCACCACTCTTGGATTCTGCTTATGCTTTCCATCAGGCAGAGTAGAGTCATTTTGGCGGGCCATACATAAAAAAAAAAAAAAAAAAAAAAAAAATACTGACTGTGGGGTAAAATTATCATTTAAACCTCAGCCTACTTCTTCGGGAATACAGACGTAAATATCTAAATAATAAATAAGCAATAAATCATGACACACTTTGTAGGAGGGTTATTCCGTGACCTGACTAAATAAAGGAATATTTCCTCTTTGATCTCTTTAACGTGATTATAAGCGGTATAAATTAGGGTAATGGTATACTTGAGTAGGCGAGGATAAGGTCAATTCGTCACTGATAATTCCTCAGATTTATGTTAACCATTATGAACTAAGTATTAGAGACGATTTTAGTGAGGGGGAAAAATCTCTCCGGTTCTTTGGGGACACACAAACCTGGTGTGTGATGTTTCCACTTCCATAAAAACTACTTACTGATTGGCTTCAAAGTTTTGGATATAGGGAAACTGAGGAGGTTCCAGCAGTATTATCGTAGTAAGTGCGTTTTACTTTTCTGATTGTTTTTCCAAGTTTTAACCCCCGATGCAAAAAGAGGGGTTTTATAAGTTTGACGTGTCTGTCTGTCTGTCCGTGGCTCCGTAGCTCGCGAATGGATGAAGCGATTTCAATTTAGTTTTTTATATATGAAAGGTGAGTTACGTGCGAGTGTTCTTAGACATGTTTCATAAAAATTGGTTGAGTCGTTTAAAAGTTATGGGGGTGAAAGTGGGGAAGAATAACCGAATGTCTGCAAAAATATCATCGAGTGGGGTCTTAAATGAAAGCGCATAACGTGCACATTACCTACAAAATAATTATGGCGTATGATTACTCGATTAAGTGTTTGTCGTGCCAGTATAATCGTTAAATGACAATTATGTAATTGATAGGTTCGACCTGATGCTGCATAGGGGGTTTTTTAAATTATAAATTTATAGTTATTATTTTAGATTTATTAAACTTTATTTTATTATAAACACCAGTTAACTTGAAATTCCTGTAAGGAATGGCTTTGTTGGCCGAAATACAGGTTTCTACCTAGTTTGGCAACAGAGGCTCTCTCATGTTCGATTTATAACATAAACTTGTTTTAAGTTGAACAGATTGTATTTTATTTTCGTGCAATAATATTATTCTTATTTTTTTTTCCTGTCGCATTAATTAATCTGCCAACAGAGTTTCCTACTTTCTAGTAGACGATGCTCGCTATCTACGCTTGAGAGTCTTAACATAAATATCATAATCTGTGTTCAAAAACCGCAGAGTATTTCCAAGTTAAATAATCTACTCGAATCCTGAAGATTTAAAGTTGTGTCAGAGGGGTTACCTTATTTATTTAAATAGTTATGAAGATCTGAAATTCGGGTCATTGTATTTACTCAAAAAGTATCATGTAATTTAATTATCGATTAATTGCATACAACGCACATCTATCATTAACAAATAAATACTAATAATAAATATTTGGCCATCTAACACATAACGCCATCTAGTCCTAAACTAAGCAGAGTTTGTGTTATGGATACTAGACAACTGATATAAGTACATATATTCTTTTTTTTTTGTAAATACATACATAATATGCATAGAAAACACCCAAACTCCGAAACAAATATTTGCAGATCATACAAACATTTGGTCCGACCCGGGAATCGAACCCGAGACCTCAAGCACAGCAGTCGTCTACGCTACCACTACGCCACCGAGGCAGTTAATCTAAGCGGTTATCTCATGCCGTTAAACACATGTAATTCAATTAACGTCCTTGAGACGTTCCTGATCAAAAGAAAGTATTACACTATACTTTAACTTGTAGATTGTTATTAGTCACGTTGTCCTGTTTCATCATCATCATGAGCTGTTGAGCCGTTAACTGTCCACTGCTGGACATAAGCCTCTTCTGGGGAAGGAGGTTTTGGTTTACTGTATCACGCTGGACAGACGGATTGGCATAGGGTTTGTTTCAAATTCCCTGCATAGTTTGTCTCTTAATCGCCTCTTACGACATCCACTGGATGAATAAGGATGGTGACACTCTGTATTTTTAACTCGTCACATCACGACCACCTAACTGTTTAATCGACTATACTCTTTGCGCTGTAGCATGGTGCGGTTGAGTTTCAGTAACATTTCGTTTCACTCTTGATAGTTGCCGCAATTTACAAATTATGAATTAGTATTTCAGCTGTACCACATTCACAATATATTAAATCATTAATAACTAAAGTAAATTAAATTAAACCAACCAGAACGTTCTAGTCTACAAATAACACCCGCACCATGCTACAGCGCAAAGAGTATAATAAATGTCCAAAGATTGATGTTAATTCCCTTAAATTTTCATTTATTGATCTAAACTAATATTTTAAATCTGAATAGTCCGTTTCTTTGGTTCTGCTCTGTTAAAATGATTTGCATAAAAAAAAAAATAAATAAATATTTCGGACATCTAACATACAACGCCATCTAGTCCCAAGCTAAGCAGACCTTGTGTTATGGGTACTAGACAACTGATATAAATACATATATACTTTGTTTTTGTAAATAATAGGTCTTTACCTATGAAATTGCCGTTTTGTATGCAATAAGTGAAAGTACTTATTTTTTCAAACTTTTTTATTTCTGTTATTCGAAGTAATCACCCATGCAATCGACGCATCTTTGCCAACGCATTGGCAGTTTATTGATGCCCTTCTTGTAAAAATCAGCTGGACGGGAGGCAACAAACTCTTCAAAGGCATTTTGTACTGCCTCTCGGGAATTGAATTTTTTACCCACTAAAATGTTGTCAAAATTTTGGAAAAAGTAATAGTCGGTAGGTGCAAGGTCTGGTGAGTATGGCGGATGAGGGAGAGCTTCCAACCCCAGCCCTTGCAGCTGCTTAACGACAACGCGCGACCCCATACTGCGCAACAGACAGTCTCCAAGCTCACAATACTCTCAAAATAACTTTTAAACTTCGCGTTCCATGATGTAATAATTATTATTTTTACGGGAATTAACGCGATCACTTCTTTCAAGGTATTACATACCTCTGTTTTGCCTGACATTTCGACCAGGTTGCACTGGCCGTGGTCACAGGCTGACTGGCTCAGCGGCGCATGCCCTCCGTCGTCGAATCCGTGAAGTAGAAGGTTCTTCATCCACCCGCACATTTTCGATATTATTGATATTTTTGTTTCGCCATGTACCGTCACATACCACACTAACAGGGTCCCTATTCTGTAAGCAAACCGATGTGTTCCTATTCTGGTGTTTATCCGACTGCGCAGAAAAGCGAGGTGGTATGTTTTTTAACACTGGATTCCACGCTGTAGATAATTTAAAACCATCTTCCCGATTGAAAGTTTTATGCTTTATAATCTCTCTAGTTTTATGCTTTATAGTCTCTCAAGTATGGAACTTGTTGACTAGACTAATTGGGCCTCCGGTCTCGCACTCACCAACGAAACACGACAGCACGAACGCTGTCATTTTACGTTGATTTTCTGTGCGAGGGTAGTACCACCCCGGTCGAGCCGGCCCATTCTTGCTGAATTCAGCGTGGCTCTACTACCTACAGCCGTCCGTGTACACTACCTACTGCAGGTGATCTCACAGTCCGATCTCTCGCAGGACGGCTGGGTGATGTATGTGACCACGAAGCACTTTAAACATGTACATGGCCAGAGCCAACTCTCTCCTCCCCTCCAACTTGTAAAATCCCATATTCATAATGCATGTGCATAAATCCCACAAAATAAGCAAACGCTTTAATAAATAATTTCTCGATTGTATAAACAGTAAAGATTTACTTTTATAAGTTGAGTTGTTGAGTTAAGTTTATAACTAAAGTTGATGTTTTATATTTTATGAATCTTAATGCATGATACTAGCGTTTTGCTTTTTATGTTTTCTCTAATAGATAGTTTTTTTATTCTTGTACAGATACAAATAGAGGACCTTCTCTAAATTAGAAAGAATACTTTAGTTGAGCATATCTTGTTTTATGTATAGTCCCATAAAGTAAATGTTCCCTTTTAGATATTATTGGATGTTACTGCAGTACACTTGTTATGTATCTTACAATAGTCTTGTCAGTTGTTATTTCTAACTTTATACTAGCTATGTCCCATGATGTTACCCACCATTGTAGCTGTGCCTAACCCATCACACGGGAATACCACATTTATTTGATCTTTAAATGTACTTGCACATTATCATGGAAGTACTTCTGCAAATTTGTGATTGCTTAACATTTACCAATCACCAATACTAGTCATGCGTGTAGTAACATCTGGCATTGTACCAGAGATATGCACAAAACAGGTCGATACAACGAATTAATACGTACTACACGGCTTAAGGCACGTTAAAATAAATAAATTTGCATCGCAAAATGGACTCGATTGCCCTGCAACGATGTCAGTAGTATTTATTCCATTTAGTTAATAGCGTGTAGATTGAGTTACCTGTTATACTCGTAGAATAAGACTTATCTTATAAATACAATCTTTAATGATCTACTGTTGGAAATAGGGCTCTTCATAGAAAGGAATTTTTGACCTATTGTGCCATGCGGTTTAGACATATTGGTATAGTTTTTATGTCGATTTTTTCTTCTATTTGCAATGCTATCCTGCCTTCCCTATCCTTTAATGGTAGTGATACTCCGTATTACTAATAATAAATACGGGAATAATTGGAATTGCTGAAAAAATCGAATTAAATAACAATAAGATTGGATGTTAAAGCATTTGATTCTGAAATATTGAAATAATTTAAAGTTCAATGCACATGATAAATAAAATTATTCATAAAAACGAATCACTACAGTGTCAAGCGTGTAGATCGTGGGTCAATGAAACCAATATGCATGGCAAACACATAAGAGATATTTTATCGTATGGTTCAGTAATTAGTTGCCACGAAACTGAAGTTTTTTTATTATACTAAATCATAGAAGTAAAAGCACGCAAGCACTTTGAAAATGTGGTTCGGATCCTCAGGAATGAAGTTAGGAGATTTTGTGAAATGCAGCGTAGAAGCAGGAAGTCAAAGCTTTCAGAGAGGACACTAGGGTTAATGAGAGAACGACGTGAGAGCCCACCTGTCACTTCGTCGGCAAAGCGGGATCTTAACCAAGAGATCAGTAGGCTTGTGCGACACGATCTCCGATGCTCCAATACTCTTTCGATTGAAAGAGCGATCGAGCAGAATCGGGGGTCAAAAGTGTTCATACAATCTCTTGGAAGAAGCCGCCAGACGAAGTTGACTACAGCAAGTGGAGAAGTCGTTGCTTCCAAGCCGGCCTTCCTTTCGGAGGTGGAAAGCTTTTATAGCTGTTTATACGCTTTGCATGCCTGACCTGATCCCGAAAATGAGGCCACTAGAGCCACATTAACACGCCACTATACCGAAGATCTGCCAGAAGTCAGCACTGACGAAATCGAGATGGCTCTTGGACAGCTGAAAAATGGAAAAGCCTCTAGAGAGGACGGCATTACAACAGAGCTGTTGAAAGCTAGAGGTAAGCCCGTATATGCCTGATCCCGAAAATGAGGACACTAGAGCCACATTAACACGCCACTATACCGAAGATCTGCCAGAAGTCAGCACTGACGAAATCGAGATGGCTCTTGGACAGCTGAAAAATGGAAAAGCCCCTGGAGAGGACGGCTTTACAACAGAGCTGTTGAAAGCTGGAGGTAAGCCCTTACTGAGGGAGCTCCAAAAGTTTTTCAACGCTGTCTTGTTCAAAGGGAGAACTCCAGAGGCGTGGAGTAGGAGTGTGGTCGTCCTGTTCTTCAAAAAGGTCGACAAGACCAGGTTGAAGAACTATTGGCCCATTTCCCTTCTAAGCCACGTCTATAAGCTGTTTTCAAGAGTCATCATGAACCGTCTTGCGCGAAGACTTGACGAATTCCAACGACCGGAACAAGCTGGGTTTCGGAGCGGATATGGCACCATAGACCACATCCACACAGTGCGGCAGATTATACAGAAGACCGAGGAGTATAATCAGCCCCTGTGTCTAGCATTCGTGGACTATGAGAAAGCCTTTGACTCGATCGAGATCTGGTCTGTTCTGGAGTCCCTGCAGCGTTGCCAAGTGGATTGGCGATACATCCAACTGTTGAGATGTCTCTAGGAAGCCGCCACTATGTCCGTCCAAGTACAGAATCAGCAAACAAGATCGATACCAATGCATCGAGGAGTGAGACAAGGGGACGTTATATCCCCGAAATTGTTCACTAATGCAATGGAGGACTTGTTCAAGATGCTGCACTGGAAAGAGCAAAAGCAAAGAGCAACATCAATGGCAAATACATCTCTCACTTGCGATTTGCAGACGACATCGTCATCATTGCAGAGACGCTGCAGGACCTACAACAGATGCTGAATGACCTAGCTGACTCTTCTGTACGCATCGGCCTACGGATGAATTTGGACAAGACCAAGGTCATGTTCAATGTACATGTTATACCGGAACCGGTTGCGGTACATGGTGCCGTACTCGAAGTTGTTCAAAAATATGTATACCTCGGACAGACTTTGCAGTTAGGTAGAAACAACTTTGAGGACGAGGTGAACAGAAGAATCCAGATGGGTTGGGCAGCGTTTGGGAAGCTTCGTCGGGTCTTCTCATCATCGATCCCACAGTGCCTTAAGACGAAAGTCTTCAATGCGTGCGTCCTACCCGTAATGACATACGGAGCCGAAACGTGGACACTTACGATACGGCTGGTCCACAAGTTTAAAGTCGCTCAGCGTGCTATGGAGAGGCTCGGTGTTTCTCTAAGGGATCGTATTAGAAACGAGGTTATCTGGCAGAGAACCAGGGTCATCGACATAGCCCACAGGATTAGCAAGCTGAAGTAGCAGTAAGCTGGCCATATTTGCCGTAGAACCGACAACCTTTGGGGTAAACGGGTTCTTGAGTGGAGACCGCGTCTCGGCAAACCTAGCGTAGGACGTTCACAGGCCAGGTGGAGTGATGATTTGCGCAAGACGGCTGGCAGAAGCTGGATGCGAGTAGCCGAGGATCGAACTAAGTGGCGTGCAATTGGAGAGGCCTATGTCCAGCAGTGGACTGCGATAGGCTGATGATGATGATGAAAAGCACGCGAGTCCATTGATGTCACTCAGGCATAATTTCGTATACAAATTCCCGTGCGTAGGCGGTAATCATACACGAATATTTATGTATCGTATGTACAAGTTAAATTCCTTTCATTGAAATTTTTTCAGACACGAGATCACTTCTATTAAAGATTGTGTAATAATATTAAGTAGTTTTCTAGCAAAAAATTTCAACAGAGCTTAGAACGTTGAAAACTAATGATATTTATTACTCTACGGGATTTCTTTAGTAAAGTATTGTAGGTAAGAGCACAGAATAACTAATAGTACTTACGTACAGAAGTGTCACTGTCGAACAAAAGTCAAGTTTAGGCATGAACATTTTTCAACTCTGCCACCTCGCAAGCGAAATCAAATCTTGTCGTGTGACCCGAGTGTTCGATTTCGTTAAACACCGCTCGATTTACAGCAAGAGCCCAGGGTGCCCACTTGCTGTGAATCGATTAGGTAGATACACTTGATTGGGTAAATATTAGAATAAATAATAAAGATAACACCTTTAGTAACAAACTAAGTAAAAACTTTTTAACAAACATGATAATCTTGTCTACTACTGGTCCTGTCCTGTCCTATCTGTCGTACTAGGTACCTATTTGATTTTTAATTTACTTTATATATTTTTATTTTCTTTTATTTATTACACAGAGAAAAACAAACTGAATAACAATTTTTGTCCCCAAAAACCTGGTTAATAGTTTGACTCGGAGATCGAGTCTCCGTACAATTATGAACTTATAAAATAGTATTATTAAAGAAAACTAACAATTTGCAAAACAAAACTTACAACTATGGAATTAATAAATTATTTTTAAACTTTTAAAGGTAGGTACAAAAATTTATTATGTATATTGATCCAATGACTTTTTTAGTTTCTTTCTAAAAGTATTTTTGGTTCCTCCGTGATGTCCGTCAGCAGACGACAATAGATTGTAAGGATTTTTTAGAGTTTTGTCGCCATAATAATTATGCGTTATTTGCACAATTACAATTGCCGTCACTAAGCGAGAAATTTTTGTAATATATTACATGTCTGTCTTTAACATATTTTGAAACAACTAATTAAATAAATTTATTGCTAAGTAACTACAAACATAATAGTTAGTTCGTTTCGTAGTCATTTTTCACAGTAAGTACACGTAATATTCAACTTGTTTACGCTCGACGCGACGCCGTAGCCGCCGAGTGGCAACCATTGCCTAGTAGTCCTTCCCGGGAGGCGCTCGGCGGAACATAACTAAACTGAGAAGTGAAACCCCCCTGGTAAGAGGTTCAATTCTCTTTAAAGTTCAATACAGTTATTATTAAACACTACGAATAAATTTAAGATAATATTATGATCCAAAAGCATATTCTTAACTTTCATTGTGGGAGTGTTTATTTCGTAAGCAGTAAAATTATATTAAATAACTGTGATCCTAAAAATACATTTTTATATTTTTATGAATATATGCTTTATTATTATCGAACTAAATATCAGCGATTGTTAACTCTGTCGTTAACTAAGCCACATTGAAATCTGTCAATTGCATTGCATCGCATTGCAGCTTTGTATGTCACGCCAGCGTACCAAATTACGATGAGCGCTATTAATTTATCAGTTTATGAGAATAGACTTTCATCAAAATAAGCTTTAAATAATTATGAATTTAGTAATAATCATATCAAATAAATTTTCTAATTGTGATCAAAATATGCGACTTAGGAATAGTTTTGAAGAAACAGCAACAAATGCTAATCGGTGCGAGAATTTCTATATCGCGATACAGAATCAGTAGTTACTCCATAGTACGTTACTTCTTAGTGCAGGATTTCTGCTTAATTCAAGGATTCATTTGTTGAGTGCATATTGATTACAAAACTTTAAGATATATCAATAAGTAAAAAATACTTTTGTATAATATTATCCCGCTGAAAAATATTAAACTTTAGACATATTCGAGAATGAAAGATATCATGTAGCAAATATTATGAATTTGACCTGAATTAACTGACTTTTTGTAAAGGTACCAGGGCCGGGTTGTCTCTTACAACTTAAGGATTGTCCTTTAAGCGTCCTTAACATGTATTTTAATAGATTATATTTGATGGTTTAATGAAGGTCATTAAAAACCCTCTCACAAAAAAATACTTATGTAAACACTTATATTGTGTGTATCAAATCAATCTTAATAAACAGGATTCGAAAAATCTTAAAAATATAATAAAAACTCATTTAAACGTACCGAGGATAGCTTTGTAATTTAAACGTCGTGTTTTAGATTATTATTTTTAGTTTTTTCAGAAATTGTGCTAAATGAAATGTATTATTACTATCTATTTTTGGTTCATGTTTTGATTTTTATTTCTCGTACTAAACTTAAATTTATACTAACTTAAATTTTAAAAATGAAATTATTGACCTTAGATTATATTAATATGTCTTTTTCGCTAGTGAATGTTGGTTTACGTACGTAATAAGCATAGATATATAATTCCCGTAGATTGGTAATGTCAACAATCAAACGAGACCAAAAGCCATTGATCTAAGTATGTGTAAAATGTGAGTGTGTGCATAGATAGTGTTGAGACTTGTCTTTATAAAACCACGAAATATTTTACACTAGAATTTAGATTATATATAGAATAGATTATGCATTTGTATGAAGCTATCTTAGCTGTCGATATCAACAGATAATAAGCCATCGCATCACTAAAAAGTGAGGTTATAACTCCTTCGTATTTCTCTATTTGTTATTTCTCAAATACGGCGGTTTTATGCGTGTTAATTCATTTAAATCGTAATTATAATAATATTCACATCTTATTTTGCTTAAAGCCGACTTATTGGTGCATTTTTATTGCAGAAATAACGATATAAACAACTTGTAAACTTACTGGTGAAACGAGTAATCCTGGGGATTTTTCTTTTTGGAATATTCACATCCTGGTACTGCACAAGAAACCATCGTAATAGGGTTATTTAATCACTGGTTGCCACTCTAGTTCACTTAAATAATTGGCGAAACGCTCGCGTAAACATTTACCGGGGCCGGTATGGGCCGGTAGCAAATACGTGTTTGGCCCTGTTAACAGCGTCACTTTCTCTCTCTTTTTAACACAGAGAAGTTCCGTTATGAGCTCACCTCTCATTCACTCTCAAACCCAATCTACGGGAATTATATATCTATGGTAATAACCAAGTGTCAATGTCACACACACCTGTCAACTGGCGCTACAATAGATAAAATATAACCAACAAAGCCTTCAATCTAAACCTAATCATAGCGGCACGTATCATAAACACAAAGATTGAAACGAAACAACAGAAGCTCGATATGCTTGTTTTTAATTCAGCAATTCATTGTGACGCCGATGAAATAAAAACAAAGTCTACTGACGTATCAGCCAATTGACAATACAATATTTACACTCGATTGCGCTATGCATACAAATAATAATTCAATAATATCTCAAGTGTAGATTCACCGGCACCTATTGTGAATCGCATAAAAGATATTCATTTCAAAAGCTTTGTGGTTTAGATGCTTTCATTTAATTTTATAGCGGTCAGAATAAATATCCACACTTTTTAAAGCAAATTTAATCGTTCAGAGTTAAATTTGTGGTTGAAAAAAATATAAACATTCCCTCTCAAATTTTTGCTACCAAAATTCGACAAGTTTCAATTTGGTCTTGTCAAATAGAGATTTTTGACAACATTCAAAGTAATTGAAGTACAATTTTTTTATCAATCAGTTAAACTGTTCCAATTTAATTAGAACAAGTTATAAACAACCATTTTAACAAAAAAAATGACTTCAAGAACTGGAGCACGTTGGGCAAATGGGACCGCACTGGAAATGGCCCCAGCTTTCCAATAACAAAGAATCATCAAAATCGGTTCACCCAGTCGAAAGTTCTAAGGTTAAAAATACAGTCGAATTGAGAACCTCATCCTTTTTTGAAGTCGGTTAGTAAAGTATCTCCTTTCACCACTATATTTTATCTATTTCGGAGCTTGGATGTTTTCTATATAATAAAAAAGTAGATAAGTATTCTATCAGTTCATCTAGCTTTCATATTACAAGCTCTTATTAGCCTTACATTGTCATTTTTAATGCAACAATTTTGGCATACAAGTTCAAAGTAGTTCGTTTCAAAAATGTAAATTTATAAATTGTAATTATCTTAACTAAAAATTGTCTCCAAACATCTTTTTTTTTTCTACTTCGTTGCCAACAATAATAGTCATAACTCATAACATAATAAGAAAACCAAGCGCTGGGCTTTTGATATACATAAACACAACTATTACTCTCAATGCGACATGTTTACAAATGTATTTTGTAATAAACCAGGTCTCTGCAGTATTAAACTTTGAAATGAAAATATACAAGGCAAATATGGGCGAGATTTTATTCAACGAAACACAAGGTCTAAAATACCTGAATAGTAATTTGTAATACCCGCATGCAGTACGAAAACGTTGACGAATGAAAAAATTGATATTTCGTTACTTTAGGGAGATTTTACGGCTCTGCAAAATTACAAACATTTATTACGATCATCGAGCAGGCAATTGCGATATGACAGTTGGTTCCTTTCATAATTAAATAAAGTTTTAAATAGATACCTAAATTAATTTTGCTTTTTTTCGGGACGTAGTCCACAGCGTACTTGAACTCGAAATAAATCCGGATTAAACATTACTTATTTAGCATTAATCTACTCGTAGTAGAATAAGGGAAGAAATAAAGGGTTGCTACCACAAGAATGACACAACTTGGTAGTATAAAAACAAAATCTGAACTCGTATATGACGGCACCGAGGTGGATGCCAAATTAGATCATGTTTAGGTTAGGTAGGAAATGAATTATTCAACGCGTATTTGCAGAGCTTTCGTGCCTCAGCAAGATGTATAAATAGACTTATTTTGAGCCAGGTTAGAACAATTATGTCATTACTTGCCCGAGTTATGTTTTAAGTGAGAACCGAAATTAAATATGTACACGCTGTACTTTGGAGCGTAAGTATTATATTCATGCTAATGAAATTATTTATTTACAACATTAACAGGGTACTAATTTCTTTGTGGTTGTTGTTATATATTTTAAGCTAATTTACCTAATATATTATTTCGGTATTATGTAGGTCGGTTACCATAGTAAAGTGTAATTTTAAAACGGTATGAATAAAATAAACCTTTATAGAATATGCACGTCTATACAGTAATTGATCGTTTTAGAAATAAAACTTAAATACTGATTTCTACAGATCGTAACTCCGACAAATTGTCGGATTGTAATTTGGACTCGTCAATGCAAGCTGTTAGTTGCTGTTTCAAATGTACATAGACAACGATTACTAAATTCTCAATGGGACATGTGGCTCTTTGAAGCATACTGCAATTTGGCCTAGTGGTTTAACGGTCACCACGCCGTTTCCTACTTCGCCAAGTGGGTTCAAATCCCACGTAGGACAACACTTTGTGTGATCCACAAATTGTTGTTCTGAGTCTGGTTGTTCTTTGTGTCCGTTACATGTTTGTAAAGTCCCCCGCGACACAGGATTTATTCCTAGTGCGGGAGTTGTCTTTAAAAAAATAATAATATATAATTACACCTTTGTTAAAAGCGGTCACCGTAGGTCGATTTGACAAATCATGTCACTATCTCTTCATTTAATGTAAATAAATATGCGGATCTTAAGTTGCTTTAATTTTTGTTTTTTTATTCTTAGAGCTTATTTTACAATATTATCTAAGTATAAAAATTAATATAATTTCTACAACTTAAATCACTATTAATTCATTAGCTGTCCTGTTACTATTAATAACGTGATTCGTATACTCAGAATACTTTGGGAATAACTTTTAATAAAACCAGAAAAAAATGTCGAATACAGAAAACCATTGTGGAAGAATGAAAGAAGAATTTAAAAAGAATGGAGCACATTGTAGGCAAGACAAAGTTTGACGATTTTTAAGTAGCTTTTCACCTTATCACATTGCCACATCACCATCGGCTAAATCTGTCTTTGCAATATAAGAAAGGATAAGAAAAACTTAATCTTGATTTATTAACACACATCTAGCTGTAAAAAACTTGTATATTGAACGAGTGTGTGGAACTGCGCAATTCGTGGTATTGTCGAATGACAAAGCTATGTCGTTTACCCTCCAAGCATCCATTTGGCGGGTCTCCGTTTGTACGACCCAAAGAGGTCGTAACACTTTTTTATTCCTAAGGTTACGATGTCAGTAAAATGTAAAGTGATTCCGTTTCTCTGAACGCGATATCCTTCTGTATATCTGCACGTTATAGCACTGTTATGAATTGTTGTAAGTGTTGACTTTTGTTTCTTGCAGACATTTTTCATGTAGGACAATATGATAAATTAAAATAACAAGAATATGTTCTTACCAGTTCTTACTATTACTACTGTTGTTTATCTGTGCTAAAAGGTAAAAATGGATTGTTAAGGGCTGTTGATAATGATGATGATGAGATCCCAAAACAAACCTAGGTCACCGATATTGCTCGAAGAATGTATATTTGTATAAGTTATATCAATTACATTATGAAACTAGTATTTGTCCTTGGCTAGGCCGCATGTATGTCGGATTTCGCGGTAATAATTTGTCGGGTTAACATTTAGCTCAATAAAATTATTTTCAAAATTGATTTAGTAGATTCAAAGATTACCCCCTACAACCTGACAAATTGACACAATACATTACATCAACAGTCTTTAACAATCCACTTCTGGACAAGGCTTCTTCTTGGAAAGGCGGTTTTGCACCTAATACCACGCTGACCAGACGAGTTGGTATAGGATTTGTTTTAATTTGATGCTAGTCATCCGTAACACAGGTTTTCCTAAAATACATAGACACCAGTCTTTCACAAAGACATAATTTTACTTTAATATTGTATTGTTATTAACCGATCTTGCAAGGCTAGTAACCTTTGTTAAAGAGTAATCCTACTAATATTATAAACGCGAAAGTTTGTAAGTATGGAAGGATGGATGGACTCTTTCACGCAAAAGCTACTGAACGGATTTGGATGAAAGTTTACAGTAATATAGCTTATACATCAGAATAACACAGAGGCTACTATTTGCCGCGATAACCGACATACACGTGTGCGGAGCCGAAGGCAACGACTAGTTAATTAATTAAAATCAATAGGATAGATGACTGTATCGTAAATGAATACCAATGTCTATTACATTAAAACGAATATTACAAAATATCTCGGAAAATATAATTATTACAGCTTTTCATTTCTTTTACAAATTTTACATTGAAATATATTGCGCAATTGAGTAGTCCAAGACAGTGACGTCACAAGTTTGTATTTAGTACATTTTTCATACAAAATTACAGATTGTAAACAGATTGACAGATGATAAAAAGTAACTAATTTGACTAAGGTGTCATCTGCCTTAACAAGTTTTCCGTCTCTTTGAAGTGTTGATGTCCTGCGCAGCTTGCTCCCTTAATAGTTGCTTCTTACGACTCCTGTGAGATGAAAAGGGACCAGATGCACTAAGAATAGGAAGTGTCACGACCTTCATATTTATCAGTATAGATACAATATTACTCTTATTAAAATAGCAAACAAGTTTTTTCTCACTGTTTTTTTTTTTTTGTCCAGCGTGAAAGCGTCAAAGTAAAAGAGCTAGCAGCTACCTGCGGTACTCAAAAGTGTAAGTGTTCGTGGCCAACACTTGTGGAACAAAAGGCAACTTAGCCGACTTAGATGCCTCGGAAACAAAACTGTTTCCACATCATGTGAAACTTGGAACATTTCTAAACTAATGTTTTTGTCCAAGTTAGTGTGCATGTTTTACACAATTTTTATTTATTCTCTATATGTTTTCAACCATAATTACAAAGCCTTTTATTACTTTTTTACAAACCCATTTATTACTTATAACCATGAAATTATAGTTCGATAGATAGAAAATAAAGATAGATAGATAGAAAATATGAAAATATAGTTAGAAAATAAGTTCTAGAAAGAGTGAAAGAGAAAAGGCTGCTGATATAGAAATTAGAAGGGGAAAGATGGTATGCCACCTTATACGCCACGATAGTTTTCTAAGTAATATCATAGAAGGAAAAATAGAAGGAAAGAGAGGAAGACCGAGACACAGTTATATAGACCAGATTAAGGAAAAAGTGGCGGTTGCGACGTTTAAGGAGGTCAAGGAAACCGCTCTTGTAGGGAGAGCTGGATAAAGCTGCATCGACAAGAGCGTAGCTCTTAAGTTAATGATGAACCATGAAAAGTTTAGTAAAAATATAATTCGTTTTCATAAGATAGACAAATATGTTGATAAATAAAGTCGAAGAAATATGTTTACTGGGGTGTCGTGTTTCCAATCACGGTAATGGGTATTCTGCAATAAACCTGAGATTGTGACAAAATGTAACATAATATAAAGTCACGTTTATTACCAAGAGGGGTAAGATAAATAGATCCCCACTTACTATGTGTGGTGACTTCCACATACAGCGCAACAAGAAAACACACTACAGCGCCATCTACCGGATATACACCGAACTACGCAGTAATGTACAATACGAAGAAACTACCAGTCCTGAATCGCGCAGTAGAAGTTCTCGCGCTGATTATGATATATACAACATCCCAACATCAACCGTTGGGCCGATTCGCCACGCGGATTCGCCACGCGCTCACTGAGTCATCATATCTCGTACGGATTACAGCAGAAAATCGTCGCATCGAGTGGGATAGGAGCCGAAGATCTATCTCCGGCGCCTTTTGCTACCCGGGGCGACTCCGGAAAGACCCGGCCTTAGGGCCGAGTGATCACGACACGCGCGTCTTAGATGAGAGTAGAGGCAAAAGTCCCCAGTGCTAATATAATTGCGGGTCGACCGCAGCCCACTGGTTTTTAGCGAGGATTTCTGAGGACTTTAGCAACTACCCTCAATTTAGACCCGTGCCTAAGGGCACGCCCAACGAAACCCGGGGCTGGCAGGCGCCCCTTTCAGGAATGCCAGCCATGCCTAGGCACTCCACCCCACCGCGGGGCCCTTCGCGCCCCGTCCCCCACCATCCGCAACCCCACATACGCCACCAGCGGCGTATACCACTCACCTCGCGAAATAATTCGCGCGTCAGTGTCGCGCCAACGTCGATTTCCAGCGACGCGTCACCCGCTCCTCCCCGAAGAGCCGCGATGGACTCGCCGGCTCCCCGCACGCTGTGCTCCTCCACGGATTTGTCGCCTATGCGCACCGCGGAGAAGATAGCATGGAAACTCACTCCCCCCAATCGAGAGCGCCCCCGCTCTCCCAGAGAGACCCGCGCCTAGCCAGGCATCTGCAACAGGACGCCGGCAGACAGACGTCCAATGCGTCCACCTCATATGCGAAGGCCGTACAAGCCGCGCCCCCGACACCCCCGATTGCCACCGCCGCCCATGAGGGAGCTCAAGAGGAGGCTGGGAAGAGCGACAAATGCCCGCCCTTTCGGAAAGGGAGTACGCTTCTCCCCCAAGGATGACCAAGAGTTCCGTCTAGTACAAAAATATCTGACGGTACTTGAGAAGGAGGAGAACGTCTCGTGGTTCTCGTACTCCCTCCCGGAGGAGCGGAGCCTAAAGGTGGCCATCCGTGGCCTACCCAGCAACGCAACACCGGAGGAAGTGACTGAGGAGCTAGTCGATCTCGGCTACGCCCCCGAGTACGTACGCAACATACGGGGCCGAGGCGACCGTCCCGGATGCATCCTCCTGGCCATCCTGAAAAGGACGCAGGGACTAACGCCGGGGATCTACGACGTCGAAGAGATGTTAGGAATCCCCGGCGTCAAAATTGAGGCCTGGCGGAGCAAGAAGAGGCCCGCTCAATGCCACCGCTGCCAAAAATTCCGCCACTCATCGCACCACTGCCACCGCAAACAGGCGTGTGTCCGGTGCGGCGGTGAACACCCGGCTGCAGAATGCCCACGTCCGCTAGAGGAGCCCGCCACATGTGCAAACTGTGACGGGCAACACCCAGCCAACAACACACACTGTTCCGCCTTCCAACGCGAACTGCGAAACAAGAAGGCGGGGACGGTCGCCACACCGGCGAGCCGCGCCATGGGCCGGCACCGGTTAGCGCACAGCCCACCGGGGAAAAGGCCCAAGGGGAATCGCTCATGGCGGCAGCGAACCCCGCGCCACCCGCGGACAAACCACCTCCTCCAGAAGAGGGCAAAGGAGGAGACGACGAAACAAGAAGGCGGAAGAGCCTGCCGCCTCCCAAAACGATGCCAAGACCGACTGCGCAGCGGACAAGCCGTCCACAAGCCAGCCGATCCCCACACCAGCTACCCCCACCGCTCACCCACAGGTTAACAAGGACGCGGCCGAGGAAAAAGACAACAGTTACGCCGTCCTGATAGTCGCGTACAAAATTCTCGCTGATGTGATGGTCGCTATCAGCGAAGAGCGAGAGTTGACCTCCATCATGGATATCATCAGGAAGGGTGTGGACGCCCTGCGTACCCAGCATGAACAGCCTCACGCCGTGAAAACGAAATGAACACTCCCGTCGCCTGTACAGGGCCACGCCACTTTCGCCACTCCTCCCCTCAAAACAACTACTTAATTCGTTGCATTTCTTGTCGCGGCGGCCACCACTGTCCACAATCACCTGTGCCGACTTATATAAGTTGGCGCACCGTGTGTGGGCGCATTGTGACCACCGAAACAAGAACCACACTCACGACGCAACGCAACGGCGCCTCGCAGACCGCCTTGCGGTGCGACGCGCCGAAACACCGGACATGACATCGTAGGGCTGCACGTAAGTCGCCACCTCTGTCACCGGTCGCTCGGAGCTAGGCCTCTCCAGGTGCCGCCTGGGGTCTCACCTGGCTCGGGCTTGACCGCCTGGGCGGCGTGAAGACTGAAGCAGCCCTAAACTACAATGAAAACCTTCACACACCCAGGACCTGCCCTTCTTCAGGGGCAGCGGTAAAGAAACCGCTGGCAGGGGGCAAAACGCCCCGATCCAGCCTCCACGCGTCCCCGACGGGACGAGGTGAAGACTCGCAAGGAACCGTTGGGCAGTTGGCCCGCCAGGCATGTTCACCTCGCCTGGTCGGAGGATCCTCCCTTTGTGTTGGAGGGACATGTCACACCGTTTCTCCACACTATGGTCCTGACAAACCTTATTTGCTTCCTCCACATTCATTAATCGCTGCATGCATGCTCGTCGGTCAGTGCTTTTCACGCGCCTTTTTTCAGAACATTACCAATTTAGTCAACAAAAAAACAACTTCAAGAACTAGCAGGAAGCACCAGCTTTCAAATAAAATAAGGATCATCAAAATCCTTTCACCCAGTCGAAAGTTCTGAGACTACAAACATAAATAAAATACAGTCAATAATGGTAGGTGATGTACCTAATTCAAGAGTATATTGTTTTAAACTTTCATGGTCATTAACATTAAATTAAAATAGAAATCTACGGGATTGCTACCATGTACCTTTTTGTTTGTGAGTATCCGATATTTCGGCGCTGTTGCAAGCGCCATGATCACGGAGTTACTCCATGATCATGGCGCGATCATTCTATCATTCTAATTCAAGAGGTCATTAGGTTTTATATATTAAAAAGATCAATAAATTCTTTTAGCGTTAGTAGAGCTATTCTCAAATTCCATATTTCTAATATTTTTGAGAACTCCTATTGTTTTCTCACCCATTGTTCTTGTCATTGCGAATAAAACTAGGTACAATGGCAACGGAAATTTGTGTGCAATAAAAAATGTATACCTGACTTCACAATTCTATTCTCTTTCAATTCGCATGTCTGTCACTTAATTCATAACCACAATAACGATTGGACACATGACAGCATTCGTGCTGTCGTGTTTCGTTGGTGAGTGCGAGACGGTAAGCCCAATGGTGCGGAAGCATCACTAGGCCGCCATGGTGTGGGTCACCATGCTGCATTGTTACATTTTCTACATTCACAATGAGTATGGGGACCACTACTCTTGGATTCTTCTTATGCTTGGCACTGGAGTCACTTTGGCAGGCCCATACATAAAACGAGATGTCCATGGATGGTAGAAGTTACAATGGGTGGGGTACATAAAATCAAAATTTCAACTCTCAACCTTATGTTTAAGAGAAACTTCACTTCTTATCCCTCTCTAAATGTCAATAAGTATTATAAGATGATAGTATATATAGTTGAAGATAAAATAAACATTGTTGGATATCGGAACCTAACACAAATATTTGTAGACAGTACAAATATTTAATCTTGTTTCAAGTTGAAGGACGAATTAGTAATTGTCAGTCGTATTATATGCCCAAGCATTGTGTCAGTGTAAGCACCTCCGTAAACAGTTATTTAACTAGGCCTTTTTGGGTATAAATACACACAAACTCTGACAGAGTACTTGAGTAATCACCAATGATACATGTTAGGTATTAGAAGCTTGTTTATTGTAAAGGACACGCGATATACGCATTCTTTTATTAAAAGTTATTTATAATATTTATTTACTTATAGTGATTTTTTCAAAGATTAATAATTAAATGATTTCTTAATTAAATTTTAAATAACTAACGTGTTTTGAGAAAAAAAATATCCAATTGACATTAAATACCTATTGCATACTTTCACGATCTTAAAAATAAAAGAAATCAATATCTGTTGCAATATTTTTTTATGAAATAACTAATATGTAATGAAACACAAATCTCACATTAAATCAACGTTCCCTATATTAACATGTAACTTTATGACTTTGCGTTCAGCAAAGGAGGTTTTTAAAAGTCGTTCAAAGGTCAAATGGTATTGATTCTATGGCCGAACGCCAACTGGATTCATCTTGTGTATCCAGTCATTTTACAAGACATTACTTCTAATAAGGACTGTGATTCCATCGCTGTTTATTTAGGGGACTTGAAATATATTAGGGTCAAACCACGCACAGCCGCAGATTTACTGATAACACCGCCCACGGATTTAGACTTAAATGCCACCGCCCCGCGACCTGCTGTACATTCGGGAGCAATCCCACAAGTTTGTACGTCATTTGGAGTATTCCTAACTTGATACCAATTTTTTCAACAACTCAACTATTCCACTTTTAGTACCCAATAGATGTAATATAATAATAATATAATAATCTGTTCCTATACTTAATATTAAAATTTGTTACGTTAAGATAAAAAAAAAACAACTTGAAGAACAGGACTAAATTGAAATGAGACCAAACGGGAAGCCTCAGCTTTCAAATGAAAAAATAATCATCACAATCAACCGATTGTGATGATTATTCAACCCGTCAAAAGTTCAGAGTTAACAAACATAAAAAACGGTTGAATTGAGAACCTCTTCCTTTTTTGAAGTCGGTTATATTATTGATTTTTGTTCCTCTTTTATCATAAATATGTAAATAAATATTTCGTACATCTGACACAATATGCCATCTATTTTCAAATTAATCAGAGGTATTAAAGAATTCAATGTGTGATAAAATTTATTGACATAAAA
The DNA here is from genome assembly GCA_949125395.1 of Diaphora mendica. Classification (NCBI taxonomy): domain Eukaryota; kingdom Metazoa; phylum Arthropoda; class Insecta; order Lepidoptera; family Erebidae; genus Diaphora; species Diaphora mendica. The sequence goes on from OX421331.1 coordinate 10,986,567, forward strand.
TTTCCATGCACATATCGGATCTTCGTTAATACGCACAGAAACTTAAAAGAAAATGTAAAAAATAAATTCACTAATTGGCATAAGTAGTTTGAAAAAACTGTCCGTGATGTGACTTGTTAAAAATACGATGTGTCCCTACCCTACATCCCGTGGGTGTCAAAAGAGCCGACTAACGAAGCAAATTGCGAAGGACAATGGCACTGCAAAGAGGAGGAAAACTTGACACAAACTGTATGTATACCAATCTGTCTGGAGAGTGTAGTATAGTAGACGAAAACCTCCTTTCTAAGGAGAGTTCTGTTCCAGCAGTGGACTATTAAAGGCTGTTGATTGACGTGAGTTGGTAAAGTAAGCTGCCACCATCGTTATGTTACTCTTACTACTCATTTCTTAAAAATGAAAAGGTAAAAAGCTATTTTAAAATAGACTGAGGCGTCTATACTTAATATATTAAGCTGAAGAGTTTGTTTGTTTGCTTGAACGCGCTAATCTCAGGAACTACTTTCAGTGTTAAATAGCCCAATTCTCGAGGAAGGCTATAGGCTGTGCTAAGACCGATAGGAGCGGAGCACCAATAAAAAATGTTACAAAAACGGGGGAAAATTATTACGCTACAGGCAAAAGGAGACGTAAACGATGTTGCGTGGGTCAGTTAGTAAATGATAAAAGTTAAATTGAATGAAATTATTTTCAAGTACATAACCATAATTTATAAAAAAAAAACAATATTTACATACAAGCGTCAAAAAACTCCATATCTTCGCCTACTGGTAGCGTTCCCAAAAGACTGGCAGCATTACCACGTTGAATGGCAATGCTGATTCTCTGTGCTAGAAAAAGGCCGGCCTTCTGGTCGCGAGAAGCGTCAATCAGTTGCTTGGCTAGTTGTTTAAACATAGCGCGAGCACTCGGACCCCATGAACCTAGCGTCTCTACCCCAAACGGTTCAAAAATGTAATTACCTATTAAATTTTGGTACTTACGCCGTTTGAGGCTTTCCGCAGAAGCAGCAGCAGCGCCGGCATAAAAAGCTGTACTTGGAAGATGAGATGGCGCGAGGGTGTCAACGCAAGTTGCGTCCCACACCAAAGGCTTACCCATCTTCCATGGCAGTAACGACATACCATCTGGTCTCTTGCCATCGTCCCGTACCAGACCATTTGGTTCGCGTACAGCTGGAACGCCGGCGGTAACAAGAGCACGACGGATAATGTCGTTAATATTGGCATGTCGAGATATTCGGCCAGCGCTTCTGCTACAAGAAAGGCCATGATGTCCGAAACTGTCAACAGCTTCTCCACAGTGACAAAAATGCGAAGAAACACAAGGCGCTCCTAAACGAAGACAAGTGGCAAAGCAAAAAGTAGTATTGTCCAACAAGGTACCTATGTTGGGTGATGGAAGTGCCTGAATCCATAAACCTGATTCCCACTCTCCCACAGCTAACAAACGAGCTCGCTCAGCAAGACTGGTTGATGTATCTAAAAGTATATTTTGCTTTAAAATACATAACGGTGAGTCCCATTGTCGCTGAGAAAATGGATTAACAGGTAATGCAGTACTGGGACAAGCTATCTGCCAAGCATCTATGGCGATGGCCTTGCATGATACTTCTACTTTTTTTTTTCAAGTTCAAAAGAAAAACATATTTTTAATTTAGATATTCATATAATACGTATTATAAAAACACTGTAAGCTTAGAAAATTTATATTTATTTTTCTAGGTACATAAAACTAATCTTCAACTTGGCAATTTACTAAGTGTTTTGTTTGAGGAACACAAAACTGAATAAATTAGGAACCTTCCTTTGAAGTTGTTTAAAATGGCTATCAGACACAAATGGTGACTCAGTCAATGACCTTCGGACGTCTCTACTTTTAGATAGGGTAGAACATTAGTCTGATGTTAGATACACGTTGTAGACTAAAATAGTTTAGATTTCAATCGCCTCTGTCTGTGAATAAACTCTTTAATTTAAGGTAATAAAAAACGCCGACCAGTATATGACCTATCTCTAAATTGTAAATATCTAAGTGTAGGGTAGAGATAACAGTTAGTCTGTAAAAAGGAATTCTTTTGACTTAATGTATATGTACTTGCTACTGTAGTTATATTTATTATCGAAGAGAAAGAAACTTGACCGAGGCAATGCTAATAAATAAGACACACACGGGACCTACTCAATTCCGGTAAAACCACCTTGAATCACTGCGAACAAGTAATTTAGGGTACATAGATCACACACTCGGCCATCTAATCCCAAACTAGTCTTTAGTATGTACTATGGTAGCAAGACTGCTGATAAATGATGATGTTCTCCTAGCCGATTTTGGCCACGGCGGCCAGTATCAACGGAGTCATCATATTATAGTGCACAAGTGTGTGCGCAAACACAGGTGCACTCTCTGTTCCCTCAGTCTTATAATCTGATGGGGCGGTTATCCGACACGACCGGCGAGAGATCAGACGCAGGACCGACAGCTTTACGTGCTTTCCGAGGCACTGGGACTAAGAAAAGCTGTTATTAAGCATTTCTTTAACCAGAAGAACTTAATAGCACGTTAATAAGTATACTTAAATATGTCTATAGTCTATTCAACTTCCTCTGAGACAAAAGGTAAACAAACCAGAAAAAGGTTCTTTAATAGGTCAAATATTATATGCATCTAGAATCAATAAAAAAAGTGTCATTTTCTTTCTTTTTCTTGGAAAATGGCAAACTGTGCCAATGGCAATTCTGCCAGTGTACTTGTACAAAGGAAATACGTGTTAAAAAATAAAATAATTCCAACTGTCCAAATTTTCCGAGTTCACAGTGGACTGACTAAAAAGTGACATTAAAAACACCTAAAACTGTAGCTGTTCTCAAACTTTGAACGTATTATCACACTACTAAATTGAAGAGTAATGATAAGGTAAATAATTTACGTAGAAATGTAAGATTTTGTAATTAGTTTGGTTACACCGGCCATCTTTACTCCCGATCAACTCGTTTGAGAAACATTGGTTTCTTTGTTTACCTTTTGTCTCAGAGGAAGTTGAATAGGGTATAAATACATTCCTATACAAGCTTCCATTCCAGGCTCCAGCTAGGTATCCTCATTTTCCTATCACCCTCCTGCATCCCCCGCTTCGCAAAAGCGTTCTCGGTACAAACTTCACCATCCCTACGACTCTGCAAACTGCTCAATGTTAAATACCTTATAAATAATAGGTATTTTATTTGAGTGCCATCTGTATTTGATAAAACTTGTAATGTATTTTTATCATAAAATTATGATAATATTGTTGTTTATTGTGCACCTGGTGCTTACCTAAAAGTAATTGTTACACTATGCCACTTCATACTTATTGTAAAATATCTTTTAACTGTTAAATCGTGTACACAATTATTGGTGAGCCAAGTAAATAAATAAGTTAGAACTAAACTTACACACTTTTGAATACATAATATTAACTCAAGCCCAAAGTTCCGCTCGTATTAAGGACTAGAATAAAATTATGTTATTAATTACTTCGGGTGCCCCTCGGTTACCCTAACCTTTTCTATGCCTCTGATATATTCGTTTGGGTACGTGTGGAAGTGTAAATAATAAACAAATAACTCACTTTCGTATAACACATGAGTTATGAAATAATAAGGTATTGTGAAAGCAGACATCTATACTAATATTATAAACGCGAAAGTTTGTAAGTATGGATGGGTGGATGGATGGATGTTTGTTACTCTTTCACGCAAAAGCTACTGAACGGATTTGAATGAAACTTTACAGTAATATAGCTTATACATCAAAATAACACATAGGCTACTATTTGCAGCGATAACCGACATACACGCGGGCGGAGCCGCGGGCAACAACTAGTATATAATACAGGAATAAAAATAAACATACTTTACAACAAAGTGTTGGCTAAGACAAAAAAAAATCGCACATCGTGAAAATTTTCGCTTTAAAAATGAAAACTTTGATACTACAATTTACAAGAATACAAACTATTATAGAAAAAATATAACTTTACAAATGAATAAAATTGAAGTGTCTGTTTGTAATTTCAAATTAACAGCTTTTCACTGAATGCAAGAAATTATATACAGTACTTACATCAAAAATCAATTTTGAATTAATTTATGTCTATATGTCTTTTAATCCGGCTAATGTTTCGAACGGCTTGATTGATTCTGACGGGACTTTCACTGGCAGATATTTAATATTAAAAGAAGTAACTTAGACTACTTTTTTTTAGAAAAAACTTTGCCCCGCAACGTTTTGTTGTTGTAAAGGTATAGACAGACTCTAAACTTCATTTAATCGTATTTAACTCTACTTAATATGAAACTAAGACATTAGTCTTATCATATATATACCTCGTTAAAAACTATAATGTTTCTGTATTAAGAACCTCTGTTAATCTTATCATATAGAGTTACGCCATTAAGGTACCTTAAAATACCCTCTCGACGCAAAAAAGGGGTTCTCTACGTGCAAATTATAGTTACATTTTACCATAAGTGTGTCGGAATCCTGTTTTTGAGTATGTCCATGAAGCTATCGCCATTACATATCTAAGACAAACTTTTACCCGCGGTTTCACCCGTGTGTATTTCGGTTATTATGGCAAAGAGTAGCCTATGTCGTTTCTCAAAAATCAAAGTGTCTCCATACCAAATTTCATTAATATCAGTGCATCGTTTACATACAGGCATAAATTAGTTTCGAATTTATAATATTAATATGGAAGTATAGATTATCCCACAAGAAGAAAAAATACACTACACAACATACAGACAGATTATATCTATTAAACTACGATCTCCTAAAGAGGCTATGGTACTAATTCAACAGGTTATCCGTACGTAACATTGTTTTTTTTTGTTTCAAAAGTAATTTGTAGTATATTAAATGTATCCATCATCATGGGGTGCCATCCTCAAAATGAAGTTTGGAGGTCAGCAGACGGTACACCTCGCGATCATGAGCGGCCTCCTTTAGTTGGCGATACCGCAGTCCGGTCCAGACCACGATGTCATCTATCCACTTCCTTCGTGGTCGACCTGGTGTCCTCCTGCCAGGTATTTTTCCTTCTAACAGAAGCCTCAGGAATTCATGTTGCGGGCCCCTTTGTATGTGTCCAAAGAAGGCCACCTTCCTTTTCGCTATAACAGCCATCAGTTCTCTCTTGCACTTGGCTCGCTCCAGCACCTTTAAGTTGGATGTAAAACTAGTCCACGGTATTTTAAACATCTTCCGCAGTAACCACATCTCGGAGGATTGCAGTCGGTTACAGATGTCTTTGTTTAAGACCCACGTCTCACACCCATACAACAGTGTGGACCAAACGTAGCATTTCATGACGCGGTGCCTCAAAGGAAATGGGATTTTTGGGTCGCATAAAACCTTGGACATTTAGCTTGTCCTATTCGACATTTCACCTCTTCCAAATGTTCTAAGTTATTCGTAAAGTAGCGGCCAAGATATTTAAACTTGCTAACGCCTTCTACATTTACTTCCCGAAGCTTTATATTTGGGGCGGGCATCGTTGTCTTCGCTATAACTATGGTCTTTGTTTGATCAACATTAATTGACAACCCCATAGCTTCTCCCGCAGTTGCTACTTCATCTAATAGAGTTTGCAGTCCGGTTTCTGAGTTTGCATAAGCACTGTGTCATCTGCGTATCTTATATTATTGACCAGCAGTCCATTGACGAGTATTCCCGGTCGATCCGGACTGCTGCTTCCTGTTTCCAGTAGAGGTTGCCAATAATTCGGAGATCCTTTCCATCTAATCCCTTCTTTTTCAAAACTTCCATAAGTTTAGAGTGCAGGACGCGATCGAATGCTTTCTCATAGTCTATGAAGCACAGATACATTTCTTGCTGGTGTCCGAGTGCTCACTCTGCCAATGTGTTGACGGCAAATATAGCTTCCCTTGTGCCCATGCCGGCTCTAAAACCAAATTGTTGCGGACATAAGGTATCCACGCACTTGCTCTTGATTCGGTTATAGATAATTCTCAGCAGCACTTTCATTTATTTATTTATTTATTTATTTATTCAGGATAACAACAGTCTTTTACAGAGTCAATTACTTATATAATATTTACTAGGATATGACCAATTACAGTTATCCACTAATACATAATGATTTCCAAAAAGTACAAAGAACAGATTTCCATTTTTTTTTTTTTTTTTTTTTTTTTTATATGTAGGTAATTACACAATAAATCTCTAACATTTACAACTTTTAAACTTTAAACATTACAGTGTTAAACTAAATTGTTTGCGGAACTTGTAAAAGTAAACAAATAAAAACATGAATTGCATTGCGGAATGTAAACATGTGTATCTATCTAATAAAGCGGGTGTACCTATCATGCGAGTCGAGCACTCGCAGCTCGGTCGGAGCTCGGGACCGGTTTGTGGGTGGCATAATGGTATGTAGGTAGCAACAAAGACATTTACAAAAAATAAATACTAGTGTTTTTTTTTTTTTTTTTTTTTTTTTCTCTCAATAGGCAACCTAAGGTTAATAAGTACATAAAGTTATACTGTATATTTTTTTTATTTTATGTTTTAAGTAGATGTGTGCATGTGAAGTACATGACTGTTATTTATCGTTGATTATATATTTTTTTATATTAGAAATAAATGTGGTTTTAGTCATATTGAATGGGTCCACAGAGTTAAATGTAGTATTATACGAACGTGCGATTCTGGTCATCACGGCGTTTTGCCCGTATGATGTAGAATGCGATGGGACATTTAGTAATTGTGTGTGCCGGGTACGATAACTAGGAGTATTAAATCCTACTTTTCCAAGCAATGTGGTGCAGTCTACGCGATCACGTATTATATCATAAAGTAGCCCCATATCCATCAACGATCGTCTGTTCTCTAATGTTAGCAAGTTATACAATCGACAATTCTCTACGTAGTCTAAATTAGGTTTATTAAATTTATAGTTCAGGTAATTTATAATTATTATTTCTTTTGAATGTGTTCTATTTTGTTAATATGTATTGCATGATAAGGTGACCAGATTTGACATAGATATTCTAGATTGCTTCTGACGTAGGCGTAATATACTACTTTATGACACATTAAACTTTTAAAAGGCTGACAAGCTCGCATTACAAATCCAAGATTTTTATATGATTTTTGGATTATATTGTCTATATGATCAGTCATTCTCATCTTTGAGTCAAGTGTGACCCCCAGGTCCCGCACCGAGTCAACCCTTTTTATTGGCACGTGATTGAAGTTATAGTTATAATTTATAATATGTCTTTTACGACTAAAGCTAATGCATTGGCATTTAGAAATATTAACAGTTATTTTGTTTGTTCTATAGTACTTGTATAAATTATCAAGATCTTTTTGTAGATATACGCAGTCAGAATTATTATGGATTTTTAAAAAAAAATTTTTTGTCATCTGCGTACAATAGGTGAGACGCCTTGTTGATACATTGATAGATGTCGTGTATGTATGCGTTGTAAAAGAGCGGAGCAAAGTGCGAGCCCTGTGGGACACCCACATGGTATGACTCATCAAGCTTATCGCACGGTGATCTGAGCACTCGACCGCTTTTGGTTCTTTTGGGAATCGTCACAAAAGTGGAGCGTAGCAAGTCATTTGGAATCACGCCCGTATCATAGATTTTGTTGAACAGGGATACCATACTGGCTTTGGTCTTATTTCCCATGTGTAGTATCAGTTCCACTGGTATCTTGTCCTCGCCCGCAACCTTTCCCGTCTTTATCCCATTTAAAGCGTAGTCAAGTTCTTCCAGGAGTATAGGTGGTCCCGTCATGACATTATCCATTTCTTGGTCGGGTCTGATGTCTTGAAAGAGTTCGGCTATATACTCTTCCCACCTCCGTAGACGGTCATCTATGTTAAGAAGAAGTTTCCCATTTGAATCTATGGTGGCGTGAGGGGCCGAGGGTTTGTTGCCCATAGACATAGTTTTCAGAGCTACTCACCATGTTGATGTGTAGATTGCAAATATTCTATCCTTTGACACTGAACGCGCAGTTCATTTTCTTTTGCTTCACGGATTTTGATTTAAAGTTGGTCATTGAGCTGCCGATATTCTTCAGGATTTAATTTACATGCTCTTCTTTTGTCAAATAGGTCTAAAATCTCATTAGTGATCCAGTGTTTCTTTCTCTTCCATACCCTATACCCAAATGCTTCCGTTGCCGCTTTTGTAAGAGCTGTTTTAATATTTCCCCAATGCCATTCTTCACTTAATGTTAAATCCATCTTAATGATTTCGTCAGTTTTTTCCGAGAAGTGTTTTACAACTCCCTCGTCTTTGAATCTCCGGACATCCAAAACTTTGTTAGGCTTTGCTCTTTGTACGCGTTTAGGTTTCAGCCTTATTTTACTTGCTACAGGATTGTGGTCTGATTCTATGTCTGCACCCGGGTATGTTTCAACGCTAGTTACTGCGTTGCGGTATCTGTAGTTGACACAGATATAATCAATTTGGTTCCTTACGATCTTGTCACATGTGTGGGCTGGAGACTGCCACGTATAAAGCCGCCTTTTTGGTAAGTCAAACCAAGTGTTCATGATAGTTAGAGAGTACTCCGTACAGAACTCTATGAGTCGGTCGCCCCTATCATTCCTGGTTCCTACTCCATGCGGGCTTACAATGTTGTGTTCCGGAGTATGCCTAACTTTAGCATTAAAGTCCCCCATAACCATTATTATTAACTCGTGCTTTTTTACCAATTTCAGTACCGCATCTAAGTCTTTATAGAAGTTTTCACACTCTGCTTCCGTGCTTTCAGAAGTAGGTGCATACACCTGTACAAGGTTGTTTTTTATAGGCTTGGTGTCTAGCTGTAGCAACATTACTCTATCAGACTGTGGAACATATCCTGTCACACATTCTTTCACTTCCTTCGTCACTATGAACACAATCCCAGACTTATGCTTTTGACCGCCGGAATAATAAAAGTGGGTATTGTCGTAAGATGGAATATCTCCGCCCTCGTTCCATCTCACTTCGCTCATTTCAAGAATGTCCCAACGGTATCTCCTCATTTCCCTTACAGCGTTTTCTAGCCTTCCATCTCTGTAAAGAGTTTTCACATTCCAAGTCGTAACCTTTAACTCGCCATGGTCGTCGTTTAATCGTATGCCCCATCCAAATGTATCCACTCCACATCTTTCTTTTCCTATGTAGATAATAAAGACTTTCTTGACAAAAAAATGTATTTGCTTTTAGAATAAATTGAACATAGCTAGGTTCATGGGGTCCGAGTGCTCACGCTATTTTTAAACAACTAGCTAAGCAACTGATTGACGCTTCTCGTGATCAGAAGGCGGGCCTTTTTCTAGCACAGAAAATTATCATTGCAATTCAAAGTGGCAACGCTGCCAGTCTTTCTGAAACGGTACCAGTAGCCGATAATGCTGAGGATTTTTTTTATGTTTGTATGTAAATATTTATATTGTTTTTAATATCATGACATATGAAAATATTGTTATGATTATTTTTTAAATACCAATACAGAAGTTTTATTGAGATTCTTTTAAAACACCGGATTTAAGGAGTGTGAACTACACTTTATCAATGCTACCCTCCATTAGGCAACTATATTTATTCTAAAGCGAATAATCACCTATTTCCTCAACGCTTTGATTACGAAAGCGCACGAATCTATGCGACGTCCCCCTTTCTTTGTTCAAAGTGTTTGAACACCCCCGTCATTACAATCTGCCTCAGCACTACATCCTGGGCTATTGTTTTAAAACTGTTTAATAATGAACACTTGCAATTGTCATATAAACGATTCGCTACCGGCTATTGTATTGTTGGCTGAGGCCTATTATAAATATTAGTTGTAGCACCAATAAAGTTTATGAAAACATTACTGTGAACTGTAAAGAACTGGATCTAGTTTGCTATTAATGTAAGTGTACAATTTTAGGTGAGTTTTTTTTATCAGAAACATTGTATGTTATAGGCACAACTAAAAAAAAAAAAAAAAAAAAGAAACACTACCTTTCAAAACCAATTAAAGGAACATATTTGAGGTCTACTGTATTTTTGTAGTAACACGATCACTCAACCATCAAAGAAGAATAATTTTAAAAAAGTATAACCAGACGTAAAAACCTTTGACAAAATTCATATAGCCCATAGGGCCTTCGCATCCGGCATCCGGGCTGTAAGTACGAATCTATTTCATGACACCTCATTAAAATCGGTTCACAAGTTTAGGCGCGGCGGAATGGTGGGATATACAGACATACATAGACTGCCAAAACTATAAGAGCTAGTTCAGATACGGCGGAATCCGCTCGGATGCGAACCGCGCGATTCCAATCCGCGAGGATTGAAAAGTGTTCAGACACGTGCGGTAAGTGTGAGTAGTGGGGTAAGGTGACAACAGCTTCATGCAATTTTATGCCGAAAGTGTCCACTAACTCCTGTTAAGCACTGTTTTTTGCATTTTTTTAATACTCTGCGCACTGCCAGTCCCACAAAACTAGTAGTTTCTCAACTTCATCGATAATTATCTCGGTTTCGAAGCAATCCATTGTCACCGTGCAATACTCGCGGTTTCCACGGAGCAACTGAACGCCTCTAGGTTACATTAAAGTAAATAGAACTGCGCGACGGCCGCGCGAATTCACTTTCTAGCGGTCGAGTGGCGGAAGCGGATTACCAATCCGCGCGACAGGTATGAACGAATCATAGGCATATAAATAACATCCGCGCAGTCGAACAGCGCGGTTTGCATCCGAGCGGATTCAGCCGTGACTGAACTGGCACTTACCCTTCCTTTTGACTCCTGAGTTGCGTTGAGTTGGGCAGTATTCTTCTACTGGGCGATATTTCTTATCAGATGACCTATCTGCTCGTCTGCCCCATTTTCATTAAATAAATAAATAAAAATAGAAAAAGTATAAATGCTAATTAAATGCGTAAAAAATATTCAGTCATTAAAGTCAGAAGTTAGAATTTCCATTTTCTATTTAAGCTGTCCATATAATTAATGGAGCTTTTATCCTAAGTACGTGAAACTTTCACTAAACGTTTACTTAACATCCTGTAGAGTACAACGTAGTTACGTTAGCTTACATTTGCGTAGCGCGACAAGCTTCCGGTTCCGGTCGGACTCCGTGTGTTGGCGGTACTGGCAAGTTTGCGTAGTTCAATGTTACCAACATTAGCTACCATTGTCACCGTAGTTAGGATGTTGAGTGTTTTGTTATTAGAATGTAAGTTTTAATAATAAATTATAATAACAACTAGTCTGGTGAAACAATTCAATTAATATTAGAGGTGGCTAGCGTGTAGCATGATAAAAGTAATTTAAGCGGTACTGACTTTTGCCCACGACTCGGTCTGCGAAGATGCCGGTTATCGTGGTAAACGGTAGCCTATGCCCTTCTTCAAGAATCAACGGATCTCCATTGTAGATTTCATCCAAATTAATTGAGCTATTAAGCCGTAACAGCGTAACACAGAGAGACAGGCAGATATAGTTACTTTCGAATTTATAATATAAATACGGATGTCATCATCATCATTAGCTTATTACTGTCCATTATTGGACATAGGCCTCTCTCATAGTTTATTATTATTGATATTATTTCATATACAGACACATTCATTTAATAAGTTTAAAATAATACTTTAAAATATTTATGCTTTTAACTATTTAGTTTTTTTTATATTAACTGCTGAAACAAATGGAAATATGATGTTATATACATCTAAGAACTTGTGACAACACTAGTAACGTCAAATGGAATAAGAAGCTTCCGTTTAAAAGTAGACACACCTATTTTTGTAAAACACTTTTTCAATTAATTAAAGTTACATTATTATGAAACTGTGGCTTTTAAGTGTAATTACCAACAAATACTACTTGGTGTCAGGTGTGGTGTCAAGTCCAATGCAAGTCGAACCAGAGATGGATTATCGGTTTACTGGCGACCAAGAATGCCACTACTAAAGTAAAGACAAGTGACTGACATTCAAACCTGGTACTCAAGAGGTGCAATTGCATTGAGGTCCCCTTTAAAGTCCCCCTTTAAATCAGAAGGAGGAGGTTTGCCTCAGTCTGTGAAGCGTTTTTTGCCTCAGTGTCAAACAAAGCAATTGTTTGACACTTGTTTTCTATATGCGTGTGATATGACTATGTATCATCACAACGGTCAAGCCAGCTGAAACGTACTGAAGGGCTGCCATGATTTTCCTGCTCTAAAATTATGTATTTCGAAACGACCAAACTAAAAATCGTTCTTAAATATATATATTTTTATATATATGTGAGCCTACCAAATTGACTCTACATTGCCATTCAAGATTAGTGGTCACCATACTCAATGCGAAAGAAGACAATGCAAAGGCATCAGTAGACGTTGGCACATATCTCATGTTTCACGTGACCAAAGACCGCAGAATCCCTGGGCTGTGAACACAGCGTCGAACATGACCTTGCAAACAAACACATGTACATTCTTTAGTCATTTATCTTCATTCATTGTTTTTACGATCCTTGTTTTGTATAGCGGGAAACGCGCAATATTTAGCTGGATGTCTGTCAGAGCTTTGTTTTACCCTCGTCGCATCCACATTCAGCTGTAACAAAAACTGGCATACGCTGCTATTAAAACATCGTTTTTCACACCCTGAACCTTTCAATGGTTTTATGATAAATATTTTTAGATGTTAAACCTTTTTGTCAGAAAACTTCCATGGTGATTGTTAATACGATTACTTCAAAATTTTCCGCTGGTATGAATTTTAAATTAAACAAGCTGAGCCTCGCTGATTTACCCGCGGTACATAAAGCGTGGGCAACGCCGCGGAGCGAAACAAATCTAAAAAAGAAGCCTAAGTTACTCCTTATATCATCAGCGACCTATCAGTGAAATTCCCGTGAAAATCGGTCCAGTCGTACCAGAGATTAACCGGAACAAAAAGACAGACAAACAAAAAAAATGTTTTTTTGATGTAAGTATCGTATTACTTTTATTTGCATTTAGTGAAAAGCTGTTAATTTGAAATTACAAACAGACACTTCAATTAAATTTTTTGTATAGATTAATACCCCGATTGACACATTATATTATCTATATATTCTTCTATAAAGTAATCAAACACACACAGAGTAGAAAAAAGTTAAATAAAACAAATAATAAAAATATAAAAAAAACATTAAATAAAAAAAAACAAAAAAATAGTTAAAAAAACAAAAAATATATATTATTATTAAAATTAAAAAATGCGTAAACATTGTGTTAGGCAGTGTGTTAGATGTCCAAAAATATTTATTATTATTCTCTTTATTACATTTTATATATATGTCGGCGCAACTACAACGATTAGTCTAGAAACCCTAGAATAATTAAGTTAAATCATTTGATTGTACCAAAATTAGTTTATAAACCACCAGTTGATTATTTAAAAGTTTATTATGATGTAAAATGAATGTCATTATAATTTCAATAACTACCCTCAAACCTTACAAACACGTGCACGTGTGCCGCGCCGCCGCCGGCAAATACGGCCGCACTGTGACCGATCGGTTCAGTTACACTCGAGCCGTCGTGCAGTGCGGGCGTTGTACCAGGAAGGAATGGCTGTAAATAAGCTAAGTTGGGCTTCTTAATTGTTGTAATTAATTATTAAACATCTGTGACTAATAATTTAAGATGTGACTTTTAAAAGAGTGGCTATGAGTTTCTTTGCCAGTATTCTTCTCATAAAGCTCTACGCATTTTGGAAACTGGAAATCATGGATCAACATATGACCTTGACAATACAGTATACCTATGGAGTCTGTTTGTGTCGATCTATGATTTTAACTGTAGCTTCATTAATTCAATAAACCATTTGGAATTAAATATTGTCTTTGGTTGTGTAAATAAACCCTACCTACCTACGTGTGTAATAATTAATTGATTGAAAGCGATTTCTATTGCTACAAATCATGAGTGCCACTATTGAGATAATCAGTGACGTCGGTGAGGCTGACGTCAACCTTTCTAAAAATAATTTGTCGCCCTATCCTCCGACATATACATATTTATTACATTTTTAAATATACATAGAAAAACAAATACATTTAAAAATATAAAAAATAGTAGACCACCGACTTCGGGTACAGGGACCAAGAAACCGGTGGTTAGTGCTCCAGAGACAGGGACCTCCTCACAATACGAGCCGTGTCAAGAAGGACTGCCTTCTGCATCAGACCCTTGATCTAGCCCTCCAACGTATCTATCATCAACTATCAACTTGGCTATCAATCCGTGAGCAGATACGACTATCGGAACAATGATCACCGAATACACATTGCACATATCGACAATCTCGTGATATAAATCCTAATATTTTATTTGTTTTTCTTTTTCGACTTTCACGAGATTCTCGTCATGAGGAACTAAAATTTCTAAAGGGGGTCTAAAATTTTTGGGATCCATGGCACTACCAGATTTATAGAGTAAGTAGGTTATACCAGTGGTTAAAAATTGTGGTAATGACCCCAAATCCAATGCTGCCTGGAATTGAGATGCCAAACATGCATGTGAGCTTCGGAACCATTTAAGCCAAAAGTTGTGCAGACCGTCTGGACCAGGTGATTTCCAATGCGGCAATGAACGGACTGCACAACTTACATCATCTTCATTAATGACAATTGGTTCCATAGATGTTATAGACTCACATGAGCGTTTGACATCCCGCATCCAATCACCATCTGTGTGAGTGACAGGCACCGACCAAATGTTACGGCAAAATATATTTGTGGCATTTTCATCTGGCAAGTGCCCATCACGCTCACATGGATTCGGAGCCTCCCATTTTCGATACACCCACTTCTCATTTCTTTGGAACATACGATTCTGATTGAACCGCTCTCCTCGTTTTTTGTACCGTCTTATCCTATTTGCCCATGCATAAACATTCTGCTTCAAGAAGCCAATGCGCTCCGTGACACTCGACATGTACAGTTGAGGACTGATGGTAGTCCCCAAGAATGCCTGTTTCATAAAGCGCATGACTCTTGGCCGCGTATTACCTAATTTAAATGCAATTAATTTACCGATGAGTGTCCTGGTCTCAGCAATACGACGTTCTATTCTGTACTGCCAAGCTGGCACAACATTTTTGGGTCGAGTAGTGATTTGTTCAACAAATTTAACACTTAATTTACTTTATTTTATTATTATTGTTTTTTTTAATTATGGTTATGTACATAGGTTTCTATAAACAAATAATACCATACATCTGAACATGTCACACCCATCCATTTTAGCCCAAACTAACCAGAGCCTATGTTATAATAACAAGGCCGCTGATAAACATACTTACATATTTTTAAAGATGTACACATCAAAGATAAATCACACAAAGCAAATGATAGTACTCATCACATGATATTTGTCCTGGGAAGGAATCAAATTCACGACCTCCGACTTAGCAGTCATATGTTTTACCGAAACTAAACAAAGTTAATCAACTTACCTACCCTCCACAAACACAAATTATTACGAATATTTTGTTTTAAGCTATATTTGAGGCAAAGTTCCGTGACGGCATTCCGGTTGCCTTAATTAAACCAAAATTAAAAGCATATATATTATGTGCAAGACTGCAGTGTTCTGAACAAAACTGAAACTTGAACTTGCCATAACTTCTGTAATTTCTTACAAAATCTTGTGTAATATAATATCTACGTATAACTTCCTCGGAACACTAACGAAACTATGTAATAAAACATAAAGGCTTCCAAGCAAAATCATAAATGTAGAAACTGGACTTGAATCGCTTTTAACTGAATGATAAAGTCAGTTTCCTTAATTTTTTAAAATTTCATGCAAGAAGTACATTCTGCATACTAAAATAAGGACTAGCGCCAGACTCATGACACAACACTACATTCAAGAGACAGTACTAAATTATCACCGTTGGGTTTTTGCAATAATAATAATAGTTTACAACGGACTTCGTCCCTATTTGTTAGTAACAATAAAATTGTCTTACTCTAATGTTAATAAAACAGACAGGTAGGTTTTCAATAATGATAGGAAACAATCACAAAATTTAACAAAAAAAACCGACTTCAATCTAAAACAATTTAAATGAGACCACACAGAAAGCATTAGCTTTCAAATAAAAAAAGAATCATCAAAATTGGTTCACCCAGTCGAAAGTTATGAGGTATCAAACATAAAAAAAATACAGTTGAATTGAGAACCTCATCCTTTTTTTGAAGTCAATTAATAAGGAGAAGGGTTGGGACTCCGATAATATAATATAGGAGCAACACTTTTATAATTTTTTATTTTATGCTTTAAAGAGCTGTATTTCGATACGACCATACTCAAGTTCAAACTAAATAACGAAATACCAACGCATAGATATAATACAGCCCAGAGAGAGAATATATCATAGAGGCAGTTGGCAGAATATTGCACAATTTCATAATAGAAACTTTTTATACGAGTACATCATGCCAAGCCACATAACCACAATAATGGCAGTATGTGTAATAAATTGCTAAAATATAAATTTGACAAGTTAAAGAAAAAATACAGTGGTTTCTATTATATATTAGAAATCAAATTAGTTTTTTTATGATATAGCGGGAAAATTAATAGACGGATCCCTTGATGGAAAATGACCACCATCGCTTATTAAAACTCAGTAATCATAATTGCGTCATCGATCTCTGAAGTTAGATCACACTCTTATTTTAAAGGTTTTGGAAGTCGTAATGAGCCGGATACACAATTTATTCCATAGATCGATTTCACAAGGCTTAAAACCCATGATTTGTGCCATTGAATGTGGCTTAAAGGGGAAATCTACAAAGAGATGACAATATATTTGCGGCAAAACGTTTATCTTATAAAGTTACAAGCGGTGGGCCGGAATAAAATACTGTCTTACTCTATTCAGTACACCAAGCTTCTTCGAATTTAATTCGACCCGACTTTCTGGGTGACCGCCAAATTGGACTTCACCCGATATGCCGACACTAAGAACTCCGAAGCTATTTTAATAAGGGAAGTACTCTTTAAGCGAGATAACGAAAATATTTGTAAAATTGATGCAACAAATTATTTCAATTATTTCAACTCAAGGAGTACTTAAATAGTCAATTAAACGCAGTTTATACTGTGCTCTCTTAGACTCTTGTCACGTTTATTTTTGTGAATATACCTATATCACATATAATTTTCTAGATACATAATAGAGTACTCTTTATGTAAATTTCGTCTAACAAAGTATCTCGTTCTCCTAATTTTCAAATTCTTGTACGACAAGTTACTTATGAAACTTTTAGTCTTACTTACATGTTATTTTATTCGTTGTATCAGAATAAATTTAACACGTGAATGGTTGAAAAATACGATTTTATTTTCAATACAAGCCGCGTAATGGTAACAGCCCCGTTTTTCCTTGTGTCTAACGCACTTTTATATTTCTTTTTCGTCGACAACTTATATATAAAAGCTTTTATGTGTTTAAGTCATACTTTGAGATACAAACCCCTAGAGACGGCGAACAGTTTGTAACGAAAACTACAAAAACAATTTTTACGCACAAAAACAAAATCATAGGTGACGTAATGGACGTAATACACTGGCCGCGTACTCAAACTCAGCGGGAGCGGAGCGTATTTTCAAATGTATGGATTTATATGGGAGTGTTTTCGAACATAGCGGAGCGGTAGCGGAGCGGTAGCGGAGCGAGAGCGGAGGACGAGCGGGTGACAAGCGGCGGACGAGCGGTGCGCATAGCGGTATTATAGACAGAGTAGGGAAGACATACGGCTGCCGTTAAGCGGAAACGTCCAACGGTTAGAAAGAGAGAGAAGATCGCGGTACCCCATCTGTCTTTCTGTACTGACGCATGCGCAGTAAAGGAATGCTTGTTATTATGATAACCTCGAATAATAAAATCAAATTAACTCTAAAATAATAAATAATAATAATAAAAGTTTATTTATGAAACCAAGAAATAACAAAAGACATAACATAACAAAATATGGTTGATAATGGCTGCTAATAAATCTTCTATATATATATATATATAAAAGAGGAAGGTGACTAACATAGAGAGAGATCAACGCACAGCTCAAACCACTGAACCTTAACTGGTTCTTAATATAACGTAAATGAGCACTAAGAAAGGAATTTTTGAAATTCCACCCCTAAGAGGGTAAATCAGGGGATGTAAGTCTGCGTGAGCGAAGCCGCGTGCAAAAGCTAGTACCTTATAAAGTTGTTTGAAGTAATAAAAGATAGGTACACACAGACAGATAGGTACCGCGATCTTTCTAACCGAGGGACAGCTGGAGGCCTGGTTCCCCTCCCTGGGTCCGTCATTTTACTGTGAGAGTCACATGTTCGATGAATGGAAGGTCGACTGAACGTTACTTCGAATTGAGTTTATAGCGAAAGAACTTTTTACCGATAAACGCTTTCCAACGACTTTCCATTTATCGAACATATATTATGACTCGCACGGCTCCCCTGCTCTATCTACAATATCTCTATGGTGGTGCGCTCTAGTGTAGCGGTGTCAAACTCGTATAAGGATGGAATAAAATAGCAATCACCTGTGATTAATGATTTTTAATTTTGTCAATGTTATGATTTTTGCAAGTTTAATTGTTAATTAATTATTAATATTTATATATCAAAATTGAATTATTAATATTTTGTTTATTTGTTGCTATTAAAACATTTTAATCAAACTTATAACTTGTAAATTTGTTCGGTTTGTTGGTGTTATTTTTTTTTCACTGTGCCCTCTGTGATCTACAATAATGTTTGAGTATACCCCTCTAACTTGTCAATATAGTAAATTATTGTGTTTACAATATATGACTAATCAGGATTATTTATAGGTTATCAGGCTTGGGTTGTACGATTTTAGAAAATAAATTTAAAATACTTATTTATGACGCTGTTACATAAGTACATATTATTTCAATTCCTTAAATACACATTTTTCTGCTTCCTCTAATTTTGGAGAGACTACTAAAACTACTACGCTAAATTATCTTAGTCCTACCGACTCCTAACTGTCCTTCGTTTGCTTTTAGTCAATTTTCTGCCTGTGATGTCAAGAAGTGCGTAATATCCATTACTTCCAACGCGACAGGAACAGATAACATCAGCCGTAATATGATACTTCCTATCCTAGATGAAATCCTATCTGTGATTTGCCATATAATAGGTCTTTACCTATGAAATTGCCGTTTTGTATGCAATAAGTTAAAGTACTTATTTTTTCAAACTTTTAATTTCTGTTATTCGAAGTAATCACCCATGCAATCGACGCATCTTTGCCAACGCATTGGCAGTTTATTGATGCCCTTCTTGTAAAAATCAGCTGGACGGGAGGCAACAAACTCTTCACAGGCATTTTGTACTGCCTCTCGGGAATTGAATTTTTTACCCACTAAAAAGTTGTCTAAATTTTGGAAAAAGTAATAGTCGGTAGGTGCAAGGTCTGGTGAGAATGGCGGATGAGGGAGAGCTTCTAACCCCAGCTCTTGCAGCTTGGAGACTGTCTGTTGCGCAGTATGGGGTCGCGCGTTGTCGTGAAGGAGCAGTGGGGACGACCGATTGACCAAAGCTGGTTGCAGATGTGCAAGCTTCTCCATCATTCTCTCCAGTTCTTCACAGTACACATCTGCATTAATGCTCATGCCGTTTTGTAAAAAGCTGTGGTGAATCACACCCGCACTAGACCACCAAACAGTTACCATCACCTTTTTAGGGGTCATTTTTGGTTTAGGGCATTGCTTTGGTGCTGAACCAGGGTCTAACCAACTTGCTGAGCGCTTTTGATTGTCGAACAGAAGCCATTTTTCGTCGCACGTAACAATTCTTTTAAAAATTCCTTCATTTCTTTGCCTGTTGAGCAGCGCAAGGCAGCTCTCGATGCGTACGTTGCGCTGGCGATCGTTAAGGTCGTGGGGCACCCATCTATCAAGCTTTTTTACCTTGCCAATTTGTCGCAAATGGATCAATATTGTTTTGATGCTTACATTAAAAGCTGCTGCTAGCTCAGCTGTAGATTGAGTTTCGTCAGCTGCCACAATCGCCTTTAATTCATTATTGTTAACCAAAGTCTCCGGACGACCACGAGCTTCATTTTTCAAGTCAAAATTTCCAGAACGGAACCGGGAAAACCAATAACGGGTTGTGCGTTCGTTTGTACAGTACTCTCCGTATACGTTTTTGATGTAACGTGCCGATTGTGTCGCGTTGGTGCCACGACGGAACTCATATTCCATTTACACGATTTTTTAAAGTATCCATTATGACGAAAATGTTTAAATGTAATGAAAATACAACGCTAATCAAAAAACAAAAGACTGAGTTTGTAAATAGAATGTCATGGTTTTAAAACAAAATTAATTTGAATTTAGAATACAGAACCATTACAAACTTGTTTTTATTTGAAATGACCAGTACTGAAGAACGGCAATTTCATAGGTAAAGACCTAATATTTAATTATTCCGTATCCAACAGTGTTTTTCCAACTGCGTGGAAAATGGCTCAAATCATTCCTCTTCCTAAAAAATCTAATTCTTTCTCTCTTTCAGACTATCGTCCTAAATCCATTCTCCCCTGCTTCTCCAAAGTCCTTGAACGTCTTATTCACATGCAGCTAAGCTCATTTCTCTCAAGAAATTGCCTGCTAAATCCTCTTCAATCAGGTTTTCGTACGGGCCACAGCACTACCACCGCACTCAATCATATTACGGAGGATATCCAATTTAACATGGAGGAAGGAAAGTTAACGATCCTTACCCTACTCGATTTCAGCAACGCTTTCAATACCGTTGACTTTGATATCTTACTTGGAATATTGCGCTCTCTTAACATATCTCCATCAGCAATTGACTGGTTTCATAGCTACCTGTGTGTACTACATCTGCAGGCGTACCTCAGGGCGGCGTTCTATCCCCATTACTCTTCGCAGTTTTCATCAACTCCATCACTGATCGATTACTTTCTTCCTACCACCTTTATGCAGATGATCTACAAATTTACACCAAAGCTTCTCCAGCTAAAATATCTGAAGCTATTGACGATATCAACAGAGATCTGCTACAAATATGCTCTTGGAGTAAGGAGCATGGATTAAAGGTCAATCCGAGCAAAACCCAGGTGATTATAATAGGTAGTCGTAGGATGAACTCCGCAATAAATTGGCAGCAATTACCTGCTATATCTTGTCATATATGGGATATGGGTCAAATATCCCATATAGTGACAAGATTAAAAACCTTGGCATCTATATGGACAGGTATATGTCCTAGGCCCCCCAAATTGGTGAAGTTAGACGTAAATTGTTTGCTACAGCAGGGTCACTGCGAAGACTTCGAAACATTCTTCCCACCAACACGAAAATCGCCCTAGCACAATCCCTTCTCCTTCCTACCCTTGACTATGGTGACGTTAGCTATCTAGATCTTACTGAAGAACAACTAAATAAACTTGAGCGTCTCCAAAATGTCTGCATAAGGTTCATATTTGGCGTACGTAAATATGATCACATCTCCGAATATCGCGTTAAGCTCAAATGGTTACTGCTTTCGCCGGAATGTTCACATTCTCACTATTTTGTACAGTACTCTGTTTCTCCCACACTCGCCTCCCTATCTCAAACAACGTTTTGAGTTCCTACACAGTTCAAATTGCAGGCTCTTGAGTCGTCGGAGAATCTGAAACTGAAAATGCCCAGCCATTCCACACAATTCGCTGATAAGTCATTCTCGGTGCAAGCTGTTACACTATGGAACAACTTGCCTGAGGCAGTTAGACAAGCTAAATCTCTGCAAGTTTTCAAGAAGCAAGTCACAGATTACTACTTGACAATGTAAGGGCTTCTGGGGGATTATTGATCATTGATGGTATGTGGTACGCAATATGTATATTTATGACATTTATGTGTATATTTATATATGTATGTATTTAACCATGTTTGTATGTATATATTGTATTCATATGTATTGGTGTGTTTGCTGTAGATACATGTATTAAGTTTATATTATACTAATTATTACTTAGATTATTTTAAACTTAGATACACCTTAGACTACCCAAAATCAAATTGCACAATGGCTGTCTGGAAGAGATCGCCGTGAGCGATAAGACCGCCTATTGTTATACCAAATGTAGCTTTTTATGTATCTGTAAATGTTTATACTTTTGTGATGTTCAATTAAGTTGTATAAATAAATAAATAAGTAGATATCATAATCAAACAAAATATTATCAAACATTAATCGTTTTCACTAATTATTTAAAATCACTAATCATTTTTTTGTGAAATCTGTCATCCGTATCAAGCTATATTTTACGAGATATTGTTTCTTATAACACACCACTAAACCGCTCTAGCGCCCGCTCCTAACCCGCTGGTTTCGACGTTAGAACGGGTTAGAGAGTTCCCGCTCCGCTCCCACTGCCGCTCCGCTGCCCGCCGAGTTCGAAAACTCGGCCTAAGCCCATGTTCAGATGACGAGCGCTCAACGCGCGTTTACAACTACATGTAATTTGTTCTGGGAGTACACATGCTAACGCGCGTTTTTACATGGAGTTGTTAACGCGCGTTGAGCACTCGTCATCTGAACATGGCCTTAGGGTGGCGGAAAAAATCTCGGTAAGAGAGAACGGGTAATGGGTATCAAATGTATGGGATATGAGTCCACCTTTCAATAGTAACTAGTAATATTAGATAGAGTTTTTTATGCAGAACATTAGTTACTAATCAAACTATGGCCTATACTTTCGGAGATACGATCGATTTCTTGTAGTCGTAGTCTATTTATAAAGTGAAATAGTATTAATAAAAGTATTAAATTTTCTTGCGATGTTCTAGATATCAATGATAATTACGCGGGGGCAAGATGGTTGATATCTACTAATTTGCTACCGTGGGAGAGCCACGCTTCGGCATGAATTCGGCCTTACAGAAAACCGGTGTGTAACAGCGCCTGCGCCGTGTTTCACCAAGTGAGAGAGAATACCGGAGGCCCTTAGCCCATACAATCCCTCAACCCATTCCCCAAAAGCCGGCAACGCACTTGTGACGCCTCTGGTGTTGCGGGTGTACATGAGCGGCTGTAATCGCTTACCATCAGGCGATACGTCTGCTCGTTTGCCCCAATTCCATAAAAAAAAACAAATCAAAGATAATATGATGATCTATGTGCAGGTTTCTACTGCTCGTCGATCCGATCAAGAAACAGCAATAATATTGTGTTATGCCAATAATAATCACAACGAACGATTTACTTTAATGTGAGTAATTTTTAATTAATAACGAAGTAACTCTCATTAATTGTTCGGATTGGAACTATGTAAGTACCTTTATGGGTCATCCTGTAAATAAGTCACATTAAGAAAGTAAACCGACATTTTTGCGAAATAAATGAATTGAATTGAATTGAATTGAATTTCGCGACTTCAAGAAACCCCTTAAAAAGAAGTATGCAACAGTTAAATTGGGTGAGAGGATAAGCGACCGGAAAATGTTCCTTCAGAATATCGGTTGTGGTTCGTCGATCACGTTATCTGGTCGATGTACCGGACTTCTCTCAGCAAGATGCCTGCTTCGGGGTCGGCCAGGAGTATGATGTAAGGTTACTTATTCGAAATCTTATCTCATTTATTAGTTACCTAATTGTGTGTTTGTTGTTTAAAAAAGTTCATCATTGTGCTTTACGAATTAACATTAATAATATTGTAGGTAGTAGAGCCACGCTGATTTCAGCACGAATGGGCCGGCTCGACCGGGGCGGTACTACCCTCGCACAGAAAATCAACGTAAAATGACAGCGATCGTGCTGTCGTGTTTCGTTGGTGAGTGCGAGACCGGAGGCCCAAATAGTCTAGTCAACAAGTTCCATACTTGTTGACTAGACTAAAAGATGCAGCAGCATCACTAGGCCGCCATGGTGTGGGTCGCCATACTGCATTGTCTGCATTCGCAGTGAGTATGGTGACCACCACTCTTGGATTCTGCTTATGCTTTCCATCAGGCAGAGTAGAGTCATTATGGCGGGCCATACATAAAAAAAAATGTTATTGAAACATCATGGACTAAGAGCCCGTGAACCCCAGACCTTCGTTATTTTATAAAAACTGAAAGTTTGTCAGCGCATGCTCCCAACATAGGTAAGAACGATGGACCATTATGAAGTTTGGGTGATCGTGGCTTTTGCAGATAGACGGTACCAAAGGTGTATAAAATATCGATCTAAATTCGTCAAATAACCGATCACCCAAACTTCAGAATGGTCCATCGTTCTTACCTGTGTTGGGAGCTTGCGCTGACAAACTTTCAGCTTTTATGAAAAACGAAGGTCTGGGGTTCACGGGCTCTTGCTCCATCATTACATGTCCATAAAAATAGAACATGAAATCAATTTTTATTTATTTTTAGACAACATTTTATGCATAAGCAAAAATGATTCGTATCTAAGTATGACTAACTGTGAGAATCCAAGCAAAACCAAACAAAAATGCTCAATTAATCACTTGAACAGCTCGTGTTCATTCATTCGTGCTAGCATCAATTTAACGACCTGATTGAATTAATGACACCACAGACTGATACTGCATACGCTTAAACTACCCGCATTGTATGTCTATCATACTCAATGTTGCCTTCAAAGGCTTATTGATGTTAGATTTGCTTGTGTTTTGAGCCTTTATTAGTTCGTTATTTTCTTAATATACACACATCAAAAGTGTCTAGGGATCAAGCATTTTTATGCGGATTTCTTGAGATTGAGATGTGGCTTTGGCCCTGGCCTGCTCAGTCGCCAGACTTGAACCCGATTGAGCATGCATGGGATATGCTACAGAGAAGAGCTCTGCCGAATATGGAGGGTATCCAGTCGCAAGAAGACCTTTTTTTGTTGTTGCAACGAACATGGGCGGCCATTCCACAGCGTGTTTGGATGAACTCATTTTGAGTATGCCAAACCGATGTTCTTGTGTTGTTAGTGTTCGCGGTAGAAACACGGATTATTAATTGTTTAAGTTACCTAATAAAATATTAAAGAAAACTGTTATTTCAGTCTTTTTTTCGAACTTTAATGTTAGTGGTTCAAATGTCAAAAATCCCTTTATTAGGAAAATGGCAAATTTCTTTATTAATGCAAAGGTGACTTGGTTTATCGTTACTGTGACAAACGAAAACACTTTATTTGATGAATCCTTAAAGAAAATTTTAATTAATATCAATCAGGAGAAAAGTTATTGCAAAAATATATGTTGATCTCTAGACACATATGTTGATCCCTAGACACTTTTGATGTGTGTATATTTTTTCTTTTTTTATGTATGGGCCTGCCAAAGTGACTCTACTAGCAGCATAAGCATAAGCAAAATCTAAGAGTGGTGGCCACCATACTCATTACGAATACAGACAATGCAACAATGCAGCATGGTGACCCACACCATAGCGGCCTAGTGAGATGCTTCTGCATCTGCTGCATCTGTTCGGACCTCCGAAATTGCTGCATCAGTTAGCGTTACTAGTGGGTTTTCAGCAAGGAATCGAAATATGTTTACATTTTAGTTCTTTGCTCATGCAATCAAGACACTGACAAGATATGTTAATCCAGGCTGTCCTCATACCTCGTATCATTTTTTTTTAATTGATCCCAGCCCTTTGAGCTTGAAGAAGTTACAAGCGTACCAACACATTGTAACTCTGTCTAGCATTTTGAGCCGCTTCTGACTAATAATTTCATGTACATACCTTTATATAAAATTTTATCAATTATTTGAGCGCTTAGAAGAAATGGACGAGTACAAAAACTGTTATTTTGGTTGGAGTTTTGAGCCATTTACGATCTCTTCACACACATATTACCAATTAGCTGACCTGGCGAACTTCGTACCGCCATATTTACATATGTGTTTCAGCTTCCCACAGGAAGTGTACAGTCGCGGACAAAAAAAACACTTTGCCCGTTATCTTTTATTTTTTTCTTTCTAGCAAAAAAATAATTAATGAAATCGGACTATGTGTTATTGAATTACAACTAAATACATATTTTGACTTTCATCCCCTCTCTCCAGGAAACCGTGCTGAATTTCGGGATAAATAGTATCCTATGTCCTCAATGTGTATGAACTCAAATCATGCCAAGTTTCATTTGAATCCGTTCAGTAGTTTCGGCGTGATGCGCGGCCAAGATACAGACAGACGGACAGACAGACAGACAAAAATGAAAAAAATACAGTTTTGGCTTCAGTATCGATTATAGAAAGCCCTCCAAAAAAATTTTCAAAATATCTTTAATGTACAGAATTGGACCTGTTACATTTTTATTATAAGTATAGATATATAGATAGATAGATATATAGATAAGTATAGATAGATATATAGATGTCAGCAATAAGATCATGTAATAATGTATTTTCATCTTTTATTATACTAATTGCAGGTTCGATAAATGCAAAAAAAAACAACTTGTTTTTAAACTCCAAGCAATGGAAAATAATTTCAAGTTTTATCTCAGAAAAAGTTATTGTAAAAGTCCGCCAGACAAATGAGCACTGACATAATCCTATTATGGTTCTATCATTCTTCGTACATAGGCACACCAACAAGTTGTAGTATAATCGTTTTATAGTTTATTGTCATTCCTCGGAGCGATTTCGTAGTTCTACCCATAATTATTGCCAAAGTTCTTAGTATAGCAACTAGGACCGACGACTTCACAGGCTCTTCGAAACAAGGAGGGTCAATGGTCACCCATCATAGACTGACCTTGGTAGGATTGCTTAACTTTGAAATGTGTTAACCTACGCGGTTATCAAAAAGCCACAAGCCGGTTTATCGCGTAAAAACCGCATCGATCGTCGTTTTATATTTTGTAGTACTGAGTTTTCGATCATTGGACATATTTAAAGAACATTTCCCTAGTTGTTCTTCCTTTAATTAAATGAAATTACAATTCAATGCAATTTGGATTTTATATTTATATAAAATACAAACTTATTAGTAGAAAAGTTTTCTTCAAAATACAGATGGTGGCCTCAATTCGCCGCAATACTATGCAAAATACTCGTAGCATTCTTAAGGTTATTGGTGCCAGTTGGCGTCGAACTGTTTTCATCTAAACAGATCCAAATGAATTGTATTGTAATAGGTACCTATTACAATTATTGTTTTCACATTATATACTTTAATAAATAAAGCAAAAACTAAAACCCAACTACGAAAAAAACGACGCTGAAAAAGTATGAAACAAGTTTGAAAAGTTGTAGTCACACGTTGCAGAGAAACGTATCATAACACTTTAACAACGCGTGACTACGGCTTTTTAAACTTGTTTCATACTTTTTCAGCTTCGTTTTTTGTTGTAGTAGGGTTTTAGTTTTTAGTTTTTTTATTTAAAATGTTTCAGTGCTTATATAATATTAATTTCTTTGCAAAGTGTATTTTAAATAGGTACCATCACAATTATCGAATAAATACGGACAAAGTCACAAGCAAAAATGCTAATAATATATATATATATTTGATATGAACAAGTAACGCCCTTTCCAATGATACCAGACACGGCACATTTATTTCAAATTATTTTTTTAACACAGTAGGTACTTTATGAACGCTAGAAGGCGCCACATTAGAATCAGTTACACGTCATATTTATAGCCTTTAACCAGCGGACGATCAAGACGCTTCTAACGATACCTCATTTGTCCAGTTCTAATAAGTAATTGAGGAGCTATGAGGGAACAGATGAACATACATAGCCTGTCAAAATCATAACCCTCCTTTGCTTTGCCGTAGTCGGGTAAAAATAGGGATTCACATTATTCCTCTACAAAAAATACTTACCTAATAGTGAAAATTTCGCAATAAATGGCTCTAAATACATAATTAACATTTTAATCAATAAACAAAACTAACTAGAAGACAATATAAGTAGTGGAATTCATTATTTTTTTAAACATTTTTATTATTTTTACGAAAGGTGTATAAAAAAAAAGAGTGCATTGAACAATCCCATTTAGTTATGATTACATATTTAAAGTGTTACTAGAATAATATTGAAATGTTCATTTTAATTCCTGCTGTGATCATAACGCGGGAAGTAACTGTTAATTTCCTATCTCAATGAACTGAATACAATCAGCAGCATTAACTAACGAACGTACAGAATTAGAATACCGTCACCAATTCAAACAGAATTTGTAAATTAGTCGAATAAATTGAGTTGAACGAAATGAAAATAAACATCATGACTTCAAATTATCTGAATTCATTCGAAAGAACTTGTTAATATCTAAATACAATAAATGCCTCGGTTACGCAGTGGTAGCGTATACGACTGGTGTACTGAAATCTTGTGTTAAATTCCCAGTTCTCGCGAAATATTTGTATGATCTGAAAATATTTGTTTCAGAGTTTGAGTGTTTTCAGTATATAGCATGTACTGCATGCATGCATGTACTGCATTCATCAATATTAACAAAAAAGTTAAATAATTATTAATTCAGTCAATATAGTTTTCATAGTACAAGCTCAGCTTAGTTTATAACTAGATTGCTTATATATATATGCTTATTATATATATATATATATTCTATAAAATATTTAAAAGGCCCAAAAATGCAGAAGCATCACAATAGGCTACCATAGTGTGGGTCACCATGCAACATTGTTGCATTGTCTGCATTTGCAATGAGTATGGTGACAACCACTCCTGGATTTTGCTCATGCTTTCCATAAGGTAATAATCGACTATGGCGATATTTCGACCTGAATGCAGACCTCCTCAATAAACTAGACCGACTTCTCATTAACTGTATTTGATACATCTTCGCAAGTATGACCATGTGTCTGCTTTACGTTGCCAATTGAAATGGTTACCTGTTCGCCTAAGCTGTAATCAGCGAGCACTTACCTTCCTATTTTCATTTCTCAACTCACTGTTTTCACGTACGTACCTCGCCCCATACTTCCGTTATCTGTCCTCTAATCATAATAGAAATCTTCGCTCAGAAAATAATCTGCTTCTCTTATCTCTGCCCCTTCCACAACTCCGACTTAGTGAACTCTTCGTTCTTCGTTCAGGCAGTACTACTTTGGGATGCGCTCCCGCTCGAAATCAGGATGTCCACAAACCGTTGTACGTTCAAAAAGAAGGTACATGATCTCCTTCTCAACGAAATGGCAGAACTATCAAATCGATAATTGGTACACCTTAAATCAAGTTGTCATAGTGTACGAATATTATACATATAAATAGATGTATGTGTATGTATATACATATCTTTATGTAAATAAATATGTATTTATGTCGTATTTATTGTATAAGTGTATATATGTAGATATGTTTAAGTTCAAGTATGACATATATATTTCTCACTTATTGTGCACCTCCCTACAAGATTCCTACACAACCCTAAGGTTGTCTGGAAGATGCCTAGGGCATTAAGTCCGCCGATTTACAGAGTTCATAAAGTGTAAAATTAATAAATAATTAAGGCTGAGTAGAGTTACTTTGGCAGACTCATACATAAAAACAAACTCATTCACTGAATTCTGCCATCGTTTATTATAGACTAGTTGTTGCCCGCGGCTCCGCCCGCGTATATGTCGGTTATCGCGGCAAATTGTAGCCTATGCGTTATTCTGATGTATAAGCTATATTACTGTATTAAAGTTTCATCCAAATCCGTTCAGTAGTTTTTGCGTGAAAGAGTAACAAACATCCATCCATCCATCTATCCATCCATCCATACTCACAAACTTTCGCGTTTATAATATTAGTATAGATTAATAGACTTTTAATAGCTGAAGGCAATAAATTACCGACCAAAAAGAGATTTTATTTGTTCTTGTTTCTCAATAGTGTATCGAAAATTCCTCGTGTAAGCGGTCGGGTGAAAAATTACTTTTGTTCACCAAGCGACCGACACTCTGTGTGATGGAAATTAACGCTAATGTTGCAACTTTTATTTAAGAACATTTATTAGTCTAAAATATTTGATCGAAATATAGTTAAATCATTAGTCTTGTCAAAGTTCCTTTCACTTTTGAAGCAACTTTAAAGAATAAAATCATAATTAGACTGATTATTTGTTTGAAACATTGTATTGTGTTTTCAATTTAAAGAAAAAAAGGGTAGAGAGGGTGCTTACAATACAAAAACTATAGCTGCCTAATTTTAAGTTCATAGCACTAGTGGTTTATGATTAGCGTTGAAGAAACAGTCAGTCGTCAGGACAAGTAAATCTATATGTTAAGAATTATATTGTGGAGGGACGGGTAATATGTCCCTCCAACACAAAGGGAGGATCCTCCAACCTGGCGAGGTGACATGCCTGGCGGGTCACTGCCCAACGGTAGATGTTGGCATGTTGTAACATATTATAATAATCGGCGCGAGAACTTCTATTGCACGATTCAGGTTTGGTAGTTACTCCGTGTTGTGCGTTACTTTGTAATTAAGTGTTTCTTCGGTGGACGGCGCTGTCATATGTTTTGTTGCCGCTGTATGTGGAAGTCGCGGCAATATCATTAGAAAAATATAATACTTCAGACGATTATTTTGTAAACAAATGCAGAATAAAGGAATGTTCAACTGCACGGTTGGCCTATTCGTTTAAGCGGTCGCCACGGTGTTTTCCACTGCGCGACGGTGTTTGTGTGTTCAATTCCCACATGGGACAACGCTTTGTGTGATCATCCATGAATTGCTGTTCTGAGTCTGGGTGTTCTTTGTGTCCGTTTCATGCATGTTTGTAAAGTCCCCCGCGACAGGATGTTTATACCTAATGCGGGAGTAGAACCTATAACTCGAACTGGTTGTTACCGGAAAGTCTGAGGCAGAAACCCAAAGTAATGTTGCTTTATTTACCTTTTATGGTTAAGTACTAGCTGTGCCCGCTACTTCAGACTCGTGATATTTGGATAGTCAAATCATTTTTCATTTTTCATTGGACTCTCACAAATAGCTCACAAGACCAAAATTATTGAAATTAGTCCAGTAATTTCAGAGTTTTAGTGAGTCAAACGAACAGCAATTCATTTATGAATATAAGACTGGCTTTTACGCCTCCGCCCGTGTATATGTCGGATAATGCGACAAAAAGTAGCATATGACCTTCCTCAATAATCAAAGTATCTCCATGCCAATTTTCATTGAAATCAGAGAATTGGTAGCGTAACAGACAGTCAAAAATACTTTTAAATTTATACTATCATTATGGATTTATATTGTTAGAAATATATAGCACTTTAGCTAATTATTTTTTTAAACAAGTACACAAGATATAAAATTTACTGTTATTAAAGTTACTGCGTCCAGGATTAAGTCATTAAGAGTTTGCAAGTGGTACACGGCTCTTATCGCTCTCGTCCAAGCGCTAAAGGCTATCTCTGTAATAAAGGTGGTAAGTTGCTTTTATGTGCCGGTGGTGTGACTGTTAAATTAGTTTTATTTTTAATTTACTTTAAAACATCTTAGCTCATGTAATATATTTCAAGCTTGGTGCAATTCCAGCCATGAGCTCTTAAGCTCTGCAAATATTGGACTGGCTATAACTCTAGACTTACGGTTACGGTTGCTTTTAGCCAAGTTCTCTCATAATTTCTTCGGTTTTCTTATATTAATTTTAGGAGGTAGTAGGGCCACGCTGATTTCAGCACGAACGGGCTGGCTCGACCAAGGGGTACTACCTTCGCACAGAAGATCAACGTAAAATTACAGCATTCGTGCTATCGTGTTTCGTTGGTGAGTGAAAGACCATTTTGGCAGGGTCGTACATAAAAAAAATACCAACCTGTCTGGCCAGAGTGAAATAGTAGTCTAAAACATTGTTTCAAAGGAGGCGCTTATGTCTATTAAAATATGGTGATTTGATGTGTGTTAAATTATTTGATAAATATCAGAGTGCTACAGTTTCCATCACTTCAATACCAGAACTCATTTAGGTCGTAACATTGTCATAACGTAAAGCTAAGTACTCATATGGGTTTACTCGATCGAGCTAACATGGCAAGTAAAAACCATGGCATGGGATTACTTCCACACTTTCAGCATTCATCTATCGAGTGACGCGTGCCGTTCAGTATTCACCGAACCGTTCGAACCAAAAGATGTCTGTTTCGTCTCCTTTGTTGAACAGACCTAATTGTAGCCATTTAACAAGTCTCGCAATTCTTAATTATAAAAGAATTATAGAAAAAGAAAGTCGTAAATCCATTTTTTTAAACACATGTTTTAGACGATCAACAACGGCAGACTCACTCGCGCCTCTCGCGGTCACGTACACACGCTTGAGTCAAGCTCGACGGCTCGCTTCGAATAGGTGCGAAGGAAATCACTTTTATTTAATTCCATCGAGCCTCGTTGGTGGTTAGTGGTAAGCGTAAGCGACTGCAGATCAACAGGTCTCGGGTTCGATTCCCGTGTCGGACTACTGTTGGGTTTTTCTTACAAGAAATTCTTAATAGCAGCCCGGAGTATGGAATATGGCGGTGTTTCCCGCCCGTGCATCGGAGAACACGTTAAGCCGTCGGTCCCGGTTGTCATGAACATCTATGGCAATCGTTATTGGGAAGTCAGTGCCCACAAATATACTGACAACTAGTTCACCTTCCAATTCAGTTCACCCTCAGGGTTGCGGAGGTCCGATGCCAGTCGATCCGTATAAAAACTGATATACAGGTAAAACCGGTTGAGCTAGCAGCTTAAATCTTGGGAATAATAAAGGCTAGGAAGATGAATGATAATTCCATCGAGCCGGCTCGATGCGAGCCTTCGAGTTGTAAGTTTTGCGGTTCACACGTTAATTTTTACTCGTTTTGAAGTAAAACCTTTGAGTAAAATACCGCTTGTGAGTACGGACCATAATCAATAATGTTAAAAATAATAATATAAAAAGTTCATATAAACGCAATCAGTGTAATGGTTCAGAAGTAATGATGATACGCAAGCGATATTTATTTATGGGCCACAGATGACCAATAAACAGTTACAATATATGAACAATGTAAGGGCTCGATAAAGAAAATTATAATTGATGTATATTTTTTGCAAAACACATTTTATATTATGTGTTTTGTTTTATGTGTGGTTAAGTTTTGGATATTTGTTGGAATAGGGTTGAAGACCTCACATCTTAATAAAAAGCCACAATTAAGTCTATAGACCTAATACGTACACAAAGTTGTCTAACAAACCGAATCTTTTACATAATTTTTGCTTTAAGAAACTTTCTCACCTAAAAAAACAAAAACCGGAATTTAAACGTGGTTTACGATCGTAACGTGGTTACGAGCGATCGCTGATGTTATCTTTTACTAAACTTTGAAATACGCAATAAAAAATAAGATGTTTTCATCTAAGATAATTTTTATATTTTTTGAAATTTGGGACACCTAACACACAACGCCATCTAGACTCAAACTAAGCAGAGTTGGTAATAAATTAAATTAAAAAGCTTTTTGAAAACAAGCTTTTACTGAAATGCCCCGAGACGAATCTAACAAGTCCAAACTCGATGATGTTGCGACGTTTCTTTACAGAGTTCCTATGGCCACCTTCCAGCTCTAGCATCAGATCAGCTCCATATCATTATAATATTGTATTGACCCGCTATATACATATGCTTGCAAAATTTCAGCAAAATCGGTTGAAGATATCTGCTTCAAAATTGAGTTGCAAGATTCCACCCGAACATACAAGCATACATACATATATTGCAGGTTAATAAAAAGCTTCTAAAATTAAAAGTAGAACGATTGATAAAATATTAAAAACTTTTCATATAAATACAAACATATTATACATAGAATACCCGAAAACCGAGAACATATTCGCAGATAATACAAAGATTTGGTCCAACCTGAGAATCAAACCTGAGACCTCAGCACAGTAGTCGACGCTACCACAGCGCCACGGAGGCAGTAATAATTTAAAATTAAAAAATTGTGTTGTGTGTCCGGTTCTGGTAAGAATAGGGCGCTTTTCATTATTTTACCTTAATTATTATCCTTTTTACAAGCTTTTGATTAACTTGCAATGTATGTATGTAACCGACTTTTGTAAACGAGGTTTTATACTCTGGGGGCATAGGTCCGATGCCAGTCGCTCCGTGGAAAAAAACTGATATTCAGTTTAAACTGGTTAAACTACTCGCTGATCTTAAATAATTTTGAGAATAATAAAGGCTAGGAAGATGATGCTAGTTATTTGTCATTAGTCCTTTAGATCCCGTTAGATCCTTCTTCTTTTTCTTGCTGTACATTAGATCCCGTTAGATCCTTCTTCTTTTTCCTGCTGTACATTAGTACAGCAGGAAAAATAAGAAGGATCTAACGGGATCTAACGGACTAATGACAAATAACTAGCATCATCTTCCTAGCCTTTAACATAGTTTAAAAAAAATGGTTGTCTGTAAAGTCTGTTTACGGCCGATAGTTTAACGTGACAACGTCCGAAACATTGATGAAATGATGAGAGATAGATGCGGCGCTTGCGCCTCAGAGCGCCTCAGAGCGAGGTAACGCCGCATCATTACAAGCCAAAATGTAATAGTAGGTACCGCACTCGCCGCGCGTGACTTTGAGCGGGATAGCTGCTCTTCGCGTAGAACAAAACAACCGAAGCGTCGGTGACGTCGTTGACGTTCGTCTCGAAATATAGCGAGTGTGGTACCTACTATTACATTTGGCTTGGCACTGACTTCAAACCTATGAATAGGTAGCACATAAAAATTAAGTTATTTGAGACTTTTTAGTTTTTGAAGTCGGTTTTTTTAAACGAAGTTTTTTTTTGTTCATTCTTATGACGAAAAATAAATTTTCATATTTTCTTAATCAGCTTAAGTGTTCATTACCGAGTGTTATGGTTGATATTGAAAATTGAATACTAAGAGATCATTAGGAAAAGGTTTAAATCATATTTTCTCGTGTGGAAAAATACATCAGGTTTCATGTTTCAATTGTAAAAATACATTTGAAAAGAAATATGGAGAAAGCTAGAAATAAAATACTTTAATATTACATCTTGCCCGACAAAGGAGGAACACCTTAACAATTGAAATTGTATTACGTATTGCCAGCGCTTTCCTTTGTATCTTTAAATTAGGCTGCTCTTTAGATAAACGTTTAAAATAATAAACACTTTTGATTTAAATTATGTATAGAACGAGTACTTAACAATTTAAGTAGCTATCGGCTTTCAATGGAGAGATCCTTGTAATGGACTGTTCCATTACAAGGCTATTAGTAACACAATAGGGATACTCAGCAAATGTTTTGATTTTATTGCAATTTAGCATTGTATCTGCATAAAAATTTCGTCTTTACATAGTAAAAGATGAAGTCTGTATCGCTGTCTGTTAGGTTAAATCTTTTTTTTTATGTATGGCCCGCCAAAATGACTCTACTCTGCCTGATGGAAAGTATAAGCAAAATCCAAGAGTGGTGGTCACGATACTAATTGCGAATGCAGACAATGCAGAATGGAGACCCACACCATGGCGGCTTAGTGTTGCTTCTGCATCTTTTAGTCTAGTCAACAAGTATGGAACTTGTTGACTTGACTATTTGGGCCTCCGGTCTCGCACTCACCAACGATACCCGACAGCACGATAGCTGTCATTTTACGTTGATTTTCTATGCGAGGGCAGTACCGCCTCGGTCGAGCCGGGTATTCAAGAGGTTAAATAAACCTTCCTCTTGACTTACTATCAAGAGGAAGGTTGACAGTGAGTCAAGAGGAAGGTTTATAGGATATATGTGTAAAACATGCATTTTATAGTAGAACATTCCGAAAATTTTAAACACTTCCGTATGAAACCGCACCCGGTTGCTAGTAAAATATGCATTGTAAGTTTTTGTCCAGTTACTTGCCATGTTCTAAGTAAGTAATTAATTAATTACCTTTTTTTTCTAATTGCATTACATTTACGGCTGACAGAAATATGTACACACACATTTATAAATATCTGCAATAAGTTCATGAAGATAATAATAATCTATGATGCTTAAAAACCTTATTTCTATGGAGAGGCCTATGTCCAGCAGTGGACAGTTAAAGGCATGTGATGTATGTCACTGCAATTAAAAAAAAACATACCAATCAAATTGAGAACCTCCTCCTTTTGGAAGTGGGTTAAAAATATGAAAGACTACTACTACTTCGATTTGTTTAACGAGAAACTGTTCACAAAAAATCATTTTTCAAAGAACTGATAAAAGTAGAAATGACAGTTTGTTATAATAAATAAATAAATAAATATTTCGGACATCAAACACACATCGCGATCTTGTCCCAAGCTAAGCAGAGCTTGTGTTATGGGTACTAGACAACTGATATAAATACATAAATACTTTTGTTTGTAAATAGATACATATTATACATAGAAAACACCCAAACTCCCAAACAAATATTTGTAGATCATACAAACATTTGGTCCGACCCGGGAATCGAACCCGAGACCTCAAGTACAGCAGTGGCTTATGCTACCACCGCGCCACCGAGTTATCTTATTGTTATTATCTGTATTATTTATAATCTTCACGTATTTATTATAAAGCGTAGCAATAAATCATGACTAGAGCCTAGAAGTTGCGACATCGCTTTGTTCGCTCTAAATCAAAAGCTATGAATCCTAATAAACTAAACTTTGTAATTACCACAGATTTGATTAATTAATTCTAGAGTTAAAATGTTCTAGCAACAATTTAAATTTATAACATAAAAGCGTTTTAAGCTTTGGTTATAAACAATTTTAATTGATCAACGAAGTTATCTTTTTTAATATCTTTAAATTACAGCCCTCATCTTCCTACAGTCGTTAACACCGCTATTGTCTTGTATTATTTTCTATAATTTTGTTTTGACTATGTGACTTACCATTGACAGAGGTCATTGCCATATTATTGTTAGTTTTCTATTAACTTTCATGTTTGTAGAACGCTACTTCGCTAGGGGAGACCCCCAAACCAAGTTGAACACTCGACCAAAAGACCAACCAGTTTGGCCGAGTGGTTATGACCGTAACTACTAAGACGAAGGGTTCATTCACACTCAGAAAAAAATAAGATAAACCACCGACTTCGGGTACAGGGACCCAGAAACCGGCGGTTTGGGCTTCACAGACAAGAACCTCCTCACAATACGAGCCGTATCAAGGAGGACTGCCTTCTGCATCAGACCCTTGATCCAGCCGTCTAACGTGAGACTCTAAAGGTGTTGGTCAAGGATCTTGGCAATCAATCCGTGAACAGATAGGAATCGGAACAATGATCACCGAATCGACGTTCCATATGTCGGAAATCTCGTGAGATAAATCCAAATATTTCAATTGGTTTTCTTTTTCAAGTTATTATTATTATTAACAAATTTGAAGTGAAAACTTCTTTTTTTCTTTTTTTTAATGCATGCAAAATGACTCTACTACCTGATGGAAAGCATAAGCAAAATCCATGAGTGGTGGGCACCATACTCTTTGCGAATGCAGACAATGCAGCATGGCGACCCACACCATGGCGGCCTAGTGATGCTTCTGCATCTTTTAGTCTAGTCAACAAGTATGGAACTTGTTGACTAGACTATTTGGACCTCCGGTCTCGCACTCACCAACGAAACACGACAGCATGAACGCTGTCATTTTACGTTGATTTTCTGTGCGAGGGTAGTACCGCCCCGGTCGAGCCGGCCCAACCGTGATGAAATCAGCGTGGCTCTACTACCTTATTATCTTTAGCCGCGTTGTGTACTTTTCGGTAGGAGAAAATCTCATGAGTTCGCGTCACCGACATGATAAATTAATTTAAACGTTATGAAATTTCTAATTTTACACATTAATTTTACAAATAACATTCGTTATAAGTTTTCACTTCTATCGGCAGTCCTTATGACTGCCAATTTTTTTACCTATATTTTTGCTGCATATGTAGCTTATTTCAAATATCTTAACTGACGAACTACTTATATATTATTAAACTCTTTATAAACTCTGACGCGGAACAGAGCTTCTATTACACGGTACTAGTATACAGACAGTGTAGATATTTACATGAGAACAGGGTTTGATTTAAGAGCGCCCGGATGCGAGGCTGTAGTGTACCGTGTAGTTTTAGACGAACGGCTGGCGGTACACGTTTGTACTAAATTCGATATTAAACTCTATTTTCAAGCTGTAGATGTCAAGTAGAGTAGTGTAAAGTCTTACACTTTGTAAAAAGAAGTATTTTTTTCTCGCAGTCCCTCTCTGTAAGGGAAGATTCGTATCAGAACTACATCGAGCTATGAAAAAAAAAATTTTTTATGTAATCTATATATATATAAAGCAAAGTCGGGTTAGTTACAATCTTTAAAATTCAAGAACGGGTGGACCAATTTGTATGGTTCCTGTGTTTTTGGACTTGTCTTTGTCCAGAATAGAAAACTTTAAATATTGGAGCAATATCTAAATCTGCTCACTGCTCATTCATACACTGTTAGGCGGAACGAAGTTAGCCGGGTGAGCTAGTGTAGTGTATAATATTTTGCCACATATCTACAAGTGCAAAAGCAAGGCCCTCTGCCTACCAAATATTCTGCAAAATATCATAAAATGTTTATTTATTTCGCAAATTTGCAGGCCTAGCCAAGATACAAGTGTTTTGCATCGAATCTTTTTCTACAATCTCTAACGTCTCTACTCTTTTGTTTTGATCACGTGACTTCACGTTAAATAAGACTTTTAAAATAGTGGACTTGAGTTTCTTTGCAAAAATTTCTTCTCATAAGGCCCTATGCACATTGGAAACTGGAAGTTATAGATCGACATAAGCGGGCAGTATATTTTGATGTTTTCACTATAGTTACCTTGACAATCCAGTACATGTCTGTCGTACAGTCTGTTTGTCTCGATCTATGATTTTTAACTGTTGCTTCAATTTAACGTTCTTATATGTAACTTAGTGTCTTAATTTAATAAATTATTTTGAATTGAATCCAGTACATTAGATTAGTTTTTCTATAATTGTTACGTTTGTAGAATTTCAGCATGCCTAAAACAGCAGATATGCAAAGTTATGAAACTACCAATTCACGCACGGGATATTTGAAAAGTGACATTTTTAAGGATGATCGTATATTTTTTCTTTGTGCCAAAAACCACAATAATTTATAAGGTTACCACACAATTCAACCTTATCAAACTCATTTGGAAGTATGTGACACCAAAAGTAAATCTAAGGAGGCTGGCATCAATGAGTCCATTAATTTAAAATGAATTTCATATCTCCTTGTCGGGTTTCGCATCAGAGACAAAATGTGATTTCACATATTGGAATAATGTTTTATTCAGCTACGTTCAGAGTTATGAGTGACATCTGTGCTTTTATGTCTCATTTTAATATATATATTCAAAAGTGTCAAATGTTATGGTACATTACAAAAAGACTTATTGATCACATTTAAGCCAAAGTACCTGGACAAGTAGATGCAGAGAGTTACAGTTTTTGAACAATATGTGTTGTTAAATAAAGATGTATTTGAATATTTACTGGTTTTCTAGTAATGCTTCTCAGCTATACATGATGAAGATCAGATCAGTCAACCCGAAGATATTACCATATTAACATTATGGTAAGCCGCATTTTTAATACAACAACAACAAAGTAGGTAATCTTGCCGTTGAATGTTTTTAAGTCGCCCAAAGGCCTCCAACTAAGCTTTACGACTGTTATCCTATGAAAACAACCGGGACCGACTGCTTAACGTGACCTCCGAATCACGGAGACGCTCTTCGTAACATGCCACTAACGGTCTCCGATCTAGGTATTGACCGCGTCGTCGTTGCTTACCCTCGGTAATTGTTTCTAATCACCGAGTACAACTGGGCTATGAGCGCTGTACTTTTTAACACAAATCAAATAAATTATTGTAGGACCCTTAAAATTGTTTGTGTTCTTTAGGTAAGAGCACGGTCGTGTCATGTTGTTTGTTTAATATTGACCAAGTTTAAAAAAAAAACTACTGACCCTTTACACTAACAAACACAATAAATTAACGGCAACAGCGGACTGCCCAAGGCCGGGTTATTGGCGCTCTTTAGGGGAGACCTTCGTGGAGGAGTGGACGCCAGTAGGTTGAAATATAACGTCAACGTATAAGTGAAAATACTTTTATATCTAACTTGAAAATAAGCCAAAAGCTATTCTAGAATATATATTCTATCGCAAATATGGGTCGCGTGACCTATTCATTTATCAATATAATCGCGCTCAAGGACGAATCCTTAATTTGTCCGGCATTTTTACAGATAGGTTAGCTGACCCGGCGAACTTCGTACCGCCATATTTACATATCCCTCTCAGCTTCCCACAGGCAGTGTACAGTCGCGGACAAAAATAGACTCTTCTCGTTATCTGTATTTTTTTTTTCTAGCAAATAAAGAATGAATAAAATCGGACTATGTGTTATTGAATTACAACTAAGTACATATTTTGACTTTGATTCCCTTCTTTCCAGGAAACCGTGCTGAATTTCGGGATAAAAAGTATCCTATGTCCGTAGTATCAACTCAAATCATGCCAAGTTTCATTTGTATCCGTTCAGTAGTTTCGGCGTGATGCGCGGCCAAGATACAGTCAGACAGACAGACAAAAATGATAAAAATTACAGTTTTGGCTTCAGTATCGATTATAGAGAGCCCTCCAAATTTTTTTTTCAAAATATCTTTTATGTACAGAATTGGACCTGTTACATTTTTATTATAAGTATAGATGTTCTGTTCCTAGGAAAATGATAATCTAAGTAATGATTACATTTCCATACTTTTCTATATACGTACATCTGCACAAACTCATGAAAATTAACTATTTTTAATGCAAATTCTGCGTGTATTGACTTTAATGAAATTATTGAAAATTGATTAAAATAAAACAGCATGGTCATATGTCTCCTCTATAAAAATACAGCTAAACAATAAAAATAACAACTTCACACACACAATGCAGCATGGTGACCCGCACCATGGCGACCTAGTGATGCTTCTGCATGATATGGTAAAAGTAGTGAAAACACTCATTCTAATCCTTTATAAAACCATCTAAACCACCAAGAACCTTATTCTTCAAGGATCATTTGAAAAGTGATGAAAAGTGTACGGTTTGCCCAACGTAAAAAACCTCTATTTAGAAATGATAAAAGTCGAATCTATACTAATATAATATTATAAAGCTGAAGAGTTTGTTTGTTTGTTTGAACGCGCTAATCTCAGGAACCGCTGGTCCGATTTGAAAAATTCTTTCAGTGTTGGATAGTACATTTATCAAGGAAGGCTATAGGCTATAGGCTATAGGCTATAGGCTATAGGCTATAGGCTATAGGCTATAGGCTATAGGCTATAGGCTATAGGCTATAGGCTATAGGCTATAGGCTATAGGCTATTGGCTATAGGCTATAGGCTAAGACCAATAGGAGCGGCGCATCAATGAAGAATGTTACAAAAACGGAGCAATATTATTACGCTACGGGCAATAGGAGACGTCAACGACGTTGCGTGGGTCAGCTAGTCATTTATATAATTAATCATACCTTCCTCGTTATGAACATCTTTAACCGCATTTTAATCGCGTTCCCTCTCCCGCCTATTGGAACGGAAAAGTGAATTAGAATGCTAATGAATTCTTCAGGCGCGAGCACGCTCTCTAGAATTTGTTCCGCAATGATTATATCGCAGACGAACTCGATGAAATTGACTTCCTGAACTTTTTTATCAAGCACCTTCGATATATTCAACAGAAATTCATAAATATGAAATACTTCAGCACTAGAGTGAAAACGTAGGTATACCGTCGAACCAAATCTAACCGTGGTTAATATTACAAAAATTTAATGAAATGAAAGGGTGTATTTATAGTTTTATGGTCTATGTATGTTCCACCGAAACGCCTAAAATGCTAAACCAATTTTAATAGTCAATAGATTCGTAATACTAGCCCGAATTACATAGGCAAAATTTTATGAAAACTTCAAGTTTTATAGTTGTCTAATCTTTTCCTTGTAATAAAATAGGTATTATAGTAATAATAACTGTAATTTGTTTTCAACTAAGAAATTGTTTATCATTTTATGTTTTAAATTGTATTTTGCACAATTCCCGTAGTTCACATCTTTGAACCCTTATAGTTTCGACGTGTCCGTCACACTGTCCGTCCCCAGTTTAAATTCCAAACGATTAGTGCTAGAGAGATGCATGCAAACGTTGCATAGATATGTGTATTTACTACATCGAGAAAGTGCAAATCTAAAATCATGTTATTTTTTGGGTACTTCCCCTACACGTAAAGTAGATAAAGATATGTTTTTTTCACACGTCTACCCTATAGTGAAATTATTAGTTAGGTTTTATAAAAAATTAGAGGCTGCTAAGACGATTTTTTCATTTAGGCATCTGCTTGCAAGATGTTCAACTTCAAAGCGCATTCTTTTCGTTAAAATCACCTTTACAAACTAAACGGAATATAGCCCGAAAATTCAGAAAAGAAAACACAATGGTAGTCCATGTGATGAACTTTAAAGGAAAACTATAAGGGCCTACATAAATTTGTTCGTTTAGAAGATTTAGAGGTCTAACTTGTAAAATGCGCTTACTTGAAAAACTTCGTACACAAATAACGAAAAATAATGGTTAAACCGTTTTATTATATTAAGTTATTTGTAGTAATAAATACCAATCCTGCCTTCTAAATCCACGTGCCATTATGAGTGACTACGGAACGTCGCAACCCTATTCTATGTGTGGCCTGACACGTACTTGGCCGGTTTTTTCCTCTTGCCAAACCGGCAAGATAGAAAGTCGGACGAAACTGTCATCATCTGACTTTCTTCTTTGCAAAACTTTTTGATGTCGATCGATATAATTAATTATTTCACCCCCGACAATAGTGTGATCAGCACATGAGGGTGTTGATTTAACACACTGATAAGTCATTTCTAATTGAATGAACTTCAGTAAAATGTGACTTATTGATTTGTTTTAGGAATATTAAGTACTAGTGGTTGCACCCAGCTCCGCCCGCGTATATGTCGGTTATCACGGCAAATAGTAGCCTATGTGTTATTCTGATGTATAAGCTATATTACAGTAAAGTTTCATCCAAATCCGTTCAGTAGTATTTGCGTGAAAGAGTAACAAACATCCATCCATCCGTCCATACTTACAAACTTTCGCGTTTATAATATTAGTATAGAATTCTCCCACTACCTAGAATGAGTTTATGTCAGTGGCATGAATAATATTTTAATACCATACTCACACTTTCATTAATAAATTACTGAATCACTGAACTATGGAAAGCTATCTAACATTGTTAGTTACCATATCATATGAACATTATGAGTTAGGTACACATCAGATTTAACAAAAAACATCCAACGAAAACTCTCTGCCAAAAAACACTTAAAAGCGTAAAATAAACTGGTTCTTCATAAATTGCCTATACCTAATTCTTTATTCATTTAAATAGTAGTATTATGATGTGTGCTAGGTACCTAGAATCTGTTTGAAGTCGGTGCCAAGTGACTATCGCTTAGACTTTTGTAATTGTTCGTTTGTATTATTTTTGGCTTAGATTCCGATCCGACTTCAAACAGATTTTAGGTACCTAGCACACATTATAATACTACTATTTAGATTATCTACAAAGACGAAAAACATACTATGTGCCTATAAAAAATGAGGGTTTTCCTCGGTTTCTCTGGGATCCCATCATCAGATCCTAATATGGTGGCAATGGGACCACCTCGGGAGCATACCCTTTTGAATACAAAAAGAATTTTCAAAATCGGTCCAGAATTGACGGAGTAATCGGTGAACATACATTTAAAAACAAACATACAGTGGAACATATAGAACCTCCTTCTTTTTGGAAGTCCGTTAAAAATAGATAAAACTACAATACGTCGATTATAAAAGTAGAGCTTATATTTGGTATTTGAAAAGTCAACTACAAATTTTAATTTCTTCTATATACAAACACCACAATATTATAACACAACAACAGTATTCCAAAAATCTGTGAGGTAATGCAAAAATCTGTGCCTTTCAAACGGGTTACAAAATTGAATAAAGTTTTTGTAGTATCAGCGATAAGAATATTCTTACCCCAAGTTGATTGGGGTTCGTCGTTAGAATATCTAGATAGAGGAATATAGAATACCTGCAGAACCCTTCTTTCACAGGTCATGTAAAATTTGTATAATGTGATTTTAATGATGTACTCATATACATTTTTATTTCCATTACTGAATCTAGATTCCCAAAAAATGATGAATGTAATTTAATCTAATTGAGTTGAATTCTTACCTCATTTTTACAAGCTTTGTATTAACTTGCAATGTATGTATGTATGTTTGTATGTTCGGTTGGAATCTTGCAACTCAATTTTGAAGTAGATATCTTCAACCGATTTTGCTCAAATTTTGCAAGCATATGTATACAGCGTAAAAATACAATATTATATATGACATGAAGCTGATCTGATGCTGGCGCTGGAAAGTGGCCATAGGAACTCTGTAAAGAAACGTCGCAACATCATCGAGTTTGGACTCGTTTGATTCGTTTCGAGGCATTCCAGTAAAAGCTTGTTTTTAAAAAGCTTTTTAATTTATTGTCTATTTAATCGAAGTAAACTAATAGTTACTAGTCTAGTCCTAGGTCACCTTAAGTATTAAGTATCTAGATGCTTAGCGCGATATTTTTCTTATGATTTTTTTAAAAATGAATCCTGGCTAGATCAATGTATCTCTCCCG
The DNA here is from genome assembly GCA_949125395.1 of Diaphora mendica. Classification (NCBI taxonomy): domain Eukaryota; kingdom Metazoa; phylum Arthropoda; class Insecta; order Lepidoptera; family Erebidae; genus Diaphora; species Diaphora mendica. Next base: position 11,031,379 of record OX421331.1, read on the forward strand.
AAACCCTATGCATACTTAATTTCATAAAAATCATTGAAGCCGTTTCCGAGATTCAGAATTTCTCGTTTGAGGGTATTAAATGTTTGAATTGAATATCAACATCTTTCGAAATCAATGTAAAATATGTTGATGAAACAAAAATTACGATTATACACTTTCAGAGACTTTAATTATTTTCCGATCTCAAAAGTAAAACGAAGCGCATAGAGTATCTAGATAGGCATAGATGGGATATCTTTTTAAGGTACGAGATCATTATTCTATTGGTCCTATTGTACAATATTGACTTGCAGGGAATAAAAAAGTAATTAAGAGTTAATCTAATGAGGGTCCTACACCAAAGTTCGTCTTTCTTTGTTTCAGGGCGTTCCTTAGAATTCTGTGCGCATGCTGCCCAAGAAAGTTACGAAGGAAATATCAACCACAACTTCGCTTCAAACAGTCCCAAGTGAGTTATTCTTAGTGTTTACTTAACAAAGGTACACAAAGACTAAACTTTTTTTTCTCAAAAAGTCCTTAAGAAAAGGATCTTTCTAATTTCAGTTGCAAATTAAAATGCTTTTTTTTAGAATGTCATGAATATGGTCTTTTATTTTACTTACAGTTGCGCACCACTCGACGATATTACTCATCGAGCGAACTGATGGGCATACAACAACTCAGACAAAACTCCTGCGAACAAACATATATATAGCGAATCAGTTTCATTTTGTGTCGTTCCGGAATATCCTTTATATTTCCAAGTGCCTTGACGATAAACTTCAACTCGTATCTTCCATTTATCTAGTACTATATACAGGTTATATAAGCAGAAACAGTAAAATCTCAACGGATATTATCTAGATATAAAATAGATGTTAGATCTGGTTTTCTTCGTTCGTCGTTTAACAGATAATATGATGAGTCTAGAGGTACGTGCAGACTTGCTATCAACATGTTGCACTCTGTATCGGTGTCCCTCCCTCGTAACTTATTGTGTGTTCTTAACAATTTGTCTGCACTTGTGTTATTGCCAACTGGGGAACTAACAACCCATCTCTTTCCACTTTGTTACGCTTGCAATCCTTTGTGTCATCATCTCTTCTTAAAATTTACAAACTAAAAACTTTGCATGGTAACACAATATAAATTATTGTTCTTTCTTTATCAACCACCGCTGGTTTGCATGACTGAAAATATATTGATAATAACGTTAAATTACTTCGGAAACTACCTTTTTATGATGTCAACGTTAAAAATCATTTTATCCTCTCCTCGCCATTTAAGAAAAATATTGTCTCAAAACATTTTCATATTGTACCCTTTAAATGTTTTGATCATGTTTATTATAAAGTCTCGCTTTGTTCCCCATCGTGTGTCTTACATTTATCATGAATCCACTGTTGTTAAAGGTGTTGTGAGTTGCATGATTCCAACAAAGTTATCCTCTTCCGCTTGAACGATTCCTATAAAAGTTTATGTCACCATTCGGTATGTTATTACGCACTTACTCGGACTAAATTGTACTATTATCGATTCAGTGTGATGTTATGACTTAGACGATTATTATTTTGCAGTATCCGGTATCGACGATGATGTATTCATCAGTGTCGCAGCATGAAATGTGTCGTTTGTGACATCAGGCGCGCGCGGGGTCTTTCCGTGCGCCCAGAGCTAGATGCTCCTGATGCAGGGAACGCCGCTTGCTGCGCGCTAGCCGACGCAGCGACCGGCACACATGTGATACCTACCGCATGAGAACCTTAGAGCACACTTTTGATGAACCAATTCAATGTGTCGAAAGGCATCTTGGACCCGATAATGTTCCTTATTGCCTGGACTCAGAATCTGTGAGTGAAGTGAGTTTAGAAAGCGATAGTCGTAAGCCTTCGATCAAGAAAAATACGAAAAAGAAAGTGACGTATCAAATACAAGCTGAAGTGATCTCAAATTAAGTGTAGAATATAGATTATAATAAATGTAGATCGTTGTATGTATATGTCTAGTGGTTGTATATTGACGGTAAATTGAATAAAATATTGCAAATCTGAGATAACCCCTCTCTAATATACTGAGTACATACTCTGACTCCGGTTTCAGAAACTTGCTTTTTAAGTACAAAAATCGAAAAATATTTTTGTACTTAAAAGTACGTACTTTACCCAATGGATATATTTTGCCGTCTACAATTTTTGGTTTTAAACAATATATTTTTGCCAATTTAAAACTACAGTCAGACGGAATATTAATTTATTTATAACTTTATGCACTTTTGTTAATCGGCGGACTTAATGCCCAGGGCATTCCCAACCAGTCAACGTTTGGGTGGTGTAGAAATCTTGTGAGGTAGGCGCACACAATTTACGTACTTAAAATACATTAAGTGTACTTTACAAAGCACTACATACATAATTTTATTTACAAAGACAACAAATTCATGAACTCTAAATACAAATATAAGCACTATGGCCTTTATCTATAGTGGCATTAAGTAGGGGGATTTCTGACAAGCTTACTTAATTCAATTGCTATTAGTGCAATATCTGAATGGCAAAGCCGTATTGTATAATGTAAATATTTACTGTATTGCATATATCTATAGTACTAAATCTAATATATACTATGCCGTGTTGATCTTAATTAGAGTGGTAATTTTATCTTTTCAAGTGAAATAAATCAATCAGGAGCTGTGATTTACTGAATAGATATGTATATACCTTGTCTAGGTTGTATATATGTATGTAATTTTATCATATGCTATTGCTTTCTCAGTGTGATAAACAATGTATGTATATCGATAGGAGGGAAGTTATGCGCTTTGTAAAGTTATTATCTGTTGGACCTTGCGAAGTTGGAGAAGAATTGACATGTAAAGTCGATTAAGAACTTGATTACCAAAGCAGTTTTTACCAAAGAGATTTGTCCTATATCCTGTTGTATTAGTACTAGAGTTAAAGGGAAAATACTTTACTGTTAGTATATCGATCACTACGAATATAATTTGTAAAAAATGTTGTCATCTCAAAATTTGTGTACAATATCTTTATTATCATTTGACCAGATCTATATACTGTATATATCAATGTTTAGCTCATCTGTAAAAGTATATAACGTTTAATATATTGTAAATTCTGGTGATCAGGTGAAAGGAAGAGTTTTGCAAAACAATTTATATTTGTTTTATTGAAAATTTTAATAGTAATTTGAAAATGTGTAATATAATATGTTAATTATAAAGAAAATTTATTAAAAATACTTAAACTTTGGTACGAAAACTTGACGAAATATAGAAATTAATCATTTATTTTAACAACAAAAGTTTGTTACAAAAATTCGAATATTACTATAATGTGAATCTAGATGTGTATGTATTGTAAACACATTATGTGTCAAGTTCTTCTGAATATTAGAAAATAATTTGTTTGGATGTTTAAAGATGAATTAAATCAATAGAACGTACCTACGTTAATTTAACCAAATTGTATTTTCTCCCTTCAAAAGTTAATGTTACATGGTCTAAAATGAATGTATAAAGAGAAAAAACATTGTACAGTAAATATTGTTCATATTTGTGTAATATTTAGAATAACGTGTTCCTAGTCAAATGTGCATCTATCTCAAATGAAATTTTGACATTTAATTAGTACCTGCGTATTAATATCGTATAAAGACATAGAGCCATATACCCGGGTGTTCCCCTCTGTCAAAGTATAAACCCAAGTGGGTATACGCAATAACCTGTTATGGCATAGAATGTATTTGTGTGCATGATATTCTGAATATTTTGTTATGGTTGTTATGTGTGAGTTGTAGTGACAGGCGATTGTTTTTATGTGAGAGACTCCGCCGAACAAAAGTTGGTAACTTTTGTGTTGTCAACCTTTTTTGTGTTGTCAAATTTCGGTGAACACGCGCTTTAAAATGTGTAAGTGGGAAGATTTCCCCTGCAAAAAATGGCAGACTATTTTGTACCGGGAAAAGTCATTATGGCTACTCTCTTTCAGTTCACCGGGCTGTATTGCTCTATGTATGAAGCTGATTACGTGTAAAATTAATATTAAATTGAGAATAAAATTAAAAAAAAAAATACAAGACCCTCGGCAACACATTAATGTTTTTAATGTACATGCATATGTTTTAACATAGGAAGTACAATAATATTACATGACCTATTTTTGAATTCGGTTATTGTAAAATCGCGATGACAATATTCTTAACCAGAATGCAAGCTAATCATTTGATAAGAAACCTTAATCTTTGAACCTAAAGATTTATTTTCATTTAATAAATTTTTATTAAATAATATGGATCAAGCATTTTTATGCGGATTTCTTGAGATTGAGATGTGGCTTTGGCCCTGGCCTGCTCAGTCGCCAGACTTGAACCCGATTGAGCATGCATGGGATATGCTACAGAGAAGAGCTCTGCCGAATATGGAGGGTATCCAGTCGCAAGAAGACCTTTTTTTGTTGTTGCAACGAACATGGGCGGCCATTCCACAGCGTGATTTGGATGAACTCATTTTGAGTATGCCAAACCGATGTTCTTGTGTTAGTGTTCGCGGTAGAAACACGGATTATTAATTGTTTAAGTTACCTAATAAAATTTTAAAGAAAACTGTTATTTCAGTCTTTTTTTCGAACTTTAATGTTAGTGGTTCAAATGTCAAAAATCCTTTTATTAGGAAAATGGCAAATTTCTTTATTAATGCAAAGGTGACTTGGTTTATCGTTACTGTGACAAACGAAAACACTTTATTTGATGAATCCTTAAAGAAAATTTTAATTAATATCAATCAGGAAAAAAGTTATTGCAAAAATATATGTTGATCCCTAGACACATATGTTGATCCCTAGACACTTTTGATGTGTGTATTTACATTTTGCAGCGTTGTCGTGCACGGGTAACTTTTAATAAAAACTTTTTAACTCTGTTGCAACAAAGTGTGAATCTTTTTAATACTTGTTAGTAATTTCTTATCAAAAGCTAGTGAGTTTCTAAGCTAAATTTAAAAATAATTTCATGGACGTTTAATTACCCAAAGTGCCGTATCAATTCTAGTCCGGGATCTCGGGACCAATTTTACAAATTACTACTATCAATCAAATTTTTCGTGAGTGGTTTAATTTTGATGAGACCCCCCCCCCCCCCTTAACTTGTAAAATTGGTTCCCGGACTATTCAAACTAAATATCAAATGCCAAATGTTAAATGAAAACGATGTAATAACAAACATGATACCGAGGTTTTGGATATTTACTGTGTTAAAACCATTTTTATTGATTTAGATTTAGATGATATATTGTCTGGGCATTAAAAACATCAAGTGTTTAAAGTATTTATGAGTTACATAAATAAACGTTATTTAACTTTAGGCAAGGTTTGTATTATTTTCAACTTTAAGGCTATGAAGTTAAAGTCAAAAATAACACAGAACCGTTGCCTAAAGTTAAATATATAACGTTCATGAAAAGGGGGGTTAGTTTTTCGGCCCAAAAGGCTTTACCAGACTAAATTGTCTTTAACCTTTATTTATCATACCAGTGTGCCTGTCTAACACTAAAGCTGTAGAACCTAAGTAATATCCTGTACATAATCTGTAGTAAACCTAGTACTATCTCATGTGACAAAATGCTTGAAAGGATTTTTCGCCAAATTACGCTTCATTTTACGGAGACTGTAAAACGGTCTCTCAGTTTTGTAATTTTACTTTGTCATTTTAGAAAACTTATTTTAGAACTTGTCTGCATAAAGTTTTGTTAGAAAACTGTTTAACGTCATGAAAAAACGTCACTGCATGGGAGCCTAACTTGTGAAACTAACTTCAGAGTTTTATTAGATACACGACTTTAGAAAATGAATTGTAGTTGTTATATTCCTTTATGACGGCGTGTAAAAAAATAATTTCAATAAACGTTTGTATTGATTATTATAACTCTTTGGTTATGTATTCATTAGAAGAATAGTCTAATTCAATCTGTAGTTTGATGCGAGGAAAGTTTATAAACGTGAATATAGTGTTTACCATACTCAATTACTCATGTGTGTATCATAGTCAATTGAATTATTTAAATAAATTAAAAAAATATAATAATGGTTGATTGTTTGAAATTATTTAACATATAATAAATTATTGTATTTTAATGCATGTACATTTAACTAATTCCTGTTCAGAATAGTCAAAAAAATATGAACGTATTCTTAAATCAAATAAGAAAAAAATAGTCGTTTATTTATTTGATTAAAAAACTATCTGTGTCTATGGATACCATGAGTTTAAATTTATCAAACTCTTTTAAATACACTTAAAGATCATATAAACTAATAGACAAATCACAAATATCTCCTTTAATATTTTTAAGATTTGTCAATTCTGTGTAACATTTATTTTGTCACATATGATAACACTAAGTTTACAATATGTTCTTAAATATTTAATGTAAACGTATACTTCTCACTATTGCTAAGTTAAATTTCAACATTGTGAATAAATAATCTATTGTATGTAAAACTAAAAATCGGTTGTCGTATAAATTTATATAAAGTATATTTTCTATAAATATAATTGTTTTATTTAAATGTTCTCTAACACATACGGCCACACCTCAGCAAGCGTAGTGTAGCAGTTTAGGTCTCCAAAAGTCAGATGGAGTGATGATTTACGTAAGATGACTGGCGAACCAAGTGGCGAGCAATTGAAGAAGCCTATATCCAACTGTGATAGGCTGATGATGAACACATACAGTATAATTATGTATAATAATAACTTCCCCCATTGCACAATACATAAAACTGGACATGTACACAAACAAACACACAAGACAAGTCATAAATGGCATGATCTCAAAATCAGGAAACGACAATTAAAAAGATATCTGGAGAGACTAAATTATAAGAAACTACCAAAACGAATTAGGCAAACATTTAATGAAGAAGAAAACATTAATCGTATACAATAAATAATAACAGAATCATTGGAAAAGACCTAGGTGAAAATTATGTAAGAATTAAGAAAGAAAAATCGTATGAAAATAGAAAGACTTTAGACAGTAAAAATGTAGCAATTAAAGAAATAAATTCAAAGTAGAAAATAAAAAATAGTAAAGTAGCGGGAATTCTACCCGAAGACACTCATAAAATAAACAATGACAGAAAGTAGTATAAAGAATAACAAGGTCCTGTCTCCTCATGGACGGGGAAAGCCGAGAGGTCAAATAAAGACCTCATAAAACAAAAAAAACCTACCTACCTATTAGATGTTAATAACTAATAAGTATGAGTAAAGCAAAGACATAGCAGATATTACAAGAATAGATAATAAACTTTAGATATAAACAATATAGCACATTGATATAATAAGAATTAAGAAATGTTGAAGCTTCGTACATTGTACAGATTGATCTGAATTAAACAGTAAATTATAATAAAGCCAAGAAGAAAGAAAATGACGAGAGGCACGTAGTGCGAGAGACTTAAACGAATAAACAACATGAATAAAGAATCCCAGAGTAACAAGATCCTGTCGTTACTATGGACGGGGAAAAGCGGAGAGGTCAAAAGACCTAAATCTCTACAAAAAAAAAACCTACCTACCTATGTTTAGGTAGATATTATACATAAATTATACTCGGATACGAATTAAATGAAGGCCACAATGTTGGCAATAAACAATGTTGGCCACATTGTTTAACATGCTATTATATCTCCTGGGTGGGTGCCCACGACTTCACGATTAGCAATCAATTCGTATGGCAATGCAATGCAAAAAATAATCATTATAATACCCGAAAATTTCCAGGCATATCATGTGAATGAACAATTTTTTTTTACTGTGCTACCGTCTTACTTTTATTTTTAGTTTTGGTCTCGATTTTACCCATTTTTGGTGACGAGGTATCTTACCATTGGATCTCCCGCTCCCGGGGAATTATGGAGCTGGGAATATGCAATATTTCTACTAACAAGGTCAGGCTCAGGTCGGCTTCAGGCGTCCTGAAGCCGACCTGAGCCTGGTGGAGGTCAAGCTTATTCATGTTCAAAAATGGGATTTCAGTCTCCCTGAATTCACGCTCGACAAAGCAGGCTCTAAAACGAAAGTTAATTGTACTCCAAGTAGAAATATTTACCTAAATTATTACAGATGCACATTGCATACCTTGTATATGATTTATATACTGTAAATGTGGCTTTAAACGATCGAGCCTGGCTTCAAGCATCCTTACCAGTTTGTGTGGGTGGTCTTGGAGTACGCAAAATTGTAAATGTCAGCCTTCCAGCATTTCTGTCTTCGGTTCATGGCACAGAAGAGTTAACCAGGAAAATTCTTACAAACACACTGGTTGATTCTGAAGTATCATGCAAGGCCATTGCTATAGATGCTTGGCAGATAGCTTGTTCCAGTACTGCATTACCTGTTAATCCATTTTCTCAGCGACAATGGGACTCACCGTTATGTATTTTAAAGCAAAAGATACTTTTAGATACATTAACCAGTCTTGCTGAGCGAGCTCGTTTGTTAGCTGTGGGAGAGTGGGAATCAGGTTTATAGATTCAGGCACTTCCATCACCCAACATAGGTACCTTGTTGGACAATACTACTTTTCGCTTTGCCACTTGCCTTCGTTTAGGAGCGCCTTGTGTTTCTCTGCATTTTTGTCACTGTGGAGAAGCTGTTGACAGTTTCGGACATTATGGCCTTTCTTGTAGCAGAAGCGCTGGCCGAATATCTCGACATGCCAATATTAACGACATCATCCGTCGTGCTCTTGTTACCGCCGGCGTTCCAGCTGTACGCGAACCAAATGGTCTGGTACGGGACGATGGCAAGAGACCAGATGGTATGTCGTTACTGCCATGGAAGATGGGTAAGCCTTTGGTGTGGGACGCAACTTGTGTTGATACCCTCGCGCCATCTCATCTTCCAAGTACAGCTGGTTATGCCGGCACTGCTGCTGCTTCAAAACAACAACAACAAAACAAAAAAATAATTAGGAGATACATACACCAATAAACTTATTCTATTGGTTTGTCATATCCGTGTCGGAGCCAAAAAAATCTATGGTGTATATTTTTTTCACCTGTGATGGCTTCGATCCGAATACCTCAAACTCGTTATTCTTTTTACATAAATCATTCACCAATCTACTTGCGCGGACAATTAATGAGTTTTGTCGATAGTTAGTGTTGGCTCTAGGTAATGTCATAGGTTGATAATGTCGAACTGGTATTCTCCGTGGTACCGATAATTTGATTTTACCAAGAAGGACGGAACTATCGACATTACCATTAACAATTTTCAGCAGTGTCACCACATCAGACACAGCTCGTCTATCGCTTAAGGGTAGGAAATGGAACCTCCTACATCTGGCTTCGTAACCGTGGTCGTTGCAATTGGTCTTGTATTGTAAATCTATCCTAATATTATAAAGCTGCAGAGTTTGTTTGTTTGTTTGAATGCGCTAATCTCAGGATCTACTGGTCCGATTTTAAAAATTCTTTTAGTGTTGGATAGTCCATCTATCGAGGAAGGCTATAGGCTATATTTTATTTTCATAAAAAATAAAGATCCGTAAGAAAATTGCTATTTTGTAACCCAAGGTGTGAAATCGAAAACCTATTTTTGCGTGCGCTGCAAAAAGTATTGACAATAGAACAAAATAATGTATTACGAGTTTGTAGGTCTCATTAAGATCTACAAAAAAGTCCGCGAGAACATATATCTAACTATCATGGTTTGGTCACAATAACCACTTTTGTGTTCAAAAAAATTATTAAATCGTCTGAAGAAAGAAACTACGTTAAATGTGTATCGTAATATTAATCCTTATCTAAATAAAGCATTATGTTATCAAGGGTATTTATGTAGAAGTAAAATACTTTTTGTTTCATCCCATTCGGACATTTCGTTTAGAAGTTATCACGAGTATAAGACGCTAAGAGTTGGTACCTATTATTGAGTTATTTGCCAAAGAGTTTTTATCAACATAATACCTAATATTAGTCTTTATCCAAATAAATGTGTTGTTGATTATGAGTATTAGATGTTAGAAGAGTATAATAAATACATCTATACTAATATATAAAGCTGAAGAGTTTTTGTTTGTTTGAACGCGCTAATCTCAGGAACTACTGGTACAATTTGAAAAAGTTCTTTCAGTGTTAGATAGCCCGTTTATCGAGGAAGTTTATCGAGTTTATCTATATCATCACGCTATGACCAATAGGAGCGGAGTACCAATGAAGAATGTTTCAAAAACGGGGGGAAATTATTATGCTACGGGCAATAGGAGACGCAAACGACGTTGCGTGGGTCATCTATACTAATATATAAAGCTGAAGAGTTTTTGTTTGTTTGAACGCGCTAATCTCAGTAACTACTGCTCCAATTTGAAAAAGTTCTTTCAGTGTCAGATAGCCCGTTTATCGAGGAAGTTTATCGAGTTTATCCATATCATCACGCTGTGACCAATAGGAGCGGAGTACCAATGAAGAATGTTTCAAAAACGGGGGAAAACTATTACGCTACGGGCAATAGGAGACGCAAACGACGTTGCGTGGGTCAGCTAGTATCTTAAAAAATCCTTTGAAGAACTTCTATACGATCAACGTAAATACAATAAAACGGGTTCCACACTACCGATGCATATTCTAAGGTACTACGCATCAAGGCACAGTACAGCATCTTTATGGGTTTAATGTTTCTAAACTCCGAAGTAGACCTAATAATAAAACCAAGCGATCGGTAGGCCTTTTTTACGACAAAATCAATGTGCTTATCAAATATCAATTTGGAATCCTGTATTAAACCTAAATCCTTTATACTGGATACATTTGAAAGGGGCCTGTTAGAGATAGTGTATGAAAATTTAATGGGGTTGGTTTTTCGAGTAAAAGTTATTGCAAAGCATTTAGATACATTCAGACTTAACTTGTTACTAATACAATACTGTTCAAAATTACTCAGATCTCTTTGTAACAGATCACAATCAGATTAATTATTGATGGCCATAAATATTTTTGTATCGTCTGCGTAGGATAGGAAGTTAGCATGTTTAAAACAGTAGTTCATGTCATTAATAAAAATCACAAAAAGCAATGGTCCCAATAAAGATCCCTGAGGGACACCAGAAGGAATCGACATCCACGCAGATGCAAATACGTTGATTGCTACTGCTTGAGATCTTTTTGTTATATAGGAGGTAAACCATCTAAACAGATTACCGTGTATTCCAGCCTTACTTAATTTCTCTAAAAGCAATAAATGATCTATACGGTCGAAAGCCTTACTGAAATCAGTATAAACGGCGTGCACTTCTGCCCCGGAGTCCATATTTGATGTTATAAAATCATTAAATACCAACAAATTAGATACAGTGGACCTATGTCTCAAAAAACCGGGTATGAAAAACGACTGCAACGAAGCATATACCTGTCTATAAACAATACGTTCAAATATTTTAGCAAAGATGCAAAGCTTTGAGATATGCCTATAATTTTTTATATTGGAACGATCTCCATTCTTATGGATAGGTGTGACAAAGGCTGACTTCCAGATAGTTGGCACTATACCTTCTTTTATAGACCTCGAGAAAATAATGTACAACGGCTAGGCTAGGCTATCAATACATTCTTTAATAAAAAATGGGGGGATATCATCAGGCCCAGCAACCTTCTTAAGATCGATAGCTTCCAACAGTCTTCTAATTTCATTTGGATTAATATCTATATTATTTTGATGATTTTACATGTGCCCAAAATAGTCGAGGATTATCTACTACCGAGTTCTCAATTCTTTTTATATATAACTTATAACATTCTCTCTCTAACCTCAAAGCACGCTCACGAAGCAACGAGTAAGCCGTATAATCGTAATGGTTGCCATATTTTTTTAATTTTATATACACTTTAAATTTTTCTTTTAAAACTTTCTTAAGAGATGAGTTATACCAAATAGGGAAATTATTATTTAAAATTACTTTTTGGGGTATATAATTATTACGTAGGTCATATAAGTTTCGATAAAAAACACTTGTGGCATCATCAACTGAGCCGTGGGACAAAGCTACATTCCAATTAATATTACATAAATCAGAGTTTATTTGATTATAATTGCCATCCCTATAGACATAAATCTTTCTTTTATTTTCTGGTAATAGATCCATAGCAGGCAGCGATAAAGTAATAGACAGTGATCTGTGATAACTGTCTTCCGATACTAGGGGTGGGAATTTGGAAGCACCTCTAGGCTGGTATTAGATAGTGCAAGGTCCAAGAGCAAAATTATGTACATAGGTTTCTATATTATGTAATATATATTTTTTTTCTGTACAAATTGAGATCCAGATAAATATATTATGCAATTTCATGTTTCCTGTACATGTAAAACATAAAATCTCAATATAAGATTACTTGATAAAAAATGGAAGGAACGCTAAGGCTACAAAGGTTTTCATCAGGCCCGAATACAAGGTCATTTTCTTCTGAATCGTCTCTGGCATAAACTTCGCCATTTAATATATTTTGCAATATTCTTTAAACATAAAGAGAGAATATGTTCTACATGTTTACCAGCTCAGGAATTTGATATTGCCACAACAATAGTCCGCTTTAAGACTTGAACGTCGCACCGCAAGTTAAATCCATTTAGGAGTTGTATTGCTAAAATTGTAGTTTAATTTAGGGAACATATTTATATGGTGACTTTACACATCACTTATTAAATAATATACTTTACACTTATTAAATTATACCTACACTTGATAAATAGTAATGGCTTCGGACATCTCCTAAACGTCCGTCTGATTTCAACCTACACAGAACCTACTATTATGGTAAACAGATTACTAACTGTAACATATATATTGGTTCATACATACAATGACATGACACGCTTTTGGTCATAGGTGGTATACGGACCCACGGACTCTGGCTTAGCAGTCAGAAACACTAAGCCCTAGGACCATAAGCCAATCAAGTATGACAATAACAATACTAGTCAAGCGGAGTACATGGGATTGCAATCGATTTTTTTTCTAAGGTGGAAAACTCCACCAGTTTGCTCTGTCGTTGTACATTGTTACTCCATTTACTGTAAAATAAATATTGAAGTAAAAAAAGAGTTCTAATTAATAAAAAACAAAACAATAAAAAAATACAGGATCGAAAAATATCACGTTAAACATAAACTAATTATTTAATTTCTGGAACTTTAATGTTTATTTTTGTAGTAAAAGGAATTCACTAATTTGCACGTTTCCAATGAAAAACTCCACTTACATGGGCTAAAATAACGAATCTTGTACAGAAGGAAGTCATTCGAACCACATTTAAACGTATTTTATTCGCGCGATTTAATATAAATGTACATACATCATTGACACTTCAATTATGGAGACGCCTCCAGCAATACCAATTGAGATAACGAAGAACATTTTGAAAGACGATATTAGAAATAAGAAAAGAAGATACCAAAGGAAGGAATAAAATATATATGAGTGTGACAAAGACGTGCCCTGTGGCATGGAGCCAAATTCAGAACTTACTGTTATTGGTAACAATATATTCCTTAGAACGACCTTTCAAAGTTTTCAAGTATCCACGAAACTTTATATAATAAACTTTTTCTTCACAATACAGTTTGCCTCAATTCTAAATGTTATACCTAAGTATAATTAAATAAAAGTTTTGAATTTTATTTTGTACGAGCTGACCCACGCAACCTCGTTTGCGTTTCCTTTTGCCCGTAGCGTGATAATTTTCCCCCGTTTTTGAAACATTCTCCATTGGTGCTCCACTCCTATTGTGAGCTATCCAACACTGAAAGAATTTTTCAAATCGGACCAGCGGTTCCTGAGATTAGCGCCTTCAAACCAACAAAAAAACTCTACAGCTTTATAATATTACTAGCTGACCCACGTAACCTCGTTTGCGTCTCCTATTGCCCGTAGCGTGATAATTTTCGCCCGTTTTTAATCATTTTTCATTGGTGCTCCGCTCCTATTGGTCGTAGCGTGATGATAAAGCCTATAGCCTTCCTCGTTTAATGTTCTATCCAACACTGAAAGAATTTTTCAAATCGGACCAGCGGTTCCTTTTTTTTTTTTTTTTTTCTCCGTGCGGAAATCCCCTCGGATACCACCTCCTGGTGGTATGTCGGACTCGAACCGACTAAAACCGCACGCCGTCTCGGGTACTAGATGCCAGGGAACCAGGTGCGCCCTAGAAAGGAAAACCCTGGAACCCCGACGTACCTCGGGCTACCTATGGTTTATAGATGGCCCCCTCCTGTGTGGGAATCCCAATGTTCCCGTTACTGTCCCCCAGGGCGCGCACGCTCCGCAGCGTCCGCGCCGCCACCCGAGCCTGCTTCTGCTAGGGTGACAGATGGCCTCATCTGTCACCCTCAGGCTTGCGCTTATGGAGGACGGAGATCGTTCTCTGATCTCCGAAGCCTGAGTCGCCTGCGGTACCTGGCCCGTTCCCGGGCCTGGCGGGCCGGGAGAGTTCTAAACCTCTCCCGGTCCCGCTCCGCCGTCTCTTTGGCAAGCATTACTTGCTCGCAGAAAGAGACGGCGGAGTTCCACGCGCTCTCACTCCGCAACATGGCCGCGACCAGCGGTTCCTGAGATTAGCGCGTTCAAACAAACAAAAAAACTCTTCAGTTTTATAATATTATTAGTATAGATTATTGTTGCGAATTCACATGAATTGACTGAATTGTACTCTAGTTTACAACGAACCCCCAAAATATATTGTGATAAATGTTTCGTAGTCAAACAAAACAAACCAAAACACGTATTATATAAGCCGCTTCACATTGTACATACGGTCAAAGATAAATATTATGGAAAAGCATTACGCTTTTATACAGACATCCTTTAATAAGGAAAGTATTATTAGATAAATTTAATTAAAACAGTTTTGTGAGTTTACTGTTGCAAAATAAACACACATACACAAATCGTCCATTACTGGTAGGCCTGATCACTCCAGCATATATATAAATAAAATAGTACTATAAATGCAAAAGTTTATGAGGGTCGATATAATTATATACATACAGATGTTTGTTATCCTTTCACGCAAAAACTACGGAACTAACTCAGATGAAACTTCACAGTAGTTTATATATCAGAAAAAGAAAGATTACTTTCTACCGCGAGAACTAGTACATAAATTCATAAATATTGTTGTTCATCTTTATTTAACGATACTATCATAGATTTTCATATTTTTCCTTTAAGTATCAATCAAGCTTCTAAGTCAAAACAATAAAAAATACGACTATGTATGCCGCATATACATGTACATATTTATACTTGCTAACAAATCAATCCATTGACCTCGAACCACAATATTTGGCAAGAAGCTAGTTCTGACAAACAATCAAAAATAGAGTATTGTTCCTTTTGTTACGTCACTGTTATTGTGATCGCAAAGTTGCATTTAGTGAATGGACACGAGTGACACGACGCATTGGTTGATACGTTTTTTTTTTGACGTGACAACGTCTAATAAATCGATGAACGCCGGCTGCATGCACGAATAGGGATGACTCGTTGTCCCGTTACGCTCATTGTCCTGTTACGTTCATTGTATGAGAAATAGATGCGGCGTTCTCTCATTCAAATAGGCGATTTTAATTTTTTTTAAAAATCTAAAGGCCCCTCGTATTGATTGGATGGGTAAATATTTGCTCCAACCGAACGGAATTGGTTATTATTTGGCACATATTTTTAATACAGTCTAGAAACAGGCATATTGGTGCTAATCCTGTTGTTGCGACACTAAACTAAAATTTCTCTAAAATAATCTGATTTGTTTATATCTCAGTGAAACGATTTCCAAATTGTTTTTTGTGTATGAATTTAAAAATGTATATTTTAGCGTGATAAACCTAATTTTATTTATTAACATTTAGTACGGTTTTTGACAGGTTAAAACTGATATTAGCGATTTTAGTTTAGTTAAGAGAGTTTTCGAACAATACAATCTAGTACAATCAGTACCATTGTTTCTCCTGGAAGAATTAATTAACAAAATCGGATATACCCGGAAATCTGCTGGCTTGATTTGACTTGCACTTTGCACTTGCTTTTTTTTATGTTTGGCCCTGCCAAAATGACTCTACTCTGCCTGATGGAAAGCATAAGCAGAATCCAAGAGTGGTGGTCACCATACTCACTGCCAACGCAGACAATGCAACAATGCAGCATAGTGACCCACACCATGGCGGGCTAGTGATGCTTCTGCATCATTGGGCCTCCGGTCTCGCACTCACCAACGAAAAACGACAGCACGATCGCTGTCATTTTACGTTGATTTTCTGTGCGTGGGTAGTACCGCCCGGGTCGAGCCGGCCCAACCGTGCTGAAATCAGCGTGGCTCTACTACCTGCAAACCTACCTTGCTTGCTTAACTTTGCAATGTACAAGATGTACATTGCAAAGTTAGTAAGTAAAGTTACTTAGAGCTATAAAAAACCAAAATAACTACTCACTTATTGTACAAAAAGACAAATTCTTTCACACGAATATTATTGTGCGCTCCTTTCTCGACAGTTTTGCACCTACAGCTAGATATTCAGCTGACATAGTTTCTCGCGCCTCACAAACGTCTCAGCTTGAATTTTACTTGTCACAAAGTAGAGCATTTATAACCCGCCTTGCACCTGAGAGAAAGTAATTTCCCGGTACATTACCTTGCAAAAAATTACACTATGAAACGTAGTTCTTGGAATTGCCCGTTCTGTGTGTTCATTTAGGAAATCGTTATTTTGTAGTGTGATGACTTCTGACTTAGAAATTTAATAAAAATGAAATGGAGTATGTGTAATAAGTTCAAAATACTTTTACACTTAAAGATAAAACCATAAACTAAGAACGTTTTATGGCCCTTGGCGAAAAGGTTTTTGTTATTCAAGTTTATTATTTCAACCAATTATATAAATATGTCTATTGACTAAATTAGATATAATCTAATGCAGTATAGTCGTAGATTTTACCGATTCTTGATTTGCGATCTCTCAGTAACATTGTTTTCTGAATCACCAGTCTACATAATAATATACTAGTAGTAACATTATTTGTATGCTATCTTTAAAAAATAATTATTTCTAAGCTTGGAATCCTCAAAATCATTCATTTAAAAACAATAGAAATAGTAACATCCTAAAGCTCCTCATATTGACTTATACTATTTCTATAAGAAAATATAGGTTGATGAGAACTTTTGATACAGCACTGACACAATGAATATCCCAAGTTTCACAGCAAACTTTACCGTTCATCTGTACTGTGTGTCTTTGACGCAGTTCGACATAGCAAAGGATTTCAAGAATGCAACCTGTTTATCTTTCGCATTGGAGTTTTGTAAAAAAGTTTGCATAGAGTGAGGAAACATTTAAACTATAATCACAAATTTTAACAAAAAAAAAAACGACTTCAATCTGGACCAAATTTAAATGGGACCATACGGGAATATTGAGTTATTCGTTAATTTGTCGCGTATATACATAATGCAAATTGAAGACTTATATGGTTTTCTCATGGATAACATATCAGAACTGGACCAAATTTAAATGGGACCATTCGGGAAGCACCAGCTTTCAAATAAAAAAAGACTCATAAAAATCGGTTCACCCAGTCCAAAGTTATGAGGTAACAAACATAAAAAAAAAATACAGTCGAATTTAGAACCTCCTCCTTTTTGAAGTCGGTTGAAAAGAGACTAATTTTCTCCGCGTTCCGTTCGTGACATGTTTAGCAAGCATTTTGTCTGTCTGTGTTTTTATACTCCGACACAATGGGAGTGGTGTTATAAGTGTGACAGCTATGTCTGTCTATGGAATCATAGCTCCTGAACTAATGGACTGATTTGAATGTTGTTATTTCCGAAAGCAGGTTTCCTAGTGATGCTGAGGCCGCTAAATAAATAAAAAACAGAATTAATTAACAGGTCCTATGACGCTACGACGTCTGTATTATAAAATAAATATATAAATATGTACTAGATAGATAAAGGAATTTAAAAAGCTGTTGATGATGATATAAATGTTCAAGTTTTATTTATTATTTTATATAAATTTATTGTGTCAGGATATTTTTGAGTTTTATTCCGTACTAGCTGAGCCCCGCGATGTTACTTGCGGGACAACAGTAACCCCGGGTAACGCCGTGGGGCGAAGCTAGTCTAAAAAAAGTAGCCTAAGTTACTCCTTGTATCATCAACTATCTACTAGTGAAAATCCCGTAAAAATCGATCCAGCCGTTCCAGAGATTAGCCGGAACAAAGAGACAGACAGACAGACAATCAAAATTTGTAAAAAAGATATTTTGGTATATGTAACGTGTATACATACATACGCATTTAGTAAAAAGCGGTTATTTTAATGTTACAGGCAGACACTCCAATTTTATTTATTTGTATGTATACAGTGCAAGCTCCGCTTAGTTTGGGACTAGATGGCGTAGTGTGTTAGGTGTCTGAAATATTGTTATGATTATTTCAGCCACGCGTCTTGATATATGTAAAATAACCATTACTAAACCGAGCCGTACTCGTAGATATTGTGGCGACTTCCAGATACAGCGCAACAAGAAAACAAATGACATCTCCCGAAGTTATACTGAGCTATGGAGTAACGAAGGAAACAAAGAAACTACTAATCCTGAATCGCGCAGTGAAAGTTCTCGCGCCGATTATCGTATATACAACATCAACCGTTGGGCAGTTGGCCCGCCAGGCATGATGACCTCGCCTGGTCGGAGGATCCTCCCTGTGTTGGAGGGACATGACACTCGTTCCTTTAAAATATCACTGCGCCCGAAAACTACTGCTACTAAATTAAAACTAATCACTGGGACTAAATCTACGATTGAAAATGTGTTAAATCCCAAATATGTTAAATCCGCAGTTAATAACACTATCGTGTACATCACAATAACTCTATAATTAAGCCTGCGTCGAAATAACGTTATGAGCAACGACCCATATTCTGAACGCATTTTGGTAGCTTCAGCAGTCTTTGCAACAATATTTAACGGTACATTGTGCTCTGTAATACTGTAACAAAAGTGCATTTCATCACGAGTGTATGTACATAATTAAACACCCTCAAAATCAATGGATTCTTTTTTTATAATATACATAATATATATATGAGCCTACCAAGGTGACTCTACTACTACTAAAATCTGGGTTGGAAACTGTGCGTTTATTGAAATAAATTTAACAGTTAAATATTCTTGAAATATTTATAAATAACTACTTTATTTTACGTTACAAATATTACGAAAAAAATTCAAGACATTTTCTGAAACTTTACATCTTTTGCCAAATTTCAATACGTTGTGTTCCCTTCATGTGCTTTTGCTCATTACTACATTTATGCAATTAAGCATACCACATTTTTTTATACGATGTTAGGAAACATTTTCCCATAACATGATAAAAAATTGAGTGATTTAGGCTAGAGAGTCAACGTAGTCTTAAGGCGCGTCTCCATCGAAATTTGACAACACAAAAAAGGTGAGCCTATCGCAGTCCACTGCTGGACATAGGCGTCTCCAATTGCACGCCATTTACGATCCTCGGCTTCTCCCATCCAGCTCCTGCCAGGAGAGAGAGAGAGAGAGACTGGAGACTCGGTTTTACAGAATTTTTATCAGCAACACGTGTTGACAACACAAAAGTTTCAACTTTTGTCCGGTGGAGGCTTGGCTTTACGTATTAAAGTATCGTACGAGCCGAGCTCATTCCGGCATGCTCGATTGGGTTGAAGTTCGAATTGTGTGCTCTTTTTTTTTTTAAAGACAACTCCCGCACTAGGAATAAATCCTGCTGTTGTTGTTTTACAAACATACATAAAACGGGCAAGTTCTGATATTGTTTACTTTTTGAAAGTGGTGTTTCACAATCCGATCCAGATTCATTGCTCTGTAGCGTTCTACGTGATATACTGTTATCCTACAATTACACACAAAGTCACGTCACTCAGTCACGTCCTTAGTTTAACGTCTATTATAGATGGAATAGGATAGGACGTGTTACGATAAAGGACATTGATAGGTAGATAAAATTTTGGAGACTAAAGATGAATATGTGGTTGTGTGGTTTATTCCCGCTAGACAGGTCAGTAACCGTGCCATGTTCAAGTGGAAAAAAACACATGAAATAAGATTTATAGAATTATTTGTAGTTTATTGAACTACGACTTGAAATATTTCACTCTGATGAGTTTATTAGATTATTTTCCTTGTCATAAGTTATTAGTTTGTTTTTATGTTGATGCTGACTGTTCTGTAAATCGGTACGTTTATCGGTTAACAAATATTATGTACATTTTATTATTAGTGACTATCGAGAAATCGATCTGTATTAAAAAAACTACCACAATTATAAACTGTAATGAATCCCATCTATCACTATGATATCCGGGATACTACGGCCAATTCAAACTTTTTTTTGCGCGATGCAGAATAATTAGTATTTACTCGGTGATCGGTGTGGCTGTGATAGACGGTATTAAGATATTTTTGTCGTTTTATGCGGAAATTCTTGATCTCTGAAATAACTAAATAAATAATAAGATTGTTATTATAAATCAACGATACCTCATATGTCAGAAATATTTTGAGAAATACTTAAAGGTCAGGTAAATTTCTCAGAAGTTTATTGGAAGAAAATATGTCTTATCTAGTTTCTGAAATAGACGCTTCAAGAATCATCAGCTAAACTTGCTCGGTACTTGCTGGTCTTCTTAGGATTTTTCTGTTTTGTTTTATTTTTGTTTATCTTTCTTGTAGCAGCAGTACCGTTATATCTAGTCTGCCTAAAAACCTTCAAGTGAGAATCGTTCCTAACCAACTTTCAAACGTTATAGATCCTAAACGGTAATTTTGATTGAAAAACGATGTGAGAAACCTAAATATAATGTTTAAATACCTATTCAATACCACACTTGACATAGTTCATCGATTTTATTTTTTTCTTAGGCTGATAAAACAATACCCTCCTTTGCATCGCGCAGTCGGGTAAAATTGAAATGTATAGACCGCTGCGGCTGTCTCAAATAATAGCAATTGCAGTATCCGCTTTCTGTATTCAAATTCAAATCAAGATCTGTCAAACAAAAACCATTAGGTACCTACAGACGGTTAATGTGAGTGGTTATCAATTCTAAACACCGTACGGTGCAGTTTGCGTAGCTATTAATTATTATGAAAGCGTCGGTGAAGCTTTAAACTATCTAATTATATACTCACTACTGGAAATCGTAAATACAGACGGTGATAACTTAATGAGTGCGGCATTGGACTTACAATAACGTCATTTCAGGTTCGAATGAGACCACACATCTACTATCTGGCACGAGCATTTTACTTTGTTAGTCGGATGTTTTACAGGAATATAGGAGTTGATATGTTTTTGGTGAACTTATAAGTTCGCCGCAAAGTGATTGGGTGGTGGGAATTTTTATATAAATAATCATTCCTCTCGACATACATACAACACGGCGTAACATGGGGAATGGTATGAAATTATGTAGAATAATTTTCACTTGTATTTAGATAATGTCTATTTTTAGTATGACATGGCTAATTTTAGTAAATCTTTGACATTTAGAACGTAGTTTGTGTATTTTTAGTTTCGCTTAAAGAATTTTCGAGCAACAGAATTAGCACCATTATCTAGTATGTGTGTTTAAAAGCTAACTTTGTTCTATTATAGTGTAACGTATAAATTAGTATTTATTTTGTGGATACCCGACTTTTATTAATCACTCCAAAAAGTGAAGCGTTCTGCTGCACCCTTTTGATCAAACTTTAAGTTCAATTGACAGGACAATCTAAACTGTTATAATCACGAAAACTTTTCGACTGACAGAAAGTGATGGGTTAAGAATACCCAGTCCACTCCTATTCCTCCTACGACTAAAGGCGCAAATTGCAACAATAACTCTGAATGAAAAGAGATGGAAAATTTAAAATTAACCCTATACCAACATGTCTGGCCAGCGTAGTATAGGTAGTAGGTAAAACGGCCGGTAGTATAACTATGTCCAGTAATAGATTATCAAAGACTGTTGTTAATTATGATGAATTAATTCGCTACACTTTTATCTTAAAAGTATTCATAAAGTTTTTAACTTAAACAAGCCCACAAAACCGCAAATTTCAACTTTCGCACGAATAATGTGTTAAAATAAACGGATTTTACAAAATTCAATATTCAAGTCAGGCACTCGCAGTGTTTATAAATGAAATAAAATTGCAGAGTTTAAATTGAATAGAATGTGAATTGAATTAAATCGGGCGCAAAGTGTCCAATAATCTAAATGGCTGCCTACAAAATAACAGCAGGTGTAATGTTCAAAATAACATAATTATATATTTTTATCTCTTAACAAATAGCTAACCAAAAAATAATAACCGATATCGCATGAACATACAAAATTACTCTTAAAATAAATCTGACCTTTTCGTGTTATTTGATTTATTTATCGCATTGTACAACATAAAAGTACTCTCCGTTTATTACATCAATGATATAATTGTCATATTGGGACCGAATGATATGAATATAATTGTCGTATGCATTCACAAATGTATTTTACACAGCTTGTACTGTGCAGACCATTTTAATGGACACCGCAAATTGCCTTGAGTGCTACCACGATTGAATAGCTTCCATCCTTATGTAAGTTTTTTCATTTCATTTGCGAGCTGTGCAGGTTTAATTGACCAATCATTTTTCTTTCAAAGGCATAAAAGGGTTTGAAAGATACATAAGATACATGATATTACGTTAATTGGTTAAGGAAAGCTGTCATATGCGTCAATAGACCATTAATGGATTTTGAATACCAAATTGATCTTCTTTCCGCAGCTGTTACAGGGGTAGAATAGTCTCCATCTAGCTTAATCTATATCTGAATATATATACCCTTACAAAGGCGCTGTTTGTGGTAAGCTTGTATAAGTTGAGGGCAACTCCAAGCTATGACTTTTACTGGACCCCAATAAAAGTCATAGCTTCACTTAGATTCCTTTATGTACCTATTTCCTTAGTGTCAATATGTCTTGTCAATAAACACCTTACTTAGTCTTTTTTAAATATTGTCTGAATCAGTTAAAAAAATATTAAAAAAAAAACAGCGTGGCTCTAAGTAGTAGAGCAACGCTGTTTTCAGCACGAACGAGCCGGCTCGACCGGGGCGGTACTACCCTCGCACAAAAAATCAACGTAAAATAACAGCGTTCGTGCTGTCGTGTTTAGTTGGTGAGAGCGAGACCGGAGGCCCAATGATGCAGAAGCATCACTAGCCCGCCATGGTGTGGGTCACCATGCTGCATTGTCTGCATTCGCAGTGAGTATGGTGACCACCACTCTTGGATTCTGCATATGCCTGATGGAAATCAGGCAGAGTAGAGTCATTTTGGAAGGATCAAACATAAAAAAAATTGTGTTAAAGTTCAATATAACCATTCAAAATACATTTAAGTGGGCTACAGAGTTACTGAAATTCCATGTATGCCCAATATTTATAGAAAAAGTTACAACCATAAAAAGAACTTGAGAAAATGCCAGAAAGTATTCTATCGGGTTTTTTCCTTTAAATATTTACTCATAGAGCCCCTGTTCCGAGAATACGAACACCTAAATGTAGGCCGTATAGAAGTTTGCCTTGTGTTTATAAACTTACTTGGTCTACTTATTCTATTTATTATTAACTCTTAAACATAGATTTAATTAATTTAGAAAATTCATATTTGGATATAACATACATACAATACATAATGTATCCTGTTAAACATTTGGAAACATAATTATTAAGGAAAATGGGTAAAACACAAGAAATTTAAGTAAAGTAACATCGATGATTGCGCAATTAAAATTTTAAAGGAAAATATTAATAACCAAAGAGACCGACATTACAAATATTTTCTTTTGTAACCACGATAGCACAGAACCAGATGTTGTGAAGTGCCTTGGGGCACGCCTATGTCTGACTTCTTTCGGCTGAGATGATCATGAACCACGACCGTAATTCGAAAGTATTTAGTAACACCAAGTGACTGTGAGTGATCTGACTCCTGGGTTAACAATGTCTGACGATATTATACTCGCTGAAGTATAAAACTATATTAGCCGTGGTATTGAGTAAAAATGAGTCTGCTAGACGGGAATAATTTTATTACCTTATTGAAAAACAGTTTTCAACAATACTTTTCACTCAATGAACGAAGCTTTCAAAGCCTCGACGCCCTAATTCTGTGCTAGACGCAGATATCCATCCGACAGGAATCACTTAACATCAGTAACATCACTTTACTCGTCTGTTCATCTACCATTACCATTAAAATATGTAAGAAGTATAATCATGATAAACAGCTCGGGATATTTCTTTTATACAATCTTAAAGGTCTTGAAGATAGATTACACATTACGTGACCTCTTTCTAATGTCGCACACAAGGTGAGCTGACTTTGAATATTCTTACATACGCACATATCTCATGTTCTATTACCGTCTGGGGTAGGCAATAAAAAGTGATTCAGTATGAAAATTAAAGGTTTCCTAAAATCTATTTAGTAGAAATAATGAAGAAACTTGAATGAAGCCTGTTTTTGTCGATTTAATTAAGCGCTTTTCACTGGAATTATTAGCCAAATTGGAATAGTTTTGTATGAGACGCAATCAGAATTGTGTTGACGCTAAAATCGAAGAAACCATCAACAAGAATAAAGACTCATAATTGGAGTGTCTGTTTGTAATATTAAAATAACCGCTTTTTACTAAATGCATACACGGTACATGTACCAAAATAATATTTTAAAAGTTTTATAAACAAATAAATAAAAAATTTCAAGCATTCAGTTACACACTCAGTAACACAACACAATAGCTAGTTTAGCTCGCCAGGTCAACAAAGGGATTTTGTTCTCTAGTTCCTCGTACATTTTTAACCGACTTCCAAAAGGAGGAGGTTCTCAATTTCATCGTTTTTTTTTTTTTTTTTTATGTATGTACATCGATTACTCCGTCAATTGTAGACCGATTTTGAAAATTCTTTTTGTATTCGAAAGGGTATGCTCCCCATGTAGCCCCATGGCCACCATATCAGGATCTGATGATGGGATCCCAAGGAAATCGAAAGAAACCCTCAAATTTACGTGAGCGCCTGCAATGAAGTTAAGAGCAATTGTCTGCATTGCTTCATATTCTGTAGACATCAATAAATTTTACATGAAATGATGATGAGAGACTTGAGAAAGACTAAAAAGCGAAAAATAAAAAAAAACTTCGTTTAAAAAAACCGACTTCAAAAACTAAAAAGTATAAAATAACCTAATTTGTATGGGCTACCTATTCATAGGTTTGAAGTCGGGGCCAAGCCAAAATGTAATAGTAGGTACCGCACTCGCCGCGCGTGACCTTGAGCGGGATAGCTGCTCTTCGCGTTGAACAAAACAACCGAAGCGTCGGTGACGTCGAAATATAGCAAGTGTGGTACCTACTATTACATTTGGCTTGGCCCCGACTTCAAGCCTATGAATAGGTAGCCCATACAAATTAGGTTATTTTATACTTTTTAGTTTTTGAAGTCGATTTTTTAAACGAAGTTTTTTTTTAAACATACATGTATTTGTTTGTGAGCCATTTAATGCCAAGAAACAACGTGGATTAATTAATTTAAATTACATTTATTAACCATATTTATTAACAGAGAAGACATCAAATTTTAATAACATCAAATTATTCCCTAATCTTTAATTAAGACCGTTCCATCAAGCCTTTGAAAGCACTATCAAAAAAGTAATAAAAAGCAACTCAAATTAAATAAGTGAATGAAATCCATAAAAGCAACGATACCGTTTTACAAGGTCCAAATATTTATAATTGGAGAAACTTATAAATAAAGTTATAGGAAAATAAATTAAGTCAAAGGAAACAATTTTTTCTTAAAATATTTTTACTAGCTTTTGTGTGCGGCTCCACCCGCGTGTTTGTCGGTTATCGCAGCAAAAAATAGACTATGTTCTTCCTCAAGATGGAAAGTATCTCTATGCCGAATTTCATTAAAATCGGTGCAGCGGTTTGGCCGTGAAAGCAGGACAGACAGACAGACTTACAGAGTTACTTTCGCATTTATAATATAGGTATGGAAGGTATGGATGTACTTGCAAGCGATATATAAATTTTCAAATATTTGATAAAATTATTACTACAGAAATTATGTATCTTGTAAATTATATACAAGTTATATTAGTCGTCATGACGAGGGTAAACCCAACTTGGCTTTCATGACCATGAGTAAGATGTAGTAGGGTGGAGACTATTCTTTTCTGTGCTGCAATCAAAACTGATTCACATCAACAGCCTGTAACAGTCCACTGTTGGACATAGGCCTGTTCTTAAACGAAAGGACTTTGGCCACACTGGCCAGACGGGTTGGTACAGAATTACCTTCTCTTTGCAGTGAACTCAGATCAGACTGCACGTTTGGCCTAGTGGTTTAACGGTCACCACGCCGTTTCCTACTTCGCCAAGTGTCGTGGGTTCAAATCCCATGTAGGACAACACTTTGTGTGATCCACAAATTGTTGTTCTGAGTCTGGGTGTTCTTTGTGTCCGTTTCATGTATGTTTGTAAAGTCCCCCGCGACACAGGATTTATCCCTAGTGCGGGAGTAGTCTTAAAAAAAAAAAAAAGGTAGATAACGCATCGCCTTGTTCTTGTTGAAGCAGCAAAAAGGCGCGTAGTTCCAAGTAAACACACGCGTTACGCACTATGCTATAAACTACGCTACTTTTCGTCAGTATCGTAGTATCGACAACTTATACGATACTGACGAAAAGTAGCGTAGTTTTTTATTTGATCTGAGGCAGTGATATTCTGCAAAGTTTGCTTCCTCAGTCATTTCTCATGACACTCATGAATAGGGGTAGTGGCACTCTAAATTTTGAAACCCTCACCACATGGATAATAATCGAACTGATAAAGTCGCATATTATAAAACATTGCCATAACATGTCTTTCTGGTCCTTATGAAAGTAATAAAGTATATAGACTGCCTCGTTGGTCTCGCGGCTGGCGTGTGCGACTGCTGATCATGAGGTCTCGGGTTCGATTCCCGGGTCGGACCAAATGTTTGTATGATCTACAAATATTTGTTTCGGAGTTTGTGGATGTTTTATATGTATAATATGTATGTATTTACAAAAAAAACATAACACAAGCTCTGCTTAGCTTGGGACTAGATGGCGTTGTGTGTTAGATGTCCAAAATATTTATTATTTATTATACTCTTTATTTCATTTAAATATACATATTAATTACATTTTTAAATATAAATATAAAAACAAAAACATTTAAAAATATAAAAAATAGTAGACCACTGACCTCGGGTACAGGGACCAAGAAACCGATGGTCAGGGCTGTCTCTGGACAGGAACTTCCTCACAATACGAGCCGTGTCAAGGAGAACTGCCTTCTGCATCAGACCCTTGAACCAGCTCTCTAACGTGAGCCTCTTAAGATGTTGGTCGAGGCTCTTGGCTATCAATCCGTGAGCAGATACAATTATCGGAACAATGATAACCGATTGTGTTTGCTGTGTTGCGTTTAGTCTGTGTGCGTTTCCTTATTTCTGTAACTGTTGGCGCAAATGGAAGGGGCCAGCTGAAAACCAGTGCTGTGCTTCAGTACAGCGTAAACTGAGCTGGTAGCCTTTGCTGCACAATGCAATGATTGTTACGTATTACTGTATTGTATGTTGTACTGTTTTGTAGCAAAAATAAATGGTTTAAATGGTTTTAAATGGAATCCACATTCCACATATCGACAATCTCGTGAGATAAATCCTAATATTTTATTTATTATATTATTATTATATAGTCCGAGATCCTCGGAATTTAACAGCCACATTGCCCTACAAATTCCGTGGTACGTTATCCCGGTCCTACCCCTGTTAGCTACCACAATCGAAAAATTTTGTAAAGTGAAAGCCCCTCGGCAAAATGAAGCCACTCACGAAAAATGTGCTTGATAGTAATAACTTGTAAAATATCTGCCGGGGATCACGGACTAACAAATAAAAATATAAAAAAACTTAAAAAAACACGCTCTTGATAAACAACTAAAAAGTAGAAAATAATTTTAATGTCAAAAAGGGTAGGGCGACATTATTAAATTATATTCAGAAAGTACCCCACGCTTGAAATGAATAAACGCCACCCATGAAAATGAAGTTAAAAGATTCCGTTACATATCTATGTACAGATCAAGCTAATAAAAGCGTGTTAAAAGTGTTTTCATTAATAGGGTAGTGGACTGTATCGTAAATAAATACCGATGTCTCTTTCATTAAAACGAATATTACAAAACATCTCGGCAAATATAATTGTTACAGTTTTTCATTGCTATTACAAATTTCAATCAAATAAACATTGAAATATATTGCTCAACTAGCTTGCCCGGCAAATGTTATTTTGCCATTAAAAATAAAATTAGGGGTGGGTCACCCTTATCATTTAGGGGTATGTAAAATAGATTTTGGCCGATTCTGAGTCAGTCCAACCTTTTTGAAGGAGTTTGGCAACAAACACCGCGACACGAGAAATTTATATACAGATATATATTGAGGTTAAATAAATGTACATATATAGATACCTTTACGGTAGTTGAATGCCAAGATGCTTATAATTAAAGATAATACTCGTACATATAAATTTGTTTAGACCGTTTTGTTACACTTTATTTAAACTATGCTGCGTAACGACTTGTTCACTAAAACACATTAGAATACTTAGTTCTAATATATTATTCTAAAACGGATGAAGCAGCCAGTTTTGTGTGCATAGCACTAATGAAATGTATCGTCGCATCAAAATATCAAGGTATAAAGACGTGTTAGGTACAGTATGTCTTAGAAATGTAAATTAATTCAAGAATAAAAGTAGAAATGAAAACAAATTAATGAAATAAATTACAGTAAACCACAAAATAAAAATATTTTAAAAGACAGCTCCCGCATTATCAATATACTCTATTTTGCGTGGGACTCTACAAACATACATGAAACTTACACAAAGAACACTTACTTAGATCACTCAAAAGTATTGTGTAATGTGGGCTTTGAACCCACAACACCAAACACAGTAGAAATTGATGATTGCTTAAATCACCGGTCCAACCGTGCAGTCAAAATTAAACCACAATAATAAATACAATGAGTGAAATAGTAAGTCATGACGAAAATACAATAAAAGAAAACAATTTCTGGTATGACAAATAGAATAGAAGGCAAAGCTAATGAACAGAAATCGATGACAGTACATTAAACATCAATGACGTAGGGTGCCAATCTTAGCGTGCTAAAATAATTAGTGCCAAAGTATTTGCATCTTACGTCTACTGAGAACGCGACTTAAATAGAGCACAGTCGTTCAATGCCGATCGCGAAGCCTCGGCTACAACTTTAAGTGGATTACGAAGGCGTTGAAAATCACCCGAGGGCTCCTCCGCTTTCAGACGAGATTATGATTAATAGAATTCCTCGGTTAAATTAATCAAGAAAACACTGTCATTTCGCCACAGAAGACTATTAAGTGCTTGAGATGCGATGAAATTGAATATGATTGATTGGAACATTAATCTTAGAGCAGATTTAATGAGTTCATTTAAATTGTTTCCTAATTATGAAAACATTTATTCAGTATACATTCTCTATAAATATAATATGCCTGATCTGT
This sequence comes from Diaphora mendica, assembly GCA_949125395.1. NCBI lineage: Eukaryota > Metazoa > Arthropoda > Insecta > Lepidoptera > Erebidae > Diaphora > Diaphora mendica. Next base: position 11,061,113 of record OX421331.1, read on the forward strand.
GTATACTACAGATTTTACATTATAACAAATAATAATAAATATTTCTGACGCCTAACACACAACGCCATCTAGTCCCAAGCTAAGCAGAGCTTGTGTTATGGACAACTGATATAAATACATATATTACTTTTTTTGTAAATACATACATATTATAGACTAGCTGTGCCCGCGACTCTGTCCGCGTGGAATAGTGACTTTGGGCAGCAGTTTTCGGACATTCCTTTTGGTTCATAAACACCGTCATTTGAGTGTTTAGAATAATCGAATTTAAAGTAATGGTTCTCTATACACGACATTAGACGTATAGCCATCGGGGATCAAAGCATAGAGGTTGCTAGGATTGCTAACACGTGACAGAGCTACATAAAGCTGATCGTGTGGAAAACAGTTAATACTTAGATCTACACCCACAACTTTTAGCGTACCTATGACCGTGAGCTTTAGTTATTGTCACCGCGAAACATAGGCTCACTGGAAACCGGACTCGTTTAAAACTAAACGGAAAGTGGTTTGGGATGAGAGGAATCCGAGGAATAAAAACACTATCACCTTTACCGCACACTGTTAAAATCTTTGGTCACTTTTAATCTGGTACCGTTGCAACGTTTTGGCGGGCTTAAATATTTAAGGGGCATTATGGGTACGCCGACTTTTAAATTTATTTTATGAGCTGGTAGTCCAGTAGCACTGAGGGATCACGCGATAATGCATGAGATTCACGATCGATGGACAAACGTGCCTCACGCTGTTCCCTGTTCTACCTAATTCGAGTGGCCATCATTCGAGAACGATGTGAACTGAATCGAGATTCTCGCTGAGCCGAAGTTTCTGTAGCACGAAACCTGGCCTGACGTTCCTGAGATGCAGTGAGAGCCTCATGATCTTCTTCAGATTCCTGTGATCAAACTAATCTCATCCTTTTAGCATTCCTGCTGCACTGGGAGAGGTTGGATCTTTTTCGAGGCATTCTTACAATATACTAACACAACATAGTTTAGTAAACACGTACTTATCATAAACAACTAAATTATAAATACTTACAGATTATTACACAGTTTCATTTATTACAGTTTAATAACTATTATGACGTGTCAACCCAGTCTATTAACTATCGAAAACAACCAAAGGTGTTAACTGTAAGTACTTCCTGTTTTTAGAAAAATACCGAAAGCAAGTCAAGAAAAATAACGTAAGTTATATGTATCACTGACCTTTTTTTTTTACGTGTGGAAATACCCTCGGACCGTCACCCCACAGGGGTTTGCGGCGGGGCGGTGTGTCGGACTCGAACCGACTAAAACCACATGGTGTGCCACTCTGCGCCTGAGACGGGAGGGACCCGGGATCTGCTGATATTAATACATCCAAATTCCTCCCAGCGCCTGCCCGCACAGAAGCGGGCACCGGCGGCGGATTGGGTCCGAGTGGAGGTCGTCCTCCCGGACCTTCTCCGCCACCTCCATCTGCGAGATTACATCTTCGCAGAAGGTTGTGACCGCGGTAAAACTGCTGCGAGAGATCTCCTCCGATGACTGCAGTGAGGGCCCGACGCTGCGGCGCCCAAGCGGGGCAAACCGTCAGCGTGTGCTGGGCCGAGTCCTCACTGCAGTCGCAGTGGTGGCAGGCGGGACTCAATTCCCTCCTGGCGACCAAGTGCAGGTACCTTACGAAGCAACCGTGCCCGGAAAGGACCTGCGTCAGTCGGAAGGAAAGAGTCCCGTGCTACCGCCCTGCCCACTCGAGGATGACCGGCTGGAGAGCCTCCACGGCGGCAAAGCCAGCACGTGGAGTCTCCAGCTGGAACGACCATCTAGCCATCGTGGCTCGACGGGCGGCTTTACACCACTCGCGTACTTCGGCCGGAGGGCGAATGCCACTCTCCGCCCGATATTCAGCCACCCGTCGATAAACTTCGGCGAGCACTTCTACCTCCAAATCCCACGGGGGTGTTCCGGCCAGGGCGCACGCCGCCTCTCTCTTGACACCGTGCGGTATCCGCGTATGGCTCTGACTGCCAATACCCTCTGAGGCCGCCAGAGGCGGGCCTTATTTAGGGCAGTCAGAGCCGCCACCCACACCGGTGCACCATACAGCGACATTGACCGGACAACTCCCGTGTACAGGAGTCGCGTTGCGACGCTGGCTCCACCCAAGTTGGGCAAAAGTCACCCAAGAGCGGAGGCAGCGTCGACCAGCTTTGGACCAAGCTGTCGGAAGTGCTCGTCGAAGAGTCACCTACCGTCGAGGATCAGGCCCAGATGCCTGATCTGGGCCCGACGATAACACTAAAATGGGACTACGCGGGAAGCACCAGCTTTCAAATAAAAAAGAATCAACAAAATCGGTTCACTCGGTCGAAAGTTATGAGGTACAAAAATAAAAATAAAATAAAAAAAATACAGTGGAATTGAGAACCTTCTCCTTTTTGAAGCCGGTTAATTACTAAATAAAATGTTTTTTTTTAAACATAAAAATTAGAAAATATCTATACTTATAATAAAAATGTAACTGGTCCAAATCTGTACATTAAAGATATTTTGAAAATTTTTTTTGGAGGGCTCTCTATAATCGATACTGAACCCGAAACTGTAATTTTTTTCATTTTTGTCTGTCTGTCTGTCCGTCTGTCTGTCTGTCTGTCTGTATCTTGGCCGCGCATCACGTCGAAACTACTGAACGGATCGAAATGAAACTTGGCATGATTTGAGTTCATACTACGAGGTAGGACATAGGATACTTTTTATCCCGAAATTCAGCACGGTATCCTGGAGAGAGGGGATGAAAGTCAAAATATGTACTTGGTTGTAATTCAATAACACATAGTCCGATTTCATTCAGTCTTTTTTTGCTAGAAAGAAAAAAAATAAAAGATAACGAGGAAAGTGTTTTTTTTTTCCGTGACTGTACACTGCCTGTGGGACGTTGGACGCTGACGTACCGCCATATGTAAATATGGCGGTACGAAGTTCGCCGGGTCAGCTAGTTTTAAACTAAATAAGTAAATAGGTATAAGGTTTATAAAAGAATCAAGAACTTGAAATCAAACTAACCTATACAAAATAAACATACTACTCGTATATGTATTTACAAACCCTATAAACCCTAAAGAAATATGTCCTTATTAGAAACGACTAAATTGTAAGTACTTTCAGATTTTTACACATAAAATTAAGAAATAAAAAAAATCAAGAAAAGAAAATAATGCTCTCGGCGCGCTTTATATACCGGCGTGGTCGCGAAGCCATTTACAATCTACAAACGTCCAGCTACGTGATTCTTTAAATTGGCATAACTTTTTTATTTATGAACCGATTGACATGAAACAAACACTAAATGTTAAGTGAAGCTTACCACAATATATTAGTGAAAACCACATTTCAATCGGATAAGCTATTTCTGAGATTAGCGTGCACAAACGCACAGACAAACAGACAAACAGATAAACAGACAAAAATTCTAAAAATCATTGTTTTGGGTTCTATTGCGTTCATAAAGCCCCCCTATAATAGTTTTCCTGAGATATCTTCCATGTACAGACAGCGACCAGTTACGATTTTATTATATGTATAGATAGATTGAATAGTCTAAAACAGTGACGTCACAAGTTTGCCCGAAGTTCAGCACTGAAAAGTTTATTTAACAAAAACCTTTAAAAATCGAATAGTTAACCCTACACTAGTTAAATGCCATGCAAAATTTACTCCCTTTGTTCTTCATTTGTAGTTAAACGAAGCTGAAAAGGAACTCTTTAGGGTTGCAAATAGAAATTTACAGCATTTGTTACTTAGTTAAACCATTGCTTGTATACAGTTAAAAGTAACTTTAAATTCATCCGTTTCTATTTGCGTAATATTTTTTGTTTCAATAGCTCTGCGACATCGCCTGTTTGGGTCTCGGTCCAAACGCAGCGCAATAAATTAACTTAACATTAAAATCCTTAATTTTCTATAATTTCCAGCAGGAATACTAAAGGTTATATATTAATTTCTTTATTTTTATATAAGGATACATTTAATTCACATCAACTTCAAGTTACTCCAGAGTATATACTCCAAAAGCACAGCCCAAGTCAAACTCGAGACTATGGGAGAAACATTTCCAATAGAAAGAGTACGACAAGATGACCCCATCTCAACCAAGCTGTTTTCGGCTCTAGAGACTATATTTAGGAATCTGCAATGGGAACAAGAAGGACTGAATATAAACGGCAAAAAGCTTAACCACTTACGTTCGCAGATGACTTAATTCCTTTTCAGATTGCCCAAAAAAACTAGAGCAAATGTTACAGCAATTGTCAGATCAAAGTGCGAAAGGAGAGCTCACAATGAACACAGCTAAGACAAAAATTATGACTAACACTTCACAGGCTTACAACATCATAGTCAATAACGAGAAAATAGAATATGTTGAAGAGTATGTATATCTAGGGCAACCAATAGCCACAGAAGATACTATGCACAAAGAAATTGAACGAAGGGTAGCTAACACGTGGACAGATATTGGTCTCTAAGCGAAATTATGATGAACGAAAACATGCCAATCAAATAGAAAAGGAAAGTATACAATATGTGTATTTTACCATGTCTCACCTATGGTTGCCAAACATGGACATGGATAGAAAAACTAATGAATAAAATAAATGTATGTCAAAATGGGATCGAGAGAAGTGTTATTGGTGTAAAAAGGAAAGATAAAGTAAGATTAGGAAAAAGAAAAGATGTAACTAAATTTAAAAACGCAAAACACACATGTAACACCTTAAAATGGAAATGGACAGGACATATGTTGAGGGAGACAAACAAGCAATGGACTAAAATGATAACAGACTGGTAACCCGGAGATGGGAAAAGAAGCAGAGGAAGATAAATTAAACGTTGGGAAGATGACCTTAAAAAAGTGGCTGGCCCTGAGAGGATGAGAATTTCTAGAGAAAGAGATATTTGGAAACCTCTAGAGGAGGCCTATGTCGAAGAACAAGCTGTGAATGTAACCGATCGTCTATGATATTAAAGTTATTATACTTAGTTTGTAAATTTAAAACAGCAATAAAGGCTTATTTTATTTTATTTATTATATTTTATTTTATTTATTTAACTTCAAGTCAGTTCATTGTCGCTTTATAACTTAATATACACTAAAAAATAAATTAAGTGATAGAGACATAATTATTATATTTGAACGCAATCGATAAGCTACTACAGTTGATATAAGTCCGAAAAAGTGCCCATTCGTTCGGAAATATTCTGGTAATTTGACTCTTAGCCCATGTTCAGATAACGAGCGGTCAACGCGCGTTTTGCTAACGGGCGTTGACAACTACATGTATTTTGTTCTAGGTGTACACATGCTAACGCGCATTTTTACATGGAGTTGCTAACGCGCGTTAGCAAAACGCGCTTTGAGCGCTCGTCATCTGAACATGGCCATCTAAAATACTGACATTAGCATTTAGAAAAACCTGGCACTGCAAATAATATATTACTCTCAAACAATTTTGTTCCGTATAAGTTCTGAACAAAGTTCAAAATAGTTTGCATGTAGTTTGTCAGAGACAACTACTCACATCTTCATCGGAACTTCAAATGTCTTGGCACGTAGAATTGTTTGCTATTAGTACATAAATCCGTCAGTTAAGCCCGGATTCGAACAGTACTTACAACTCCTTATAGTTGAAAATCAAGCGAGGGATATCTGGGACTTACTAAACGGGCTCTCATCTACTAAGTCCGACAGATACGGAAAATGTTCGAAAGCGAATAAATCGTATTGCACAATATATTGCTGAAAACTTAGACAAGTTTGGCAAGTTTTAGACAGGTCAATTTATTTTATCGTTATAATCTACCAAGTCGTTAACTTTCAAAAGTTTTTATCGTAACAAATTTAATAAAGACGTACAAATAAACGATGTTGAGTATGTTTGTACTTCCTCATCGCACCTATAAATGAATTATCGTGAAACGGTAAATTTGACACCAGTTTTTGTGAGATGGTGGCATTATTCATTCTATCCATGCTTGGTATTAAAAAATAATACATTTAAATACGAGGATAGTAAAATATATTTCACAAAAATGAAGTAGCTTTAAGCTAAAATGTGCATACGTATAGTTTGAATATATGCATAAAAATGAGTACTAAAAATATCAGAATATATAGACATGTGGATAACTAAAAAAGATATAGAGAAATTAATTAAGGTGTATGATTCGATGTTAACGCAATCTAACATGAATTCCCTTTCTCCAAATACGTGCTTTAACTCTAACCGTCTCTTCATTTATGTTTGTTTCATACTTTAGTTGCACTTATCTTTACTTTCATTGACATCAGAAATACCTATTTGAGAGCTGGTGTCTGAAAATTCCAAAGTCAATGCACTCATAAACGTGATACGAAGTTTTGAGCTCGGAAATGTGTATATAAGTGTAATGAATTAAATTATTTATTAATTTACATAGTTTCTATCTAGTAACTCATGATTGCTTAGTGTTTAGCTAAATAGAAAAATGTCTGTTCAAAGTCAACGGGTGACTCACTAGGCTCTAGGCGCTAAGCGAGCCGCCTGCCTGTGCATTTGTAGCCTAATTCCAAGTACACGAGATTTGGGAAAAAAAACTTTGTAAGTATATTTGTTTATGTTGTCTTACGACTAATTTCTTTTCATCTCTAGATCCTAGTCTGTCAATACACTACAATTGAATAACAAGTTTATTCAAGATATATGAAATTATACACACAGACAATAAGAAAAAGAATTGCGAGATATATAAGCGAACAGTACTGATTGAATAATATTTGTTCACCATGACTTACAAGTATTTTAAATATCCAAACCCTTTCGTCGTATAAAACAGCCTGATCTTAGTAAAACTAATTTTATAAAATGAACTTCGGAGTGTAAAGCACGTCACACCCGTCGCGTCGGTACCAGGTGTCATGAAAGCACTTATAAATATAGTTTCTGGGAGTTAAAAACTTGAGGAATTCTCGAACTGAGAGGAGAACGTAAATAAGAGTTGAGTACAGCGTATCTACAATGTAATTTGTTCTTAGTTCTCCGGTTTTATAGAAAACAACATTGGTTAAAATAATTTTTGACATATGTTCTTTAAAGTAACAGTAGTTTTCTATTAAAGAAATCATATTCGAATTAGAGTTGGCTTAAAAATAGCAATATAAACAAAACAATAACATCGAAAGAAAGTTTTTGAGAAGCATATCGCAAAGCAATATAATATTATGTTTTTAACCGACTTCCAAAAAGGAGGAGGTTCTATGTTCCACTGTTTGTATTTTTTTTTTAGTGTGTTCACCGATTACTCCGTTAATTGTGGACCGATTTTGATTTTTTTTTGTATTCGAAACGGTATGCTCCCGAGGTGGTCCCATTGCCACCATATCAGGATCTGATGATGGGATCCCAGGGAAATCGAGAGAAACCCTCAATTTTTATAGGCACATACTATGTTTTTCGTATATTTTCTGAAGTTACACCGGTATTTGCGTCTGGTAGTCATCATTTTATGATGATGAGCTGATGATGTAAGGCACAACTCCTTAACGGTTAGGAGTTGGAGGATAAATCTTTAAATATCATATGCGTATATGTTACCTTTAGTCGTATTCTTTCAAATTATTTAGGTAAGCTGATGATGGAAGGTGGAAGGTACAACTCCTCTACGGTTAAGAGTTGGAGGATAATTCTTTCAATTTCATACGTATCTAAAGACCTTCAGTCGTAAACTTTCAAGTTATTTAGGTGAGCTGATGATAGAAGGTTAAACTCTTCAACAGTTAGGGATTAGAGGATGATTTTAATATTACACGTACCTACGTATAGACCCTAATTTGTATTCTTGATGATGAAATTTGATGAAATAGTTCAACTACTACTAACCTACGATTGTTTGCACTAAAAACTGAAAATCCAACGAAAACCAAAAAAACACTTAAAAGCGTAAAATAAACTGGTTCTACATAAATTGCCTATACCTAATTCTTTATTCATTTAAATAGTAGTATTATAATGTGTGCTAGGTACCTAAAATCTGTTTGAAGTCGGTGCTAAGCCAAAAAGCATACAAACGAACAATTACAAAAGTCTAAGCGATAGTCACTTGGCACCGACTTCAAACAGATTCTAGGTAGGTACCTAGCACACATTATAATAATACTATTTAAATGAATAAAGAATTAGGTATAGGCAATTTATGAAGAACCAGTTTATTTTACGCTTTTAAGTGTTTTTTGGCAGAGAGTTTTCGTTTGATGTTTTTTGGAAGTCAGTTTTTTTTATATTTTTTTTTTAGTTTTATTTAATATAATTCTTGAATTTAGAACATCGTGTGCACTAAGCTAAGTTTGTAAATTCAAAACATCATTAAACCTATTTACTTCTACCTCCATGGTGCCGTATTTATCATACAACCTTGTTTAATTTGTTAAAAACTCAGACTCGGAACCTTCTTGGTGTACTTTTCTTTTTAATTTGCTTTAACCACCATTTTCTTTTTGAATTTAGTTATTTCCTCGCTGAGGTGGGATGAACTCGAGTGCAAAGTTGCTTTTAACCGCGTGCTCAATTTTGTGAACTGAACAAGCGAAGGATTCTAAAACTAGAATCCTGTGCGTTAGTGAGGGAATCAAAAGAGCACGAGGTGAAAAATCTTTGCACTCGAGTGCAACACATAGCAAATAACTATTATGTGTTTACAAAAAATGTATATAAATTTATTATTATATTAACACAAGCTCTATTTGGTTTGAGTCTAGATACCAATGTGTTATGTGCCAGGAAACTTTTATTATTTCATCTAAAAATTTATCACAAACTTTGAAGTAAGTTTTTCTCAAATAGAACAGTTTTTTTATGAATTTAAAAGAAATATTAATATATTTACATAAAAGACACATACAAGTAGGCTGTATTATTTTTGTAACAGTAGAAGGCCGTCAGATGTGGCGCCAGCCTTCTGTCTCTCCTGTCATAGGCTATTTATACCCCATTATAAACACATAAGCCTTATAATAAAAGACGATCGAAGGATCATTTTACCGTTTCGAGGTCAACAGTCCCCGTTTATCCTCGAGATCAAAGAGGAGATAACCTTCCTTTTGTTCTATGCACTATAAAATCTAATCTATATATATAAAAGAGTAAGGTGACTGACTGACTGACATACCCAGAGATCAACGCACAGCCCAAACCGCTGAAGCTAGAATCCTGAAATTTTGCATATAGATTCTTTATATAACGTAAGTGAGCACTAAGAAAGGATTTTTTGAAATTCGACCCCTAAGGGGGTGAAATAGGGGTTAAAAGTTTGTATGGAAGTCCGACATTTTTGAAGTAGAAAGAAAAAGAAAGAAAATAAAGTTTAATGTTTCTAACATTAAACTTTATTTTTGGGCTACTGATTAAAAAGGAATAGATACGTATTTAAGCGTTTCTGAATATTTAACCCTTAGGGGGAGAAATAGGGGTTGAAAGTTTGTATGGAAGTCCGTAATTTTTTAAATAAGAAATATGGAACTTTATTTTTGGGCTACTGAATAAAAATGATTAGATACGTATTTAGGAATTTCTGGATATTTTACCCCTAAGGGGGTGAAATAGGGGTTGAAAGTTTGTATGGAAGTTCGTCATTTTTAAAGTTAGAATCATAAAACTTTATTTTTGGGCTATTGATAAAAGAAAATTAGATTTCTAGCCAAAGCGTTTCTGGATATTCTACCCCTAAGGGGGTGAAATAGAGGTTGAAAGTTTCTATGGAAGTCCGTAATTTTTAAGTTAGAAACATAAAACTTTATTTTTGAGCTACTGATTAAAAATGAGTAAACACGTATTTATGCGTTTCTAAATATTATACCCCTAAGGGGGTGAAATAGGGGTTGAAAGTTTGTATGAAAGTTCGTCATTTTTTAAGTAAGAAAAATGAAACTTTACTTTTGAGGCTACTGATTAAAAAAGAGTAGATATGTATTTAAGCATTTCTGAATATTCTACCCCTAAGGGGGTGAAATAGGGGTTGAAAGTTTGTATGGAAGTCCATAATTTTTTAAATAAGAAATATCGAACTTTATTTATGGGCCACTAAATAAAAATGATTAGATACGTAATTAGGAGTTTCTGGATATTCTACCCTAAGGGGGTGAAATTGGGGTTGAAAGTTTGTATGGAAGTTCGTCATTTTTAAAGTTAGAGTCATTAAACTTTATTTTTGGGCTATTTATAAAAAAAAACAATAGATACGTATTAAAGCGTTTCTGGATATTCTACCCATAAGGGGGTGAAATAGGGGTTGAAAGTTTGTAAGGAAGTACGTCAACTTTTAGGTGAGAAATATGAATATTTAGTTTTGGGCTACTAATTAAAAATGAGTAGATACGTATTTAAGCGTTTCTGGATATTCTACCCCCAAGGAGTGATATAGGGGTTGAAAGTTTGTAAGGAAATCCGACATCTTTTAAGTGAAAAACATGATCATTTCTGTTTTGGCTGATAAAAAATCAGTAGATACGTATTTAAGCGTTTCTGGATATTCCACCCCTGAGGGGGTGAAATAGGGGTTGAAATTTCGTATATAGGTTAGCCTGGAAGTCCGTCATTCTTAAAGTTAGAAACATGCAACTTTACTTTTAGGCTACTGATTAAAATGAGTAGATACGTATATACGAACATGTTCTACCGGAACCGGTTGTGGTACACGGTGCCGTTCTCGAAGTTGTTCAAAAATATATGTGGTACCTCGGACAGACTTTGCAGTTAAGTAGAAACTACTTCGAGGACGAGGTGAACAGGAGAATTCAGCCGGGTTGGGTTTGGGAAACTCCGTCGGGTCTTTTCATCATCAATCCCACAGTACCTAAATACGAAAGTCTTCAGTCAGTACGTCCTACCTGTCATGACATACGGTGCCGAAACGTGGACACTTACGACACGGCTGGTTCACAAGTTTAAAGTCGCTCAGCGTGCTATGCAGAGTGCTATGCTCAACGTTTCTTTATCTAAGGGATCGCATCAGGAATGAGGTGACCCGGCAGAGAACCAAGGTCATTGACATAGCCCACAGGATAAGCAAGCTGAAGTGACAGTCGGCTGGCCATATTAGCCGTAGAACTAATAACCGTTGGGGTAAACGGGTTCATGAGTAGAGACCGCGTCTCGGCAAACGTAGTGTAGAACGTCCACAGGCCAGGTGGAATAATGATCTGCCCAAGACGGCTGGCAGGAGCTGGATGAGAGAAGCTGAGGATCGAACCAAGTGGCGTGCAATTCGAGATGCCTATGTCCAGCAGTGGACTGCGATGATGATGATGAGATACGTATTTAAGCGTTTCTGGATATTCTGTCCCAAGGTTAGACTGGAAGTCCGTCATTTTTTAATTTAGTAGCCTGAATCTTTATCTTCAGGCTTTTGATTACAAATAAATGAATACTTATATCAGGACATATGGGAATTCTATTCCTAAAGGGGTTAAAAGAGGGGCGAAAGTGTGTATGAAAGTCGACTTTAGTGGACTATTGATTATAAATAAATATATACGTTTAAAAACGCGAATAAATTATTCATAGATACTTACACAGTTTTAATTAAATACATATAATCAACTTCTACGCGAGCAAAGCCGCGGGCTACAGCTAGTCGTTTATATACTTGCCCACTGTTACTTAACATTTTTTTTCCATGTAGAACATTTATGGGACTCGAGAATTTGTTTTTGTTTGGAATTAGAGTAAGTACTAATAAGTACCCGAGGTCAAAAGCAAGGGGAATAATTTTGACAGTTTATATATGTTTGTATGTGTCACCGTAGCGGCTACACTACTGAATCGAATTTAATGAACAAGGTGTCAATAGATTCGTCATAATAGTCCGGGTGATAAAGGCTATATAAATGTTATGACAAGTTTTTACGAAGTAGTGTTTTATTTTTTTTTAAACTTTCTCTTGTTGTTCTCTGCTATTTATTAAAGCTCTTGTGCTTTTGGGATTCGGATTCAGATAGTTTTCCTACAATTAGGTAGACTAGAAGTAATTTATTGAATTCATACAGCTAATATGAATTATTATGAGTATCTAAAAGAAGTCTAGTTTGTGCTGGTTCCTTATGATTTATGGCATATAGTGATTCATAGATAAAATACTTTATTTTTGTATAAGTCATCAAAGTTATTTATAATATTACAGCACTTCTTTAAATAACAATTGAACTCGAGTGCCGTATCGACGAAATGTTGCCAATTGCCCAAAACTTTTACATTCCGTTCTAAGACTCTAGATAAACTTTTGTGTTTTTCTATTCAGACGTTCCGATTACTTAGATTGTAGGGTGTAATTTAAAAGTTTCAATAGCACATTACGTACATGGTACCCAGTAATGTTTGTGATGTACAAAGTAATACCTAGCTTATAGAGAGGTAAGGATAAAAGCATACCATGGTTACCTTCAAAGGTAGTAGAGCCACGCTGATTTCAGCACAACTGGGCCGGCTCGACCGGGGCGGTACTACCCTCGCACAGAAGACCAACCTAAAATGACAGTTTTGATGCTGTCGTATTTCGTTGGTGAGTGCGAGACCGGAGGCCCAATGATGCAGGTGTGACAGTTATCGTGGTAAGTGTGTGAGCAGTGGAATGCTCGTAGAGTCATGTTGAGGATGACGTGGATCGAACCGTCGGCCAGGGAGACCTGTAGAAACGGTGGTGCCGCTGGCCGCCCGCGGCATAGAGAGGGGCCCAACCGCGGCTAACCACCCTGGGAGGCTGCCCCGTCAGGTCGCGCATAATCCACGGAGTGGCTCGTCGTGCCGGTTGGTGACCGGACGGTGGGACCAGGCGACCACTTCCGGGAGGGTATGGGAGCCCTTCCGTCCGACGGTTCGGTCACCGTCATGCCTCACTATTGTATGGCGACACAGCATTCCGAGCCTCAGTATTACACTGCCACGATGACTGTCACGCCTTTTACGCCCCCACTTCCCTCCCTCACTTTTAAATCATGGCAGTAAGAAAAAGGAATAAGCGTCCAACAGCGGCACGCCATACTCACGCCAACCCGCTTTTTGAGGTGGAGTTCACTAACATCCGTGGACTCCATGCAAACCTCAACGCCGTCCACCAGCATCTTGAGACTGCTCGGCCGGCCATGCTTTTCCTAACGGAGACACAAACACGCCGCCCTGCCGACACGACATATCTTCACTACCCCGGCTACGTGCTTGAGGAGTGCTTCCTCGCGAAGGCTGGGGTATGTCTTTTCGTTAGGGCGGATGTTTGTTGTCACCGATTACGCTGCCTTGAGGACCCATCCTTCTCCACTATTTGGCTACACGTGGATATTGGCTCTATGAGCCGAATCTACGTATGCCTATACCGATCCCATTCTGGAGACTCCGAGACAACTCGACTTTTTGATCATCTCAGTCAGGCAGCGGACAAAGCGCAGGAACAGTTTCCGACCGCCGAACTGGTGTTTCTGGGAGACTTTAATGCCCACCATGAGTCCTGGTTGGGATCTTCCAGAACAGACCACGCGGGTCGGACTGTCCACGCATTCGCTCTCACGCATGACCTCACCCAGTTGGTACTCCAGCCCACCAGGATACCAGATATACTGAGTCAAGCGCCTTCCTTGCTGGACCTTCTGCTGACGAGTCACCCAGTGCAGTACAGTGTATCGGTGCTCGCCCCTCTGGGATCCTCCGATCACTGCCTGGTATCCACCACGGTGCCTCTAGTTGCCCCCCCCACGACCAGTGGCAGCTAAAAGACGGTTATGGCACTACTCGTCAGCAGACTGGGATGGAATGCGGGACTATTTCGCATCCATCCCGTGGGCACAACGCTGCTTTAAATATGGAGATCTGACGCAAAGTGCGGCCGCCGTGGCTGGCGAAATCACTCTAGGAATGGAATACTATATTCCCTACAGTGAGGTCGCCAGCGCAACTACCCGGCCCTGGTTCAATCGCGAATGCGCTCAAGCTGTTGCCCAAAAGCAATCGGCCTACCGCGCATGGACCAGGGCCCGCGCTCACGGCCACCCCGACGTGGATCGACTAAAGGCAGCGTTTAACAAAGCCACCAGGGAATGCAAGAAGGCTTACCTAACAGCGGATGCCCAGCGCATTGCACGACTTGGCCAAGAACTCGTCGCATACCCTACGGGTAGCCGAAAGTTCTGGCGATTGGCTAAAGCCGTGCAGTCCAACTTCTGCCAGGCCTCGCTACCACCGCTGAAATATCCTGACGGATCACTTGCCCACCAGCCGCAGGAGAAAGCGGAACTGCTTGTAGATCTCTTTGCGGCTAACTCCCGAATCGATGACCGTGACATGCACCTGCCTACCATTCCGTCCTGCGACGCTACAATGCGGGATATTCGCATCCGGCTGAGTGATGTCCGAGCGGAGCTTCGGTCACTCGACGTCCGGAAAGCTAGTGGACCCGACGGTATCCCAGCGGTGGTTCTTAAGAACTGCGCACCAGAGTTGTCTCCGGTATTGACGCGCCTGTATCGCCTGTCATATTCCTCGGGAACTGTTCCGGATGCCTGGAGAGAGGCGAATGTTCAACCCATTCCCAAAAAAGGCGACCGCTCCAACCCAGCCAACTACCGCCCGATAACTGTCACCCCCATTATCTGCAAAGTGTTCGAGCGGATCATCAATAAACAATTGATCCACTACCTGGAGGATCACTCCCTACTTAATGATCGTCAATATGGTTTTAGACCGAAACGATCCACGGGTGATCTTCTAGCGTACGTCACACACCTTTGGAGTGAGGCTATTGACAGGCACGGAGAATCTTTGGCCATCAGCCTCGACATGGCCAAGGCCTTTGATAGGGTTTGGCACCGTTCGCTTCTCTCCAAACTGCCGGCCTTCGGCTTGCCCCCCAAACTTTGCAACTGGGTTGCCGCATTCCTGCAGCAGCGCCGCATCAGAGTCCTTTGCGATGGTGCGGCCTCCGACTTTCAGTCGATTAACGCCGGAGTGCCACAGGGTTCCGTCCTGTCCCCCACGCTGTTTCTTCTGCATATCAATGACATGTTAGCCCTTGGCAACATTCATTGCTATGCAGACGACAGCACAGTTCATGGGAGATACTTCGGACGTCCTGCAGCAAAGTCAGCAGATATTAAGGAAAAACGACAGGAGCTTGTCGCTGAACTCGACCATATTCTGTGCCGCATTTCTCAATGGGGCTCTGAGAACCTGGTCGAGTTCAACGCTAAGAAAACACAGGTGTGCGCGTTTTCCGCCAAAAAATCTCCATTCCTTCCCCTTCCGACTTTTCAGAACACTCAACTGCCACTACAAGGCAGACTCGATATCCTGGGCATGGGCATCTGCCGCGACCTAAACCCGCGCGAGTACGTTGAGGGCGTCACTAAGGCGGCCTCGCGGAAGTTAGGTGTTCTAAACAAGGTGAGACGGTTCTTCTCGCCGGAGCACCTGTGTCTTCTTTATAAGACCCAGGTTCGCTCGTGCGTGGAGTATTGTTCTCACCTTTGCGATGGTGCCGCGCAGTATCTGTTCGACGCTCTCGACCGGTTGCAGCGGCGAGCAATCCGAATTGTCGGCAGTCCTGAAGCCACCGAGTCCCTTGAGCCTCTGCAGATGCGTAGAGATATCGCCTCCATGGCAGTCCTCTATCGTCTTTATCATGGGGAGTGTTCTGAAGAGCTCTTCCAACTAGTCCCGCCTTCTCCCTTCCTCTACAGGACTACACGTGCCAGCCTCAGAAGTCACCGCCTCAGAGTGGAAGACATACGCTCTCGCACTCATCGATTCGGTTCTTCTTTCCTGTGCCGATCGGTCAAAACCTGGAACTCACTACCAGCGCACGTGTTTCCGTCCAACTATGATCCCGGGTCCTTTAAGCGGGGCGTGAAAAAGCATCTCACTAGGCCGCCATAGTGCTGGTCGCCATGCTGCACTGTCCTTGTTCACATTGAGGATGGTGACCACCACTCTTGGATTCTGCTTGTGATTTCCATCAGGCAGGGCAGAGTCATTTTGGCAGCTAAAATATATAAAAAAAAAAAAAAAAAAAAAAAAAAAAAAAAAAAAAAACCTATCTTGAAATACAGAACTTATACTGAACTTGAAACCGAACTACAGTTTCATATCTTCTATACTATGAAGAGGTAAAGTTTCGGGTAATCTTCGGAAGTACTAATCCTATCGTGAAAATTCTTTCACTAACAGAAAGCGATACTATTCGGGAGTGACATAGGCCATATTTTTATATAATTAAACAAAAAAATCAGTTAAAAATTATAGTCTTTTTCACCGTGGGAGAGCCACGCTTCGGCATGAATGGGCCGGCTCGACCGGAGTGTTACCACGGCCTCACAGAAAACCGGTGTGAAATAGTGCTTGCGCTGTGTTTCACCGAGTGAGTGAGGATACCGGAGGCCCCCTCCCCCTCCCCCTATCTCCCTCCCCATCCCCCAAAGGCCGGTAACGCACTTGTGGCGCCTCTGGTGTTGCGGGTGTCCATGGGCGGCGGTAATCGCTTACCATCAAGCGATACGTCTGTTCGTTTGCCGGTCTATTCCATAAAAAAAAAAGTCTTTGTAAATCAAATCGAAGAAAAGCGGGCTATTAACGCCCAACGAAGTGGGCACGGGTCGGCTAGTCTATAATATGTATGCCTACGTCTGAAAATATTCAAGAACGTGTCTCCACTGTAGTAAAGCTCAGCCTTGTTGGAAATCAGATTGTGTATGATTTGTGAAGATTTTATTATTCTTATTATATTGTTACGTGTTAGAGTTCTAATGATTTGAGAAATAAACCTGATAACGTGTACAAGAGATAAGTTATGAAATCAGGCGTTACTTTGCGGAAATCCATGACATTAAATGCTATGAAATATATTTAGCTTTAATTCCGCGAGACAAATATCCAGGTCTGAAAGCAGGACACAACTCCCACCGTCATGCATACTCACATGCACATATGGGTATCATGCATATGCACACATACAAAACAAGTGAGAAATAATTAGCATGCCATGCAACCAAACCTATACTCCACACGTGTTTCGCCCCTCCACGGGGCATCCTCAGGAGATGTTGACTTTTTGGACGGTGGGAGTTGTGTCCTGCTTTCAGACCTGGATATTTGTCTCGCGGAATTAAAGCTAAATATATTTCATAGCATTTACTGTACAAGAGACTTTATTAAAGACACTCTTGAAGTTCAGTTCTTGACTGTGATTGTGAAAAATCAGTATACACTTAAACAGTATACGATAAAAACTCGTTACTTCATGTAACGTCCACAGCCTTTTACTTGCCGTAAGCCTCAGCAGGCAAGTTTTGAAAGAAGGCCTCTCCTTAGGAACTACTATACCTCGGTAGCCAGATGAGCTGGTATAGGATAAAAACTGGTATAGATATTTAAACCAAGCTATGTTCAGTTATTAAAAGAAAATCGATAGACTTAAAGAAGAAAATTAGTTAACATTCGTGCGAGATACGGTGACATTTTTCCTACGAGCAATTTTTTTTGTCCAGTTTATGTAAATGTAGTGAAAACTTTGGGGAAACCAACACAAAAACTATTTTTTAACCGACTTCAAAAAAAGGAGGAGGTTCCCAATTTGAATGTTTTTTTTTATGTTTGTTACCTCATAACTTTCGACTGGGTGAATCGATTTTGATGATTCTTTTTTTATTTGACTTCTGGTACTTCCCATGTGGTCTCATTTGATCCAGTTCTGACATGTCATCCATTAGAAAACCATATAAGTCTTCAATTTGCATTAAGTATTTGCGCGACAAATTGACGAATAACTCAATATCACGCTTACCGATTTCGATGATTGAAGTCGGTTATTTTTTTGTTAAAATTTTATCTGATTTATTTGGAACTTTTTCAATGTGACAGTGATATATTATATCAGCTTAGCATGTCTCAAGGTTTTAAAATTAGATAAAACGTCTATTAAGTGACTGCTACGTTGAAAATTGATTTGTTTAATTAAATTTAAATGGGCAAGTCTGTTGATTTAATGGTGCATTACTGTGTTCAAATTGTGTCATCAACAAAATCATTTCTTCTGTGTTTGTGTGGGTGAACCTATAATATGTGCGTACATGTTTATCGTTAGTCTATTTATCATAGGCTATAGGTATAATGGCATATGCTTTGCTAAATTTGGAGCAAACGATCTCGACAATGTAATTATGCAATATTACAATATTGCAGTAACTGTAAAATATACACAATTTGAACTGCATATTTTTGTGGGCAAATTGTCTCTTGTGTAGAAATCCCATTGATTATAAATTATTTTTCGTTATCTACAGTTCACTGCCTCATTGCTGGCCCACTTCGACCTTTTCTATATAAAACGCTTATCCTGCGAATATTTGCGAAGCAAACTCTATCAAAACTTACTTCTACATTTTTCGCTTATAAAGTTACATCGAATAGATCATATCTTACAAGTTTTATGAACAGTCTCGAGTGTTGGTGGGTTTAAGTGCTAACACCTTTAGGTAATAGTATTTTATAGTGACCCTATCGCTGAGATAGATTTGGGAGACTTTTTTACAACCGTTTAATTTTGTTACGGTTTGTGTGTTTTGAAATAATATTACTGGTCGTGATATGGAACTTATATTGTTTTCATCGTAGTAAATAAAAAATCACTTAACTTGAAGATGCTACTAGCTACTTTGCACTCAAATTAAATACCTAATTATATTTAGCTAGGTTTTGCGCTGGCCTGCGTGTATGTTGGTTATCGAAGAAATAGTAGCCCATGTCTTCTAAGTTTCTCCATGCCAAACATTGAAATCAATGCCGTGGTTTAGCAACAAAAACGTAACAGACAGATGGGCAAACAGACAGACAGAGTTACTGCCGATCGTTGCTATTATTTATTTATAACTTTATGCACAAAAGTACAATGGCGGACTTAATCCCAAAGGCATTCTCTGCCAGTATACCGGTTGGGTGGTGCGGAAATGAGTGAGATGGTGCACTACACTTTCGTTACGACTTTGAACGTAATCCAGAATACTATTGGGTAATAATTCAGAAGAAAACAATGAAACTTAATATTTCTATGCTATTGCACTAGAATACATACATACATATATACAAAACACACACATATAAATATACATAAACATACATACACCATAAACATATACCTACCACAATAAATACTCGTACAGTATTAAATTTGTGAAGATTATGTGTGTGTGTGAAGTTTGTCTTAGTCCATATTAGGAAGTATAGATACATACTCCATAGTATGTATCTATCCTTCTCTATAACTGTCTACTGTTGGATATTGGGATAGTATGTACCCGCCTTTCCTTCAAGGCAAAAGTACAAACCGTCATTCTCAACTTAGTTTAAAAAGTAACTGCACGGTTGGCCTAGGTAAACGGTAAACGCTACTGCACCAAGTGTTGTGGGTTCAAATCCCACATGGGACAATACTTTGTGTGATTCACAAATTGTTGTTTTAATTCTGGGTGTTTTTGTGTCCGTTTCATGTATGTTTGTAAAGTCCCCCGCGACACAGGATGTATTCCTAATGCCATTTTAAACGGTTTTACTTTTAAATAAATAAAAAGTCTACAACCATAGCTAACTATACAAATAAACTGTTCAATTAGTGGACTACAAGTTTGTTATCTTCACTGTTTCAATTATTTCTTAACTCACGTCCAAATATTTCTGTGTACGTTCTACCTGTACCTGTCACAACATAAAGGAAATCGAAAACAATTGAAGTTTAAATCTATTTCGTTGAAGGAAATTACAAAAGTTTCTTTCTTACATTGCACAGATGGCCAAGTTCTAGCGCGACCAACTTTTCTGACCAGTCATGTACACGCGTCTACACATTCTCGATGTTACAGTTCTGAGCAGTATTTAGAATTGAAAAACTCTTATTACCTATATTTCTTAGTTTTCATGGTTTTTATTACTCTGTTACTGTTGTGTAGAAACTTCCATGAGATACTTCACAAGGACTGAAGACATTGTAACTAATATGCCAGAGTCAAATCGACGAATTCCACGTTTATTCATGCTATCATAGAATTTGGTTCTTTTGGCAGATTTGGCCACCAGCCAGTCTATTTTTCATGATGAACCTTCACTGCACCATTTTGTTCTTATGAATCTACTAGCGACCCGCCCCGGCTTCGCACGTGTGGAATTCAGATGCCCGCGCCGACGACACGATTCTTTCATTTTAAATCTGTAATATCTTCGAATATATTCATTTAAATTAGATACTGTGAAGAGCCATTTAGATCTATATTAAGCGCACAATGTACCTATTTAATTTACTTAATTGTATAAGGATTGATTCTGTATTGCTTAAAATCGCTTGTAAATAAGCCATTATTTCTCGTAAAAAGAAAGGAATAAAAAATGGTTGTTGTGGGTTATTCATAAGATAGACATATACCGTCGCGGACTTTTTTCTAGACCCTTTTAAGGTGTACAATACTGTAGTACATTATTTTGATCTATCTCATAGGGTGCAACCAGCGTTTGCAATGTAAGCGCAAAAAATGTGTTTATTTGCTACATCACATTAGAAACCTCGAAAATTAACAGTGTTTCCATACTACATATATTATGCATGTATTATACATAAAATCCTTCCTCTTGAAACACTCTATCTACTAAAGAAACCCGCATCATAATCCGTTCGGTGTTTTAAAGGTTTAAGCACACATAGGAATATAGGGACAGAGAAAGCGATTATGTTTTTACCCGACTACGGCAAAGCCAAAGGAGGGTTATGATTTTGACAGACTATGTATGTATGTTCATTTGTTCCCTCATAGCTCCTTAACTACTTATTAGAACTGGACAAATGAGGTATTGTTATAAGCGTTTTGATTGTCCGCTGGTTATAGGCTATATGACGTGTCACTGAATTTAATGTGGCGCCCTCTAGCCGACATAAAGTACGGTATTAAAAAAATAATTTGAGATAAATATGCCGTGTTTGGTATCATTGGAAAGGGCGTAACTTGTACATTTCAAATATATATGCATTATATATTAATAACGGCACCAAAAAATTTTAAATAAAAAAAACTACCACAAAAAACGACGCTGAAAAAGTCGTAGTTGGGTTTTAGTTTTTACTTTTTTTTATACTATGTAGTGATGCTGTTTATTTTAGACATATTATTTTCGTTATTTAAAATTTTTGTATTTCGCATATCTGAAGACAGTTATCTAGTTCTTTTTTTTCCTTTTTTTTTTAAAGACAACTCTCGCACTAGGAATAAATCCTGTGTGGCGGGGGACTTTACAAACATACTTGAAACGGACACGAAGAACACCCAGACTCAGAACAACAATTTGTGGATCACACAAAGTGTTGTCCAACGTGGGATTTGAACCCACGACACTTGGCGAAGTATGAAACGGCGTGGTTACCGTTAAACCACTAGGCCAAACGTGCAGTCAAGTTCCTAACTAAGCAGAGCTTATACTATGGGTACTAGACTACCTTTTTTAACCGACTTCCAAAAAGGAGGAGGTTCTATGTTCCACTGTATTTTAATTTTTTTATTTAAAATTGCCCTTCCTAGTAAGACTACAAAGGCAATTATTAACTCATTTTTTTGACTTCATCTGTATATTTTTTTGTTTGTAACCGACTTTTGTAAACGAGTTTTTTAACCGACTTCAAAAAAGGAGGAGGTTCTCAATTCGACCGTATGATTTTTCCTTTTTTTTTGTATCTTCGCGGATAACTTCGTCGTTTATGAACCGATTTTAATGATTCTTTTTTTACTAGAAAGGAGATATCCCAACGGTGGTACCATAATAAGGACACTAAGATCTGATGATGGCGTCTAAGAGAAATCGAGTCGAACCTTGAAGTCAGTTTTTATTTTGTAAAAATTTTACTTGTAATTTTTAAAACTATTAACAGGATGACCAAGATTTATTCGGTATTTTTTTTGGAAAATTTTCTAAAAATGAATCCTAGAGAAACCCTCTGCATACAAATTTCATGAAAATCCCTAGAGACATTTCCGAGATTCAGATTACATATTTATATACAAGAATTGCTTGTAAGAAGATATTAGAGTATTGCTTAGCTTACTGTATGTTTATAATATTTAATATAGCCAGATAGCCAGTCTTTACATAATACAAATAAAGTAGTTTCAAAGCATTAACAGCAGTTTTAGCAGGATAACTGAAAATATCAATCAGTCCAAAAATAGTACATTGTTCACCGAGGGAGGAAAGGGACCGATTACTAGCGAGGGAGCAGTAGTAGGGAGCCCTAGGCTGCGCCTTCGGGCCACAATACTCCCGAGGTAGGAATGGGACTTTAACCCGAGTGCTACACAGTGCTTTACACTACAGCTGTGAGGAACATTTAAAGACTTGTATTGTAGAAAGTAGTTAATAATATGAAATAAAAATTTATTACAAAGAACATGACCAACCTAATTTAAAGTTATGTTTTCACTGCTAGAAGTCGACATTTTACTTTATTTTTAAAATAAAATCAAAACGTAAGACACCATGTAAGACACAATTTGGCTTAGATTTTGACCGATATTTCGCGCTTCTTTTGTTTTTTTTTATTCTTCACAAAAGGATGTCAGTGGCACGGAGATTCCATATTTAAATTATATGAAAACTCCTAGGGCAGGCGCGCGCCATAGATAAGATAACACATGAGAAATGAAAATTCATACAACTTTCTCTCCCGCTAAAACACGTTAGAAATGGATTTTCATACATTTTTTCCTCCCGCTTATTCAGGTCAAGGAAAAGACTAACGTTCTCTTTTCATTTTCAGGGAATATTGACTACTGTTCCGATCAGGTGTAGTATAAATCCCTTTTTATTAACTGACTTCAAAAAAGGAGAAGAATCCTTCGACCGTATTGAAGTTTTTTTTATGTGTGTTCGCGGATAACTTCGTCGTTTATCAACCGATTTTGATGATTCTTTTTTTAGTGGAAAGGATTTAGTAAAGTAAATATTTTTTAGTAAATATTTCAGACATCTAACACACAACGCCATCTAGTCCCAAGCTAAGCAGAGCTTGTGTTATGGGTACTAGACAACTGATATAAATACATATATACGTTTTTTTTTGTAAATACATACATACTATACATAGAAAACACCCAAACTCCGAAGCAAATATTTGCAGATCATACAAACATTTGGTCCGACCCGGGAATCGAACCCGAGACCTCAAGCTCAGCAGTCGCATACGCTACCACTGCGCTACAGAGGCAGTCAATTAATATATATCAACGGATATTTCAACGGTAGTTTCATGATAAGGACATTAAGATCTGATGATGGCATCCAAGAGAAATCGAGTCGAACTTTAAAGTCGGTTTTGGATTTTTGTTAAAATTTTACTTGTTTCACTATGTATTATTGCCTCTTAAACAAACTTATTACGCAGCTTGTTTTAAGTCTACATAGCCTTTTGAAAGAAATGTACGCTCATAAATATGTACGTTATTAATAATGAAAATGTAATGTGGAAAACACTGATATTTTGCTGAGTTAAACCTAGGCGCTTTTATGAATAAGCGCCTAGGTTTTCATTTTGAACACTACCTAAGTGCTTTATAATTAAAGAGCTGTTAGTATTTTATAATGAAATATAGTAATAACTGGAAATCGCTTTGCACTGTGGTCAATGCTGGCATATGTCTTTTGAATGTCATTTTTTCGAGTCCATTAAATTGTCTAAAGGTAGAGCCTGCTCTCCCCCCCCCCCTCCCCCCCTACAGCTTTATGAAGCCGCTTTCATGTACTTATTATCTTTATACCACATACACGTTTTTTTTTGAGTATTCTAAATTACATTTCTTCCTGTACGTAATTGCTCAATAAATGTTTAAATATATGTTAAAATCCATTATTTTTATTTTAACATAATATCTTCTTAGTCGTTTACTCTTGACCGACCACGACTGCTCTGTCAAGAGTATACGCCTAAGAAGATATGTTAAAATAAAAATAATGGATACAACTCTTGGTCTATAAATACTTTTATATTTTCTCAGAAATAATATAATACAATGACTCAAACTCACATTGGTTATGTCGGAAGAGAGAAGTTTCATCGCAATAACATAGTAATAAATAGAAATCCCACCCAAGAGTACGCAAAAAGTTTTGCCCACGCAGAAAATATCAAATGAAAACGTTGGCATTTAAATCTACGTGGGATTAAAATATCATTGTGTGAATTGAACATTAAACAAATGACAAGAAACGAAAAAAACATTATAAGAAACTCACTAAACCCATGCTAATATTTAAAAATAGTTAAAACATTACCATTTAAATAAAAAAGGAAAGAAGATTTCTAATCATTATGAGTATATGAGTATATCATTGATATACAAAAGAGTATATATAATCATTTAAATCTAACCACCGGTTAGTTAATGATACCTACCGCTCATTGTCATCTTATATCTAAAACACTTGACTACGATAAAGATGCTAAAAAATCCTGATTAACATCCCTCTTCTTACTTATTTGCAAAAAAAAACTCTTTTTCAACATCCACTCAATTTTTTTAAATATCACAAGTCATTAGGAACGTGGATATTTGGTTATATATTGGAAAAAATTCACAATGTTTTTCATAAAACTAGGAATGGCTTTAAAAATATTTGTTTATTTCAAGAAATTACGTTTAAATTTACAGGTGCGCTAAATTACGCTTATTTTCTGTTAATTGAGTACTTACTACACACGAGTTATGAAGAATAATGTTTAATGATACCTTAGATAATGTAATGATACAATCGAAAAAATTTGAAACGAAATCATTTCATGATTTTTGCAAAAAATAACGTTTTCATTAGAAAACAACCGGATGCTATTTTTCTATGGCGTAAATATAAAACAAAATATTATTCCACAAGCTTTCTAATAAACGAAATACTTCTAAGAACGCAATCTACGACTAACGCCGGAAGATAATATGGCGTACGTCAATTGCGGGGGTGCTGAATACAAATAGCCTGGTTCTATAACACTAACATATTTGGCTCTTTTGTATTAATTCAACCCTCAGTAAAAATGTTGTAGGCAGTGATCACAAATATCATGACTTTTGTCAATCGTTTGTGTTTACTTCATATGAAACGATTTTATATATTTCGACCGCAGTATAAAAAATTTATGAATACTAAACAAACAGCGTTAGAATGCTTGTTATTGTTAGTGGGATCGTTTTCTGGCAACCACAGTGACGTAAGAGCCACTTGACGTAAACTACAGTCGTGCGTCGGAGCTGACACCCACCTTTCTTTTTTTTTGTTTATTGTTATCGCGTTAGGTTAGGTTCCTCGTTGACTGAAAACTGCCTCGTTGGTCTAGCGGCTAGCGTAAGCAACTGCCGATCAAGACGTCTCGGGTTCGATTCCCGGGTCGGACTGCTGTTGGGTTTTTCTTACAAGAAATTCTTAACAGCGGCTGGGAGTATGGAATATGGCGGTGTTTCCCGCCCGTGCCCCGGAGAGCACGTTAAGCCCTTGTTCCCGGTTGTCATCAACACCTATGACAATCGTTATTGGGAAGTCAGTGCCCTCAAATATATCGACAACTTTATTTTTTTAAAGTGTGGAAATCCCCTCGGACCGTCACCCCACCGGGGCTTGCGGCGAGGCGGTGTGTCGGACTCGAACCGACTAAAACCACACGGTGTGCCACTCTGCGCCTATGAAGGGAGGAATCCGGGAACTGCAGTTATTAACTCGTCCGGACCCCTCCCAGCGCTTGCCCGCACTGAAGCGGGCACCGTCTGCTGTTAAAAACTATCAATTTAGGTGACGTACGGCACACGCGTACGTCACGCCCTCGCGGGTGGCCACTAGAGCGGATAGAGGGGAAAGCCCGTCCGGACCATACGCGGCCACACTCAGGGCGTCATGAGGCGCTGATAGGCGCGTCTCCGCCGCCCGGTTCGCCGGTGGCGGATTGGGTCCGAGTAGACTTCGTCCTCCCGGGCCTTCTCCGCCACCGGGTTGCGACCGCGGTAAAACTGCTATCGCTACCAGCCATGGAGCGTATGACGGCCGGTAGCGAGAGATCTCCTCCGATGACTGCACTGAGGGACCGGCGCTGCGACACCCGACTAGACTCGTCCTCACTGCAGTCGCAGTGGTGGCAGGTGGGACTCAGTTCTCTCCTGGCGACCGAGTGCAGGTACTTCCCGAAGCAACCGTGCCCGGAAAGGACCTGCGTCAGTCGGAAGGAAAGGGTCCCGTGCTGCCGCCCTGCCCACTCGAGGATGACCGGCTGGAGAGCCTCCACGGCGGCAAAGCCAGCGCGTGGAGTCTCCAGCCGGAACGACCATCTAGCCATAGTGGCTCGACGGGTGGCTTCACGCCACTCGCGTACCTCTTCGGGCGGAGGGCGATAGCGATCCGAAGAACAGCCGAAATATACTGACAACTAGTTCAACCTTCGAATTCAGTTAACCCTCAGGGTTGCGGAGGTCCGATGCCAGTCGCTCCGTGGATAAACTGATATTCAGGTAAAACCGGTTGAATTAGTAACCGAGCCCAATTAATCTTGGAAAATAATAAAGGCTAGGAAGATAAGTTGTCGCGTTAGGTAACTTTTACAATATATGTATGCGACAAGATTCGTATAATTTTGCACAACCTTGGTGATCGTAAAGATCGTAAACATTACGCCGAAATGTTATAGGTCAGTACAGCGAGCCGAGACGCTCGCTGCGAGCGGCGCGTGCTCCACCGGGTTGTCGGTATTTTCGAACGCTCGCCACGAATGTTACGTTACGCCGAAATGTCGTAGGTCAGTCGGCACCTTAACATTTATACGCCCGCCACGAATGTTACGTTACGCCGAAATGTTTTAGGTCAGTCGGCACCTTATGACAGTTTTTTTCTCATATCTGTATATAAACTCATATAATAGTTCAAGTCAAAAAAAGACATAAGACAGCACCTAAAAAAGTCACGTTAATAGCAATACATTACGAGTATAAACGTTTGTTACACTTGCCAGCTACAAAGTGGAGGACATTACTCGTAACTTTTTAGTCTGGTATAAGTTTCAAACGAAACGTCTTTGAGAGATCACTGCGGTTGAATCTTCCCGCTATGTGCCGAACTATAGCTTTGTCACGGTAGACTTAGAAATATTCCTGTAAAACTCGAGGAAGGAAGTAGATGACGTTTCAAAAGCTCAGCCAGACGTTTTGCATAAAATGAATACATACACATAAAGTTCTTTTCTTTCCGTAACGTTGAAGTCACTTAGCAAGTGGTAGATGATTAAACGTACACTATATGATCCATGGATACAATAATAAGCGGTCTATACTTTAATAACAAAGGTTGCCACATACCTGAGTGATCACAAGGAATGATAAGCACGTTCTGGACTGTTCTATGTTCCACTGTATGGATTTTTTTCTTCTAATACTGGTTTGATATTTCAGTATTTTGTTTAAAATTTGGATAGATTAATGTTCAATAAATGAATACATAAATAAATGCTAAACTAAAAACTTTGCGACTGAATTAAAAGTACTTAAATACACTAAAGCAAGAAGAAACTTCAAGCCTTTGTTTTCCAAAGACAAATATATAACTTCTTGCATTTAAAAAACCCTCTACTCAAGCACTTAATCGAGTAATCATACGCCATTCTGTTATTCTTCCCCACTTTCACCCCCATAACTTTTAAACGACTCAACCGATTTTCATGAAACATGTCTAAGAACACTCGCACGTAACTCACTTTTTATACAAAAAAAATAATTGAAATCGCT
This sequence comes from Diaphora mendica, assembly GCA_949125395.1. Lineage (NCBI taxonomy): Eukaryota > Metazoa > Arthropoda > Insecta > Lepidoptera > Erebidae > Diaphora > Diaphora mendica. Next base: position 11,088,941 of record OX421331.1, read on the forward strand.
TCATCCGTTCGCGAGCTACGGTGCCACAGACAGACAGACAGACACGTCAAACTTATAACACCACTCTTTTTCCGTCGGGGGTTAAAAACTAAACTGTATTTATCATTTCTTAAAATTAACGTTATCTATTACATATAATTATTGTACGTTGTCACGTTGTTGCTCACAATGAACTCCGAAACTATCTAACCACTTTTCTCGTTTTTTTTTTAAATGTGTGTTTTGTTGGTGTGCCTAACACGGGATAGTTAACGCTTCACGCTTAAACCAATAGAAGCCGAGCATGGTTGAAATGAGACCCAGATGAAGCTAATTTAACTATATTTATTAAAAAAAACTTTAAGTTAGTGAGTTCCCTTAAAATTCTAAAGCTTATTTTTACTTGTGACTAAACTAAAATTTGAACGTAAAGTTTATAAAATGAAAACTGAACGGGGTTTATCGTCTTTAATGCGAATGGATTGTGTGTTCACGACTTCCAGCTTTGTAAATCAAACTGTAAACTGCGAACGGTTGGTTTCTTGATATATTTACACAACTTAACACATAAACTCAAATGATTTAATGTTAGTAGTTAAGAGTACCTTACTTTTAGATAGTTTGATTACTTTCGTACATTTACATGTTGGTTTCACAAGTAAATATACGAATTGTATTAAATAGACATGGTTTTGAAGAAATATAACAAGTTTAATTTTAAAAAGACTTAGTTTTATATATATACATTCCTTTATTCATAGGTTTTGCGAAGCAAATCGTTGAACTTCCTATCTAATAATATTCAAATAGATAAAAAAACATCATATATATGTTATGTAATAATCGTTCAGAAAGCGAAAAGGAACAAATAAGTTAATTATAGCTGAACTCTGTGGCTGAAGTTATTTTGTTTTTGTAAAAACCTAGCTTATAAACTTATTAAACTCTTCGGCTGAATAAACACGAAATATACATACTAAGGATTAGAACTACAAAGTAAAAATATATCGAGAGAAGATTATTTTCCTAACTTTTTAAATTAAGAAGGTTACACAAAAATAAGCTATTGTGTGATTAGGTATATAAACGGCTTATCAGTTTACAGACATTTTAAAAGCGGTATAATACATCACTCGCAATGCGAGAATATATTTAACATTGACATGAAAAACGTCTGCAGAGATCCTCCCTAAATAGCAATGCCAGCAAACGGGATTCAAATAAATTCGTATACACTTGAAAGTGTTGTTTCCCCTTGACCTTGGCACAGGACCAAAAAACAAGCTTTCAGGGTCAATGTCTTAAATATTACCTTGTTTGTCACATTTTCCTCCACAGCATATAATATATTTACTGATATTGAATAAACTCAGTTACGTAAAGACTGATTTACGATGAATATAGCTATTATCGTTATGAGACTTTTTATAGCAATATAATACCCTTGAATATTTTCTTTCAGGTTCAAATCAGTAAGAAAGTGAGTGATAGTGATCCTTTGAAGCAATGACACCTAGTGCCGATCTTGAAATATGACTTAAACCGATGATCACATTTGTCACAGTATATTTTGGTGATGTACGGATTTAAAAAGACAGATTTCAGGCAGTCTGCTAACCGTTACGTGATTAATCAATTTTTCAGTTTCTTGTCGAAAAGTGAAACATTTGTTCAATAGAATTTCGTATTGAATAGACTTGTGATTATCTTCTTTATCCAAGTCTTTTTCGTAAATAAGGTTGGGATCGGCTATTGAGTTTACTTTAATGTGGATGAACTTTGAATTTTACGCAGAGCGTCTTCCATTAAACCTCCACAACCAAAGTACTAGGCATATCGAATCTCTGTAGAAAGATTGTTGTCGCCTCATTATCAGTAACAATTGCCAAATATGTTCATAGGGCAAGGTTTATCTTGAGTGACAGATTCTTTTACTTTTGTTTCAGAACTGATTTGTTAAGTTAAGAGACTTGATATATTTATGACAAAATCTTATCTTATCTAAATACTTGGTATTTAATAAAACACAGTTATACATACCTACTGTCGTTACAGAATTTGTTTGAGATTTGTTTATTACTATGTAAAGCGATTATTTTGTAGAAAGTCCAACAATATGAAAACGAAACGGTTAAGAAGAAAGCCACCCAACTATCCCGACTTAATAGTTCAAGATATTAGTATCTTATTTAATGCCATTACAAAATTATTTTTGTTACAAACTGTAAGATAAGTCATGTATAAATAGACAGACACAATTTAGGACCAAGGAACCTTAAAAACAAAGCACAGCAACTGTGGTACCTACTATTACATTTGGCTTGGCACCGATTTCAAACCTATGAATAGGTAGCACATAGAAATAATAGTGTTTCATCAATATTAAAATTTTGCATATGAGGTGTATTTAAATAAATCTTTATTAAGTTATTTTATAATTTTTATTTGTTGAAGTCGGTTTTTTTAAACGATTTAATTTTTTGTTATTGATGTGTGTTTTACAGCAGTTGATCAAACACGATTTCCTATTTCAGTAGAAAAGTAAAACTGTTTTTAAACAATAATTAGCTGACCCGGCGAACTTCGTACTGCCATATTTACAAATCTGTCTCAGCTTTCCGTCGCGAACAAAAAAAAATGACTTTTCCCTTATCTCTTAATTTTTCTTGTACATAAACCTTGTCCTAACTACAACGAACATAGAAAAAAATCAGCCGATCGGAAGTTATGCGCGTAATATCTATCTCTTCCTCAAGAATCAAGGTATCTTCATACCAAATTTAATTGATAGCGGTGCAGCGGTGAAGCCGTGAAAGTGTAACAGGCAGACAGAGTTACTTTCGAATTTGTAATATTATTATGGACTAGCTGACCCGGCGAACTTCGTACCGCCATATTTACATATCTGTCTCAGCTTCCCACAGGCAGTGTACAGTCGCGGACAAAAAAAAGACTTTTCCCGTCATCTTTATTTTTTTTCTTTCTAGCAAAAAAAGAATGAATAAAATCGGACTATGTGTTATTGAATTACAACCAAGTACATATTTTGACTTTCATCCCCTCTCTCCAGGAAACCGTGCTGAATTTCGGGATAAAAAGTATCCTATGTCCTACCTCGTAGTATGAACTCAAATCATGCCAAGTTTCATTTGAATCCATTCAGTAGTTTCGGCGTGATGCGCGGCCAAGATACAGACAGACAGACAGACAGACGGACAGACAGACAGACAGACAGACAAAAATGAAAAAAAATACAGTTTTGGCTTCAGCATCGATCGAATAGAGAGCCCTCCAAAAATTTTTTTCAAAATATCTTTAATGTACAGAATTGGACCTGTTACATTTTTATTACAAGTATAGATGTAAATATATAATAACGGGTAAATCCAAAAAAAATCCTGAGATATTCGAACGTATCATTTACTATACAAATTGGTTCATTTTATAATTCAAGTCTTGAACTGATGACTAAGTATTCGATGGTTATCAATAGGTGATCTAGTGAACCTCTTTTTGTAGTAGGGGATTTTATTATGTCAGACTGCGAGGACATGTCACGCACAGCGCCCGACAAACGCTTGAAAACGTGCCTCGCATGTGACATCTGACTGGGGACGTTGTTGATTGGAACTACCTGCCTGAAATTAGTTTGCTTACATTTTTGTTCGTAAATTTGTGATTTTTATGAACCCAAATTCATTTTAGAATCCAAGAGTGGTGGTCACCATACTCATTGCGAATACAGACAATGCAGTATGGCGACCCACACTATGGCGGCCTAGTGATGCAGCTGCATCTTTAAGTCTAGTCAACAAGTATGGAACTTCTTGACTAGACTAATTGGGCCTCCGGTCTCGCACTCACCAACGAAACACGACATCACTGCTGCTGTCATTTTACGTTGATTTTCTGTGCGAGGGTAGTACCGCCCCGGTCGAGCCGGCCCGTTTGAAACTTCTACTACTGTTTTCACGGCTAAAAAGCTGAACTGATTTTAATGAAGTTTGGCATGCAGATACTTTGATTTTAGAGGGTTACTACACGCCAGCAGAATCATGGACAAAAAAAACAACAAAATTTATAATATTGCAACAATGTCCTCATTACAAAATGGTTGTTTATGGACAACGATGGCTTATTAATACTCTTTATTCTTTCATTCCATGTTTACGAAATTCATGAGAACGACAATAAGTAATACGTAGAATACCTCAAAAGTTTTCAACGTAACGATGATGCAAGACAGTTTTCTTTTTACCCGACTGCAAAACTGTTTTTCGAGTGTATATATGTATGTATCTTTCTTTGGCACGCCCTAGAGCCTAAACGGCTTGTCATATTTTTATGTGAGTGGTGTCAATAGATTCGTCTTGGTCATGAGAGTGACACTGAATACATCAAAATTAAAAAATGTATCGGTGTATCGCCTCTTGTTGACCTCCGTTCACCAGTGATCGGTGTGTCAGCGAGTGTTTAGCTTATATCTATGGGCCATAAGGGCCCTATGGGTATAAGCGTATTCACAAGGTTTACTTCCACTTCAAAGGTGCAAACTCAGCACTGGTGGACGGACTAAATATACAGCATGTTTTATTTAAGAAAAAAACTGAATTTTATAAAGATGGCAGATATTGACGCAGTCGGTTTTTTTTTAAATATTTTTAATTGTTTCTACCTAGTTACCTTGACCTCTATACACTTTAATCATTTATGCACAATGCAAAGATGTGTAACTACATTCACTAGTTTTTATTACCAAGTCCTGAAATCTTCACGTTGGAGTTGAAAACTTTTCAGATCATCTAGTAATGCAGTACGACAAAATTCAAATCACAATTTATTCGGTTCTGAATCCGACATGTGATGTCAATTTCGGAATGTAAGTAGGGACTTACTACGAAGACGCTAGTTTCAGGAATAAGCCAGGAGATCTGAAGTTGATCTTGTATCTGATAGGAACTTGTTTGGAAAGTCAGGGATCTAATTATTTTTATTGCTCGAACTGAACTGGTATCCTTTTTGCCTTTTCGTAATTTATACATAGAATGAAAAATTTAAAAGCATTTTATATAAAAAAATGGTCAATTCCAATGTCTAGAATTTTATACAATTTTTTGTATTACTGCTTTTGTATAAAAGAACGTATTTTGTATAAAATTCCGGAATAGTGTAAATATGTTAGATAAGTTGAATTTTGTAAAGCTTTTACAGATATTTTTACACACCGAAGTGTGTGTATGTGTGTATTTATTGTCATACTACACACACTTTCCATTGATTCATCCAAAACTAAAAACTATTCATGAGCAAGCGAATAGAATTTTATTAATTGTGAGAAAAAATATATCCTTTTTTAACCGACTTCCAAAAAGGAGGAGGTTCTATGTTCCACTGTATGTTTTTTTTTATTTTTTTATGTATGTTCACCGATTACTCCGTCAGTTGAGGACCGATTTTGATATTTTTTTTTGTATTCGCAAGGGTATGCTTCCGAAGTGGTCCCATTGCCAGCATATCAGGATCTGATGATAGGATCCCAGGGAAATCGAGGGAAACCCTCATTTTTTATAGGCACATACTATGTTTTTCGTATATTTTCTGAAGTTACACCGGTATTTGCGTCTGGCAGTCATCATTTTATGATTATGAGCTGATGATGTAAGGTACAACTCCTTAACGGTTAGGAGTTGGAGGATAAATCTTTAAATATTATATGTACATATGTTACCTTTATTCGTTTTCTTTCAAATTATTTAGGTAAGCTGATGATGTAAGGTGGAAGGTACAACTCCTCAACGGTTAGGAGTTAGAGGATAATTCTTTCAATTTCATACGTATCTAAAGACCTTCAGTCGCATACTTTCAAGTTATTTAGGTGAGCTGATGATAGAAGGTTAAACTCTTCAACAGTTAGGGATTAGAGGATGATTTTAATATTACACGTACGTATAGACCTTAATTTGTATTCTTGATGATGAAATTTGATGAAATAGTTCAACTTACCTTCGATTGTTTGCACTAAAAACTGAAAAATAAAAACTTTTTATAAAAAAAAAACCGACTTCCAAAAAACATCCAACGAAAACTCTCTGCCAAAAAAACACTTAAAAGCGTAAAATAAACTGGTTCTTCATAAATTGCCTATACCTAATTCTTTATTCATTTAAATAGTAGTGTTATAATGTGTGCTAGGTACCTAGAATCTGTTTGAAGTCGGTGCCAAGTGACTATCGCTTAGACTTTTAGCCTTTTTAGTCGGCTTAGCACCGACTTCAAACAGATTTTAGGTACCTAGCACACATTATAACACTACTATTTAAATGAATAAAGAATTAGGTATAGGCAATTTATGAAGAACCAGTTTATTTTACGCTTTTAAGTGTTTTTTTGGCAGAGAGTTTTCGTTGGATGTTTTTTGGAAGTCGGTTTTTTTTTTTATAACAAAGCCTTCACACAGAGTAATAAGTTAAATATTAGGTCTTTACCTATGAAATTGCCGTTCTTCAGTACTGGTCATTTCAAATAAAAGAAGTTTGTAATGGCTCTGTATTCTAAATTCAAATTAATTTTGTTTTAAAACCATGACATTCTATTTACAAACTCAGTCTTTTGTTTTTTGATTAGCGTTGTATTTTCATTACATTTGAACATTTTTCGTCATAATGGATAGTTTAGAAATTCGTGTAATTATGGAATATGAGTTCCGTCGTGGCACCAACGCGACACAAACGGCTCGTAACATCAAAAACGTTTACGGAGAGAACTGTACAAACGAACGCACAACCCGTTATTGGTTTTCCCGGTTCCGTTCTGGAAATTTTGACTTGAAAAATGAAGCTCGTGGTCGTCTGGAGACTTTGGTTAACAATAATGAATTAAAGGCAATTGTGGAAGCTGACGAAACTCAATCTACAGCTGAGCTAGTAGCAGCTTTTAATGTAAGCATCAAAACAATATTGATCCATTTGCGACAAATTGGCAAGGTAAAAAAGCTTGATAGATGGGTGCCCCACGACCTTAACGACCGCCGGCGCAACGTACGCGTCGAGACCTGCCTTGCGCTGCTTAACAGACAAAGAAATGAAGGAATTTTGATACTAAAAATGGACTCTGTTCGACAATCGAAAGCGCTCAGCAAGTTGGTTAGACCCTGGTTCAGCACCAAAGCAATGCCCTAAACCAAAAATGACCCCTAAAAAGGTGATGGTCACTGTTTGGTGGTCTAGTGCGGGTGTGATTCACCACAGCTTTTTACAAAACGGCATGAGCATTAATGCAGATGTGTACTGTGAAGAACTGGAGAGAATGATGGAGAAGCTTGCACATCTGCAACCAGCTTTGGTCAATCGGTCGTCCCCACTGCTCCTTGACGACAACGCGCGACCCCATACTGCGCAACAGACAGTCTCCAAAATGCAAGAGCTGAGGTTGGAAGCTCTCCCTCATCCGCCATACTCACCAGACCTTGCACCTACCGACTATTACTTTTTCCAAAATTTAGACAACTTTTTAGTGGGTAAAAAATTAAATTCCCGAGAGGCAGTACAAAATGCCTTTGAAAGTTTGTTGCCTCCCGTCCAGCTGATTTTTACAAGAAGGGCATCAATAAACTGCCAATGCGTTGGCAAAGATGCGTCGATTGCATGGGTGATTTCTTCGAATAACAGAAATAAAAAAGTTTGAAAAAATAAGTACTTTCACTTGTTGCATACAAAACGGCAATTTCATAGGTAAAGACCTATTATGAATCACTTATGTTATTATTTTAAATAAACGATAAACCTATGTGCAAAAGACTTCAACCACACAAAAGCAACTTAAGCTACTGACATTAGCTTATGCTAACACGTTATGATACGAAAAGGCTTTACTATAGCAGTTGAAATAAAACACATAATAAAATAGGAAATCCGTCCTTCAGATATCCGCTATCGCAATCCACAATGAATTGTTTCTACTCTGCTGTGATATTTCAACGTAGCTTAGAACCGGGGCGGTCATACCCTCGCACAGAAGATCAACGTAAAATGACAGCGTTCATGCTGTCGTGTTTCGTTGGTGAGTGCGAGACCAGAGGCCCAATGATGCAGAAGCATCACTAGGCCGCCATAGTTGCATTGTCTGCATTCGCAATGAGCAATGAGTATGGTGACCACCACTCCTTGATTACGTTTATGCTTTCCATCAGGCACAGTAGAGTCATTTTGGCAGCTCCATACATAAAAAAATGACAAAAATATTTTTCTATAAATTAGTACCAGACAATAAAAGCAAATCTTTAATCCGATGAAATCGTCGTATAATTACAAGTTTAAACAATTTATCAACTTTCAGCTAAATAGGAGGATCATTTTAGCTTAGACTGCCAGTCTTACTTCCAGACTTGAGTTCTTATTCCATAAATCTTACATCTCGAACGCAGAAATATACCTTTTGTTTAAGTAGCGGGTTTTTGTTAAAGGATTTGTGTGATGAAACCGGAATATTAGCTGTAGTATCTTTGTGAGCTAGTGGCAATTGTAAAAAGCTACGTCATATAAGCTTATAATAGATTTTCAACCAAAAGCGTTGTGATCACATTTACCTTTATATCTTAGTTTAAATTTATGATAATTTTGAGGATTAACGTAGTAGTCTATTAACAGAGTTGTTTACTTAACACTTACACACACACACACACACTTACACTAACTAATTAACACTTCCTGTATTAGGTATATTTTGCCTGAGGCGGATTTAATGCCAAATGGCATTTTCTACCAGTCAACATTTGAATTGTTTAGTAAAGGACGTAGCAAGTGCACGTGTCTCATGAAAAGAACCCACGTACAATAAATCGATAAATCTTTTTGTATACATTATGAGTTGTCTATGTCTATCATGTTTATTTTACTAATAAATATTACTATATTGACAGTATACGGCAAAATTAGGTAGGCACAACGTTGTCTTGCCAGTCCCTAACCCGCACTCGGCTAGCGTGTGGACGTATGCCTTAACCCTCTCCTGAGAGGACACCCGAGCCCAGCAGTGGGACATTATGAGTTGTTAATAACAGTATTTAATATGCATAGCACTTATGAATTGTATACGATTACGCAAGAATTATTTTTTAGATAATTTTTAATATTGTGGTAAACTAAATAATTGAAAACCACATATATTTGACTTACATTACAAAAAAAAAGGTTAAGGAACACTTTTTTAGATTTTTCCCAAGCTATACAACTCTAAGACTATTTCTGGATGATAGTATGTATTACTAAATGCGGATGGTTATTAAGGTATGAGAACAGAATATGGTAAAACCAAAGTTAAAAAAGAAGAGAAGCAATAGAGTTTGTAGCACCCAACAAGACATATGTATTTATTAAATCTTTATATTTTAAATATCACCACAATAAAATATAGTAAAATCCACACTTTCAAACCCAAAAATAGATTAAAAGATAATTACGCAGTAATCAAGTATAGGAATATGCAAAAGTTACATGAACGCTTTTCATTTCACGCGTGGCTTGGTCGCAGTGAGGCGCTCATGCAGACAGCCCCTTAGAGCTTACGCAGACGTTCTGTGCTCCAATGAATACGGTGCTTTTTGTAATGACATTAGCATGTCTGTTATTATAACTGACTAAAATCTTTACTTAGAACATTCTTATCGTACATATATTTAAAAAAAATAAGGGGCCTATTGGTGACAACCAGGCAGGTCTGGATTTTTTTAAACCTACAAGTATTGCAAACAATAAAAAAATGTAACCGCTCATTGGCTTTTAAAATCACTGGTGTATAATGCGAGATATAGTAACGCTTACTTTATTCTTTTAATTCATTTTTTTTATGTTGTAAACGCAACACGACAAACTAAAAAACGAGTTCTCATTACCTTTTCGTTCCTTTCACTAAGTTTTTTGACGTGACAACGTCTTATGATTCGATGGAGCCGGCTGCACGCACGAAAAAATGACTCATGCGGCGTTACCTCGAAGTGCAAGCGAGAGATAGATGTGAGGTGATCACATCATTTCATCCATGTTTCGTTATGACGTTGTCACGTTAAACTATCGTCCGTAAACAGACTTTACAGACAACCATTTTAAATTAAACGAAGGACCTCTAAGAACTGAGGGAGGATTACAACACAAAGTGCACCCGCATCGATCGATTCACCTTGACCCTGGTTGTGAAAGCACCTTGGGACAAAGCTCCTTAGATAATGCTCCGACTAAGCGGCGAAGTTTTAAAACAAATTATTTTTAATAAAGTTTTCATGATAGCTTTCCTTCCACGATGGAGTCTCAAGTAGGTTTCTTTTAAGGTTTTTAGTCTAAGTTTTACAAGTCTATGGATAATAATTGTTACTTTTTTGAGCAAGGAAACTTGGTTGAAAGCCTTATTGCTCCGAAGCATAAGGTAGTGTTTAAGTTTATGAGAGACTCTGAGGTTCGTTTAAATAAATCTCAAACAAAAAATGGAAATTATTAAGTTTAAATATTTTCTTTGTCTAAAATATTCATCAAAGTATCAAAACGTTCTAGTAACTGGTCGTCTATTTAATATTAATTTAGTACAAGTAAATCAAGCATATAAATGCCAACATCCTTTCTAATACAAGCCTGCAAACTCAAGTACATTCCTAGGAGTGGGACCAATAAGCGTCAGCGCCTTACATCTCTCGCCTATGCAGGTTAAATGGCTTTAATCCAATAATTGAGCCTCTCAATCGTCGTGTTCCGCAAATCGGGGCCGCATCCATCTGATTCCGCCCTTATTGCTTATTGCCACGTCTTGATCTGATTGCTGAGATTGCTGCGTGTATTTGTGGATCGTAATCTACTTGAGTTGTTTAATTGTACTGTTGAAAGTAATTGTCTAGAGTTCCTTTCAACTGTTCTATTAAAGTAAAATATTTCAATAAAGTTTGTCAAATATAGACAATATTTTTTTGTGGAATAGGGGGCAAACAAGCAGATGTATCGCCTGATGGTAAGTGATTACCGCCGCCCATGGACACTGCAACACCAGTGGCGTCACAAGTGCGTTGCCAGACTTTGAGGATGGGGAGGGGGATGAGGGAGGGGTTGGAGTATGGGCCTCCGGTATCCTCACTCACTCGGTGAAACACAGCGCAAGCGCTGTTTCACACCGGTTTTCTATGAGGCCGTAGTATCACTCCGGTCGAGCCGGCCCATGCATGCCGAAGCGTGGCTCTCCCACGGTTATTGCAGTAGTTAGGGTACAGTCCCACAATAGAGAACAGTTTACCATAGTATTTGTTTAATTTGGGACCAGACGGTTTAAGTGAGTCTGTACTAAAGTACCTAATCAGACTGCTAAAAACACACTCAAATATTTCTGTTTATTTATGTAAGTACTTTTTACAAACAAAAATTATAAAAATCATTGTTTTGGATTATATTACGTTCATAATAGTAATAAATAATAATAGTAGTATAATAGTTAATAGTTTTCCTATAATAGTTTTTCTTATATAGCTCCATGGTCAGATAGCGACCAGTTACGATTTTGTTATACTTATTATTAACAATAGTAATGTTTATGTAATAGGAAGTTTATGTTAATTGTTTGTCTTTGATGTAGATAAATAAATAATAATAAATATTTCGGACATATAACACACAACGCCAACTAGTTTTCAAACTAAGCAAAATTTTCATTATGAAAGCTAGATTAACTGATAGAACACTTATGTATATACTTTTTTTGTAAATGCATACATATTAGAGATAGAAAACACCCAAACTCCGAAACAAATATTTGTAGATCAGACAAACATTTGATCCGAGCCAGGATTTGAACCCGAGACCTCAAGCACAGCGGTCGCATACACCACCTCTGCGTCACCGAGGCAGTTAAACGTACCGACGTCTGTCCTGTGATAAGGAAGCTTACTACAATAAAGATATATTGTAGGGATGATGAAATAAAAACAAAGAAGACATAATACAATGGTATTATGGCATGGTAATCGTATTTTATTTGTTCATTAAAATAATTCAATTGTGTAGCGTAAATAAAATGTAAACAATTCAGCCTACACAGATCAGATTAATTGGGGATGAGTGATTCAAATTCAAACTGATTAAATACAGCCACATAAATGCTTTTTTTGCATTTTTTATCTCTCAAACCACAATTGGGTAAATGATAACTCTAAAATCGGATAATACTTGCTACGACGCGTTATGATGACGGATGTTAAACGTTTTGCTAATACGCCTCAACAAAGATATGTATTGTTTTTAATCTGTTTAGACGGCTGAATCGCTGCAGTGTTACTTCCATGAAGACATTTTGATTCTTGAGGAAGAACATACGCTACTCTTTATCGCGTGAAAGACAGACACGCGGGCAGAGCCCCAGGCAAAAGCTAGCTCTTTATAAAATATCCTAACACTCATTTTAATCCGAGTTGTAAATGATTTATTGAACATTCGTTCACATGAATGCATGATTTACCTTAAAATTAATGCCCTAATACATTTTATAATACATAACTATAAATTTCAAATTTAAAAACCCCCTATGCAGCATCAGGTCGAAGTTATCAATTACATAATTGTCATTTAACGATTATACTGGCACGTTTTCCAGACATTCGGTTATTCTTCCCCACTTTCACCCCCATAACTTTTAAACGACTCCACCGATTTTCATGAAACATGTCTAAGAACACTTGCACGTAACTCACCTTTCGTCTGTTAAAGACTGTTGTTGTGATATGTAAGTTTTAGTATTGTATTTTTATGAAGTTTTATTGTGTGATCTGAATAGTATTTAAAATATTTCAAGCAATCGCCGTCCACTGCTGAACGTAGGTCTCCCCCAAGGAGCGCCAACCATCCCGGTCCTGGGCAGCCCTCATCCATCCGTTGCCAGCCACTTTCCTTAGATCGTCAGTCCACCGAGCCGCAGGGCGCCCTACACTACGTTTGCCTAGTCGCGGTCTCCACTCAAGCACATTTCGGCTCCACCGACTATCGGTACGTCTAGAGACATGACCGGCCCATTTCCACTTCAGCGTACTGATTCTCCATGCGATGTCGGTCACTCTAGTTCTCTGTCTAGTATTTAAAAGGGACTGGTCATTTAAAGACAAGAGAGATTGTCAAGATGCATTTGCTACAACCGATTCCGTGAACTCTGACGCACAGATTAAAGTCTCAACTTAAACAATTTTTAACCGACTTTAAAAAAGTAGGAAGTTTTCAATTCGGCTGTTTTTTTTATGTTTGTTACCTCAGAACTTTCGATTGGATGAACCGGTTTTGATGTTTTTATTTAAAAGTCGGTGCTTCCCGTGTGGTTCCATTTCAATTTGGTCCAGTTCGTGTTATTTTTTTTACAAAACATTTTTTTTTGTTACAACATAACGCCATAATGCAATCCAAAGAATCCCATAATAATCATTGCATTGTTCAGCAAAAGATACTATCTCAGTTTACGCTGTACTGAAGCACAGCTCTGGTTTTCCTGGCTCCTGTTTTGGTTAACAACTACCGCAACACTTCGAGGTTAATCGATCAAACAACTCTTATCAAGTGGCTTCTCTTAGTGTTGTTATGTTTCTCGATAGGATTACATGGTTAGAAATAAACCCCGATTGCTAATAAACATACTCAAATACTTCGATGATTCCTACGTACTTTATAACAGACAGTCTCCAAACTGCAGGAGCTGGAGATGGAAGTTCTCCCTCATCCGCCATACTCACCAGACCTTGCACCTACCGACTATTACTTTTTCCAAAATTTAGACAACTTTCTAGTGGGTACAAAATTCAATTCCCGAGAGGCAGTACAAAATGCCTTTGAAGAGTTTGTTGCCTCCCGTCCAGCTGATTTTTACAAGAAGGGCGTTGGCAAAGATGCGTCGATTGCATGGGTGATTACTTCGAATAACAGAAATAAAAAAGTTTGAAAAAACAAGTACTTTCACTTATTGCATACAAAACGGCAATTTCATAGGTAAAGACCTAATATTATTGTTCCACATTAACAAAATAATGGAAGATTGTTTTTTATTCATTCATATAAAATATTATTGTTATATACTTGGTATACAAAAAAAGCTACGGCTTACACTGAACACTGAAATCCGTTTGAATTTAGAAATTCCTCTTTTTAAAATCCTCTAAAAGACAATCATCGTAGTTTACTTACTAAAAAATTTACTTAATTTTAGGTATATGTTATTTTCAATAGCATGCAATAGCTAATACCGTCAAAAATGTGTATTTAACACTCTACGAACCACCTCAGCGAAATACATTTCCGGAATTGTAATTTTGAATAAACACTTGTGCAAGAAAACTCGTATGTAATGTAGCCAGTTCCGGGTCAAAAATAGCTTAGCCCTCTGGGAGCCAATTGGATTCTAACAAGCAGCCGCCCCGGGACTAAGCCGTTAAGCGTTGATTTAATGCTGACCCAAGGATTTGGATAATTTGGACACATTTTATATATTCGTTATTATATTTAACGTAATTTGATGACCTTTTGATTTGTAATAATGTTGTATACTTACATTCAGACCAACTTCTACCTATTGTCTTTGCTAATAACATGAATGACGACTGAAAACTGTCAACCATAATACAGGCATTCTTCTTTGTACTAAATAAACATTTTATTTTATTAATTAATTTCTGTTTTTGTTATAACATGAATATGCATTGATAAACTATAGAAGAGTGTTGTATATGCATAAAATGGGTATGTTTTTTTTTTTTTTTTTTTTTTTATGCAATCTGTTTCGTGTGAACATTCAGCATAGGGTCATGAATCTATCATTTGAACTTGCAGGGCAGGCAGTCCAGCGACATGCGCCCTTTATGTTTAATAATCCCTATTATAAATCTCTAGGGGACTTTCTTTGTAGCCTTTTGAATGTGGAAGTGTTACTCATCAAGTGCACAGTCAGTATGTTTGAATGGTTTTCCAGTCTATTTCTGTAGGATTTTATTGAGTACTTAATCTCTTCTTGGACTGTTCTAATTTTAAGGTCGTGGTGTAACTGTTGGTTTGTTACAAACCATGGAGCGTCTGTGATTGTCCTCAGCATTTTGGACTGAAACCTCTGGAGTATTTCCAGGTTCGAATTGGCAGCCGTGCCCCACAACTGGACTCCGTAAGTCCAGATTGGCTTAAGTATACACTTGTATAATAGGAGTTTATTCTCCATTGACAACTGTGATTTTTTTCCGAGCATCCAGTACATCTTCCTCAATTGGATCCCCAGAGCTTTTTCACGCTTGGTGAAAATGTGTTTCCGCCAGGTGAGACGGCGATCGAGATAAAGACCAAGGTATCTGGCTTCATTTGCTTGAGGTATCTGTATTCCATTGAGCTTCACAGGTGGGCATGTATCGCGTCGAGTTGTAAAGGTTACCTGCACCGACTTAGACTCGTTTGCTTTTATCCGCCAGGTATTTAGCCATTCCGTGATGTTGTTCAAAGAGCGCTGCAGTATGTTACTTGCTTGTTCCGGTTCGTCATGGGCAGATAAAGCCGCCGTGTCGTCAGCAAAGGTACCAATGACGACGCCATCTGTTGTCGGTAAGTCTGCAGTGAAGACCAGGTAGAGGATTGGGCCAAGCACACTTCCTTGTGGTACTCCCGCATGGACCCTATGCAGTTTAGTTAATTCTTCCCCCTGCTTAACACAAAAGAATCTGTCAGCAAGATACGATTTTAGAAAAATGAAATAATTTACTGGGAGTTGTTTTTTAATTTTGTATAGTAAACCTTTGTGCCAAACTCTATCAAAGGCCCGTGATATGTCAAGAAATGCCGCACAGCAATATTTTCTGTTTTCGAAGGCCTTGTGTATTTCTTCCACTAGTCTATGGACCTGTTCAACAGTGCCATGATTTTTTCTAAAACCAAATTGGTGGTCAGGGATGATTTCATTTACTACTATTACTGTGTTTAGTCGCTTTAAGAAAAGTATTTCCATAACTTTTGACAACACAGGCAGTAAGCTAATCGGCCTGTAGGACGATGTATCTTCAGGCGCTTTACCAGGTTTAAGAATCGTTTTAATTTCGGCTATCTTCCATTGCGGTGGGAAGATACCTCTGGTTAATATGCAGTTGAAAAGGTGCGTCAAGAAGTGTATAGCTAATTCAGGTAGTTCGCGGAGTATTTTTGCAGTAATTAAATCGTAACCCGGGGCCTTTCTTGGTTTTAGATTTTTAATTGTTTCTATAACCTCGCACTTCTCGTTCCTTTTGATTGGTAGGTCAAGTTGGTAAGGTTGATCAAGGAAGTCAGTGAGTTCTTCACTCTTGGCTTTCGATGGGTTTGGTAGAAAGACGTTAGCTAGATGAGAGGCAAAGGCTTCACCTTTCTCTAAGTCACTTTTTGCCCAGGATCCGTCCTTTCTGCGTATCGGCGGATTGGAAGCAGTAGGTCTTTTGAGTTTTTGGGTTGCTTTCCAAAGGGAATAGTCACTAGCAGCCGTGGCATCCAGATTGCGTAGATGGTTCTGGACATTTCCGTTTCTTTCTGTTTGAATTATTTTTTTAAGTTTGGCTGTTAGGTAGTTCAGCCGTGTTTTGTCTCTGTTGTATCTGGTGGTTTGCCATATTCTACGAGCCTGTCTTTTTTCTGCTACTAGTTCACGGATAGACTTCGAGCATTCTGGTTCTGCGAGTTTCTTAGTAGCTGGAGTACTATCCCAAGCGGCATTTTGGACGCATTCGTTGAAGTGTTCAACGGCTGCCATGAAGTCCTTTTCTGTTTTAAGAGATAAATTGGTGTTAATCTTAGATTCTACTATGGAGCGGAACATATCCCAGTTAGTCCTATGCTCGTGTAGCCTGGCTATGGGTTTAACACATGTAAATTTCTGAGAAACCTCCACCAGGACAACACTATGGTCCGATGAGAGGTCTTGTAGAGAAGTACATTTGAAATAATTATTAGGAATCCCCTTTACTACGCTGAAGTCTACTAAGTCTGGGACCTTTTTTGGGTCAGTAGGCCAGTAAGTTGGTTCTCCGCTCGTTATTGTATTCAAGTGTAGGTCATTAATGGCGGCCTGCATTTGGCGTCCCTTGGGAGTTGTTAGGCGTAGTGATTTGTAATAATGTTGTATACTTACATTCAGACCAACTTCTACCTATTGTCTTTGCTAATAACATGAATGACGACTGAAAACTGTCAACCATAATACAGGCATTCTTCTTTGTACTAAATAAACATTTTATTTTATTAATTAATTTCTGTTTTTGTTATAACATGAATATGCATTGATAAACTATAGAAGAGTGTTGTATATGCATAAAATGGGTATGTACTAACACAACAAACATTTTAGAGTACAACAAGCTTAACTGCGCGCGTGGAAAGCATTTCCCCCTTTATTTTATAATAATTACGCGCACTGAGAAATATAATATTTGGAATACTTAAGTTTCTAAGAAGACGTACAGAAAGCCAAATATTTTAAACAATGTGTTAAACATGTTTTGTTATACGACAAGATTGTTTTTATACGTCAGATTTATACTTTAGCATAAGGTAATTATGTTTTAAAATTGAACAATGTTTAAAATATAAATCTACATGTGAAAACGCTACAAAAAGCTACTAATGCCTAAGAATTATCTGATAGTTTTAAAAGTCCATTAAGCATGTAGTTTCGGCGATTGGTTTAAGGGTAAGTGTTGATGTTGTAAGATAAAAAGTAATACACAGTAATAAAAAACAATTGCAAAGACAGTAGCAATTACATACCTTCAGGAATACTACATAAAACAGGATTTTCATGAGAGCATTCGTACGTGAATAGCCTATTATAGACATTTCTATGAGAATATAGTTCTCCACCGTCTGGTACCTACTTTTAAATATGTATCTACGAGAATCCATAGCAACAGTAGTTCATTAAAGCACCGTGTATGTACGAGACATTACGCTACCAATTAATGTTAGGTGTATCTCAAATCTCCTGTAACAAATTAATTGCTATTGTAGCATAATTTACAGAGACTTGGGTAAAGTAAATATTACCTTGTGGTGTATATGCATATTATTAGGATTGATCTAAGAAGTGCCTGAAATTGGCGACAAATTAGAATACATGTATTGGTTACTGTTTTATGAAAGATAAGTATAGAGGTAGCATAACCTTTAATTTAGGAAATATATTTTAAAGGAACAAAACCACCTAATTATATACAGCGTAAATTACGCTGATGAATTGGAGCAAAATTTTTCTTTTGTAGAAACCAGAAATTATTTTTAAAACATATGACTCACAATTATAATTCTTAAACCTCTTAATATTTTAAACCATTGGTATAAGGGCGCATTTATTCTATAATTTACGGTGAAAATGATTTTTCATCCCACCAGCTCGTAAAGAGTATTTTTGCCCTTCGATATCTGAGTGCATAAGCCGTTTTTATCCTCTAGAGGAATAAAGTAAATTGAATTTGGAACATCGCTCGAGTGCACTTATACTATTTCCATTTCTTTATTTTCTCGATGACAGTTCTAATTTAATAGTTGTAGTGTTGTGACCAAATAAGTAATGAAATCAATCGCATATATTTATTATGTTTTGAACAAAGACAAATACAACAAAAACATTCAAATTTATTTTTGTAAGCTGGGAACACTCAATGACCCACCACCATTTTGTGTTTGTTTTAATCTGTCACTCGCAACAAGACGGTCGTGCTTTAAAGTCACTACATTTCTGTTCGTTGAGTTTTTTCACATTATCCATACATACGTTACGTTGTGTATTTTGTGTTCCTCCATGTTGATTGCTGTCCCAGCTGTCAAATGTCAAAATGCCTAAAGGATCTTTCTGAAAAGGCAGGCGAGAGAACTGGTGGTCAAGGTTCGTAATTTGAAGCAGAGTATCAAAATGGTTGCCCGCTATTACCACTGTCGCAAGTGCGAGAGCGTGTTTAGGCCGCATTAGGAATTAGTGGACCTACAATTTCAAAAATTACTACCGGTACAAACGGCACACAGGAAAATAAGCTTCGTACGCCGAAGAAAAGAAGCCAACCACGTCGTGTGACATCGGTTGACAACTTCGCCGTCATATATATGACTATCACTTGCGCAAAGAAATTCCAACACTTAAAAAACTTGTTGTTTCTTTACGTAAATGTGGTTTGTTCCATGGCCAAAAATCGTCATTTAGCTTGGTTTTGAAAGAAATTGGATTTTATTATAAAAAATCGAACAATCGTAAAATATTGATGGAGCGTCACGACGTTGCTATGGCTCGCTGCGAATTTTTGAGCGAAGCCAAAAAGATATCAGATTGGTCAAATGTTATTTTCATTGTCGAGACTTGGTTAAATGCAAACCACACTGTATCTAAGAACTGGACTGACGACACCGCCGCTTCCACTAGTTCAGTGCCAATAGGGAAAGGTGAACTCCTTATCATATGCCATGCAGGGTCTGCGAAAGGATTCGTGTCAGATGCTTTACTGGCCTTTAAATCCAAGAAAACAGTGGACTACCATGAAGAAATGAACGCAGAGATTTACGAAGGATGGCTTAAAGAAATGATGCAATCTAAGAAATGGTGCAATCTCTGGAAGAACCGTCGATAATTATTATGGACAATGTTACATATCACTCCAGACAAATTGATAAAATGCCGACGCAGGCCAATAAAAAACAAGAGATAATTGACTGGCTCTAACGTCATGGCGAAAATGTGGATAGTACTTTATTAAAAGTACAATTAGTGAATATTTTAAAATCGAAAAAAAGCCTCCCTAAAAGATATATTACCGACGAAATAGCTGCCGAATGTGGTCATTGGGTTCTTCGACTTCCGCCTTATCATTGCCAGTACAATGCTATAGAACTAATATGGGCACAAATCAAAGGACACGCCGCTCGAAACAGTACCCATCCCCCTTTTACGGCAAACAATATGTTAGATTTGTTAGAAAATGCATATGCGGAAGTAAAACATTATAGCGTCGGATTGGGAAATTCATGTGGCATTCGATAATATAGAAGTACAGGAACTTATAATATATGTTAGGGAGAGCTCATCGAGTGACAGTGACGATTCATCAGATTTTGATTAAAATAAATAAATAAAGAATCAACATAATATAATTACATCTTGTAATGAAATGTAATATTAGTAAATAAATATGTACAAAATTATCCGGCAATAGTTTCTTACACTTCGTAAAAAAATATCGGGTCTGTTATCGTATTACGTTTATCGATAGCTCCATCCCTATGAGTTTCCATCCACCTGATATGACCTTGTACGTGCGTAAGTGTCATATTTTTATTAAATAATGTATACATAATGTAAAAAAGACGCTCGTTCAAGTTTCCACAAAGAGCTGTCATCGAGAAAATAAAGAAATGGAAATAGTATAGTTTGTGAATTCAAAACATCATTAAACCTATTTACTTCTACCTCCATGGTGCCGAATTATTTTATTTTATTTTATTTTATTTTATTTTATTTTATTTTATTTTTATTTTATTTTATTTTATTTTATTTTATTTTATTTTATTTTATTTTATTTTATTTTATTTTATTTTACAATTTTAAGGAAACTTACAGCTAGAAATACAACTCGAATAAAAGGAATAACATGGTGATAGCCAATTAAAAGTTTCCACAAATATCATTCCCTATACATTAAAAGAAAAAATACCATCCCAAGGTAGTCAGCGATGTCGTGTGCGTGAGTATGCGGTTATTCGCGAAAGTAATGGTTACACAATATTGTTTTAACTTGTGATAGATTGGTGCAAAACAGATCCACATCAACTTCCCGACATGCAGCATTGTAAGCACGACAAGCCCGTATTCTATATGAATTTTGTCTGTACGCAGTTCCAACCATAGGAACGTATAATAAATTTGGCTTGCGTAGAAATACTGTGGACACACATAGGCTTATTTTGGTAAGCAATTCCGGTACTTCTACTGATCCGTTGAGGATTTTCCATAAAAACGCTAAATCCGCAATTTTTCGTCGCTCTTTAAGTGGAAGAATGTGAATTTTTTTACAACGAGTGTTGTAATCAGGCAGATAACAATTGGAACGGAATTGAATGTACCTCAAGAATTTACGTTGAATGCCTTCAAGCCGATCAATATAAGTATTATACATGGGGTTCCACACTTGTGACGCATATTCGAGGTGACTTCGAACGAAAGAGCAATATAAGATTTTTATAGTTTTTATGTTTTTGAAATCAGACGAGAGTCTTAAGATGAAACCCAAGGCTTTTGTCGCCTTGTTGATTATAGTGTCTATATGTACGTCAAAGAGAAGCTTCGAGTCAAAGGTAACTCCTAGGTCCCTAACAGAATTAACTTTGGTCAACGGGGTATCATGCAGCTTATAGATGTAGTTGATGGCGTGTGTCTTGCGAGTAAAAGTACAAGTATAGCACTTATTTACGTTTAAGTCGAGCCTGTTCAACGAACAATAATTTTGAAAACGGTCCAGGTCCTCCTGTAGAGAAATAGCATCTGCGACGGTGTTAATCTGCTTCATAATTTTCATATCATCAGCGTAAAGCAATATTTTCGAGTGTTGGAAACAGTGAGTTATGTCATTGACGAAAATGTTGAATAGCAGAGGTGCTAGCAGCGATCCCTGGGGAACACCCGAAGGAATACTCACAGCTCTCGATGAGTAGCCATTTAACACCACTGTCTGGCATCTATTCTCCACGTAAGACCTGAACCATCTAAAGAGATTACCCCGTATACCCATGTTTGATAATTTATTCATAAGTACGTTATGATCAATCTTATCAAAACACTTACTATAATCCGTATATATAACATCTACCTGGGACCTCTGTGACATAGATTCCGACAAAAAATCACTACACAGAACAAGATTAGTTGTAGTCGAACGACCCTTTAGGAAACCGTGCTGGTGCTCGCCAAAACTGAGTTTAAGTGCGCCATATACCTGTCTGTACACTATTTTCTCCAAAATCTTAGCGAACACACATAGCTTAGAAATAGGCCTGTAGTTTTCGATAATAGACCTAGATCCCTTTTTTAAGATAGGTGTAACATATGCGGATTTCCAGATAGCGGGCACAACACCTGTATTTAATGAGAATTGGAATAGAATTGACAGTGGTATGGTGAGACTATCGGCGCAGTTAAATATAAAAATCGGGGAAATATTATCTGGTCCCGCGGTTTTGTATAGATCTACTTGCTTCAATAGTCTATTAACTTCATCTATATTTATTTCCACGGATCCAATATCCGTGTTGGCTTCACCATCCTTTCCGTGAACTTTAGTTAGCTGTGGACTGTTGCTGCTTTGATTTATAAAGTTAGAATGGAAAAAGTCGTTGAACATCTCGCATATAACGTCTCCGTCACCAGACAAACGGTTGCCATGTTGAAAAACGGGGGGGTAACAATTAGACTGTTTTTTTGATTTGACATAGGTCCAAAACGCACGTGGGTTACGATTAATGTTGGATTCTATCTTTGTAATGTAATTTTCGAACAACTCCTTTTCATAATCCCTAACCCGCTGTCTTAAGAGAACAAACGAGTGGTAATCAGAGAGATTGTTATATTTTTTATACTTAGAGTGAAATTTTGATTTTTCTTTTATAATCTTTATTAAAGAGCTGTTATACCAAACCGGATACTTAGTGTGTGAGGCAACAATTTTCGTTGGAATATAAGAATTCTGTAGATCATTGATAACCGCATAAAAATAGGATACAGCTTCTTCCATGGATTTACAGCTAAATTCATGATTCCAGTTCTTAGAGTCTAACTTTTGATTTATCGAACCGTAGTCGGCGTTATTATATAAGTATTTTACACACATCAAAAGTATCTAGGGATCAACATATGTGTCTAGGGATCAGCATATATTTTTGCAATAACTTTTCTCCTGATTGATATTAATTAAAATTTTCTTTAAGGATTCATCAAATAAAGTGTTTTCGTTTGTCACAGTAACGATAAACCAAGTCACCTTTGCATTAATAAAGAAATTTGCCATTTTCCTAATAAAAGGATTTTTGACATTTGAACCACTAACATTAAAGTTCGAAAAAAAGACTGAAATAACAGTTTTCTTTAAAATTTTATTAGGTAACTTAAACAATTAATAATCCGTGTTTCTACCGCGAACACTAACACAAGAACATCGGTTTGGCATACTCAAAATGAGTTCATCCAAATCACGCTGTGGAATGGCCGCCCATGTTCGTTGCAACAACAAAAAAAGGTCTTCTTGCGACTGGATACCCTCCATATTCGGCAGAGCTCTTCTCTGTAGCATATCCCATGCATGCTCAATCGGGTTCAAGTCTGGCGAGTGAGCAGGCCAGGGCCAAAGCCACATCTCAATCTCAAGAAATCCGCATAAAAATGCTTGATCCCTAGACACTTTTGATGTGTGTATATGAGGACGAACGGGCAGGCTATGCAATTGAACAAAAATCGACCGAAACACAAAGTGCTTTGTGTTGGGGATCTTCACGTACTAGAGGATAATCACAACAAGTAACAGAAACATCATTATTACATAGTACCAGGTCTAGTATCCTATCGTTAATATTTTTAAAGCAATTGTATTGCGACAGATTACAGATATTAAAGTTGTCTATAAAATTAGTTTGTACTTCACCCTGAAAGTTACTAGGGATAAGGGAGGAATTGTCGCTTGATAGGCACCATAATATATTAGGTTGATTAAAATCGCCTAAGATTATAAACGAATCACTCGGGTATTTAAGGATTATATCAACTAAACTATTAGAGAAATTACTGAACTGAACTGCTAATGTATTACCTAGATTTTCATTACAAATGTAAACAACACAAATATGTATCTTGTAGGAAATTTTAGGCTTCCTATGATTCAGCGTTAGCGTAACCCACAAGTCCTCAGCAGATGAGCACCATTCGGTACAATCATTAGCGATTATTTCCCTTTTAACAGCTATTAAGACACCGCCTCCC
Organism: Diaphora mendica; assembly: GCA_949125395.1. Classification (NCBI taxonomy): domain Eukaryota; kingdom Metazoa; phylum Arthropoda; class Insecta; order Lepidoptera; family Erebidae; genus Diaphora; species Diaphora mendica. Next base: position 11,112,923 of record OX421331.1, read on the forward strand.
CTTCCTTGACCAGTGACAGTATAATTACGATCCCTTCTCCATACAATATATCGATCATCAAATAATTCAGAGCTCAAAATACCTTCAATGAGCCACGTTTCCGTAAGACAAATTATATCGAAGTTATTTAAACGCACGTTTCTATAAAACACACTCGATTTCGTTCGAAGTCCTCGTACATTCTGATAAAAAATGTTAAGAGATGCCATTGTAAAAGATATAAAACCCAACATAATAATAGCAAAAATGTAAGGTACATTCAAAACAAAGCGAAGAAATTCTCTGTAGTAATGAAATGCAATAAAGAATTTTACTACTGTATGAATTAGGACTACTATCGCAAATGTAAATGTTACAGAAATAATATGTAGAATTATTAAATAGCTCGTGTATTAGCTTAAATGAGCAAAATGCGTTTCTGTCAGCAAACAAATAAGATACAGTATCATATATAACTATTAATACGGGCTCGTTAGTATTGAGAGATAAGAATACAAAAGGCCGGTGGTGTCGGAATGAATAGCTAAAATATGCACCTGTGGTTCTCAATCTTAGATGGCCAATGCAACAATAATGCATGGCGGAATGTTGCGTAGATATATTTATGGTAAATTTTTCTTCAGGTCTTGTTCCGTATTGATCTGGTGTTTGGGTGAAGAAGAGTTTTTTCTTATAAAAATTTTGCATTCCTTAACCCACACAAATTCAACTCCACGTTCCTTTGCTCGCGCTTTTGTTTTATTCAATAGTATCTTGTTCTCTAGAGTCAGGTGATCATTTACGTAGATCTTGTTATCACCACGTAGTCCTATGTCCGTAGATTTAAGGGCCTTATGTTTTTTTGCTGCAGCTACGAAATCATGTCTCAGGTAACCGTTGTGGACAGAACATATTATATTCTTATTTTGCTTATCATTACGCATCGGCACCCTGGCTATGTAGTTAACCTGATCCCTCGGAATTCTACAATTTATTTTGTCACCTATCTTATCCAGAATATCAAACAAATTTTCAGAACTGGACATAGGCACTCCTTTAATCTCAATATTGTTCATACGAGATCTTTGTTCACTTTCACGCTGTAGTCCTTCCAGTTTACGGACCCGCTCCTGAAGGCTTAACACATTTTCCTCTGTCTTCTTCATGGCTGTGACGTCCTGTTCTAAAATTAATACCTTATCCGTCAATGTCTCAATCGTGTTGTGTACAAATTCAATTGAAGCTTTTAAATCGGAGAAGTCGTCTCTAAGGGTTTTTAATGTTACTAACTCCGCCTGCATAGCCCTCACGCTGTCGATCAATGCTGGCATAGCTTCCATTTGGGACGATAGTCGCTTTAGCTCTGCGAGGATTGTTTCAGAGTCTGTCATCTTAGTAATTCTTGGACTGGCTGCTGCTGTAGATTTGCAACTAGCGCACTTCCAGGTATTTTTACGGTCCCCTAGTTTTCTCCATCCGCCTTCTGTTATTCCCGCACAAGGGAAGTCGAACCGACCTGCGCACACAGAGCAAGTGACGCCGTCCCTAGCTTCGACCTCACAATGTTTGCAAGTGAACATACTAGCGAAAAGTTTGAGAACCGCAGTAAGCTTAACGAGTAGCAACTAAGGTGAACGCGCGTGGCTACAACAGCGTCTACCGACTGACTGACTTGAATTAATCATACAATATTTTTTAATTTGTTAAAAACTCAGACTCGGAACCTTCTTGGGATAGTTTTTTTTAAATTTGCTCTGCCCGCACCATTTTCTTCTTAAGTAACTATAGCAACTTAACTTTCAATTTTTCTTAATTTATCTATACATCCATACAAATAAATAAAATTGAAATGTCTGTTTGTAATATTAAAATAACTGCTTTTTACTAATTGCATATGTATGTATACACGGTACATATACTAAAATATATTTTTTATAATTTCTGTTACATTGTCTGTCTGTCAGTCGGTCTGTCTGTCTGTTTGTTCCGTGTAATCTCTGGAACGGCTGGACTGATTTTGACGCGACTGGAAGATAGATGATAATCTAAGGAGTAACTTAGGCTACTTTTTTAGACTAGCTTTTAGACCCGCGGTGTTATTCGCGGTACGACAAAAACCGCGGGTAACACCGCGGGGTTGAGCGAGTACCTAAGTATTTTTGAAATAATTTAAAAATTAATCTGTAATACTTACCTATCATAATGTAGTACCTAATAAATATTACTAACTAAACTGAAATAAAAGTATCTTGTAATTGTTAATGCTTTTTTGCATTTGTTTCCTCGTTAAGGTGGAATGAAAAGTTACGTGTGCAAAGATGTTTTCACCTCGTGCTCTTTTGATTCCCTCGCTGACACTCTGGATTCTAATTTTTAGAATCCTTCGCTTGCTCGGTCATCAAAATTGAGCACGCGGTTAAAAAGCAACTTTGCACTCTTGTATAACAAATAACTATTATAAACATATAAATGGTTTCCTTCACAATTGTAAGTACACAAGTACAGAATTGAACCAATTCTGAATCCAGTTTAATCAAATACAATCTGAACAATTCTAACCAATTAGCCGATAAACGAATAACAAACTTGGAAACAAAGTTTGACGCCAGACAATCCTAGACCTTAGCCCCTCAAACATTTTATGTGTTTAAATTAAGTTCGTACATAAAAAAGAACTTTCGCCTACGTCTTACAAACAATAAACTCTACGTTTTATTTTGTAATTGAAAGAAAATAGGAACAGTTTTCTCTTCTTCAGTCAGGGTGCTAAAGCGAAGTCGACTATCGCGAGACTCGTTAATATCCATTAAGCGTTTCATTTATTTCCTAAATGGTGTTGATTTAAGACGCAGAGTTAGTCAATTTCAACTGTCAATTTAAATTTTAAATATCAACAGCAGTTTGTGCAAATGGTTTCTTGCTATGTTGTAAAACAATTTTGTTGTTAAGTGGACTGTAAATATTTTGAATAAAAACATACACAAATATACATATCTACACGTCACACAACTACATTTTCTTTTTTTCTTATCTGTGTTCTCCGTTTCGATTCTCAGGTGTGTATTGTCTACAAATATCTGTTTCGGAATCGGATATTTCCATTTCTAATATGTATATATTTATAAAAAAAAGTAAATCAATATTCTAGCAGTCAATATAGCTTTTATAGTACAAGCTCGTTTTAGCTAGATGATGAACTAGATAGATACTTAATTTGAAGCTAGATGCCGTTGTGTATCAGATATTCGAAATATTTTTATTTATCATTATTTTTATATTAAATTTTCCCTCAGAATGTGGAGGAAGCGTTTTAATGCATACAGACTTCATGGTCAATAGCTCCCCCAGGTCAAATTTTGAACCTTAAGAAAGTGAAACAGTAACTTTTTGTATGCTGTGATTTATCCCATAAATGGCTCTGTTTATTTTTCATTTTCTGACTATGTTTTTTTAGGGTTCCGTACCTCACAAGGAAAAAACGGAACCCTTATAGGATCACTTTGTTGTCCGTCTGTCTGTCTCTCAAGACCCTTTTTCTCAGGAACGCGTGAAGGTATCAAGCTGAAATTCATATGAAATACTCAGGTCCACTGCCCCTTAGAGCTGTAAAAAAAATCAAACTTCTAAGCCAACGCAATCAAAAGATACAGCCGTTTATGTTGCAAATTTGCGACATTCGCAATGGAATCAAAACCTACAGGGTACTTCCCTTGAATTCATCTTCTTGTAATTTGGTACGAAGCAACATCTTATAGTACTGATAAAGGAAAAATTGCGAAAGTATACATTTTTAGTTACTTCGTCTAATAAGTCGTTTATGATGCAAATTTTCAACACTCGCAAGGGAATCAAAACCTACAGGGTACTTCCCGTGAACTCAGGATCTTGAAATTTGGTATGAAGCAACGTCTTATAGTACAAATAAAGGAAAAATTGCAAAAAGCATAAATTTTTTGTTACATCATATATTTTTTTTTTTTAATTTTAAACTTGCTACCACTTTCCTCATGAACGCGTAGAGGTATTAAATTGAAATTCATATCAAATACTCAAGTCTATGCATACACCTTTATGCTGTAACAAAATCAAATACTCAAGTCTAAGCATACACCTTTATGCTGTAACAAAATCAAACTTCTATGTTAACGTAATCAAAAGAAACAGCAATTTAAGCCCCATATTTCGAAACTCGCAACTACTAGCAAGGGAATTAAAACCTACAGGGTACTTCCCTTGAACTCAGGATCTTGAAATTTGGTACGAAGCAATGTCTTATGGTACTGATAAAGAAAAAATGCGAAAAGTATAAATTTTAGTTACCTCGTTTAATAAGTCGTTTATGATGCAAATTTTCAACACTCGCAAGGGAATCAAAACCTACAGGGTACTTTCCGTGAACTCAGTATCTTGAAATTTGGTACGTAGCAACGTCTTATAGCATAGATAAAAGAAAAATTGCGAAAAGCATACATTTTTCGTTCCATCATATTTTTTTTTTTTTTAATTTTAAACTTGCTACCACTTTCCTCATGAACGCGTAGAGGTTTAAAATTGAAATTCATATCAAATCTTAATATATATAAATCTCGTGTCACAATGTTTGTCCTCAATGGACTCCTAAACCACTTAACCGATTATAATAAAATTTGCACACCATGTGCAGTTCGATCCAAATTGAGAGATAGGATAGTTTAAATCTCAAATTATAGTCGCAATTTTAATTTATTGCTAATTATTGTATATAAATATGGCGGTACGATGTTCGCCGGGTCAGCTAGTAATATATAAATATTACTCAAGTCTATAACACCTTTATGCTGTAACAAAATCAAACTTCTGTGTTAACATAATCAAAAGAAACAGCAATTTAAGCCCCATATTTCGAAACTCGCAACTACTAGCAAGGAAATCAAACCTACATGGTACTTCCCGTGAACTCAGAACCTTTAAATTTGGTGCAGAACAATGTCTTATAGCACAGAGAAAGGAAAAATTGCGAAAAGCATATTTTTTTAGTTACATCATAATATAACAAAAATAGTTTAAAAAATTAGACTTACTACCCTTTTCCTCATGAACTGGAATAGGTATTAAATTGAAATTCATAATAAATACTCTTACTTATCTATACTTTAAGCTGTTACAAAAGCAAATTTCTATATTAACGCAATCTCAAGAAACAGCAATATAAGCCCCATATTTGGAAACTCGCAACTACTCGCAAGGGAATAAAAACCTAAAGGATACTTCCAGCCGTCCTTAAATCTTAAAATTTTGCATGAAGCAACGTTTTATGGCACAAATAAAGGATAATTTCAAAAATCTTAAATTTTTAGTTACATCACATGTTTTTTTAATAATTATATAACTATGTATTACCCTTTGCCTCATAACTGCGCAGAGGTATCAAGTTGAAATTTATATCAAAATTAGGTCTAATTGCCTTTAAGCTTTGAAAAACTTTGGTTCAAAAGAAACTCATTTCAAAATCATGTTAGATGACAATCAGCACGGTTTCCGTCCAAAAAAGTCAACAACGTCTAACTTGGTTGAATTTGGGTCACATGTATCGACCGCGTTGGATGCTGGTAGAGAAGTTCATGCTATATACACTGATTTTAGAAAGGCGTTTGATTTAGTTAATCACGACATACTTCTTGTGAAACTGGAGAAAATGAGAATTCACGGATCATTGCTGCGTTGGTGTGAGTCTTATCTTAGGAATAGATCACAACTGGTACATTTAAAGGGTTTCAATTCTAAGGAATGTTTTAGTACAATGGGGGTGCCTCAGGGCTCGCATCTAGGTCCTTTATTCTTTCTAGTATTCATAAATGATTTAGGCACTTTAATTAATTCAAAATATAAACTATTTGCGGATGACTTAAAGATATATAGGACAATAAACAGCGACTCTGATATTGCCGAACTTCAAAGTGATTTGAATAATGTATGCGAGTAGTGTATGAATAACGGTATGACTTTAAATCAGGGCTAGTGCTACTTCATTAACTTTAGTAGAATAAAGAATCAGGATTCAACTCGTTATTATATAAATAACTGCGCATTGCAAGAGGGTGTTAGGGATCTAGGTATTATAATAGACAGTAGTTTGAACTTCAAAAAACATTATGACAATATAATTAACAGAGCATCAAAGTTAGCAGGTTTCATAGTAAGAGAAATGAAAATTTTTAGAGAACCGAATCTTACAATTTCTATTTATAATAGTTATATAAGGAGTATTTTAGAATACTGCTGTATAGCCTGGAGTCCGTTCTATCAAGTACATAGTGATAGAATTGAGCGAATCCAGAAAAGATTTGTATACAATTTGTGTTACTTAGAAAATCAATGTCATCATTACAACTCATACGATTCTAGGCTGCATCACTACAACATGATGAAATTAAGTGCACGTAGAAAGGTCTTGGATGTTTTATTCTTGTTTAATTTGATCCACGGTCAAATTGATTCTGCCGAGCTGTTAGGAATGGTCAATATTTGCGTTCCACGCGTTGGAAGTCGTTTGGTCAACCGGACGACATTTGCTGTGCCACACTACCGCACCAACATAGGTCAATCCTCGCCCATGACGCGTATACCTTGTTTCGCTAACTCTCTCCCTACCGAGTTCGATATTTTTAATGGTTCCTTAGCTTCAGTTAGATCCAAACTAAGAGAGTTGATGGAATGTTTTTTTTTTTTTTTTTAATTTTAATTTTATATAATTTTAGATTTTAAATGCGTCTTATAACTACCAAAGAAGTTTATTAGCTTTAGTTGTAAATGTATGTTAGATTCACAACTAGTAGATGTAAATCGGAGGCAACAATGTAATGTTTATTATCATCTAAGTGGGTGATTCTTCGAAACACGGTTTTGACGTGTTTTTGATTGAAGAACACATCTTTATTTTATCCAATTTCTACATCGATTGCAGGTTTTATAGTAATTGACGATATCTATCCAGGCATGTATTTATTTATTTGAGATTACTTTAAATATATAAAATTAAATCAACAGGAAACGGTCAAAACTCATTCATCTGGTGTGTCCCCATGCCGCTTTTTGTTGAACTATTCGATTTTATGTAATATTACGTCGAAAGAAGTCATATTTAAAACGTCGTTTGAAAAAAGGTGTTTTCAAATGTTGTGATTTATATTCAAAACATTTGGTTCGTAATTATGTTAATTTAAAAAATGTCCCCAGATAAAATAATAATTCACCTGGCACAATTTGTTCGAACATAGTTTCAATGTAAACACATAATATTTGGTAAAAAAATATCGACTCTTTGTTGGCCGTAGCAGTCAGCACCGATGTATCATACGTACTGCTAGTGTGCGGGTCTAATTTTGCAAAAAGAACGATTTATAGTTGTGATCTGGCTGTTTGTCACGTAAGTTGCATAATTAATCTGATTTCTTTTTTAAATTGTGTATCTTTAGATATGTTTTACAACTTAAATATGGTTTGTAAGTTTGTAAATTAATAACATTTATTGTATCTTAGATTCAATTCGCCTATAAGTTATGGAGCAGAGTGCAGTTATTTCAAAATTTCAAATTTTTCTGGCACCCATTAATCTGGTTTCATGTGTGGTGGTTCTTATGACCCAGATGAATTTGGAGGAACCAAATAAATTAGATTTGGTACAGTTAAGGATGACCTGATAAGAGTAGATATTTCTTTCAGATGGATTAGTTTTGATAAAAAGTAAGAAAACATCGACGGGGTACATGTAGTACATTATATAGACCAGTAAAGACACAACTGATCACCTCCTAAACCGTGGCTGTTTTGTGAACCTAATCGTCTTGTTTCAAATCTATATTTTAGAAATGACAAAACCAAAAAGCAACCTATGCAAGAAAGGTTTAAATTACATAATCGCGGAGTAAGGAGATATGAAAGAATTGAAATCAATCCCCTACCTACCCCCCCCATCCCCAAACGGCCGGCAACGCACTTGTGACGCTTCTGGTGTTGCAGGTGTCCATGGGCGGCGGTAATCGCTTACCATCAGGCGAAACGTCTGATCGTTTGCCCGCCTATTCCAAAAAAAAAAAAACATGCAAGAAAAACAAAAGAAAACTATAAGACTATGTACGGAGAAAATGAAAAGAAACAGCTATCAGTTATCAATTAAATGAAACCTAGAAAGCAAAGACAATAAAGAAAGTGGTGTGGAAAACTTTACAAAATATATTAAACTTGAAAGTAACAAGAAAAAAGAACATCAGAAAGAAAATACTCGACCCAGAAGTCTCAGCGTTTTGCCAGAAACTAGACCGATAGTTTTCATAGTCAACAGTAATAGTCTCCCTCTAAATTTAGTTTTCAAACAGAAAACTCGTACCAAAACCATCTAAACTCTCTCTGCGCAGATTTCCTAAACAGAGAAATGAATTCCCACCTGACCTTTTTAGGTTCCGCTACTTATTCTAGATTATGAGACACTTGTTAATGCATATTGCACGCTAACATGGATTTATTCATTTGGGAATTATACCAAAGGAAGATAATATGGAAAAAGTCCGCCTAGCTTTTCCAGGTCACTGCATGTTTCCGGGAGTGATATTGATTGGAGAATGGCTGACAGTTGATCTGCCACTCTTCCACATTCTGTGAAAACGTGCTGCGGCGTTTCTTCTGCATGCATACCCTGCACAGAGGGCTGTCTGTTGTACCTATAGTGAATAGGTGCTTGTTTAGGAGACAATGTTCAGTTAAGATACCCATGATCTTCCTGAGATCGGAGAGTATTATAATGTGTGCTAGGTACCTAAAATCTGTTTGAAGTCGGTGCTAAGCCAAAAAGAATACAAACGAACAATTACAAAAGTCTAAGCGATAGTCACTTGGCACCGACTTCAAACAGATTTTAGGTACCTAGCACACATTATAATACTACTATTTAAATGAATAAAGAATTGGGTATAGGCAATTTATGAAGAACTAGTTTATTTTACGCTTTTAAGTGTTTTTTTGGCAGAGAGTTTACGTTGGATGTTTTTTGGAAGTCGGTTTTTTTTTTATAAAAAGTTTTTTGTTTTTACGATCATTTGGATATAATAACTTCTATCGATGACGTGTTGATATGGAATTCTATCCGTGGCAGCCTCGAGGAACCTCAAGGTCCGTGGGGATCATTAAGGAAATTCGACTCGAGGAGTCGAATTTCCTTAAATAACTTTTAACGTGTTGCTTCTGTGTTCAGCTACCACAGTCCGCTTGATCGTCTCGTCTTAGGGCACTGCTGCTTCCTGTTGGAAGTGAGATCAAGAGGTATAAAGTACGTAGTGTCATAATATACGATAAACCGCATTCTCTTAAGATTTTCGTATTATATTTTAGATAAAATTGATTGAATAGTCTTTGTTATTCTCATTTATCTGTACGATCCTCATTAATATGGTTGAAATTCTCATTAATCTCTTCTCGTCATCATTAATCTGGTTGACCAATTCATCAGCACAAGCTAAATCCTAAACTACTAGGTGTAAACCAGTGCAATTGATATATGTTATAATGTGTAATGATCGGGACAAGATAAAAGAAAAATTAAGACCAAATAGAATAGAATAGAATTTTTTTTTGCACTAGATCAATGAGGCAAAAACACTCCGTTTCAAAGAATCACCCAAGTATGTAAGTGAGATTTTACATCAGTTTTGTGAATTATAAAAAAAAAAAAAAGTCAACGCAAAAACGCAAAACGCACAAAAGGTACAACCATTTATACTAGTACCGCATATTTTGAAACTCGCGACTGCTCGCAAGGGAATCAAAACCTAAAAGCTGCTTCCTGTGACGTAGAAAATTGAAATTTGGTAAGAAGCAATAGCTAAACAGCACAGGTAACAGAAAAATTCTGAAAACTTTTACATACATACCTTCAGGTTTGTACGGAACCCTCGATGCGCGATTCCGACTCACACTTGACCGGTTTTTTTAATTTCATCGTACCATTCTATAAACACTCATCATCATCATAATGCAACCACTGCTGGACATATATTATGCATTATGCATGTCCCCTAAATATTACGTGACTACTAAAATATTTTTAACAATTCATTCAAAAATCGATCAGTTGTTTTATATATATAGAACAATAATTATAGATTTGAATGAAAAAAAATACTTAATATTTAATAAAACTAAATTTCCAATATTTAGAAGATACAGGTAAAATAAAAATGTAGTCTGCCTTTATTTCTATCCATGTGTAATATAGTATTTAGTTCTTGCTTTATGTTTGACAGATATCAAACCAAACTCATAACAAACGTCGACACGTCGTCGTCAAACTCAATATAAATACTTTTTCAGAAACAAACATAAATAATGTTGTTAAATTTCACTGAACCACTTAATTTCGAAATCATCATACGAATTGCAGATTTCTTGCCATTATTGAAATTTTATTACTATCTTTAACATTTATGTACTTGTTTTACCATTTAATTGTTCGGGGGTTGAATGTCAATGTTTTACGTTGGGAGTTTTTATCGTCACGTCGGGGTTTACTTTCTATTTTATTAGTGTCCGCTAAATGTGTATGGGTAGGAACCTATCTCTGACAATACATAATTTTACTACTAAGTTGAATATGTACACCAAAGAGTATATAAATCACTACGTTACAAGAGTCCGAACTTCCATACTATGAATGAAATGTCAAATTCAAATAAATGCTATTAATAGCTGCCAACATTGCAAAAACATTGCTTGACGTTTGACAAACGCATAACTACCAACATGAGCAACTCAATAGGGACGTGAATAATACCGAATATTGTCGATATCGATTACTAATGCATTAATTACGCCACCCGATTATTTATTTATTTTGTGTTTGTTGAAATCACGGGTTTAAATGAAACATGAACAAATATTATTAATTATATTTTCATAATTTTTAAACAAGTATTTTACATACATGAGTAATTTGGGTTCTGAAAATAAAAATAAAAAATAAATCATGTGGTTCATTTTGGTCACAATTATTATGTTACGATTGATACGTAGGCAATAAAAGTGCAATTTACTAAGGCTTCACAGTATATTCTATATATTATCAGCCTGCAAATTATTCATTTCAAAGGAGCAGACAATGTGGCCTTTCTGTAACGAAAATAATGTAAGATTAGTCATATTAATTATAACAAATGATATCAAATTTCTTATAAGAAAATTGTTCCTTTTTAAATTTATTATTGTTTAAAAATGATATAATAATATTATCTGACATCTCAACAAAGATGATTACAAATATTGTGTTAAATGTTTTTAACAATATCGATAGCAGCGGTACAACACTCTTTTTAACACGTAATGAAAAATTTAACAATTTCATGTAATTACCGGCTAATGTTAGGCAACTGGAACATATTATGTAACAATAAAAGAGTATTTAAATTTACCTTACTTCATCCAAGGGAAATTTTGCCTTAGATGGACTTTTTGATCCATTATACGACTAGCTCTTATACCGCATATTTGGCACATTTTGTAATGCATATTTAAATATTTACACAAAAAACTACGAATAAACACAAAACATACTATGAAACACAAAAAAATAATAAAATAACAATATTCTTAATAACATATTCGAAAATTAACCTGCACGAATTCGTGCAGAAAATCAACTTTCGCGGGGAATCAGCGAATGACATAGAGCTATCATAGACAAGATGGCGTCACGTTAGAGCGACAGTGAAGTAGATAATATTAGAGCGAGCAGGATATATTCGGCCTGGTATAGTATATATTATCTGTGGTTCGCCATAAAATTTAGCACTCGTTTCATACATTTTAAGTTTTGTATAGAACTTACGTTAGGCTGATGTACACTGTGTTGTCATTATCTCTGTCACAGTACGAAGAAATTGAAAAGTCCGTCAACTGGTGCTAAATCGGTGCACCTACCTTATATTTCCTTAGGTAGGCTACTGTCAATAATGTAAGAGCGAGCGACACAGGACGACACAGGACGCGACGAAAAAATTCAGAATTTAATGTCTAAAGGCGCGTATCCACTGAAATTGTTGGCAATTTCAGGGTTCCCAACTGTTTGCAACTCTTCAGAAAATCGCCAACTTTTGCTTCCATTGTGTCTACACCGAGTCGCAAACAATTTGAAAAACATTCCAACGAAGCGGCTCAACAGAGCCAATAAATATTTGTAACAAGCGTATTCTTTGACGTTTACCGCCAAAAACGGAAACACTGTGCCCAACATTTGTTGACAATTTTTGTTGACAACACAAGGAAATTACAGAAACTTTTGTCTCCAAACGTGTTGACAACACGAAAGTTGTCAGCATTTGTTCGGTGGAGCCTCGTCTTCAGAACGAAAAGAAAAACATAATCCTCATAATCCTTTGTACTGCTGGCCTAAATCAATAGCATTTAACAGTCAACTACTAGACATAGGCTCCTCCTTAGTAACGCAGTTTCCCTACTATACCACGCCAGACCGGTTGGTTGTTTGTTTTTTTTTATGTATGGCCCGCCAAAATGACTCTACTCTGCCTGATGGAAAGCATAAGCAAAATCCAAGAGTGGTGGTCACCATACTCATTGCGAATGCAGACAATGCAGCATGGTGACCCACACTATGGCGGCCTAGTGATGGTTCTGCATCTTTTAGTCCAGTCAACAAGTATGAAACTTGTTGACTAGACTATTTGGGCCTCCGGTTCGCACTCACCAACGAAACACGACAGCACGACCGCTGTCATTTTAGGTTGATTTTCTGTGCGAGGGTAGTACCGTAGTGTATGAAACAGCTGTGGAGTGCACTGGCGGCGGGATCGTGAATGTTATTGTCAGTGATAAGAAGAAAAGTGTAACTAATAATGCACTATCGCCACTGAGACACGTCTCCTTGTCCGAGGTACTTCAGAAAGAGGGTGAATGGAAAGTGCCAGAAAAGAGTGAGGCATGGCATCTGGTACAGAGACAGAGAATTAAAAATCGTTTCATTAGTCAGAGAGGTAGTGCGGTTACAGACACTGGGGAGAATAGCTCCAAATTTAAAGCGGCGGACACGAAAGTGCCATTATTTGTCTCTAATGTACATAGGGACGTAGCTAAACATAATATATAATAAATATATAATTAATTATATATACGAGAAGACGCAAGAAACGGTTTCTTTGGTCAAAATCAAAATGAAGCAAGAAAAACTTACAATGCCTACAAAATCTACGTCACAAAACATAAACTCGCCACGTTTCTGGATGACAAGTTGTGGCCGTCTGGCATATCGTTCAGGCGTTTTATGAACTTTTTTTTTTTTTTATGTATGGCCCGCCAAAATGACTCTACTCTGCCTGATGGAAAGCATAAGCAGAATCCAAGAGTATTGGTCGCCATACTCACTGCGAATGCAGACAATGCAGTATGGCGACCCACACCATGGCGGCCTAGTGATGCTGCTGCATCTTTTAGTCTAGTCAACAAGTATGGAACTTGTTGACTAGACTATTTGGGCCTCCGGTCTCGCACTCACCAACGAAACACGACAGCACGAACGTGGTCATTTTACGTTGATTTTCTGTGCGAGGGTAGTACCGCCCCGGTCGAGCCGGCCCATTCGTGCTGAAATCAGCGTGGCTCTACTACCTATATTCTACGAGAACAGAGAAAAGAACAAGGGCCCTGGAAACAGGAGAACAGACAGACCAAATAATGATAACATCTGATGGATTATAATAATAATAGTAAAATACTAAGTTTCAATTGTAAATCCATGAAGAGATCTATACAAGGAATCAGAGCGTTGTGTCGGATGGCCGATGTGGTAGCCCTCCAGGAAACCTGGCTGCTGCCGCACGACTTGTCGCTGCTCAACACAATAGACGACGGCTTCGGGTGCACTGGCACGTCTGCAGTCGACATCGCCATATGGCGGCGTGGCTCTGTTGTGGCGTAAGAGTGCGTTTGAGTCTGTGTCCGTGGTAGAAGGTGATAACGTGCGGCTAAGTGCGATAAAGATAACGGTGTGTGGTAGGTCAGCAGTACTTTTTAGTGTATGCATGCCTACAGACTCGTACGATAACCTACCCGAGTTTGCCGCATGCTTCGGTGCGATTAGATCTGTAATCGAAGTGGAGGAGAACAATGGAGTTGAGGCATTTTATATACTGGGTGATTTTAATGCTCACCCGAATGAACTGTTTTATAATGAAATGTTAGATTTTTGTATGGACCTTAACTGGCGTTGTATAGATTTAAGTATGTGCCCTAAAACTACCTATACATTTTATAGTGATAGTCATGGTTGTACTAGATGGTTGGATCGTCACTGCATCGTCACGGAGTCAGCTCGGGAGTCAGTTGTTGGTGTGACTGTGCACTACGACGTGTATTGGTCGGACCATTATCCACTCGTAGTGGAATGTAATTTAAATAAGCTTAAGCCTAAAATTAGGTATTTAATACCGGAATAACCTGTAAACCGTGTCATATGGGGCGAGAGACAGGTACAACAAATTAATCAATACCATGATATTTGTCATTCTAAACTACGATTGATAGATTTTCCAAAAAAGTTAACTGAATGTTGTGATAGTTTTTGTGGTAACAGTGAACATCACTTAATTCTTGATAGGTTGTATGCGCAATTACTGATACGCTTTCAGTGGCAGCCATTCAAACCTATAGAAAAAAGTGTCTCAGGAAGGGTGGTTACGTCTTTGGGTGGAATAAACACGTAGCGGACCCACATCGGGAGGCGCGGCTTAAATTTCAACTGTGGAACCTAGCTGGGCGACCAGCTAAGGGTCGAATCTTTGATGAGATGTCGGAGGCGAGGAGACATTTTAAAGCCAAATTGAAATGGTGTCAGGCTAGTCAAGAGCAAATGGATATCCTTGCTTTAGACCACTCATCTAAGGATTTTAAAAACTTTTGGAAACATACCAATAGAAAAATGAAGACTGGGTCTAGCCTCCCGATGAGTGTCGGTGGTTGTGCCGACCACAAGGACATTGCTGAGGCTTTTAGAGAGCACTTTACTGTGCGGTCCCCCTTGGGTCGAGGTGAGCGATGGTGAGCCTATTGTGAAGGGGCGGAATATAAGGATACCTGCAAAGAGCGTGGCTAGTATTATTAAAAAATGAAGCTTGGAAAATCTCCTGGTCACGATGGGCTCAGTATCGAGCATTTTGAGTATGCGGGGGTTCATTTGCCCCAAGTACTGTCCATGTTTTTAAGCCTTTGCATATGTCACTCGTATTTACCGGAGCCGCTTATGCAGACAATTGTCGTTCCCCTACTCAAAAACAAGACGGGTGATACGTCTGACATGGGTAATTACCGACCCATCTCACTCGCTACCACAGCAGCCAAGGTGCTTGACAGTTTGCTGAATAGTAACCTCACTGCACAGGTTAAGTTGCACGATGCACAGTTTGGTTTTAGAGCAGGGGTCTCAACAGAGAGCGCTATTCTGAGTTTGAAGCGAACTGTCAGGTACTACACAGCGAGGAGGACGCCGGTATATGCGTGTTTCCTCGACTTGTCAAAAGCTTTTGATTTGGTCACCTATAATATATTATGGGACAAGTTGAGGGATGCGGGTGTGCCGGCTCAGTACACCTCCCTCCTCAAATACTGGTACTCTAACCAAAGGAACCGGGTGAGATGGGCGGGTACTCTGTCGGACGAGTACAGGCTGAAATGCGGAGTTAGGCAGGGGGGATTAAGCTCGCTTCTGCTGTTTAATATTTATATCAACCAGATTGTCGAGTGACTGAGCGGCACACATATCGGATGCCACATTGACGAAACCTGTGTTAATAATATAAGCTACGCGGACGATATGGTGCTGCTCAGTCCATCGATAGGTGGGTTGAAGAGGTTGATATCGATCTGTGAGGCCTATGCAGCGGAGCATGGCCTGATATTTAACTCGAAAAAGAGTGTTATACTCGTGTTTAGTGCGCCTAATCAGCAATCACGCAGTGTTCCGCCCGTAAGTCTCAATAGCTTAGAACTAAATATTGTGAATAGTTTTAGGTACCTGGGCCACATTGTGACGAGCGATCTAAGGGACGATGGCGATATAGAGAGGGAGCGCAGGGCATTGTCTGTTAGAAGCAATATGCTTGCCCGCAGGTTCACTCGTTGCAGCGGGGATGTCAAAGTAACCCTGTATAAGGCGTTCTGCCAGTCTTTCTACACGAACGGCCTGTGGGTGTCATACACGCGGCGAGCCTACAATGTCCTGCGTGTTCAATATAATAATGCTTTCAGGATGCTGTTGGGACTGCCATGGCGCTGTAGCGCGTCGGGTTTGTTCGCGGAGGCTCGCATAGATGATTGCTACGCAACTTTTGCGAAAGAAAGTGGCCTCATTACTACAGCGCCTGCATGGCAGTGATAACAACATTCTGAAAATGATTGTTGCCAGACCAGACTGCCCATTCCAGAAACACTGGGTGGACACAGTCACAGGTCAATATAAATAATAATGTAACTAAAAATAATGTAAATACTAACAATACTAACTTATCAACTTAAGCACTATTGTTACTAACACCAATTTACTAACATAAATATGGACATTGGTTTGAAATAAAGGGTTTATTATATTATTATTATTAGTACCGCCCCAGTCAAGTCGGCTCGTTCGTGCTGAAATCAGTGTGGCTCTACTACCTTTACTTTTTGTTTCAAGTTTTCTTTCTCTTTGCAGTGATGTTTTCCTGTATAATTTACTTTCTAAGTCGCCTTTTAAGACTTCCGTGGGATGAATAGAGATGGTTACACTCCGTATTCTTAATCCTTAACCACACATTCCATCCCCCTCCACATACCCCAAAGGTCGGCAACGCACTTGTGACACCTCTGATGTTGCGGGTGTCCATGGGCGGCGGTAATCGCTTACCACCAGGCTATACGTCTGCTCGTATACCGTCTTTTCCATAAAATAAAAAACCAGACTATTAGTGCTGGCCTTATGCCTTCTGAATTATGACTGAAAAGGCCGGTTGAGCACTACCATTGTTCTCTACTTTTTAACCGACTTCCAAAAGGAGGAGGTTCTCAATTTCATCGGTTTTTTTTTATTTTTGTAAGTTGATCTTGTTTTTTATATTTTATTTATTATGGTATAAAGACAAGCAGGCAGGTTTTCCGTTTTATATAACAACGCAATAACAATCTACAGGCGGATACGTAATTACAATCGATTTAATTCGATCAAAACGTTCTGTTAACAAAAGAAAATTAGTTAAATTGTCGAAAACCCGATTTTCATAATCTTCAAAAAAAACAGAAAAGAAATCTATTTAAGAATATGTAAGGCGTCTGAAGGAAATCCTCAAGGGTATACATAGATATTTTTTTTCTGAAGTCCCATAAGTACATTTTGTTTTGTCTGAGATACCAAACACCTTTTTAAAGAATCCTACTAAATTACGAGTATAAACGCGAAAGTTTGTAAGTATGGATGGATGGATGGATGGAGGGATGGATGGATGTTTGTTACTCTTTCACGCAAAAACTACTAAACGGATTTGGATGAAACTTTACAGTAATATAGCTTATACATCAAAATAACACATAGGCTACTATTTGCCGCAATAACCGATATACACGCGGGCGGAGCCGCGGGCAACAACTAGTACAAAATAAACTTAGAATCAAACCAAATGTCTCTGTTTATTGGGCTACGTTTGCGGAGCGATTTCATAAAAACAAAGTTCTTGACTTGCGGCAACTAGTTGTAGAATCAAATCCTACATACTATACTGCTTAAATCCACGCCAAATACAATCACTAATATGAGAAAACGTAACGTGAGACCCAAATTACGTACTATTTCTTAGTTCTTTAAATAAATAGTAGATACAAGAGTAGGTACGTGTTTTTTTATAGAATAGGGGGCAAACGAGCAGACGAATCACCTGATGGTAAGCAATTACCGCCGCCCATGGACACCCGCAACACCAGTGGCGTCACAAGTGCCTTGCCGGCCTTTGGGGGATGGGGAAAGGGATCACTCACTCGGTGAAACACAGCGCAAGTGCTATTTCACACCGGTTTTCTGTGAGGCCGTGGTATCACTCCGGTCGAGCCGGCCCATTCATGCCGAAGCGTGGCTCTCCCACGGTGTGTGTTTTCATATAGCCCTACAAACGGTGAGAAAAATCATCAACTTACTACATTTTACTTAGAGCAGAAATTCGCTCAGAGTTCGTAGCGCCGGAGCGACATAGTTACCGCTCGACGAGTTCCTGTTGCCACAGATTTTCTATTTCCTCTCCCACGGTATTCTATAGCAAAATTGACTTATTTATCTACTATTTTATATTAGCGATTTACAATATTTTTATTCATAAAGCTAAATAAATAATGTTTTTCCTGTCACAAAAATGTTTAAAATTTAATGCAACTGTTGCAATACTATAAAAACATTCTAAATGGAGGTTTTTACTAGAAATCAGACACATTTGGTAGTTACAACCTTATAAATAATTTATTGCGAAGTAAAGCTAAAGTAAGCGAAAAATGTCTACAAATAGAAAATGGTAATGTTTAACTAGGTTCATAATATTAAATTAATGTCGAACATTTTCACGCAAAATACAGAGAGTTGAAAACGAAGCTGAGAAACACTCACATGAAAATGCCTATACAATTCATATATAATCAGTAACTTTCTACGAGGTACGTTCGTAGCAATAGCGTAGAACTCGTAGAACCTCACTGTGGTATCCAATTAGGTACTAAATGCTATTTAGGTACTTCCTGTCGCTTAAACATTCTGTCTGAAAACGTCTGTCCTACAGTGGACAGACTAAAAGTGGAACAAAACTAAAAGTGGAATAATGGGTTTTATATTTGACATTTCAAGTCACGTTGGCTTCAGACATAGGATGTTTTCATTATAATTCTATTAAACAATATTATTAATTAACTATTTTCCATCTTTACGATAAGTCTACATAAATTGTTATTATAGTAGGCCGCACAAAATCAATTAGAACAAGAAAAAAAAAAATATAAAGCTATAATCCTCCTATGTACGTAAATATTTTTAACTCCCGTCGCATTAAGAGGGGTGTTATAAGTTTGACGTCGATGTCTGTCTGTGTATGTGTGTGTTTTTTTTTTTCTTTATAGAGGTTAAAAAAATATATTTACGTATCATCAGGACAAGATGCTGTGCCTGGTATGTCGGACTCGGATATCAATACCGACTAAAAAACTTCCTCTTTCACCGGCCTCTGAATCCCAACGGGTCCGCCGTTAGGCATTACGTCGCGGGGAGAGGATCTAGTTGTTGCTCTTCCTTCTGATGGCTAGTCGTTGCAATTTGCCTTCAATGGCCGTTATTTTGATTTTCGGCACGTCTTCTCAAGATCGAACGTAGCTCTATTAGTACTTCTGTTACATATCTACTTGCAGCATTCCAGGCTATCTCCGAGGAAAGCATTGCGTCCACTAGTCCTTCTGTTTCTAATGTCTGTTCTAGGACAATCTCCAGCTTGTTGCGCATCGAGTCAAAACGAGGGCACACGAAGAACACGTGTTCCGCGTCCTCTAGAACTCCTCGACAGGATGGGCACTTCGGAGAATCATCATGCTTTAAGCGATAGAGATACGCTCGGAATCAGCCATGTCCTGAGAGCATCTGTGTCAGGTAATAGTTAACTTCTCCATGCTTTCGGTTCAGCCAGACATTAATTTTTGGTATGAGACGAAGTGTCCACCTACCTTTCACTGCAGCATCCCACTGCGATTGCCAACGTCTTATGCTGTGCTTTCGTTCCTCCATTCTGAGCTCAGCAGAATTAGACGTAGGTGATCTTCGTCGATAGGGAGCTTGTCTCTCCTCGGCTAGCACCTGAATAGGGGCCATTCCAGCGATGACGCATACCGCGTCCTCAGACACTGTGCGGAAGGCACTGGCTACTCTTAGGGCACTTAGCCGATATATTAGTGCGGCTTTTCTGCGTGCTTCTTGAATTTCTAGAGCATCTGCCCAAATGGGTATTCCATATGTAAGCACAGACGTGATTACTGATGATAGCAGTAACCTCCTGCTCTGTTTTGGACCTCCAACATTAGGCATCAATCGGGATAAGCATGCCCTGACTGCTGACGCCTTGGCACTTACGCGTTCCACCTGCTGCTTGAAATTAAGTCGGGCATCAAGCATCACTCCCAGATACCGGATAAACGGTTGTGATGCAATTTCGTGGTCCCCAACTTTTAGCTTAATTACTTCTACTCTTTTTCTGCTCGTGATGAGCACTGCCTCGGTTTTGTGTTCGGCTAATCGCAGGTTCACTGTATTCATCCACTGGTTGATGTGTGCGAAGGTGGTGCTAAACATCTGACTTATCTCATCGAGATGCTTCGCAACGATCACTACCTGCATACTGCATATGCTACAAGTTTAGCACATCTTGGTAATGTCCGTCTCAGGAGTCCATCATACATAATGTTCCACAATAGAGGGCCCAGTACCGAACCCTGAGGTACTCCTCTAGTTATTTTATATTCCTGTGGGACGTCCTTCGTATCGTATATTAGGACCCTATCTTTGAAATAGCTCGCAACTATCCTGCAAAGGTATTCTGGTACATTTAAATATTTAAGGGCACGCATAATACAGTCCCAATTGGCCGTGTTAAAGGCATTCTTTATGTCTAGGGTAGCTACCAAGCAATATTTTTTGGAACCTCCTTTCCATCTGGACCTTGCGATCGCATCTTTTGCTGTGTTGACAACAAGGTTGATAGCATCTAAGGTTGAACGTCGTTTTCGAAAGCCATACTGGTTATCGGCCAGTAGCGGTTCAACTACTGATTCAATCCTTTGATGGATTATTCTTTCTAGAACCTTGCCCACTGTATCCAGCATGCAGAGAGGGCGATATGATGACGGTTCATCTGGTGGCTTTTTTCCTTTGGGAAGAAGTACCAATCGCTGTTATTTCCACTTTCGAGTAAAGGTCCCTTCTTTAAAATATATGTCGTAGGCATCTAAAAATAATGACGGTGATGCCTTGATTGCTGTTTTCAAAGCAATGTTCGGAATTCCGTCTAGCCCCGGAGACTGCCTCGTTGGTCTCGCGGTTGGCGTATGCGACTGCTGATCATGAGGTCTTGGGTTCGATTCCCGGGTCGGACCAAATGTTTGTATGATCTACAAATATTTGTTTCGGAGTTTGGGTGTTTTTTATGTATAATATGTATGCATTTACAAAAAAAAAAGTACATATTTATTTGTATCAGTTGTCTAGTACCCATAACACAAGCTCTGCTTAGCTTGGGACTAGATGGCGTTGTGTGTTAGATGTTTGAAATATTTATTATTATTATTATTTATTGTTTCCCACTCTATTGCATGCTTCCATTAGTTCATCTATCGAAGTAGGTGGGATGTCCTCGATTTTGCACGGCTCTGTCGGGAAAGTGAATTCCCTTTGTTGAGGAAACAGTGCAGTGACGATCGTTTCCAGGAGTTTTGGGCATGTAGGTGATGGCATTGGCTGATAGTTCAGGCGAATCATGGCCACTTTATATGGCCTTCCCCACAGGTCCTCCTCTATCTCGTTGGTGAGTTCCTTCCAGCAATTTCTCTTACTATTTTTGATGGCCTTGTTTAGCTTTCCACGTGCCACCTTGTACTCTGCCACCAGCTCTGCAGAGTTAGGTCGTCGGTAGCCACGCTGAGATAATCTTCTTTTTTTGAGACACTCTGCACGAAGAGCGCTAATACGGTCGTTCCATCAGTGCCTCGGTGGACGATTGATCACCCCGCGTCTTCGCGGCATGCTTACGTAGCAGGCTCGGGTAATTTTCGTCATTAGCTCTTCGGTCATTCGTTCAGCATTTCCAGCAGGGATCGGGTCACTATCTAAGGCCACCACAAAGGCAGCCGGATCAAACGATTTCACTTTCCATCCGGTCGCATTTGCGCGCCTGTTTGCTCTTCTGGGTTCCCGACCAGACGATATTTCCCAGAGTATTGCGCTATGATTGCTGGCTGTATAGACATCCATCACCTTCCAGGAACAGCCTCTTTTACTTAGGCTGCTGTTAACGAATGTAAGATCCACAATTGAGCTTGCCTCTCCTTTGCTGTACGTTGGTGTGTCACCGATGTTAAGCAGGACTACATCCAGCGCAGCCATAGCCTCGAGTAGTGCCTTTCCTCGTGCATTAGTAACCTTACTACCCCAGTCTACTGCCTAGGAATTAAAATCACCGGCTATTGCCACGGGAAAGTGTTGTCGCGCATCTTCAATAAGCCGATCCAAGAAATCTGTCAATTGGACAATGGAGTGACTAGGCGGAGCATAGCAGCTGTAAAAGTGAATTCCTTCTATCCATGCTGCTACAAAGCCAGATTCCCTGTTGTTGATTACTCTCTGGAAAGGGAGTTTGCCACAAGACCACAAGATGACAGCTTTAGTGGTGCTGTCCGATTCCCAGGGTTCGAAACTGAGGTGTCTGTATGGCTCTGCTACCAGTGCGAGGTCTATTTCCAATTCACGTACGGTCTGCATAAGCAGATCGTGTTCACACTCACAGTGGTTGAGGTTGAGTTGGAGTATCTTCATGTTCGTCTGTTCTACAACTTCCGGAGTGCCTCTTTGAATACGGGGCATCTACTAGTACCAGCATGGTGGGCTACATTCTCTGCGCTCTGGTGTTTAACACATAATGAACATCTAGCTGGGTTTTTGCATTCCACGACTTTATGTCCTTGTTGACCGCATTTAATGCACAGTTTAGACCGGTCCACTTTGCTTTTACTTTGGGCAGCAAGATGTCCAAAGTGCCAGCAACTATTTGTGGATCACGCAAAGTGTTGTCTCATGTGGGATCTGAATCCACAACACCAGAGGCAGTGAGTAAAACGTCTTTATTCCGTCTTATCTGAAGTGAGTTTACAAAGAGTATAAGATCGACTACTTATTTTTTGGATAACTGTTCACTATGGGCTTTCCAATTTAGTTTTTCATCTGTAGTTACCTCATAAAAACCTCATTTATACTCCAATCTAAATATATACTACATGGCTGGTTCTTTTGAGAAAATGCATGCAGTGCATGAGTTCGATTTCCACGCAGGATAAACATTTTGAACACGATTATGTGTTCGGTGACTGGCTATGATTTTGGCTATGCCAAAGTAAATTTTACTTTTTCAAATAATAAACAAGCGTGTGTCTGATAACTGATAACGTTTATTTGGTACTGAACTAAACACAGTGACAGCTGAGATGTGAGATATCGAAAAATATACTGTAAGCAGATGATAATATAAAGATATATAAAATCCAACAACAAATTTTAGTGAATTTTAGTTTGGTGATGATAACAACAGAATCACCACCATGTTTAGCAGACTGACACATTTTATCAAAAAAGATTATCACAAATAATAAGAAAAATATAAGGATATTTATCAGCAGTCTGATGAGCATAGTACAGGCTTTGCTTAGTTTGGGATCAGGCAACCTTCAGTGATATATGTGAGTATATTATAATCGTACAATAAAATCGTGTAATAGAAACAGGTATTAGAAAAGGAATCAACATGAAATATTACGTGACGCTTTTTAATCTAAGTCGATGCAAGATACCGTACAATACATTTGCAGCAGGGGTTTAACTGCCCCAGTTCAGATGCACGGTATCGCGGATATTTGTACAAACGTGCGTCTTCACAGTACGTGAGCGTTGTTTGTAAAACTTATAGCTGTTTGCGACCGAGCAAAATGTCTTTGTAATAGAGTATCTGTGCACAACTGTACATAGCACATATTGCACCGAAGTATGGTGATATTTCACCTTGTGTCTTGAAGATCCAGGAAATAATTCTATTCTGCATATGTGTTTCTAAATGACAATGACAGGTTTGCATGGCACTTTTGTACCGCCTTGTGTATCTCATGGTAGGGATTGTTTTTGTATTTAGTTGCCTACTAATATCACCGACGATAACATTTTAAAATCCCAGACTTTTAGAACAGTGCGTTAAATAGTTATTTTTAAATCACAATGGAATTCAGTGATTACAAATTAGTTGTCATTGTCGGCAATAAGGTGGCGTTTTTGAAATCAAAATCAATCTCTTAATAAAATGCTGCTCTTTTACTAAATATGTATTTAGTAGAAGAGCTTAACAGTAAGATTATTCATAAATATCGAATCAAATGATAATGATATTCGACGCTAGATGGCGCTAGATTACTCACTCTGGTAATTTCTGTTTAACGTAGAATGTTCTATCGAATATTATAGATCTTTCTAGATATTTCAAAGCCATATATAAGCAGATTGGGTTACCCGTACGAGTCAGTATTGTTCACGATACAGCGGAGTTAACATCGAAGCGATCTTCTAGTGCGATTAACAAGTGACATAGTGAATTATTATTGTAAAAAGGGTTGTAAATAAACAGTGTGTTATTTTTTGGTAATCAACCGACTATCTTTAATTATTTAATACCCGGCTCGTAACAATTTGGTGTCAGCAGTGGGATTAAAGTATGCCGGTTTTACCAAAGGAAGACACGGAACGTATCCGAACTAGGAGTCAGCGTCAGCAAGAGGCCGACCTGAGGCGATTTGGAGGTGCACAACTGCCCACACCGGAAGGTCAGCAGCCAGCGATGGAAGCCACGCCGTCTACATCGTCAGCAGTTCCAGATATCACGGCCCTAATGGTGATGCTCTAGGAGCAGGCCCGCCGTCAAGAGGAGCAGGCCCGCCGATTGGAGGAACAGCTGCAGCGGGACAAGGCGGAGCAGGCCCGCCGTCAAGAGGAGCAGGCCTGCCGCCAGGAGGAGCAGGCCCGCCGCCAGGAGGAGCAGGCCCGCTGCCAGGAGGAGCAGGCCCGCCGCCAGGAGGAGCAGGCCCGCCGCTTGGAGGAACAGCTGCAGCGGGACAAGGAAGACCAGGCTCGCCGCCAGGAGGAACAAATGCTCTTGTTAAAAGGCATTTACGAGACCTTCGGCAAAGAACTCAAGGTAGTGAAGGATCAGGTTCTTCAACACGAGAACCGTATCACTGAGGCCGAAACTCAGATTGCCGACGTGAAGAAGGCATTAGGGAACCTCAAAGTTGGAGACGGAGCGGCGACTTCAGTAAGTGCTGTTCCTTCGGTGCGGGGGTTCAAAGTACCGCCGTTTGATGGGACATCTTCGTGGTCAGCCTACAAGATTCAGTTTGAGGCTGTTATGACGGCGAACGGCTGGACTAAGGAACAGGCTATGACCGCGCTCACCTTGGGTCTTCGAGACCAGGCTCTAACCGTCCTCGAAGCCCTCGGTAAGAAGGTAACCTATGAGCAACTGCTGGAGGCATTGGAGGCAAGATATGGTGACGCTCACCTGGAGCACGTTTTTCGTGCTCAGCTGAAGGATCGTGCCCAACGCATCGGTGAGAACTTGCAACAATGGGCTCTGGAAGTTGAGAAACTGGTCCGTAAGGCATACCAGTCTGCACCCGCGCTCGTGGACGGGAATCTGGTGCAAGCTTTCATCGATGGCATTCGTGACCTCGAAGTTAGAGCTGCTGTGCGACTTGGGCACCATGAAACTCTCAAGGATGCTCTGGCCCATGTTTTGGAGGTGGAAGCTGTGAGACAAGATCATCGGTCTCATCGGGTCCGGGAGGTTGTGGCGTCACCTGTGCGGGATCTGTTTAAGGGGTACAGCCCTAGGTGTTACGCCTGTGGTGAAAAAGGTCACCTTCGGTCCAGCTGCCCTAAGCGAAGCATAGGAAATGAATACGAGCGGCCTCAGGAGATTAGGGCGACTGATAGTACTGCCCAACAACAGCAGGAATATGACTTCATGATTGAACATCGCAATGGAAAATCTCACGGTAACGCAGACGCATTATCAAGAAGACCTTGCCCTGAAGACTGCAAGCACTGTGCCAAGCAAGAAGTAAAGGAAGCTGTTCCTATAAGGACAATAAAGACGGACCTTAGCGTCGAATGGAAGGAAAGCCTACAGCAAGCACAGCAAGAGGATGCAGATATCAAACCAATTCTCGAGTGGATTAAAGCTGAGACTCCTAAGCCTCACTGGAGCGATGTTGCATCGCTGAGTTCAACCACAAAGAGTTATTGGGCTCAATGGGATAGCCTAGTCATCCAGGATGGAGTCTTGTGCCGTAAATGGGAAAACGCTCGAGGAGACAGCTGTCATCTGCAAATGGTTGTCCCTAAAGCTAAGATACCAGTGGTTCTGCAGCTCTACCATAACGGATGTTCAGGAGGTCATATGGGAGTTAAGAAGACATTGTTAAAGATAAGGGAGAGATTCTACTGGATTCATTGTCGTGATGATGTTGAGGACTGGTGTCGCAAGTGTACTAATTGTGCGGCCGTGAAAGGACCTCACACACGTAGCAGAGGTCCATTGAAATTGTACAATGTTGGGGCACCCTGGGAAAGAATTGCAATAGACGTAGCGGGACCATTTCCTGAAAGTGAAACCGGAAACAAGTACTTCATGGTTGTAATGGATTACTTCACTAAGTGGCCAGAAGTTTTCGCCATTCCCAACCAAGAGGCATCAACAGTTGCAGACAAATTAGTGCATGAAGTCTTCTGTCGTTTTGGAGTGCCTTTAGAAATTCACAGTGACCAAGGAAGAAATTTTGAGTCTCAAATATTTCAAGAGCTGTGTCGAGTAATGGGTGCTCACAAAACCAGAACCACCTCTTATCACCCACAATCTGATGGAATGGTGGAACGATTTAACCAAACACTAGAGAGGTATCTCGCAAAAGTTGTTGAAAGTAGGCAAAAAGATTGGGACAAACACATCCAACCGTTTCTTCTGTCATATCGAAGTGCAGTCCACGAAAGCACTTCAGTAACACCAGCTTTTGCAAACTTCGGAAGAGAACTACGATTGCCTGCAGACTTGATCACTGGAATACCCCCTGACACCCCGCGAAGTATAACGGAGTACGCTAATGACTTGCGGAACAAGATGAATGACATTTATGAGCATGTCAGACAATCGGGCCAGCAAATGTCTGAGAAGATGAAAACCCGATATGACCGGAAAGTGAACAATAAGGGCTTCGAAGAGTGTTCTCTAGTATGGCTCCATAATCCAGTTCGCAGTAAAGGGAGATCTCCAAAGCTACAAGCCAAGTGGGAAGGGCCATACCGGGTGGTGACAAAAATCAATGATGTTACCTACCGGATACAGAAGTGTCCAAGAGGCGCCCCAAAGATAGTTCACATAGATCGATTGGCGCGATACTATGGAACTGATTATACTCGGGACGAGCATGTCTTAGGAGGGGGCAGTGTTGCGCCTTCGAGAAAAATTGTCTGGAACACTCTACCAGTCGCGAGAATGGAGGAAGGCGCCATCTAGTGTCAAGTAGCGCGCAACTGTGGAGTAACTCTGATATTCAACGCTAGATGGCGCTAGATTACTCACTCTGGTAATTTTTGTTTAACGTAGAATGTTCTATCGAATATTATAGATCTTTCTAGATATTTCAAAGCCATATATAAGCAGATTGGGTTACCCGTACGAGTCAGTATTGTTCACGATACAGCGGAGTTAACATCGAAGCGATCTTCTAGTGCGATTAACAAGTGACATAGTGAATTATTATTGTAAAAAGGGTTGTAAATAAACAGTGTGTTATTTTTTGGTAATCAACCGACTATCTTTAATTATTTAATACCCGGCTCGTAACAATAATAATAGAATATAGCAACATACATATTGTAACATTAAAAAAACTAATTTGTCTACACTTAACATTCTACCCTGGGAGAGCCACGCTTCGGCATGAATGGGCCGGCTCGACCGGAGTGATACCACGGCCTCACAGGAAACCGGTATGAAATAGTGCTAGCGCTGTGTTGCACCGAGTGAGTGAGGATACCGGAGGCCCATACCCCAATCCCCTACCCCTACCTTCCCCCCCCCCATCCCCAAAAGGCCGACAACGCACTTGTGACGCTTCTGGTGTTGCAGGTGTCTGGTAATTGCTTACCATCAGGCGCTACGTCTGCTCGTTTGCCTGCCTATTCCATAAAATAAAATAACAAAAATAATGTCTGATCTCAACACCTTGGACATATGAATAATCTTCCCTAAGCTCAAGTCTTCTTACAATAATCCGGTTTTTTTAAACAGAGATGCGTCGCAATGAAAGCGATTTTCACAATAAAGAGTGCGGAATAATGTTTGCGTTTAAATTATCCTATTTATCATTGGGTTTATCATGACGTACGCTGATGAATACGGCTGTGAATATTAACAATATCATGAGAAATTTGACAAAACTCGAGCAGCTAATGGAGCATGGCGTTTAACTTGTACGTTTTTGCAACATTATTCGACAGCCGAACCATGTTCAGATTATCTCTACCCTAATGGAAGCTTTATACAGTATTAATTAAAACAAAATCCATTGCTGCAAATGTAACAATTTAGTGTTCGTTGATCTCATTTATTAATTCACTTAATCTATCCTTTGTAATAAACGAAAACTCTTTATTTTCATTACGTCTGAAGCTAAACAAGTTATGTCATCTTTATTTAATGATTTTCGTGTAGAGTATTTGAAAGGCCGGGGGAGTCTTACAATCAGCGCTAAAAGGGCTATTGTCAATTTTAATGAAACCTCGCGAGATATCAACTTTGTTTTCAGCCATTGTTGGAGACAGCACCACCAGCTCTGAGCTGTCGAGTTTCGCTGTTTCGTTGTCAAACTTTTATTTAACCAAATTCTTTACAGTTAGACACTTTCTTTTTCAAGGGTAAAGAAGAGGAAGAGAGCCGTATTATTTGAATTTCAATGGAATGTTATGGTTCAGAATGCATAATTCCTTTTTTAATTATATAATTATGCATTAGCTAATATTATTATTAGTGTAAAATCTACGTGTTACGCGATATTTATTTACTCAAATTCCTTTGTTTATTTTATAAGAATTAACATTCTGATGTAACTTTAAAAAAAAAATATATACCATGAGTTTACCTGATTATTTGTGTCGAGATTTTCAGAAATTATTCCCTTCCTAAATTCCAAATGTATTCAATTAACATTAAAAGACAAATTTAGGAAATAAATAGTACACCTACTCTTATAGCCTACTAGATTATGCCCGCGGCTCCACCCGCGTGTTAGTTGATGATCGCGGTAAGGAGTAGCCTATGTCCGTCCTCAAGAATCAAAGTATCTCCATGCCAAATTTTCTTGAATTCGGTGCAGCAGTTTAGCTGTAAAAGCATAACAGACAGACAGAGTGACTTTCGAATTTATAAAATTTGTATGGTAGTGAGATTGACCCGAAATTCTGGAGTTCATTCAATTTTCATCTCTTTTGGGGACATTATTTCTTCTTTAGACGAAAGGTATATTTAAAAATCTTTTTCGGTATATTTAAACTAGGTGACCCGGCGAACTTCGGGAATGGAAATTTTCTTTTGTCCATTTTTTTTTCAATTTCCATAATATTTCATAATCCAAAAAAGCAAGTTCATATAAAAATATAATTTAAAGGAGTATAAGCCTTGACGAATTCAAAAGCTTTACAAATTCTTAGTCCTTTATAAATAATGAAAACAGAAAAGATCAAACTGAAAATCCCGTCTAAGAATACTGAGAGCATTCAACGTCTTGAATCTCTCGATCTTCATTTACAGTATAGCTTTAACCCCAGTAGGGTAGTTTGCCCGTAATATAATCCGCATTATCCCGCAGTTAGGACGACAAAATGCGGTTTCTGAATACCCAAGAGTACCTCAGAGGTACGAGCCTCGTCGAATAAAAAGCATAAACATTTGTTCGAGTTATGGTCTTCTCTCCTCCCACTAAATGACAGAGGACCATACCTTTTGTCTATGGTTCATAGTGAAAGTATTTTGTATAAACTATAAAAACAGAATTTAAAAGAAGAACGGTTACGTGTTATAAGATTACAAACAAAAAATGTCGTTAACCTCTGCGGTAAAAGTCGTTCAATTCAAACGTGAGCAAAAAGGTTCGTCTAGTTGGTCGTATTTGAAAAGCCACAGAGAATTTTTAGATTTGTTACCTTTCAGTTCCTTTTGCAATAATGACTGAAGCGAGAACTTCAAATCAATTTTTAAAAAGACAGTATAGGGGTAAGTAAACTCAGTTCGGTTTTGGGTTATAAAAGCGGTCGTCAATTCATTAGCTCAATTTTATCTTAAAAAATTCAGACTGAGAACTCGATTTCTTCTCAACCACTAGGTTCCGTATTCAAGCTAGACAATATTAACTGTCTAGCTTGAATACGGAATCTAATACACACATCAAAAGTGTCTAGGGATCAACATATATTTTTGCAATAACTTTTCTCCTGATTGATATTAATTAAAATTTTCTTTAAGTATTCATCAAATAAAGTGTTTTCGTTTGTCACAGTAACGATAAACCAAGTCACCTTTGCATTAATAAAGAAATTTGCCATTTTCCTAATAAAAGGATTTTTGACATTTGAACCACTAACATTAAAGTTCGAAAAAAAGACTGAAATAACAGTTTTCTTTAAAATTTTATTAGGTAACTTAAACAATTAATAATCCGAGTTTCTACCGCGAACACTAACACAAGAACATCGGTTTGGCATACTCAAAATGAGTTCATCCAAATCACGCTGTGGAATGGCCGCCCATGTTCGTTGCAACAACAAAAAAGGTCTTCTTGCGACTGGATACCCTCCATATTCGGCAGAGCTCTTCTCTGTAGCATATCCCATGCATGCTCAATCGGGTTCAAGTCTGGCGACTGAGCAGGCCAGGGCCAAAGCCACATCTCAATCTCAAGAAATCCGCATAAAAATGCTTGATCCCTAGACACTTTTGATGTGTGTAGTTCTGATTACAGAACTATTAATAACTCGTATTCATCGAATTTTATCGTTGCGATGTTAAATCGATAAAAGTCATTAAATAATCTACAAGGTCGTGTTATAGATTCAACAGGTAATCTATATTCCTACATTATCGTGAGACCGGGACTGCCTGTAATAAATTGCATTTTCTTCCGTCAAGTTATTCAATTATTAAAGTTCGATGAACACAGAATTTTCATTTCTTCAACATGAGAGTTGAGAAGTCATACAGAAATTAAGTGAAACTATCTAGTTTAAAACTTAATCAAATAGATTGAATAGAATTGAAGTTAATAAATGTTCAAATGAAACAAAATAAACATATATGGACAATATGTTGAGAGCAAATAACAAAAACCCTTCGTCGGTCTGTCCTTATAAATAAATTCTATTTTTTACAAGGGTTCTATCAAACAAAATTGCAATAAGAACCCAAATAAATTTGTATTTTTATCACATCAGCTATTCTAGACGAATTTTATTGATGCTATATAGATACGTAAATATAATATAAATAATAGTTTAGTGTTTTAGTTATGAATTTAAATAACAAAAGTTTGCATTGAAAATGGCGACCACCACTATTGGATTCAGACCAGTGTAATTTTGAAACTAAAGCTTAAAAAAGTGAAATTTACATAGCCGGCTCGGCCGACTGATAAACTTGCAGATTCGCGATTAAAAGGTCTAACCAATATATGATAAATTATGTACTTATGAGCGTTATAAAGTAAGTAGTGACTTTGACACACTTTATAACGCATCTTTATTATATTCACAGAATAGAATGGATGCGGATGGTCCAAAATTCGGTTAGTGGCGCTCCTTTGTGGAAGCTTTCGTTTAGCAATGGATGGCGCTAGATTGATTGAATAGAATGATTTGAAGTCCATAC
Organism: Diaphora mendica; assembly: GCA_949125395.1. Taxonomy (NCBI): domain Eukaryota; kingdom Metazoa; phylum Arthropoda; class Insecta; order Lepidoptera; family Erebidae; genus Diaphora; species Diaphora mendica. The sequence goes on from OX421331.1 coordinate 11,144,701, forward strand.
TTTCATAAAACTTTTAAACTCAGACAGGAATTTCTTTACTACCTTGTCAATCACATAAATGTTCCTTTTTGAACGTGATTTATCTAAGTGTAGCCTATACTAACTTTTAAACTTTCGCGTTCCATGATATAACAATAAATATTTTTAGGGGAATACCTCTGATTTGCCTGACGTTTCGACCAGGTTGCACCTGCCGTGGTCATAGGCTGACTATCTCAGCGGCGCACGCCCTCCGTCGTCGAATCCGTGAAGTAGAAGATTCTTCGTCCACCCGCACATTTTCGACATTATTGATACATTTGTTTCGCCATGTACCGTCACATACCACACTAACAGTGTCCCTATTCTGCCTTAACTTTAAGGCAGAATAGGGACACTGTTAGTGTGTGTAGTGGTAATTAAGTGTAGCCTGCTTCTAAATTATAGTACTAGTGCACTCAGTTCCTTTGCATGTAAATGCAGTGTTATTCTTCATTTTCTTAATATCACTTTTTATGTAACCCCCAAAGCCAAGTTGACATTCTTGCAAACGTAAATGTTAGTAGAAAGTAATAGAATGACGTCCAACAAACACTAAATCACGTGGTCAAAACAAAATTTTAGCCAATAAGTAAATAAAATAAAGGCGTTAGCAACTGTTGAAAGAAATTCGACGCGAAACACATCAAATAAAAAACTCACGATGCAAATCTTAGATTATCGAGCTAGGAGATTAAGTTAAGAAGACATTAAATTCAGTCAAATAAATATGTTTATAAAAATATTATTCAAAAAGGCTGAGTGGCAGTTTTTGACGATAGTATAGAAAAAGAACTAGTGACACACATTTTGTTTAAGAAAAAAACTATTTCTTGCTCAAAATGTTTGAAAAAGTCAAAAAATATTTAAATGCAAGATTCCTTGTGCAAGAGTTTCTTATCTACAAGCTGCTAAGTTTCATGTTTTGTTTTTTTTTTAAAGTTGATCTTTATTTCTAATACTTGATTTTTGCAATTTGAATTTTTGTTGACTATAAAATTTGGAAATCAATAGGGGAGGCATACGTTCAGCAGTGGACTTCCTACGGCTGATATGATGATGATGAAAAGATTTAAATTTTTACTTATTTATTGTTAAGATCTAGACAAAACTTGATTTGACTTGATTAGTAATAGTTAGGTATATTTAAGATATTATTGATTACAGAAGACTGCATATTGAGACTCTTGTTAAAACTTAAAAGTGGTTTCGTAAAATGTTAAATACTTCTTATTTCAAAGTTTTGGAGAAATATATAATTTAATAAGTTTAAATATATAATTTTAAAAAGTAAAAATTATGATTTTGTTAAGCACCTTTAGTTTTATAATCAAACTGATTTTTACTACCCGAAGTACGATTTAGGAAACCCTGTGGTCCAATATTGGCAACTGGTTTCTGGACCGATGACAGATTTTGGTTCCTAAGTTGAACACATATCAAAACAAATGAATAAAGTTTATGTTGTAGGTTACATTATTTTTCTAACATTTATATTTTTGGAGATATTAAGGAAAAAACGTTGGGGGGTTCAATTTTGGCAACTAACTTATTGTAAAGACAATAAAGAATCTAGAAAAAAATGTTTCAGTCAAATAAAAAAATTATGCATATTCCCTATTGCTCGTTCAAAGGTATTACATAAGTATGTTTTATTGGTAGTCTGAATACCAAATCACTAGTGTGTTTAAAATGAGTAAGTTTTTTATTACCCCATCATCATCATCATCATCAGCCTATCGCAGTCCACTGCTGGACATAGGCCTCTCCAATTGCGCGCCACTTGGTTCAATCCTCGGCTCACCCCTCAGAAAAAATAAAAAGGTTAGATAACGCACGGCCTTGATCTTTTTGAAGCAAAAAAAGTAGCGTAGTTCCAAGTAAACACGCGTTAACGCACACACATGCTAAGAAACTACGCTAATTTTCGTGAGTATCGTACAAATTGTCGATACTTGTACGATACTGACGAACCCTTATTCATGATTATGGGTCAACAGTTTATTTTAGTGTATCAGTTAAACTTAGTATCTACGTAAACATTAGAACACAGAATCAGAATCAATGAACGTTACTTAAGTATTAAACAAAAACATCTTCCTCACCGCTCCAATTCTCTCTCAAGATGATATCTCCGTGATTCTGTGCGCTTCCAGTCTCTATAAAAGCGAACATTTAGGTGAATGCGAGATCCCACCCGCAATTTAATCTCGTCTGTAGCTGTTTTGTTATCCCACACTAATACTCTTGTGTATTTAAATGGTAACTCTCAAGTGTTCTTGTATGACGTCACTTCCTCCATTTCGTACTGACTTCATTAAAGAATGACGTCTTTTTTTGTCTTTTTTCTGCGGTTATATTTACAGTTACAATCCCTATTCTTAGGTCATCGTCGTTACATTCGAAATTAGAATTTAATAAAAATTAATTAAATAAATAAATATTTTGGATATAGGAGTATAACACACAACGCCATCGCCACTAAAGCTTAAAGACAAGTGATACAAATACATTTATACTTATTTTTTGTAAATACATACATCCTGTTTGAAATGAATATTCTTTATTTGATTTATATAATTTAAAACGTTGAGTTTTTGAATGCTGAAGAAAAAAGAAGATTCATGTCAGTGCAGTGGTCGTAGAGTCAAGACCGCCCTGGCAGTGGATTATAATTGTATTCCTATATTGTAAAATAGTTATCTCAAAGTAAAAAACGTACTAAGCGTGTGGTCGAGTTGTTATTTCCCGAAATTCAGGTGCATTGATCCTCTGAGCTACACTAAACCCCCACAATACATAGAAAACATCCAAACTCCCAAACAAATATTTGCAGATCATACAAACATTTGGTCCGACCCGGGAATCGAACCCGAGACCTTAAGCACAGCAGTCGCATACACTACCACTGCGCCACCGAGGCAATTAAAATCTTTTAATCTTTAAATTAAGTATCTAAGTGAAATATTTTAACATAGACTTGACTTTTACTTGACATGGACTTGATTTTGACCGACTTCAAACGGTCAGATTTCATTTAAACTATACACAATAACATATAAACTATACAGTAGACTTATCGATGACCGATGACAATTTGAAAAAAAATAGTTTAAAAAAACTTAAAAACACGCTTTTATAAATAAATCAAACTAAAAAGTAGAGATTTTTTTTTTCATAAATCAGCTTAAATAAAGTATCTAAGTGAAATATTTTAAAAGCAATCAAACATAGAAGGAGGTAAAAAAATTGTTTTATTTGTCAAATGTTTTTACTTTTTGCGTAAATATTGTGTCCCGTTTTGAGTCAATCAATATAATATTAGGTATACTACTGCATTAAAGTATTAGTCTATTAATAGTATTTAATTTCAATAAGTCAGAAATAGAAATGCAATTAGATTTCTACATAAACCATATTTTAAATTCGACAGTAACCGCTCGGATGCGAACCGCGCGATTCCAATCCGCGATTATTGAAAAGTGTTCAGACACGCGTGGTAAGTGTGAGGAGTGGGGTAGGGTGACAACAGCTTCATTTCAACTTTTCCTTTGCCTTTTTTTCTAGCGAATTCACGTTTTCGCCGAAAATGTCCAAATGTCAAAAACGGGGCTTGGCAGGATTTACTGCCAAGCCCCGTTTTTGACATTTTATTAATACTCTGCGTGCTGCATGTCCCACAAAGCTAATCGTTTACCGCGCGTGTCTGATCACTTTTCTATTCTCGTGGATTGGTACCGCGCGGTTCGCATCCGAGCGGATTCCGCCGTGCCTGAACTAGCTCTATCTGTCTGTCACAGCTTAATCGCTGCACCGATTTCAATGAAATTTGACATGGAAACACTTTGATTGTTGGAAGGTTATGCTACCTTTTACCGTTATAATATACATACAGAAACCAATAGCGAGGACTTAAATATACTTTGCTGCGTTTGTGAGTGACAAGCCAGAACGTTTCTCGACATGTCTCTGTGGCTCGATTCCAATCATTCTTTACATGACTAGGAATTATCCTGTCTTCATTTGTTGTTTTTCAATAAAATACGTTTGTGTATGGTCTTTTAGCTATGCTTGTTATAGACTGTAGTTATAATTGTGAGCAAATTTTAAAGAGCCTAACAATGTAAGAATCCTGTTGAGTGCGTTTAAAATAACTACTATAACAATTTATATTTGAGTAGTTTGGGGTCTGTAAGAAATATGTTTCTTACATAACAGCAAAAAAATATGACTTTTTTATAAAATGATGGCATTAAATAGTACCTGATAGAGTTGAACAACAATAATTATTAACATGCAATGTTTTAGAACAGTTTATACTAACAATAGTAGATTTCTTAGATTAAAATTTATCCATTCATTCTTATAGTTATAACTATAAAGAATTCAGGTTTAAGCAAAATATTAACTTATTTGCCAGGTTTGTATACATACAGATTATTAATTTTAGTGTTAAACATAAACACGCATTAATTATATTTCGCATAAGTGTTAATAATTAGTTCAATTGTGTTTTGTATAAGTGTTACTAATCTGCTCCGCTAGTAGTATATTTAAGTGTTCTGTGAGTGTTATGCCGCTCGGCAAATTATTTTATGTTTTTTAAAATGTGTTCTCATGTAAGTGAATCCATAATCCTTTATGAGAATAAAGTTTCTTAAACCCGAAATTTCAAAGTAATAGAGCCACGCTGATTGCAGCACGAACGGCGATACTACCATTTTCACAGAAGTCCTACCTAAAATTACTGCACTGCATTGTAGCATTGTTCACGTTCGCAATGAATATGGTGACCATTACTCTTGGATTCGACATGACAGGAATCTTGGAATGACAGGAAGAGTAGAGTCATTTTTAATCGACTTCAAAAAAAGGAAAAGGTTCTCAATTCGACTGTATTTTTTTATTTTTTTTATGTTTGTTACCTCATAACTTTCGACTGGGTAAACCGATTTTGATGATTCTTTTTTTATTTGAAAGCTGGTGCTTGTCGGTTTTTTTCTAAAAAACTATTCAAACAATGTTCAGGTTCTGTAACTGGAATTGGCCGAAACCTATACGTGGATCATTGATGTTCCGTAGCCTATATATACTACTAGCTTTTGCACGCAGCTTTGCTCACGCAGACTTTCATCCCCTGATTTACCCCCTTAGGGGTGGAGTTTAGTAAAATCCGTTCTTAGTGGATGTCTACACCCGAACCTACCTGCCAAATTTAAAGTTTGTCGGTGTTATAGTTTCTGAGATTTCGTGATCAATAAGAGAGTGGTATTTCGCTTTTATATATATAGATTCTTCAAACAATTTAAAATCTGTCAAAAACTAGGCGAGGGTTACAAAGTCACAAATAAACAAACAATAAAAATTGTTACCGTTATTATATGAGTATAGATTATGGATAAAATAAAGCTTCTATTGCCTATCAGATGGCACGTAAACATTCCTTGAGGTCTCTCAATAACAAGTTTATGCGACATTAAGTCGTAAAAACCACGACATTATGCTTTGTACAACCAGCGGTGTTATATGAGTTGTAGAAAAAAATGAGGAACGAAACAAGGTATTTTTTGGAGGAAAAATGTTCATCACTTTCGTAATTCTGTTGGAATTTACTGGCATTGTACTTTTTGATTTATTCACGAACAAAATGTTATATTTAAAGACAGTGTGGTGACAGATTAAAAATTCGAAGTGTTACCAGCCCTATTCATTCCAATTGTGTCGTAAAAGCGCGTCTCCACCAAAATTGTTGTCAATTTCAGTGTTTCCAACTGTTTGATCTCTTCAGAAAATTGCCAACTTTTGTTTCCGTTGTGTCTACACCGAGTCGCCAAAAATTTAAAAAACATTGCAATTAAGCGTCTCTACAGAGTCAATATATATTTGCAACAAGCGTATTCTTTTGATGTTTACCGCCAAAAACAGAAACAAGGTTCCCAACAAAAAAATTACAGCAATTTTATTCACCAACACGTTGACAACACGAAAGTTGCCAACTTTTGTTCGGTGGAGACTCGGCTTAAGAGGCGACTTAGAAAACAAACTACGCAGAACTGCTCAACACTGGAAAATGTACATTAGTAGGTCAAAAACCCCTTTCGAAGGAGAGGCTTATGTCCGGCAGTTGACAGTTAAAGAACAGGATGTGACGTTCAAAATTTTATGAGAACAAATAAATAATAATTTATTTACACAAACACAAAATACACTCAATACACCTTGTTTACAGATAATATTTGACATTGTTACAAACGAATGAAAAATATAACAATCAGTTCTTATGTAAACAAAACATGTTAGTTCTTGGCTTCCAAACTAGGTTTATCACCTGTGACTTGGAAGCCAGGATAGGGATTGTAAGTTTAAATATCACATTTTTGTTGTTATTGATGGCAGTCTGATTTTACTGCGATCATATTCCTAAGTGCACTCTGATCTTGTACTTACCACTCATACTTGTAACTTCTAGTGTCCAAGCAGTCGGTATGACAACGCGACGCCCTAAGGGCAAAATACCATCCATTTGGCTACTGAACCATTCGATGTCATTCACCTTTCCGAATATTGACTCAAATAAAAAAAAAATTAAAAAATTTGGTGGTGCAACAGAATAATTCCAGTTCGGTAGTCTACACCAACTCTGAGGAATTCAGCGTCTTTTTACTGCCTTTGATTTGTACCTATGTATGTACATTTAATTCTGAACAATCAGAGTAATTTTCCGAATGCACTCGATACTGTATAAGTAGCGCTACTGAATTCATCCAGCAAGGTAACTATCTATCTATTGTATTTATAAATATAAAAATGAATGTTTGTCTGTGTGTCCTTTATAGAATCGTAAACTATGCATTTGATCATGTTATGATCTTCAGCAAAAGTGTTGTGAATGAGCCCTGAAATGTTTCTGAGTTGGTACGAATAATCTTTGCCGCGATAACCGACATACACGCGGACGGAGCAGCGGGCAACAGCAAGTTTACTATAAATGACCTTTCAACAATGACTTGTTTCAAAAGTACTTACGAAAAGTTTCGTCATCATAATATTAAATAAAAGAATAAGAAAATGAATAAAGTAAACTGCTTCAAAACATAAAATAAAAAATTAAATCATTTTTAGATAAATAATTTTCCACTGTTGTTTTTCTTATTTTCACCAAACATCGCAAATATAATGAAAAAAAAACATCTGACTAGGTGGCCATAGCCACCACTATGCTGCGTTGTCTGTATTCGCAATGAATAGGGTGACCACCATTCTAAAATTCTTCTCACGCTTTGTCACGTAGAGTCACTTTGGTAGGCTCTATATTAAAAAAAAGGAACCATTTAGAAATGTTACTCGAACCACGTCTAGTGATCGCCATTCATTAGACAAGTTACTGTCTAGAGACAGTTATAGACCTTCGAGAAAAGGAATGTCGACAAGAAACTGTTTGCCGGACTAAAATACAGTTTGCCGTAGTCGGTAAAACAAGTATTTTGCACCTGACACGCGTATTATTTATAGAATTTCTTCGGACTTTCCTGCGCTTTAAACTCATTTTAATGTTTAACGTGTATTTTTAAGATAATTGTAATTGAATTTGAATTTAATTTAAGCTGTTACAGTTGTATCTTTATAACCGACTTCAAAAAAGGAGGAGTTTTGTCAATTCGACCGTATATTTTTAATATTATTTAAGACAGCGCGGTGTTAATCTATACTTAAATAATACTATATCTTAAATATATCTATACTATACTATAACTATACTTAAATAATATATATCAATTATTCTATTACAAAAATAACCTAATCGTGTTTCAAGTAAAGCATCTTTTGAATGCACGAATGGCGCAGTGGTTTAGGCGGTCGCCACGCCATTTTCTACTGCGCGTGTGTGTTTCAAAAATTGTTTTTCTGAGTCCGGGTATTCTTTGTGTACGTTTTATATATATTTGTAAAGTCTCCTGCTACGCAGGATATATTCTTAATACGAGAATTGACATTTAAAAAAAATGCAATTTTTAAGAAAAATGACTACAATTGAGTAACCTGATGATTTTTTCTTTCAAATCTAAATACAATCTGCAGAGGATATCCAGCATGCTGAGTATCTTAAGTATTGGGTGCAAAAAGGACCACGTCGGTGCTAAATAAATTTAAGTAGGGCACGTTATCAGTTTAGATTTTCATGACTGATGATGATTGATGATGATTATGACAGAGAAGCATCGTCACAAAGAAATTCTTATACCTTTCCAAAATAAAAACCGTTTTTTAAAAAACTAATGTAGATATTATAGGTATAGCGTACTGACAAGGAACATTACATTAAAGGAACTGCTTTGCTAAAATGATTCTTTAATACACGCAATATATTCTATTTTGACGGTAAAATAAATCAATAATAAAAAAATACTAAAGAAAACTAGGAGGCCCGATAAAATAGTGAAAGAAATAAATGAGAAACAATTTGAAATCACGATAAAATCGCGATGTCGTAACGAAGGGTGGAATGTGTTTGTAAATCGATTAAAAAGATTTACGATTGTGCCACTAAAGTTCTAACTCGAATGCTGTTAGTTGGGGCCCTCGACTGCCAAATAAATCGAGAAGTCTTTTTCGGTACGTTACTTTACTCGGTTGCTATAATGAAATTTCAATTTCGATTTTACGCTCAACCAATCTTTGAGAACTGATCACTACATATATACATATATATTTAGCAACTACCTACGTATTCACTTTAACGTGTCTGACTGAGTTGTAATACTCAGTCTGAACTATGTTTAAGCTATGTGTGCTAAAGTCAGCCATTTTTAACAAAATTAATGAGAAAATGTTGAGTGTCAAATGTCTGATTTTATTAACACGCTTTTATTAGCTTGACCTGTATGTATGTATCTATGTATGTATGTAACGGAATCTTTTAACTTCATTTTCACCTTCTTCTAGGAGTCTAATTATCTTGAAAATTTGTATAGAAAATTAGTTTTTTAAGCTTTAATTTTTCTGATCAGCATGATATGAGTTGTTCCTACACCACTGGAGCTCAACATTTTTGCAGTCTTTATTATAAAATTTTATGTCTGTAACCTTTATAATTAAAGATTTTGGTAGTCCACTGTGTGGCACACTTCTTTCCTTAAAAAATAGGCACTGGCCTAATAACAACAAGTATTTTGTGTAAAATATTGTTGCTGTACTTTTCATAACTTTTAAGATGGCTCTCTGAGCTCGCTCAGGCATGTATGCGCTCTTACGGTTTTAGTTTCTCTTGGGGGGGAGTTTGTGTGAGGAAGCACAAACCTTACAATTTTAGATTTCTATATTGAGTGTTAACAAATTATCTGAAAGCCAATTCATCACTCGTCGAAGAGACACTTCTGTTCTACGTCTGGCCTTATCCCAGCTATCATCATAGACTATTAGTGCTGTATCATCTGCGTAGGTGAATACATCACAGTTTGGTATTGCTAGGTGACACAGGTCATTAATATAAATAAGAAAGAGGTTAGGCCCCAAAACACTATCCTGAGGAACTCCGAAATTGGTGTTCATGTCATCACTATATAGTGAATCGATTTTTATACACTGTGTGCGATTTGATAAGTAGTCTGAAAAAAAATTCATCAAAAAAACCGCGAATTTCAATGTTTTCCATTTTTGCTAACAGTGTAGGGATGCTAACCGAGTCAAATGCCTTGGTCAAATCAAGAAAGACGCCAAAGCACTTGAGCCTTTGATCTAGTTTGTTAACAACGGTGGTAGTGTATACATTTTATTATAATTTTTTATCGATAAAAATAAAAACTAAAACTAAACTGGTCACTTGTGCTGCCACCTAGTAATCTCTACTGAAACCATTTATGTCTAGAGTTACTCCGTACTTGTTACATACAACTTACAGATTACTACGCTATACTAAATTTTTCGTTCTCGAAATAAATAAATAAATATTTCAGACATCTTTTTTTTTGTAAATACATATATATTACCTATACATAGAAAACACCCAAACTCCGAAAAAACAAATATTTGCAGATCATAAAAGAAATATTTGATCCGACTCGGGATTCGAACACAGCATTCGTATACGCTACCAATGTGACACCGAGGCGTCAATCTTACGTTACGGACGCTTTTAGCCGGCTAGGGTACCCCTCCGCAACGCCCCATAAGGAACTTCGTTCGAAAAAAAGTTTACAGAAAAAGAACACAAACCTCCGTAATAAAACTAAAAATCAGAGGTGAACAATCAGTGCACTAAAAATACTAGCGGCTACTCAAACATAATTTTCAAAAGTTAAATTAATTAAAAAATGACCCGATAAAAACGATTTGAACGTAAGAAGCAGCAGATGTATAAAGGCGCGTATACACCGAAATTGTTGGCAATTTCAGTGTTTCCAACTGTTTGCAACTCTTCAAAAAATCGCCAACTTTTGTTTCCATTGTGTCTACACCGAGTCGTCAACAATTTGACAAACATTCCAACTAAGCATCTCCACAGAGCTAATAAATATCTGCAAGAAGCTTATTCTTTTGATGTTTACCGCCAAAACAGAAACACCGTTCCCAACATTTGTTGACAATCTTTGTTGCAAACACAAGGAAATTACAGAAACTTTTGTCACCAACACGTGTTGACAACACAAATGTTTCCAACTTTTGTTCGGTGGAGACTCGGCTTAATAAGTTTATTTGTTTCTTAATTGTTTGTTATTTAACCCAAATATTACATATTCATGCTTACGCTGATAAAGAACCCTGATTCTTTCAACTGGTGACCGCGTTTAAGTACATTTAACTAAAGCCAACCCAAGCCTCGATTACTGATATTTACACAGATCAGAAACAAGTAGGCTCTTGATCCGTGAGATTACATACACAGCGTTAACTTAAGCGCAACCTACGCAAAACCTACACACATCATAAGTCAGTGACCCGTTACAACAAACAAATACTAATGTATTTATATTACGTAAAACAACTATTATACGACCTAATAAACAAGGTATTAAAATTACGCTTCAAGAGACGCACACAGAGTAAAAGACCATCTTACCGTGGGAGAGCCACGTTTCGGCATGCATGGGCCGGCTCGACCGGAGTGATACCACGGCCTCACAGAAAACCGGTGTGAAACAGCGCTTGCGCTGTGTTTCACCGTGTGAGTGATGATAACGGAGGCCCATACCCCAAGAAGCACTCCAGTACCACAGGGTGCCAGAGTACCTGAGGCGGCTAGTGGCAGACTATTTGGAGGAGCGTACCGTCGTGTACGTCGGGAAGTAAATGAAGCAATACTAATAAAAAATATTTCAATAATGTCGCCCCACGCTTTTTTACAGTAAAATTATTTTCTACATTTTAGTTTGGTTTATTTATAAAAGCGTGATTTTTTTAACTATTATTTATTACAATTTGATTCAGACCATTGATTGTTTCACCTGGCTCTCAGTTAGTTAGTAAAGAGAATACAATGTAACTAAGTTTCCAATATAAAAGGAGTGGTCGTAAGTTTTTACTGTCTGGCTATTCTAGTATTGGATCTTAAAATAAATCTTTCGCGAACAAGTCATTAAAATGTTTACTAAACACTTTCTTATTTATTTCTTAATCTTCGTCGTCAGAGAGTTCGTCAGAGAACTTGAAATTGAAAATGCCTGGCCATTCTACTAAATTTCTCGACCACTGTTTTCGTGTCCAAGCAGTTCGGTTGTGGAATTAGACGTGCACAAACACTAACTGCATTCAAGAGACTTGTAAAGGAGCATTACCTGGGAGACATCAATGTCCCATAACCTGCAATTTGTTTTTATTTAGTTAAATACATACTTAAATATAGTATATTTAAGTATTTAATTAACTATAGATTTATCTTATTCCTTGTTTGTATTTATTTCATAACCCATACTATGTCTTGTTGTCTATGTCTTACCTAGTTTTACACCAGAGACTACCGTACACTATCTCTTAATCATGTTTTTTTGTGTGTCCAATTGTAGGTACTTCTCTAACTTTAAGCTTACCTTGTAATGCATCTGGTGTACAATAAAGTGATCTATTTATTATTATTTATTTTCTTCTGGTTACTTTAAAATTCCTAACGAAATTGTAGTGTACCTCCCAATTCATATCCGCGCTACGCAACTTTAGACTGGTAGAAAATGCCTATGGTAATAAGTCCGACATTGTGCTTTTTTTTCCCGACTGAGGCGAAGTCAGAAATAAGGGTAATATTTTTGGTAGTCTATGTATGTTTGTATGTTTCACGTTAGCGTCTAAATTACTGTACCAATTTCAACGAATGAGTGTCAATAGATTCGTAAGAATGGCCAGGATGACATAGATAGGCTGTATGAATATCAAAAGTTTTAAGTAGTTGGGTCATAATTTTTTAAACTTTGTCTTGTAAATAATACAAACATACTTTCACAAGTTAAATATCTAATTTTATTAAGCACCACAGGTCATAGTTTCAATCTATTTATAACCAGAGTATAAGACAATCCTTGCTTGATCTCTTGTAGAGCTCTCATTCAGTATTGGTAGCAAGAAAGTTAAATGGCTTTTCTTGTTAACAACAATGTCTACGTACCGCCTCTGAAACTTTTTTATTAGAAAGATTAACAACAAACCTTTCTATTACATTTATACTTGTTCTGTGTTAAATACTTTTGTTTTACTCTTTAATTAGCTGGTAACTAAATAGTTCAACACAGAAATAAATTAGTCATCATTTATTCATTGTAATCCATATAGGTAAAATTGAAATGTCCGTTTTTAATTTCAATTTAACAGCGTTTCACTAAACACATATGGAAGTACATGGGTACCGAACTTCATCAAAAATCATTTTCTTAATTTTTTGACTATCCGTCTGTTTGTTTATTCCGGTTAATCTCTGCAACGACTGGAGCGATTTTCACGGGACTTTCTCATTAATTAGTCTAGTGGTTCACGACCATCGCTATATAAAGAGAGATAGTGAGTTTAACCTCATCACAACTACGTGATAAGTGAGATCATTTATTTCATTCCTGGATGCAATTCACCATCAAAATAAATTGTGTGAATTTAAAAACATCTGTGCATAATTTATACTCTCGATTGTCGGCACTTAATGGAACTTGTTGCAATACATTCTAGAATCAAACGATTTATCGAATTTACTTATTAAAATAATATTTCAGATTTTGAAATTTCATATCATTACTTTTACTTTATATAATTTTATAAGCTTCCATTTCCCTTTTTTTCGGGGAGAATTTCTTACACTGGCACACTGATATTTCTATATACCCACAGTTGTTAGGTTTTAGATGTAAAAATATTTTATGTAACCATAACCTTTGAGAATGCCATAAGGCGAAATCAGTCAGGTGTAAAGATAAATTAAAATAGTGGAATAAGTACAAGTAAGTTTGATTCTAGAATGTATCTGTGCATAATGCTGTTTATCAACATTTTGGTTACTATAGCACGGGATCTGCTAATTTGGAATGATTGAACAGGCGCAAAAGCGTCCAGCGGACAGTCAGATACATAACTTTTACTCGTCGCTATATTTCTTACTAGCTGACCCGGCGAACTTCGTACCGCCATATTTACTTATACTGTCTCAGCTTCCCACAGGCAGTGTACAGTCGCGGACAAAAAAAAACACTTTTCCCGTTATCTTTTATTTATTTTTCTTTCTAGCAAAAAAATAATGAATTAAATCGGACTATGTGTTATTGAATTACAACTAAGTACTTATTTTGACTTTCATCCCCTCTCTCCAGGAAACCGTGCTGAATTTCGGGATAAAAAGTATCCTATGTCCTACCTCGTAGTATGAACTCAAATCTTGCCAAGTTTCATTTGAATCCGTTCAGTAGTTTCGGCGTGATGCGCGGCCAAGATACAGACAGATAGACAGACGGACAGACAGACAAAAGTGAAAAAAATTACAGTTTTGGCTTCAGTATCGATTATAGAGTCCTCCAAAAAAAATTTTCTAAATATCTTTAATGTACAGAATTGGACCTGTTACATTTTTATTATAAGTATATAGATAGATAAAGTGGACAGTAGGTTTGTAGGTAGTATAGTATTCAAATGTGTACATTATTTACTGGCGGTAGTGTCTAATACCGGTCATCTATAGTATTACAGCCCCCCTAGCCAAGTTGCAAGCGTTCTTCGTTCTGCAATCGTTAACGCCTAAATTCTCGTGACAATCGCCAATGACAGGTAGGTTAGGGAACGTCACTCATAAGCAGGCTGGGACTCATATGCCGTCTGTATGGACAAGCCCACTCAAGACTATAATCCTTTCTCCAAAAGACCAATCCAGACCCTATACTGTACTCGCATAGTTTTTATTTTATCAATATTCATGGTCTTTAAAAAAGTTTATCCCAGAGTACGTCTTAGGAAATGCTGGCGCCTGTAAAGCCCGACATGTAAAAATACATGTAAAAGTTTTACTTACAAAAATAAATATCATTTAAACCCACGCTTTAAATAAGCAGCAATCCCTTATCTCCCGACTATTGGCACGATATAGGCAGGTCACAAACGACGTTACTAAGGTCGACCGCTCATAAATATGCGTGTCGCATCGGTCGGATATAAACGTCCTCGTGCACGTCTCCTGTCAAGTGATATGATGATTATGGGGAGGAATACCAAGTATTTGTATCCTCAGTTGCCTGAAATGATAGCTTCAATTATATAACTGTAATAGGAGCGAGTACAGTTATGTAAAATATCTTAAATACTAATCTAAAATTGACTTTATTAATGACACTTATTAATGCTTCCAACACAGATGGTGTAGACTGTAGTGGGTTTACGCGATGTGAAAGAGTTATTCACATCCATATTGGCACAAAAAAAACAGTGTTTCCTTGCTTTTTCTAAGCGAATGAAGATACTTGATACGTTCGAGCTTCCACCTCCTGGAGTTGTAGAGGTTGCATACCTGTTCATTTCTTACTCTTTACTTTCACTCCTTAAAAATACAGTTTAGTTTTCAGTATAGAAAGGAAAAGAGAGGAAGTTACATTTTACTAAAAGATTTCTCTTCTAATTGAAAATATGTGCCACCGCCCTACCACCCCAAGATGCAATCCTAGCGAAAATTGAATTTTCAGTGAATCAGCTGTTTTCCGAGACATTGATAAATGTGCGAGTAAATCAGCCTTAAATTATTTTGTACACACGTGTAAAATACTGCAAAATTAACTTTGATATCTTTGCTTTAAAAAGGGAAATGGTTTTCTAGTAAATGATTTTGATATTATTCTTCGTGAATTCGTGATCATCTGTTAGCTCAGATATATTTACATAATATTGTTTTGAGATCATCTATTTGATCTAAAAGATTTTCTATGACGAAAACAAAAAAGTTACAAGACCAAAATTGCTAATGAGAAACACTGACTTTTAGGAAAGTAAATATAATTTATTTCTAAGTTTTTTAAATCTGACAACATTCTCTATCATTAACCAAGTCTCTTCTGTAATATTAGCCATGATGATGATAAAATGAACTCAATACTGTCAGAAATCGGAACGATGTATACCTAACAGATAACGTTTCATCTGCATCATGCATGAAATACATAGTTTAACCATTCGTAATAACTAAGTATGCATACTCGTTTGAACACTGTTAATTCTATTTCGTTGAGTTAACTCCATAGGTTGTTTTCATATCAATACTATCTTAATTTTATGAAAAGAAAAACTAAACAACAAATAAAAGCTAGCAATATCTAGTTACCGTAAATGTTGTGGAAATAGAAAGCGATTCACACGTAAGCTAGATATTTTCAATCAGCTCAAGGGTGTGCGTGCTCCTCGAAGGAATCCACAGATTACTACGTCTCAACATGGTAAATCGCTTTACTACGATCTTCCAATAGAAGCAAAGGAATCACTCTCTCGAATTTAACAAGTCGAGTTTATCTGCATTTTCAAGATCGACAAATCATTTTTCGGTTTTACAGGATTTACAACATCATCCGATTCGGATTCGTTGTTAGTTTTTGCTTGCTTTGCTTGACAGATTAATAGAGTGTCACCACTCCCATTCATCCTGTGGCTATCGTAAGAGCCTGCTAAGAGAGCTAAACGCCCAGAACAACAGCGAAGCAAACAAAAGAAAAATTTACAATGAAACTCAATGATTCAGAAACATCACTAGGCCGCCATGGTGTGGGTCACCATGCTGCATTGTTGCATTGTCTGCATTTGCAATGAGTATGGTGACCACCACTCTTGGATTCCTTATACTTTCCATCAGGCAGAGTAGAGTCATTTTGGCAGGCCCATACAAAAAAAACCGCATGATGATAGGCCAAACCTTCATTTTTAAGGAAATGCCTGTTTAGAAGTGAACTATTAAAGACTGTTGGTGTGATTACGTGATGTGTATTTCAATTAATCTATACTATGATATAAAGCTGAAGAGTTTGTTTGTTTGTTTGAGCGCGCTAATCTCACGAACCGCTGGTCCGATTTGAAAAATTTCTTTCAGTGTTGGATAGTACATTTATCGAGAAAGGCTATATATCATCATGCTACGACCAATAGGAGCGGAGCGCCAATGAGAAATGTTTCAAAAATGGGGGAAAATTGTCACGCTACGGGCAATAGGAGACGCAAACGAGGTTGCGTGGGTCAGCTAGTTATAAAATATAATTTAATAGAAACATAGAAACAGTTTACTACATAAGAATCAAAGTTAAAGGATAAAAGTTGTATTGTGAAATATTTTTTTCTCGATCATCAAGTTTCATTCTGTTAAAGTCATTCAGGAAAGTTAAACAATTTCAACTTGGAATTTTGTTTTTGTTTTACTGAAACGCGCAAAATATTATTCTAGTCACACCGATGTATTTAAACTCCTTGTAATGGACTCGCTCCAAACTATCTTACTTAGAATATATGCATTTCATTTCCCCTAAATTTAAATTCTAAGTTTGTACAAAATGGAAGCGAGACAGCGCATATATATAGTGGTGTACATCGTGAGCTGCAAACGTTAGCTTAAGAGATTTCAGTAATAAGTATTACTCAGACATTTGCTGCGGTGCCATGCTGCAAACTGTTATCTTAAACCGCAGTGTTCTCTTACAATTTACTATTCTAGTTCTTATACTACATGCAGTTCTGTCTTCTTCTAGTTCAAACTTTGATACTAGACTATATAGGTGCAAGTCTTTTATTTATCGGGTTTTTTTTTAAATGTATGGCCCTGCCACAATCACTCTACTCTGCTTGATGGAAACCATAAGCAGAATCCAAGAGTGGTGGTCACCATACTCATTGCAAATGCAGACAATGCAACAATGCAGCATGGTGACCCACACTATAGCCTATAGCGGCCTGTTGAGATGCTTCTGCATCATTGGGCCTCCGGTCTCGCACTCACCAATTAAACACGACAGCACGAACGCTGTCATATTACGTTGATTTTCTGTGCGAGGGTAGTACCGCCCCGGTCGAGCCGGCCCCTTCGTGCTGAAATCAGCGTGAGTATACCACCTTGAGGATTAATGTAATTGCATATTATTTCTTTTTTGCCACGACTGTTGTTTCGTCCGTGTGGTGGCAGATTGACAATACGGAGTATCACTAACCCTATTTATCCCACGGGTGTCGTAAGCGGCGACTAAAGGAACAAAGTACGTAGGACTCCATCACTTTTTTTTTAAAGACAACTCCCGCACTAGGAATAAATCCTGTGTCGCGGGAGACTTTACAAACATTCATGAAACGGACACAAAGAACACCCAGACTCAGAACAATAATTTGTGGATCACACAAAGTGTTGTCCTACGTGGGATTTGAACCCACGACACTTGGCGAAGTAGGAAACGGCGTGGTGACCGTTAATCCACTAGGCCAAACGTGCAGTCCACTGCCAAGAAGAAAGCTTGAATGCACTCTATACCGTCCTCCCAGTGTGTTAATGCAGGCCAAACCTCCTTGCTACGGAGAGGCGTATGTATGGTGTAGAGGAGGAGGCTGTAACCCACACAGCCACCGCAGCAGCGGAACGGCAGCGCGGACCTGCTCCGTCCCCTTTGAAAAAGGCAATTACTGAGCAGGAGGCTAAAAACACAATACCACCAACACAACACCTGACACCACCTACCAGCCAACGGAGAAGGAAACGCAAGCCGAGAGGTAATCGCGGCCAGCGCGTGGCTCCCACTGAACCTGAAAAGGAGCAGCCTGGGACTGGAGGCGATCGGACTGTCCAAGTTTCTTCGAAACGCGGTCGTCTGGACGACACCCAGTCTCCCAGGGGGGACGCCAAACGCGCGAAAACCGAGGCGAGACCAAAGCGGACGATGTGCTACGCAGATGCGGCTCAGTCGCACCTGAGAGTAGCAATTACCACCGTCCCGCCCAGGGACCTCTCACTTGCGCAGGCGGAGCAGCTCAGGGAAGCTATCGACGATAGTATTCTCCAAGCTGTACTGTCTCCTCCTTTTTCCAGCTCGCAGGCTCCATCATTCCGTGGGCGCCCCTTCCTTACAGACGGGGTACTTGCGATGTGGTGTGAAGACGCGAATGCTCTCAGCTGGTTGGAGAACATAATAAAAACCATCGCCTCACCGATACAAGACACAACCCTGGCGGTCATTAAGATGTCGGAGATGAAGAAGAAGCTCAAGGCTGGGCTTCTGATTCACACCCGCATAACAGACGCTGCCACGCTACACAAAGTCCTTTGTGCTCAGAACCCGTGGTACAAAGTTGACACGTGGCAGTGTTACGATATGACCGTCGACGACAACAAGGCTGACGTGGCTTCCAAGGAGAGGGTGGTTCATCTTCTCCTTGGAATCCCCGAAGACCAGAAAGACGACATTTTAAAAAGAGACCGCCGTGTCGCCCACATGTCAGGGAGCGGATATGTCCGCTTCCTCACATCGGAAGAGGACACGGCCGTAAAACAGGCAGGGACAAAAGAGGCCGCAGAGAGGACGCCGCCTACCTCTGAGCCTACCGCATCCACCTCAGCTCCCGAACACGGTTTGAGCGGGATGGAGGCGGATATGTCACTGCAACAGGAGGGACGGTCCAGCGACGAAGATGATGTCCTGCGCAGTCCCTAACTACACAAACATCGTTCAAACCAACCTCCAGCACAAACAAATAGCGACGGCCACCCTTCGAAGACTGCTGGAGGTAAGCAACAATACGGTCGCCCTAGTCCAGGAACCCTGGATTAGAAAAAATAGGATATGCGGCCTGAACAACATTGGCGGTAAGTTACTTGTAAATACTACTGTTGACAACCCGCGGACCTGCATTTTTATGCCAAAAACCATTCCGGCAACCATGCTTAACCATTTCTGTTCTAGAGACCTCACTGCGGTGAAAACAAATACAGAAAATCAAACTGTCCTAGTTTTAGCCTCAGTGTACATGCCTAGTGAAGGTGAAATTCCTGCAAAGGAATTAACAGAACTAGTGCAACACTGTGACGCTCAGAACTGGGAACTCATCATCTCCGCAGACTGCAATGCACACCATCCGCTGTGGGGAAGTAAAGATTCAAACAAAAGGGGTGAGTCATTAACTGAATACTTATTCAAAACAAACCTAAACATCATGAACAGAGGTACGGAACCCACGTTTGTAAGTTCGAGGTATCAAACCATTATTGACATAACTTTAGCAACACACATGGCGGCCAACCTCATTGAGGGCTGGCACGTATCAAGCGAGCCTTCCTTTGCGGACCACCGCCGTGTGTGTTTTAAATTAAGATATAAACCACCAGACCCTGTCCCATATCGCAACCCCCGTAAAACAGATATAACAAGGTACACAGAATCCCTAACCAAAGCACTAAGTGACACAAATATGACCGACACAGCACTTGGTACTTCCAACATAGAATCAAACGTGCAGTTCCTAACAAATGTCCTGGTGAGCAGTTACAGGTCAGCGTGTCCCCTGATAACTCCAAAAAACCAGGAGAAAAGTTCATGGTGGGGGCCAGAACTTGAAAGACTACGTAAGGGGCTAAGGACACTCTTCAACCAAGCTAAAAATTCCAGGACCATAGAGGACTGGGATAATTATAAGGCTGCACAAAAACACTACAAGAAGCGGATCAGGTTCCGGAGAACGGAGGCCTGGCGTAACTTCTGTAGCAGTATAAACTCGACAAACCAAGCCGCAAAAATAAAGAAAATCCTAACTAAGGGTGACCTAAATCTCTTAGGCTCCCTTAAAAAGGAAGACGGCACTTACACCACCACAAACGATGAAACCAGTGCAGTACTGTTAGATACACACTTCCCCGGGTGTCTAATTACATCAGACAGGGAATGGCATGACAAAAAATACAGCACACCAACAACCCAAGAATGGGAAGTCGCATACAATGTAGTAACCGAGGATAAAGTCAAATGGGCGCTTAAGAGTTTCGAACCCTTTAAATCCTCGGGGCTGGATGAAGTCTTCCCAGCACTTCTACAGTGGCATTCCGAAGAGGTAACTAAACATCTAACACCTATCTACAGGGCTTGTATAGCATATAAATACATACCAAAACTGTGGAGAGAGGCGAAAGTAGTCTTCCTACCAAAACCAGGTAAGGAGGACTACACACTAGCCAAATCATTCAGGCCCATCAGTCTCACATCTTTCCTCTTGAAAACTTTGGAAAGACTAGTGGACAGACACCTACGGGATGGAATTCTCAAAAATACTCCACTACATCCCCAACAACACGCCTACAGAAAAGGCAGATCAACAGAGTCGGCCCTTCATATGGTAGTACAGAAGATTGAATCGGCTTTCGCAAATAAACAGTCAACAATGGCGGCCTTCATAGACATAGAAGGCGCCTTCGATAAAACTATACACAACAGCATTAACCGCGCCCTACAAAAACTTAAGGCAGAACCAGTCATCACAGACTGGATCACCGAGCTGGTCGGCAAAAGGGCGGTTCAGACAGCGGTGAATACTACTATGAGAGCAAGGGTAGTCAGAGGATGTCCACAAGGTGGGGTCCTATCACCGCTTCTATGGAACATAGTAGTAGACAGCCTCATAAAGAGACTAAATGATCAAGGATACACTACTATCGGTTACGCGGATGACCTAACAATTCTGATAAGCGGGAGCGCGAAAATTGTGTTATGTGAGGTCATGCGTTCGGCTTTTCAGATTGTAGAAGAATGGTGTGACGAACAGAAACTGTCAGTAAATCCGAGAAAAACAGAACTTATCCTCTTCACCAACAAAAGGAAGTTACCAGAACTAAAGTTGCCAAAATTATTTAACACCAATCTCTCCCTGTCAACTCAAGTAAAATATCTGGGTGTTATTCTTGACAACAAACTGAACTGGGCGAGCCATATCGAAGCAAAGACAAGAAAGGCCTGTATAACTTTCAATCAGTGTAGAAGACTAGTTGGTAAAAGATGGGGTCTTAACCCAAAGATCACACTTTGGTTATACACTGCAGTTATCAGACCCTCCATTACCTACGGATCAGTTGTATGGTGGCCCAGAACGCAACTATCCACAGCTAAAATGAAACTCCAGAGTCTACAACGCTTGGCCACAGTAGCAACTACTGGATGTATGAAAACTACTCCATCAGCCGCATTAGAGTATCTCTTGAATTTGAGACCTCTAGATCTAGTCATCCAACAGGAAGCGACAGCAGCTGCCCTAAGACTAAGATCAAACGGACTGTGGAAGATAAACACAGAAGCAACACACTCAAAAGTTCTGCAGGGGATCCTAAAGGAAATTCCACTCCTCGAGGCACCCACGGACAGAACCCCATGTCAACATGTCTTCGATCGAAGTTATTATATCCAACTATCCGCAGAAACAAACGATAGCTCTGGCGTCGGCGAAGTTAGGATATATACAGACGGCTCCAAAACACAAAAGGGTACCGGAGCTGGCGTCTTCTCGAACGACTTAAATATCAAGATATCAACTACTCTAGACAAGCTAAACACAATCTTTCAAGCAGAATGTGTTGGTATAATCAAAGCAGCACAAGCAATTGCAGCCAGAGATGTGAGAGACTCAAACATCAAAATTGTCTCTGACAGTGCATCCGTGCTTCAAGCTCTGCAAAACAACAAGATGACCTCTGCCCTCATTAAGGAATGTCATGACAATCTCCAGTCCATTGCAACTACGAACAAAATTACCCTGCAATGGATAAAAGGGCACAGTAACTCAATGGGTAATGACGCTGCAGATGAATTGGCTAAAAGGGGATCGGAAACGACAGTGTGTGGGCCGGAACCACTACTGCCTCTGCCCCAAGCCCAAATAAAAACATGGCTGCGCGCCAAAACCGAAGAAAAACACAAAAAAGAATGGAAAACCAACGAAGGATGCAGGCAAACAAAAAGTGCAGTTCCGGTGGCATCAAAAAGAGTAGCCCGCAACCTGATCAGACTAAAAAGGGACGATCTCAGGAAGGTCACAGGTATCCTGACAGGGCATTGTCCCCTGAACAAGCACCTATTCACTATAGGTGCAACAGACAGCCCTCTGTGCAGGGGATGCATGGAGGCAGAAGAAACGCCGCAGCACGTTCTCACAGAATGTAGAAGTGTGGCAGATCAACGGGTGGACATCCTCCAATCAACATCACTCCCGGAAGCATGTAGTGACCTGAAAAGGCTGCTGAGCTTCTGGGATGATCTAGGATGGTTGGAGTAGGAAGATGACATACCTACGTACAACGGCCCAATCAAGAGGCTAAGTGCGGAAATGGCCCGGTAAAACAAACAAACAAACAAATGTATGGTGTAGCTTGTTAAAGGCTGTTAATGATGAATGATGTTGGATTTCGAACGTCATTGTAATGGCAACATTTTTCGATTGTCATTTTTTTCGTGTTTGACGATTTGATACGTTAGTTAATAAAGTACTAGAAAGACGCGTGTTGTGAACGGTCGACGATTGTTGTTTTGAGAACCGTAATTAATTGATATTAAGCTAATTGTCCATCGACCCGGTCCCTTTAGTGATTTACCGTTTTGTTAAGTCTGGTGTGGACTCGCGAGTTTTGTAGGCGCGTTCCGCGATAGCTGACGCGAGTGAGTTGTAGTTCGAATATCTGTGATAGCTGATACGAGTTTATTGTAATTCGAATACCTTGAAAGATATACAGCACTTGGAGCATGTTTGTGTGACGACGCAGAGAAGAAACTACCCAAGACATCTCTTGGAACACCGAGAACACTGAAGCCACACAACTCCAGTAAGTGCTTGATGATTTTAGTTTAGATTAAGAACGCTGTGAATCGCCGTGGTTCATTCTTCTTGCCAATGGACTAGTAGCGAGTTAATGCTTATACTCATGGGTCCTATAGGTATTTCAAGTATCACAAAGTGATCGCTCCATTGGTGAAAGGACTGAACATTTTGGTAGCAGAGCGTGGTTTACCTCTGAGTCGAGCACTCCGTAGTGCACTCAGAAGGTAATATCTCGTTGTTAGGTAGGTAATTATACTGTTCCACTGTCCACATATCTTTGATTCCACTGATATAGCTATTTAGAATAGTATTTAAAACAATTTATTAGCATAATGATTGAATGTAGCTAGGTCACACATTTAATTAACCCCTTACCGCATGAATTATCAAAGAGGTGGAATAAAAAATGTGTTTTTGTTAAATAGTGTTTAATTGGGTCTACATAATGAGATCAAAGTGAAAAAAAAAATTCTGAACCTATATATTAGAAATTATTATATGACGCCATATATGGCTTTGCATGCGTTATAGTCATCTAATGCGAAGCCATATATGGCTTTGTATGTGCTAAAGAAAAATATTAACTATATTTCGTGGAAGTCCTTAAAACAATTGCGTTTGTCGTTATAACATAAATAAATATTACATTTTTCACATTTACTGAAAGAACGATTTTTCAACAATACTGACATATTTGTCTCATGTTTTTCTTCCAAATGGGAAAGTGATTTATTTTATCAGAGCGTACGGAATCCAAATGAAGGGCTTAGTGTCTGGCAGGAGTCTTCCTAGGCTTTTTTGCAGGCACTGGGGAATCAGGTAAGCTAGAAGTGCCTCCTCGATTCAATGTCGGAGTTCCGAGGGTGCTAGAAGGACGACCACGTTTTTTGGCATTGAAACTTTTTCTGCTTTACGCAAGTGTTCAGAAACTGCGAGTTCGAAATCAAACAAAGCCATGTATTGGGGAGACGTTATATCTTGACATATTTTTTCTTGTCGAACATAGCGACGTTTGGTTGTTGTCGGCTCGCTTCCCACATATGCTGAAAGTAAATTGACAGTCTTGCTATCAAACCAGGAAACTAAACCCAGCTTCACAGCCTCTATGACTGACAACTTTACTTCCATGCTCCCTCGTCCTCGTTTTTTCAATTCCTTTTCTAGGTATGTCTCTGTGGTGTTTAGTTATTATTTTATATCCGGTAATTCTGAATTACCTTTGAATACAAAATTAGTTTTGTCGTAAGCTGATATTTTCCCTTTTTGCCAAATAACTCGGTCCTTTTTAACCTTTTTTCCCTTAGCTTTCGATGTAAATGCAGGCTGTAAGTTAGCCAATGGAACATCATCGGAGAAATCGGATTCCGACTCAGCAATAAAAATATGTCATTGGCGAATGCAGTTAGGTTCAAAATCATCATCACTATTAGAAGAAATATCATCATCGCTCAAGTTGCCATCAACAGGAATAACATTTACATGCTTGGAGGTCCCATAGAAGCGTGAAGGATCCATTTCCGGAATAAGCAAAAAGAAACCGTGAACGCATACGAAGCCAAATATGACAGCAGTATTTTTTACTCTAACGCATACGAAGCCAAATATGGCAGATTGGAAAAAGACAACGAAAATATACGAAATCAACCAGATATTGAAAAAAACAAACTGTTATCATATTTTAAAATATATACAGCATAAAGCTATATTTTTATTCAATAGTTTACTAACCTTTTTGTATTTTATTTTGAATCCCAAAAGTTGCACTCTTTTTTCTGACCACAACCGATCACACGCGTTGCAGGTATCCTTAAATATTCTTGACAAATGACATTAGCCATAGACAGTTCAGTTTCTTTTTTAAAGATTGATTTATTCTGTAAGCTAAGAAAAAATCATAAACTTTTGTGTCCACATATGGCTTGGTATGCGGTAAGGGGTTAAGATTAATTGTAAAACTTATTTTACTAATGTTTTACTAGTTTAAACTATATTGTATACTTGATATTGATTGTTGGGACATTTGGTCCAATATATTAACCCAATCCATCGAGATATAATGTATAGAGAAGACGCCACTCATTAGTGCGGTGTTCCATGCAATTGCGGCGATTGCGCCGCACTTGCTTCAGTCGCTTGCTAGCTACACTCTGATGAAGCGGTGGCTTAAGCATGTGATTGTTTAAATCTAAAAATGTTCTAAAACTCGTGAAATATGCCATTTTGTATCTTGAGATATTGCACTAATAATACAAGGAATACGGAGAAAACCAAAGGAATAACTTTTCACCAGTAATTAACTAGATATAATTGTTTTAAAATTAAATACGAACAAAATATTTTAAGACGCCATTGTTGCCTCACTCGACATAGAGTACCTAAGAGTAAAACATACAGAAGTGATATTTAGGTAGAATTAACTGACGTTAAATGCACAACGTATCTAACGTATTCAATTGGATAAGGAAAAATAATATGTTGTTAAAAACAGCTTCGTAAATAACCCATAACATTTTTTTGTAATAATTATACTTAAAACTATACTTAAAGTATAATTTAAAAATTGAATATTCGGCTTTAATATTTTATGCCTCGATGCATTGTACAAATGAAATGAAACTGGCAAAGCTATTGAAGTACTATTTACTCAGTGTGAATTTCCTAATAAAGCTTCGAAGGTCTAAAGCTATTTATCCGTTCTGCTTTGTTGCTTGGCTCTTACTCTATGAAAGCGAATCTTTGCAACAGTTCGTTGGCCGAAACGCGTAAGCGCCATGAAAATCACGGCGCTTATGACATTTCGCTCGCGAGGAAAATACAGCTCAAGTGCGATAGAGCGCTGCCCATTAATACTGTTGGATTAGACTACTAATTATTGTTTAGCTGCGCTGCAGCGCTTTTTAGTTTTATTTCAAACATAAACGGAACATATTATTGGTTTTGAGTGGCTCCTCTAGTACGTAGTACGTAATATCTCGATGACCCAATCACACATTTAATTATTGGTTGAATTGTAAAACTTAATAATAAATATTAATTGTTTGGGACAATTGGTCAAATATATTAGTCTAATACAATTAGATTTTGCTAGCCCAGAAGACAATATTACTAGAATAATATTGTTATATTATTCTATTATTGTTATTGTTAAATTCAATTATTTTGAGTTATTGGGCATTGATAAATTGAAACTTGTAGGTAGATATATATCTGAGATTAAGTGAGTGCACTTAATAGTGTTTTATTTAGTACTTAATAGTGCTTAAATAAAGTAGTTTATTATATAATACATAAAATATTGTAACTTGTAAGGAGTGCAAAAGCACTTGATAGTTTATATAATACATAAATATTGTAACTTGTAAGTAACGTTCTGCGCTATGTCAGTGTCATTGTACCGGGCTAAGATTAGCACGGAATTGAGATGGTTTACATCGGTTCAAGGCCTCCTAGGCCGACCAGATAGACGCGCCAGCTCGGCTGGAGGTTATGATGGAAGCACTTACCAAGGTCGAGGCCCTTGAGGAGGAGAAGGCCAGCGATCAGACAAGGTCCGCGATGCAGGCTGATGTTAACCAGTGCCTCTCAATTGCTGATGACATTTAGTAGCGCATAGCAGAAATAAAGCGCCAGCGCAGAACTGGCTGTGATGAAGAAGCTGTGGAAGGCCCACACTCTCGCGGGGTTGTATCAAAACTGCCTCAGATACAACTACCCAGCTTTGATGGAGAGCTCGGTGAGTGGGTCAGTTTCATCAATTTATTTGATAGTTTGGTCCACTTAAGGGAGGATTTGCCTAAATCATATAAGATGGCACAACTAATGTCCACTTTAAAGGGGGAGCCCAGGGAACTGGTAGCCCATTTGACGGTGACCGAGGACAATTGTGAGATTGCCCGTCAAATGTTGGTAAGGCGCTACCAGAACAAAAGAAGGCTGGTTGATGCTCAGCTCAAGAGGCTGTTTAGCATCCCTTCAGTGACTTGGGTCTCTGCCATACAGGCAGAAGTGTTGAACCCGTTGTTGAGTGTCACTAGGGCATTAGAAAATTTGGGCTTCACAGTTGAACAATGGTCTTATATGTTAGTGTACATAGTACTGTCCCGGCTGCCAGTTGAGGTGCAGACCAGGTTTGAGCAGCACCACGGTCATGGTGCAGACAACTTGCCCACCTCTTCTCAACTCATGGAGTTTTTGGAGGAAGAGTGTCGGAGGGCAGAGAACATGAGTTCGTTCTCGAAGCCCGCTGCGGAATCACAGAAGGCTACTCGGAGCCCTGTGAGGAGGGGACTTCCGCAGAGAGGGCCAAGGCAGTTGTATGGACACATGGGTGCCTCAACACCTGTACAGGAAGCCTGCCCATATTGCAAACAGGATGGCCATGGTGTGGCCGCCTGCCTAAGATTTAGGGACCAGAGAGTCCAAGGGTGACGCCAGATCACCAAGCAGCGTGGCTGGTGTTTTTTGTGTCTGGGTCCCCATTTAGCAAGGGATTGCGCTCGGTCCGCAATGTGTAAGTTTTGTGGAGGCCGCCATCTTGAGTTGCTCTGCATGAATAGGCCCGGCCAACATCATGCAGATGGACAGAGCCGGACTCAGGGACAGATGGGGTCACGTACACAGGGCCGGACTTGGAACCTGGGTCCACGAGACCAGGGCCCTCATAGGGAAGATGTTGGGGGCGATGTTCAGGCCAACATCGCGCGCGGTTCCCCGACTTATTGGCAGACCAGTGGCTCAGCTGGAGCTGGCACGAGCGGGTGCGCGGATGCACCCTCGAGTACGGAGCGGTTAGTTAGAACGCCACCTCAGGTGTCAGCGCGCTCGCCGCCGACCACTAGAACGCCGCCTCGGGTGTCATCACGCTCGCCGCCGACCACTGGAACGCCGCCTCGGGTGTCATCGCGCTCGCCGAGAACGACGACATTTCGTCGATTTTCGCCGCCCATCATGGAGCACCCTCGGTTGGAACAGCGCACCCCCCCCTATCCGTGGACGGCGTCAAGTAGAGCGCCGCGACTGGAGGGGCACTTACGAGGGACCATGGGATCCCTACGTCGCTACTGATATGCCCGGTTGCTCGGGCTACAATGCGTGGGGCCCCTGGGGCCCCCGCTAGGAAATCGCAGCCCAATCAAATTCTGGTCCCCCACCGGAGGCTATAGTCTTGCCCACTGCCTCCGTGTGTGTTTGGAGGTTAATTGGCAAGTCAACACACGTTCGCGCCCTGTTGGATTCCGGAGCCCAGGGCTGTATCATGTCGAACGAATTGGCGATTTGGTTGGGCTTGAAAATTACTAAGTATAATAGGACCATTCGAGGCGTGGGGAATGTCGCGGTAACGAACATCGTTGGGCAAACGACGATTACGTTCTCCTCACGTTTTGACACGCTGCGTAGGACATCCGACCCGGTTCTAGTGATGACTGATGTGATGGGATGACACCCTCAGGTGAGGTTGAATTCGGCTGTTCGACTCCTGACATCAGATCTGAAACTTGCGGATCCCGATTTCGACACCCCAGGTACGGTTGACGTGCTACTGGGAGTAGACGTTCTGGGTAAGTTTTTGATGTCGGATCGGAGAGTCTTGCAGCATGATCGACTCATGGCTGCGGAGACATGTGACAGGAGAGTTGAACCCGTCGGATTGTGCATCCAGGGGATGCCGGGCTCCTGAATTGGTTAACCATCAGTTATGGTGGGGCCCTCCTTGGCTGGCAAGTGTCACGCGTCATCGGCGCTCGCCTCCCACCGCTGAGCCGCTGTCCCTACCACCGCAGGGACACATAAAAGGACGAGCACACTACAGCTCGACCTCTTTCGCCCGGCGTCTACCACGCCGGACGGCTGCGCTGCCCTCTACGGGGGGTCGGCCTCTAAAGCCGACCCCAGCTCTGCACTCTTTCGCCCGGCGTCTACCACGCCGGACGGTTGCGCTGCCCTCTACGGGGGGTCGGCCTCTAAAGCCGCCCCCAGCACCGCACTCTTTCGCCCGGCGTCTACCACGCCGGACGGCTGCGCTGCCCTCTACGGGGGGTCGGCCTCTAAAGCTGACCCCAGCACTGCACTCTTTCGCCCGGCGTCTACCACGCCTGGTGGCTGGGCCGCCCGGCCTACGCCGGAGCCCCAGCACTGCACCTCTCTCGGCCGGCGTCTACCACGCCAGTCGCCTGCGACGCCTCTACGGCGGTCGGCCTCTAAAGCCGACCCAGGACTACACCTCTTCCTTTTCTCATCGCAGCAAACCAAGTTAAGTGCCTTTAACTTGGAGGACGACCGCTTGATCGAATCTCTCAAACCCACACCCTGACTGTACATCTATCTGTTTGTGTTATACTTCAGTAAATAAATTCTTTAAATTGTTGTTGTGAAGCGTCTAATTTAATGTAATTTATACTCTCGATTGTCGGCACTTGATGGAACTTGTTATAATACATTTTTGAATTAAATCACTTGTACTTATTCCACTTGTATGTGTGTAAGTGGAATAAGTACAAGTGATTTAATTCAAAAATGTCTAATTTAATCATCATCAGAACCTCGTGGCTTCACCACAACCTTCTAGGCTCCTAAAGCCGCTACGTGACACATGGCGCCCGACTGAACTGAGAGATTCGATCACGGTTTACCTCATATTCTTTTTATTGTGTATATTTTGTGTGTATTACTTGTTTTATGTTGAATCCCATCCAGGAAAGTGTTTTTTTCTATTATTTCGCTGTGAACACGTGCCAATCAGAACCGCGTGTACATTCATGTGCTTCTAATTGCTTTTCTATATATTCTTTTTCATTAAAACACGTGCCAGTCGAAACCGCGTGTATATTCACGCACTTTTATTTGCTTTTTCATATTTTTTCGCTAGAACCGCGTGTGCAAAAAATACTTTTAATTACTTTCGCTTAAATTTTGT
Organism: Diaphora mendica; assembly: GCA_949125395.1. NCBI lineage: Eukaryota > Metazoa > Arthropoda > Insecta > Lepidoptera > Erebidae > Diaphora > Diaphora mendica. Next base: position 11,174,885 of record OX421331.1, read on the forward strand.
TCGCTTGTGGCTTATATAAACCGCAATTTAAATGCAAGTCGCTGGAATGCGTTGAGTCGCAAACGAAAACCGGTTTCGCACGCGCAGAACCACGCCACGCCCTACGGCTCACTTAATCTTATTGTAACAACCTGGATGAAATTCGATACATTCTATTTTTCTTTCAAACACACCTTAATGGGTTCGATAGCTATATCTAACTTAATTAATTCTGTTCAAATATCTAACTAGACCAAATTTGGCTTCATTACTAAAAACTTAATTATTACTTTGAGTCATTATTAAACTTATCTAAACTTAAACTACATACTCGTATTATTCATCTAACGCGTAATTTTTTTCTTTCAACTTCTGTATACATCTGCGGCTATGGTCATTTCATTTACTATCTAAAACACAAAAATGGTACATGTTGATACCTCTCTAAAACTAATTCCTATAACTTGTTTTTCTGGTAGGTACAATGGATGCGATTTGTTTTCTAAATGAGGTTACTAACATTAAACTATACTTTTCTAAACTATATTAAATATGTGTTAAATAATATCTAACACAGTTGTTCTTAGTCTTGTCGTTTCTCGTTCATTTGTTGCTTGATATTTTCTTAAAAATATGCTATAAATGATGTCGATCGGTGTAGCATCGATTACATATTACATATATATATTTGACAAAACACCTTGAGTCTTGTCGTTTCTTGCCCGTCTATTGTTTACATATTCTCTTAAAAATGCATTCTAACAATGATAGAAGCGTAAACCTATAAAATAAAATCTTCAAATATTTCTAGCCACAAAATTTTTTATTTTGTAAGGAGTGGGCCAAAATCAAATTAAACTAAAACAATTAATTTGATGACTAAGTAGCTGTTAATAGTATCGTCGTCGATCTTTCACTCTAAATTGTTCTGGGCTAATTTAAAGCCTCGTGGCGACATAACCTCAAAAGGTACTTAACCATATAGCTACTATTTAAACAAAATTGCTACCATAGTTTTTCTGCACAATGTGGTCATCTCGGATCCTTGTTCTAGATTTTGTAGTTTAAAATACTAATTTATAATATTTTCGTGTACTTTTAGTACCTGTTTTTCTATACTATGTGTTGTTTCGCGAAATATCGAAACGCATTTCTAAATGTCTACTAATAAATAATATAATACTATTGACCGCTGCAACTTACTACAGTACTATATACTAAAGCTACAATCTACTATATCATATTCTATCGACCTTTGGAATTCACTATACAGACGTTCCACTATAGCTACATATAAAATATATCTATAAACATGTTGTTCTTACAACATTCTTGCACTATTCTCAACTTGAGACAATTTTAACTAGTGATGCTTGAGATGTAGGTGGATTTATATAAAGTTGCAATACGACTACATAAAAATAATCACATAATGTGGGTATCGTATTGGCATGTATGTTTCTGGTCTGTATGTTCGTTTGTGTATATTTTGGTCTAAACCAATATACCTACTTATTTAATCTCTTTATTCTCGTTGCTAGAATCCTATAACTTTTTAAATTTACTCTCAAAATGAGTATATCTATCTCTAACCGGCTATACTGCCACTTTATCTAATTAACTCTTAAAGGTTTACTGACAATTTTGATTGGAATTTAAGCTTTGACTGTTCGCCTCTATCGGTGGCAGGTATCGCTCTGTGCTAAGCACTTGATCATCCACCAAAATGTCATAAACCCTGTTCCTCTAACCTTAATGACGTCCGACATCATGTCTTCTGAAAGACACTCAAGGCCCTAACCCTTGATAGTTACTTCTTGTAACCTTTATGATGTTGTGACATCATGTCTTCTGAAAGACTCAAGGCCCTACCCCTTGATAGTTACTACTTGTAACCTTTATGATGTTGTGACATCATGTCTTCTGAAAGACACTCAAGGCCCTAACCCTTGATAGTTACTACTTGTAACCTTTATGATGTTGTGACATCATGTCTTCTGAAAGACTCAAGGCCCTACCCCTTGATAAGTTACTACTTGTAACTCTTATGATGTTCCGTCATCATGTGGCCAGTTTCTACTAATGATTCTTGGTACTTTTAATACTCTTTGGAGCGGTTAGTGACTCCTAAAACTTAAGCCTTAGTACTAAAACTTATCATTGATGAGGGATTTATTTATTTATAACAGAGCGGTCGGTAACTCTTTAAACAAGCCTTAAAGCCAAACTTATTATTATTATTGGGGATTTATTTATTTATAACAGAGCGGTCGGTAACTCTCTAAACAAGCCTTAAAGCCACATATATATATATAATTAATTAACTACAAACAATTATTTTGTTCCCTTATTCTCCTAAACAGTCGTTTCAATTTCATTGAAAATGACCACATAAACTTATCTAAATACCCTAATCGACACACCGCTGTATACACCCTAAACTATACTCGGTGAAACGATACATCTAAACTACAATTACCTACTTATATCTACTAAAAACTACTAAAAGCTACTAAAAACTACCAAAACCTACTAAACAACTTTTTCTACTTGATAATTCGCGACCAGAGAATCTATCATCAATTTAAATACTAAAATCATTCATTTCTCTAAACTACTAAATCTAATACTACAATGTATAGGTATTGAAATTTAAGTCGTCACTGTGGTCGCATCTATATTGCTACGGATTTTGATCCCAATATAGTTGATGAACCACGAGATGTATGTATACACCAAGACTTTAGACTATCAACCTTCTATCTTTGAGAAGGTACTGGCAGCTCGATAATTTTATTTTCTCAGTGACGAACACAAATATTTTATAAAAATTGGCCCCTAAACAAGTCAAATCTAATGTCGTTTCTAAAATATCTCGTTTGGTTGGCGAATTAGCCAAAGTTAGTTAAAACAATTAATAAACAGTGATTTTGTTTACTCATTCCATAACTAACATTTTTTACAGATGGGTTTCTGTATTATTTATCTCTAAAAATTATTTCCTGCGTCGTAAATCAAATAACATTTCTTGTCCTTACACACTTTAACTTTTTAAAAAAAAAACTAAATTATTGTTCATTACAAAACAATAAAAACAAAATAAATATCGCACTATCAAAATCTAACTATAATCTACAAAAACTTTTACCTTTTTTTAACCTATGGCTTGGTAGTTAAAAAGTCGAGTCAAACCCGACTTACAGGTTCGATTCTCAGTTGTTGTTGTCGATCTGGTTGTTTGTTTTTCTTTTTCGCACATATGTCTTAGCTAGCATACCTACTTATAACTACAATTTTCTATTACTGCATCTACCTAAACAGTTAAACAAGTTTGCAACTATTATACTAAATTCTTTAAACATTTCTAACGGAGCATCGGAATGTATGACTCACTTTGTTTATGTTCTCAATTGAACTTTTTATTTGAAATTTTATTTCAAACCTTTAAACTTTTAACTTCACTATATTTTTGCTATTGAACTAAGCTGATATGACCTTAGCCTGTTAGTTTGTCTTTTCCCTCTTATCTCTTTAAACTTTTTTTTGTCTCTAAAAAAATTCTGATCCTGCTTTAATCTTGTTCCCAGGGTACCAGCGAGGAGCTGCCGACAGTGGCGACCCCGAGGTCAGCGAATTTCCCCTAGGAAAAATTCTCGCCTAATGAGGGGGGTGTCACGCGTCATCGGCGCTCGCCTCCCACCGCTGAGCCGCTGTCCCTACCACCGCAGGGACACATAAAAGGACGAGCACACTACAGCTCGACCTCTTTCGCCCGGCGTCTACCACGCCGGACGGCTGCGCTGCCCTCTACGGGGGGTCGGCCTCTAAAGCCGACCCCAGCTCTGCACTCTTTCGCCCGGCGTCTACCACGCCGGACGGTTGCGCTGCCCTCTACGGGGGGTCGGCCTCTAAAGCCGCCCCCAGCACCGCACTCTTTCGCCCGGCGTCTACCACGCCGGACGGCTGCGCTGCCCTCTACGGGGGGTCGGCCTCTAAAGCTGACCCCAGCACTGCACTCTTTCGCCCGGCGTCTACCACGCCTGGTGGCTGGGCCGCCCGGCCTACGCCGGAGCCCCAGCACTGCACCTCTCTCGGCCGGCGTCTACCACGCCAGTCGCCTGCGACGCCTCTACGGCGGTCGGCCTCTAAAGCCGACCCAGGACTACACCTCTTCCTTTTCTCATCGCAGCAAACCAAGTTAAGTGCCTTTAACTTGGAGGACGACCGCTTGATCGAATCTCTCAAACCCACACCCTGACTGTACATCTATCTGTTTGTGTTATACTTCAGTAAATAAATTCTTTAAATTGTTGTTGTGAAGCGTCTAATTTAATCATCATCAGAACCTCGTGGCTTCACCACAACCTTCTAGGCTCCTAAAGCCGCTACGTGACACAAGGAAGGAATCGGATTGGCCCCTTAACAACGCGAAGTTGTCTATAGACTGTGGTCTAATAGCAGCCATGTATGTGACCCAGGAGGTCCAGGAGACTGACGCGAGTTTCCTGATTGAGCGGTATAGCTCTCTTGATAAGTTGATCAATGTCAATTGTTGGATCAGAAGATTCGTTCGGAATTGTCGCACTCCGCGCGAACAGCGAACGCTAAGCCCAATTCTGTCACCGGCAGAGCGAACTGAGTCGCTTCTGAATTTGATCCGGTTGGTACAGTCTTCGAACTTTGGAGCAGAATTGGCGAGTCTACGAACTGGGCGTTCCAAATTGAAGGGTGCTGTCGCGCGTCTCAACCCGTTTATAGATTCGGCCGGGTTGCTTCGGGTAGGAGGAAGATTGCGCAATGCGAATCTACCGTATTCGGCTCGTCACCCCCTACTGCTCCCCAAGGGAGGGCAGTTGGTTGAGTTGTTGGTGACTGACCGGCATGCTAAAAACGCTCATGCAGGTTGTAACGCCTTGTTAGCTACACTCCAGATGGAGTTTTGGATTTTGTCTGGGCGTCGTACCATACGGAACATCGTGTTTCGGTGCATGCCTTGTTATAGGAGCAAGGCTGCCACGATGCAGCCTCACATGGGGGATCTGCCCCCTGATCGGGTGAATGAGGCTAGGCCATGGGCGGTTGTTGGTACAGACTTTGCGGGCCCATTCTTAGTAAAAAGCTCGCGGCTGCGGAACGCGAAACAGTACAAGGCGTACCTTTGTGTGTTCGTCTGTTTATCCACAAAGGCGGTGCATCTCGAGCTCGTTGCTGACCTCACGACGGAAGCTTTTATAGCGTGCTTGGACAGATTCGTTTCCCGAAGGGGACTGCCAGCACTGATTCGTTCCGATAACGGAACCAACTTCGTAGGTGCAGAACGATACTTACTAATCTAGTTAAGTTTTTAAATGAAAACAAAGTGGATATTGGAACAGCCCTCTCCCGTCGGGGTATACAATGGACCTTCAGTCCACCAGGTTGCCCCCACTGGGGCGGGATTTTTGAAGCCGTAGTAAAGTATGCTTCAAAACCAAGACTATGCTTGTGCAAGCCCTTATCTTCCCCATAATAGACTATGGTGACGTGTGCTGTTATGACCTGAATGCAGATCTTCTCGATAAACTAGACCGTCTTCTTAATAACTGCATTCGATTCGTTTTTAATCTCCGTAAATATGATCATGTATCCTCTTTCCGCTTGCAGCTCAACTGGTTACCAATCCGTCCAAGACGAGAACTACGTGCTCTGACAGTATTATACTCCATTCTAAATAACCCTTCATCACCAACATATTTAACCTCTAACTTCCAACTACTATGTAGCAATCACAACAGAAACCTTCGGTCCAGTAATAACCTCCTTCTTCGTTGTCCCGCCCATACGTCTGAATTTGTTGGTTCATCTTTTGTTGTTCGCTCTGTTCTTCTTTGGAATGAGCTCCCTCTCGAAATCAGGATGGCCACCAATACTTTTTCCTTTAAGACGAAAGTAAAGCAATATCTTAATAAGCAACTGGCAGAAACATCATCCTCATAACTGTCATCCACTATTTTTACTATGCGTATGTGTATGTATTGTATGTACTTGTATATTTTTATATGTATGTATTTAGTTGTATGTATAATATGTATTAGTTTTTGGTCTGTTCGTTAGATTTATATATATTATGTATATTTGATATGGTATTTGATCTGTCTATTTTAATACAATTATTTGTCAAAAAGCACCTACTTTCCGTTTTCTCTGCATCGCCCAATGGTTGACTGGTAGAGAATGCCTGAGGCATTAAGTCCGCCAATGCACCACAAGTGCATAATGTATTAAATAAATAAAATAAATAAATAAAGTCAGCTAAGACGCATTTAGGGCGTGTTGTAGGTCAGACCGCGCTGACATTTGAGGAACTCGCGACGTTGTTTTGTAAGATCGAAGTCGTTCTCAACTCGCGACCGTTGTGTCCGCTCAGCTCGGATCCAAATGACCTGGAGGCGTTGACTCCATTGTCAGCCACTTAACGCGCTGCCCGAACACCCGTTCGAAGATGTGAAATTGTTTCGGTTGTCTCGGTATCAGATGTTGCAGCAGTGTTCCCAGAATTTTTGGAAACGTTGGTCTCTAGAATATCTGCACATTCTGCAACAGCGCCTTAAGTGGACTGACAAAACTAGTCCCCCGTACTAAAAAAACTAAAACTAGTCTAGTAATGTTGGTGACCTCGTGCTGGTTAAGGATGCTAACCTACCGCCACTGCGTTGGCGCCGGGGGCGCATTGTAAACTTGTTCCATGGTAAGGATGGGACCCCCCGGTCCGCAGAGGTTCTTGTTGGGGACTCAGTTATCAAACGAGCGGTAGCAACGTTATCTCGCCTGCCTGTAGATTAGGGAACAGGTACGGACCTGTTCGGGCGGGTGACTGTTGGATTTCGAACGTCATTGTAATGGCAACATTTTTCGATTGTCATTTTTTTCGTGTTTGACGTTTTGACGTTTGAGGTTAATAAAGTACTAGAAAGACGCGTGTTGTGAACGGTCGACGATTGTTGTTTTGAGAACCGTAATTAATTGATATTAAGCTAATTGTCCGTCGACCCGGTCCCTTTAGTGATTTACCGTTTTGTTAAGTCTGGTGTGAACTCGCGAGTTTTGTAGGCGCGTTCCGCGATAGCTGACGCGAGTGAGTTGTAATTCGAATATCCGTGATAGCTGATACGAGTTTATTGTAATTCGAATAACCGTGATAGCTGATAAGAGTTAGATACGTTTTAAACGTTTTTATCGAACAGAAGGGAAATAAGCAGAAAGATACAGTGATGATAAGAGAATACCGCCGCCCAAGGACACGTGCAGTTGAAGATATGACGTGTTTGAACATAGAAAGTGGGAGGTAACTTCGGCATAACAGCCTCACAGAAAACCGGTGTGAAATATGTTGCCATATCTGTACGCAACTGCTTTTATAGACTGAGTGTCCTTTATAAATTAAAACCATATTTATCAGAAGATCTACGCTTGCAACTAGTGGAATCTCTAGTATTATCACAGTTAAACTACGCTGACACTGTTTATGGTCCCCGTCTATTAGCTAGAACAGAACGGCTCATTCAAAGGGTTCAAAACGCATGTGCTAGGTTCTGCTTTTTAATTCCTTGCAGAAGTCATGTTACTTTATTTTTAAATAAATGTGCCATGCTGAAAATGAAATCGCGTCGCAAACTTCATCTTGCATGCCTGGTTTTTGGAGTGATTAAATTTAGGGAACCTCCTTACTTGTACCAAAAATTAACATTTGCATCGTGTAGCAGACAGTGTGCGCAACCGTTATCCATTCAAAAGCACAGTACCTCTGCGTACACGGGAACCTTTCGCTATGCAGCATCCAAAATATGTAACAATATAATAATAATAATAATATCTTTATTGTACACCAGAAGATTATAAAATGGACTTAAAACTAGGTATGTAGGTACAAGTGGCGGCCTTATTGCTCGTAGGCAATCTCTTACAGGCAACCATGGGATGGAAAATTAAGATTGGGAGATAGTATTTGGGTAGTTTCTAGTGTGTTAAAAGATATATAAAAAGGAAAAATTATAGTAATAGGATGTATCGTTTAAAGTGAATAGTAAAGAAATACAAACAAGGTGTGAGTTAAATATTATAAAATGGTTTACATACTAAGTGACATATTGTGACCTAATTAACCAAATTAAAAGAGATAAAAAAAAAAAAAAGTTTACGGGACATTGGTGTCTCCCAGGTAGTGCTCCTTTACCAGTCTCTTAAATGCAGCCAGTGATTTGGCACGTCTTATAGCGGCTGGTAGGGCGTTCCATAACCGAACTGCTTGGACAGAGAATGAGTGGTCGAGAAATTTGGTAGAATGGCCAGGCATTTTCAGCTTTAGGTTCTCTGACGATCTCAGCAACCTGAGATGTGTGTCGTGCAAGAAAGTGAATCGCGATTTAAGGTAACTCGGGGTAAAAGGATTAAAAAGAATGTTATATAGAAGAAAAAGTATGTGTGCATTCCGGCGAAGGCGGATGGGTAACCACTTAAGCTTTTTACGATAATCTGAGACATGATCATATTTCCGTAATCCGAATATGAATCTTATGCAGAGGTTTTGGAGTCTCTCAAGCTTATTTAATTGGTCTTCAGTAAGATCTAAATAACTGGCATCAGCATAATCAAGGATGGGGAAAAGAAGGGATTGTGTAAGAGCAATCTTGGTAGAAGTAGGTAGAAAGTTGCGTAGTCTTCGCAAAGATCCTGCATCGCCAAACATTTTGCGACTGAGCTCTTGCAGCTGAGGACCCCAGGAAAAGGTTGTGTCGATATAGATCCCCAGGTTCTTTACCTTTTCGCTATACGGAATAAGTGTGCCGTCGCAAGAGACTCGAGGCAGTGAAGTCCAATCAATTTTGGAAATCATTCTCGAGCTTCCAATGACAATAACCTGGGTCTTGGAAGGGTTGATCTTCAGACCATGGGATATGCTCCACTTACAGATTTTTTCCAAGTCGGCGTTTATGTTGTTAACAGCATTAGCGAGATTAACCAGTGGTGCTCTAGAATAAATCTGGAGATCATCCGCGTAAAGGTGGTAGGAGGAAGTAAGATTATTAGTGATGGAGTTTATAAAAACGGAGAAAAGTAAGGGAGACAGCACGCCGCCCTGAGGTACACCAGCATTAGTACTACACCAAGAAGAGACAGTGTTATCAATGTTAATGCGCTGCCGGCGACCAAACAGGTAGTTGTGAAACCAGTCAATCGCAGTTGGAGATACGTTAAGAGAGCGTAATATACATAACAGTATGTCAAAGTCGACAGTGTTGAAGGCATTACTGAAGTCCAGAAGTGTTAAGACTGTAAGCTCTCCGTTCTCCATGGCGGATCTGATGTCCTCCGTTAAGTGAACTAGAGTAGTGGTAGTGCTGTGGCCGGGTCGAAAACCTGATTGGAGAGGATTTAAGAGCAGGTTTGTGGAAAGGAATTTAGATAGTTGAGTATGGATTAGACGTTCCAGGACCTTGGAGAGGAAGGGGAGGATAGAGATGGGGCGGTAGTCGGAAAAGGATGTAGGGTTCTTTTTTTTGGAGATGGGTATAATATCTGCATCCTTCCAAGCCTTTGGAAAGACGCTATGGGAGATCGAATAGTTTAAGATATGGCGGATGACAGGAAGGATTTCATCAAGGATTGGGAGGATCATGTTGCGACTAAGACAGTCAGAGCCCACTGCATTTGAAGTAATAGATACTATGCTCTTCTTAACATCACAATCAGAAAATTGACTTAAGAAAAAAGGAGAACAGTCAGGAGTCAAGGCGGAAGTGAGATGCTTCAGAGTAGCATCTTTTGTCAATTTATCAAAGTCCGTCGAAGCAGAGAAATGTTGATTAAGTGAACTAAAGTCTACATTTTTAGGAGAAGTGTCATGAACAGATTTGCCTACTCCCAATGACCTTAAAAATTTCCAGACTTTAGCTGGATCTCCGTTTTCAACGGAACTGTGGATGTATCGGCGTTGTGCGGTCCTACACACCTTGCTGCAATGATTCCTGATAGACACGTATTTGTCTCGGTTATTATCACTTAGGTTCTTCTTAAATTTTGATTTGGCTACCGCTTTCTTCTGGATTAGCGCTTTGATGTCAACAGTCAGCCATGGTGACGGTAAACGTTTCACTTTAATTTCCTTGATTGGCGCGTGTTTGTCATAGAGAGACAATATGTTAGTGTTGAAAAGATCAACCTTATCATCAATACTATCTGCATTGAAGAGAGATGTCCAGTCAATGTTTTTGACATCCTTTAGTAGGGCATCAATATTTATAGCTTTGAAATTCCGCTGCAGGATAATCTTGGATTTAGGTTTAGGAGGACGGATACGATATGATAGGTATAGTAGGTCGTGGTAGGAGAATTCGTCAGCAGAGCACTGGCCGTGCTTAACTGCGAGGTTAGGGGAGGAAACAAGGATAAGGTCAAGCAGAGAAGGAGTGGAGTGTGGGAAATAGTGTGTTGCGTTGGTAGGAAGAATAGTTAGATTACAAGATTGGATGATGGATTGGAGAGTAGTAGAACGGGAATCATTCTTAAGGAGACAGGTATTGAAATCACCCATGATTATGGTATGACCGTACGAGGGAGTGAATTGTTCTAGAAGGAGTTCGAACGATGAAAAGAAGTCAATGCGTAAGGAGGGGCAATAGTAGACGCCGAGAAGAATTTTGAAATGAAGGAATTGAACTTCCAGGAAAAGATGTTCACCCGCATTATACCACCCCCCATACGCAAATTAAAGACTCTAAACACATTTAGAGCACGCTTGCGCCAATACCTTACAAATACACAGAGAGACATTGGCAAAATTAACATCAACACATCTTTAATTTAAATAGTCACATTAGACTATTCTGTGTGTGTAGGTTGTGTCATACTTCGTACTTATTATCCTTCTTTTTGTTTATTTCTTTAATTGTAAATTACACATTGTTTGATTTTCTCAGAATATGTAATTTGTTTGTTGTTGTATTTGTTTTAACTATGGTCATCCTTTATTGCACTGTCATTGTCCATACTTTACTTTTTATTCAATCACTTTTTTTTCTATAATTACTTTCTGTGTTTGGCGACTTCGGTAAGTTGACCGGTCCCAGTTGAAAATCAGGGCTGAGCACTTTGTGTCAGCATTTACCTGAACTGGACACCTTTTTGGCCGCAGCTTCGAGACACATAATAAATATAATTTCAACATGTATAAAAAACGTTTTTTTTTGTCTGTATAATTTATTTATGTTAATTTCTTTTTTCTGTCTCTAGTGTTAAATTTCTTGTTTATTTTATTTTTGTAATAGTTTTTTATGTCTCGGCGTTGGGCCAAATAAAAGATTATTCTATTCTATTCTATTCTATTCTATTCTAAATAGTGCTTGAAATGAATGAAATTAAATGAATGAATGAAATCGCTGGGATGAACTAAAAATCTGTTAACAAATTAATAGTAGATGTGGTTCTAGTACATGCTCTGCTATAAATATTTCAAATAAATAGAAATGGACAAACTATTTAATCGTTAAGCTCTCAATTTAAGCCCGGAGCACGACACTCAATCTAAAATACGGACATGACCCAATCAGCAGAGCTACCTATATATTAGGTCTTTACCTATGAAATTGCCGTTTTGTATGTAATAAGTGAAAGTACTTATTTTTTCAAACTTTTTTATTTCTGTTATTCGAAGTAATCACCCATGCAATCGACGCATCTTTGCCAACGCATTGGCGGTTTATTGATACCCTTCTTGTAAAAATCAGCTGGACGGGAGGCAACAAACTCTTCAAAGGCATTTTGTACTGCCTCTCGGGAATTGAAATTTTTACCCACTAAAAAGTTGTCTAAATTTGGAAAAAGTAATAGTCGGTAGGCGCTGGTCTGGTGAGTATTCGATGAAGGTAGTAGAGCCACGCTGATTTCAGCACGAACGGGCCGGCTCGACCGGGGCGGTACTACCCTCGCACAGAAAATCAACGTAAAATGACAGCGTGCTGTCGTGTTTCGTTGGTGAGTGCGAGACCGGAGGCCCAATTAGTCTAGTCAACAAGTTCCAAACTTGTTGACTAGACTAAAAGATGCAGCAGCATCACTAGGCCGCCATGGTGTGGGTCGCCATGCTGCATTGTCTGCATTCGCAGTGAGCATGGTGACCACCACTCTTGGATTCTGCTTATGCTTTCCATCAGGCAGAGTAGAGTCATTTTGGCGGGCCAAACATAAAAAAAAAAAAAGTATGGCGGATAAGGGAGAGCTTCCAACCCCAGCTCTTGCAGCTTGGAGACTGTCTGTTGCGCAGTATGGGGTCGCGCGTTGTCATGAAGCAGCTGCAAGAGCTGGGGTGGAAAGCTCTCCCTCATCCGCCATACTCACCAGACCTTGCACCTACCGACTATTACTTTTTCCAAAATTTAGACAACTTTTTAGTGGGTAAAAAATTCAATTCCCGAGAGGCAGTACAAAATGCCTTTGAAGAGTTTGTTGACCTTTGATGATGCCATAAGGCGAAACCGGTCAGGTGTAAACAAAAATAAAATAGTGGAATAAGTACAAGTGATTTTAATTCAAAAATGTAAAAAAAATAAGTACTTTCACTTATTGCATACAAAACGGCAATTTCATAGGTAGAATAGAACAGAATAATCTTTTATTTGGCCCAACGCCGAGACATAAAAAACTTTTTTTTTAATTAAAATTAAATTAAAAAATTACAAAAATAAAATAAACAAGAAACTTAACACTAGAGATAAAAGAAATAAAGAAATTGACTTTGACTACCTCGTTGGTCTCGCGGTTGGCGTGTGCGACTGCTGATCATGAGGTCTCGGGTTCGATTCCCGGGTCGGACCAAATGTTTGTATGATCTACAAATATTTGTTTCGGAGTTTGGGTGTTTTCTTTGTATAATATGTATGTATTTACAAAAAAAATATATATATATATGTATTTGTATCAGTTGTCTAGTACCCATAACACAAGCTCTGCTTAGCTTAGGACTAGACGGCGTTGTGTGTTAGATGTCCGAAATATTTATTTATTAAAAAAAAAAAAAAAATTAAGATTAAAGGTAAAGACCTATTATTTAACTAGCTGACCCAAGCAACCTCGTTTGCGTCCAAACTACCATCCCCCGTTTTAACCCCAAAAGGGGTTTGATTTCTAAAGATACATTATTAGTCCACCTTCACACCATCTAAAGAGCATACATTTTAAATGTCAAGTCTCTTACTTCAAAAACATAGGACTTTCATACAAACGTCCAACCCCCGTATTACCCCCTTAGGGGTGGAGTTTCGTAAAATCCGTTCTTAGCGGATGTCTACACCCTATAAGGAACCTTCCTGCTAAATTTCAAGTTTGTAGGTGTTATAGTTTCTGAGATTTCGTGATTAATAAGTGAGTGGTATTTCGCTTTTATATACATATATAGATAAACATAGACTGCCATGTGGCATCGTACTTATTTTTTTTAAAAGACAACTTCCGCACTAGGATCCTGTGTCGCGGGGGACTTTACAAACATACATGAAACGGACACAACAATTTGTGGATCGCACAAAGTTTTGTCCTACGTGGGATTTGAACCCACGTCGCTTAACGATGTAGGAAACGGCGTAGTGACCGTTAAACCACTAGGCCAAACGTGCAGTTTATTTTACAACACTATTGTATTATCTAACGGTAAGCAGTTACTTGTGCGTACATACTCGTACAACTACTTATAGTATGTATTATTTAAAGCTGAAGAGTCAGTTTGCTTAAACGCGCTAATCTCAGAATTTACTGGTTCGATTTGAAAAATTATTTCAGTATTAGATAGCCTATTTATCGAGGAAGGCTGTAGGCTATATATCATCACGCTAAAACCGATAGGAGTGGAGCACCAATGAAGAATATAAAAAAACGGGGGGAAATTATTACACTACAGGCAATAGGCGACGTAATATATAACCACGTAATGAGGTTGCGAGGGTCAGCTAGTAGGAAATATAAAGGAATATTTCGTACATCAGACACACAACGTCATCTAGTCCCAAACTAAGCAGAGCTTATACTTACTCCATAGTAAGTATAAGCTCTGATTAGTTACCCATGTACCAGACAACTGATATAAATACATATCTACTTTTATTTGTAAATACATGCATATTATACATATTAAACACCCAAACTCCGAAATAAATATTTAAAGATTATACAAACATTTGGTTCGACCCGGGAATCGAACGCGAGACCTCAGCACAGCAGTCGCATAGGCTACCACTGCGACACTGAGGCAATCAATCAGAGATATCACCAACTTGTGCCAGACTAAATCCACATCCACGATACTCTGTCAAAACACTAAGCAAAGTGAAAATGTAAGTAAATTCTTGTTTTCTGAAAGATTTTAACTAAAATGTACGTAGTTTCTAGAGAAATCTATTACAACCTTCCATTATTTTCCTGTAAGTCTATATAATATCAATAGAAGTGCTAAACGGTCACCAAACTTATTTGAAGAAAGTTTTTTAATCTCAAGTTTGTCGTAGGTATGTCGAAGTGTCGAACGGACTGTGCTTAGGCCGTAAATAAAATATCGGTATTTCTTTAGTAGGTCAACTCGATTAAATCAATTCTATCGCCTTTACTAATATTAACTTTAAAAAATTGTTTAAAAAAATTATATGTTTATGACCATTTCTTCGAACATTACCGGGAGATCTTAGAAAGTGTATAAGATCATAGATTGTGTTAACCTTATTTCTTCAGAATTTTCCAATGGCTACAATAATCACTCAAAATATTTTTTATGAATAGGTATCTTCTTTCCTCTCAGAAATAATTTCCTTAACACTGATGTAGAGTAAATTATGCATTTGCCTTACGTACGTGTTATGCCTACAGTATTATATACAATTTCAAATGCTTTCAGTTATTTTAAACTATAGATACCTATAATTCAGTACCGATTAACAAAGAAGAAATATAGGAAAACTACGTCAAGATCTATAAAATCGTCAATCACTAAAACACGCGGTAAACTTTTTAGTTCAAACTACCGAATCACTATTTAAATATGTCAGATACCTACTTATGTTTACACGCTTTAAATTATGTTTCATTCATCCGCGTACAAAGTGCAAAATGGCAGGAATTATTATATATATTTTTTTATTATAATTCACAAAACTGATGTAAAATTTCACTTACATACTTAGATAATAATAAACATTACATTGTTGCTTCCGATTTACATCAACCATAATAGATGTGAATCTAACATGCATTTACAACTAAAGCTCATAAACTTATTTGGTAGTTAAAAGACGTATTTAAAATCTAAAATTATATAAATTTAAAATCATTCCATCAACTCTCTTAGTTTGGATCTAACTGAAGCCAATGAACCAGTAAAAATATCCAACTCGGTATGGAGTGTAGGCAATGTAGCTAAAATATTTTGAAATCTAGACTTTAATTGTCCGTAGGATAAGGTCTCATGTCCTCAAATCCCGTTAAGCAACTGTTTTATATATACTTTTTATTCCAATATAAATTAGAGATAAATTTATATTTTGAAGCATAAAATACCTAGAACTTTCTTAAAACGGTAAGTACAAAGAGATTCCCTTTGTTGAGTTGCTAACAACAACTTTGTTAGCCGACATGGAGCACTTATTCGCAACACGTTTTCTACTTTAATGTTGCATAAACATCCCCTAAGAGATTCTTTGTGTAACAAAAATGAAAAGGGGTTCACAAATAGAACTGAATACAAAATAGTTTGGAATCTAAGATTTTTTACACGAATAAGTTTGTATGCCGAATACAATTTGTTATTTTACTGCTTACGATAACATTGGCTTAAAATACAGTAAGTTATTTATGTAATTTGAGTGTATTTTGTGTGCTGCTAAATTTGTCTACTATCAGCCTATAAATTCATAGTGCTTTGGTGGTTTACCTGACATTGTGATTAAGGTCAGCTATGCAGGCTGGCTTTTCGCCAGGACGCGGTTCATCCATCTACATTAAAACAGCTCTGCATGACATTATGTTACCATCCTGCAAATGAGAGCCCAAAAATATTTTACGATCAAGTGTTGGCTTGGCTTCGTTTACTTCAACTAAATTTATGAGTTACTAGCTGACCAACCGTGGGTAACGCCACGGGGCGAAGCTAGTCTAAAAACATTAGCCTAAGTTACTCCTTATATCATCAGTTACCTATCAATGAAAGTCTCGTCAAAATCGGTGAACCGTTCCTGATATTAGCCGGAACAGACAGACCGCCAAAAAATTTAGAAACTCGGTACCTACTCGTTATTATAATCGACTGTCTCGGTGGAGCAGTAGTAGCCTATGCAACTTCTGTGCTTGAGTTCTCGGGTTCAATTCTTGGGTCGCACCAAATGTTTGTATGATCTGCAAATATTTGTTTCAGAGTTTGGGTGTTTTTTATGTAGGTATAATATGTATGTACATATTTACAAAAAATAAAGTATAGGTCTTTTTTTTCTCTAAAAATCAAGCACTTTACTTCTAAATGTGAAAACTTGTAAATGGTTTATGGTAATTTAATTAGAGATTAATTTAGTCATAAGATACTGTATGTTTTCCAAATAATCAAAAAAAGATTCCAAATATTCAAAAAAAGATTTATATCAGTTATCTAGTCCCCATAATACAAGTTCTGCTTAGTTTGGTACTAGTTGGCGTTGTGTCTTAGACAGTGCCGGATTAGCCACGTAGCAAGAGTAGCAAATGCTACGGGCCCTGCGATTTGAGGGGGCCCCGCGCTCCAACGCCTGTCTTTTTATTTATTACAACGTAAAAAAATAAGTTTAGATAAGCGTAAATTATCTTGCATGCCATTAGGTACTCCCGGATGAACGGTGTTTAAGTTAGCTTGTGCTTTAAAAACAAAGGAGATGATGTAATGTGGCAGTTATCACTATCACTACATAGTACGTATAAAACAAAGTCGCTTTCTCTGTCCCTATGTCCCTATGTTTGCTTAAATCTTAATCTGAAACACTGTTAATTTTCGAGGTTTTTAATGTGATGTAGCAAATAAACGCATTTTTTGCGCTTACATTGCAAACGCTGGTTGCACCCTACGAAATAGATCAAAATAACGTACTACAGTATTGTACACCTTAAAAAGATCTACAAAAAAGTCCGCGACGGTATATGTCTATCTCTTAGGGATAACCCACAATAAACATTTTTTATTCCTTTCCTTTTACGAGAAATAATGGCTTATTTACGAAGCGATGTTAAGCAATACAGAATGAATCCTTATACAATTAAGTAAATTAAATACATTGTGCATTTAATATAGATGAAAATGGCTCTTTACTGTATCTAATTTAAATGAATATGTTCGAAGATATAACAGATTTGAAATGCACGAATCGTGTCGTCGACGCGGCGGGGACATCTAAACTCCATCCGTGCGAAGCCGGGGCGGGTCGCTAGTAGAGGATTAAAGCTCATTCCACATAGTATCAAAGTTTGGGAGAAAGTTATTGAGAGAAGGGTGAGAGAGGAAAGTGCAATAAGTCGAAACCAATTTGGGTTTTTGCAGGGCCAACAGATGCCATATTCGTAATTCGATAATTGTGTGAGAAATACAGACAGTCGCACAAAAACTTGCATATAAATAATAAATAAATATTTCGGACATCTAACACACAACGCCATCAAGTCCCAAGCTAAGCAGAGCTTGTGTTATGGGTACTAGACAACTGATACAAATACATATATACTTTTTTTTGTAAATACATACATATTATACATAGAAAACACCCAAACTCCGAAACAAATATTTGTAGATCATACAAACATTTGGTGCGACCCGGGAATCGAACCCGAAACCTCATGATCAGCAGTCGCACACGTCAACCGCGAGACCAACGAGGCATATAGTGTTCGTTAATCTAGAAAAAGCGTATGATAAGGTACCCCGAGAGGTTTTGTAGTGGGCTTTGAAAGAAGAAAGAGTGCCTGCTAATTATGTGGTTTTCATTCGATCGATGTACAGAGGCCCATAAATCAACCCCTCCCTCCACCCCCCTCACCAACCCCCTCCCCATCCCCCTCCTCATCCCCCAAAGGCCAGCAACGCACTTGTGACGCCTCTGGTGTTGCGTGTATACATGGGCGGCGGTAATCGATTACCATCAGGCGATACATCTGCTCGTTTGTTCCCTATTCCATAAAGAAAAGATCGCAATCGTGTGTTAAATGTCCGAAAAAAATGTCCGAAATACCATAAATTTGAGAACCTAAAGCAAACCATAGGCCCCTTCGACGAATTTGCTACAGGCCCCGCGCTGGCTTAATCCGGCACTGGTCGATGTCTAAAATATTATTATTATTAGCCCATGTTCAGATGACGACCGTTTAACGCGCGTTTTGCTAACGCGCGTTTACAACTACATGTAATTTGTTCTAGGCGTAGGTACACATGCTAACGCGCGTTTTTAAATGGAGTTGTTAACGCGCGTTAGCAAAACGCGCGTTGAGCGCTCGTCATCTGAACATGGCCTTAATTCAAAAGTGGTGCTTATTTCTTTTAGGTGTCAAATGGGTTTAAAAAAATTCCGTCAAGCGAGTCATGCATTAACTCATGTCGATAAATCAAAATATTAATAAGCGTTGTTTATACTCAAATGAGTTCATCATACACTCATTGACTGCACAAATAGCGTAGTGATTTAAGCGATCACCTTTCCGCTTTCTACTGTGCTGATAGTTTTGAGTCCGATCCGCGCATAGGACAACACTTTATGTGATCCACAAATTGTTGATCTGAGTTTCATGTACCTATGTCTGTAAAGTCCCTCGCGACATAGGATTTCTTCCGAGAGCGGGAGTTGACTTTTAAAAAAACATAAAGTACAACAGTTAGGTATGTAGTAGAATAACTAAAAAAGAAGTTTTACAAGTTTCAATCGTCACAAGGATTTGAATTGGTATGCAGGGAGGGACGTCTTTATCTATAGTGCAGGGTGTGCGGTGCACACGGATGCAGCAGTGTTAGGGACACTTCTAATGAATCTGCGCGCTTACTGAAGCTCGCTACGCTTACCAAAGGGCGCTAGAGTAATGATTGCACACGGGCGCTTTACGGGCTAGAGACGATACTGCTGGTAGGTATGTGACACCTAATCGACATACCTACTACCACTACCAGACAACATACAAGAATTCACTCATCTATACTAATATATAAAGCTGAAGAGGATGTTTGTTTGCTCGAACGCGCTAATCTCAGGAACTACCGGTCCGATTTGAAAAAATCTTTCAGAATCAGATTGCCCATTTATCGAGGAAGGCTACATAATATTATCATGCTAAGACCAATAGGAGCGGAGCACCAATGAAGAATGTTTCAAAATCGGGTATCTTTCCTTTTGAGAGCTTCCGCTGCATAAACGATTAATGTTTCACAAAAATTATGTATGACAGAATTGTTCCCCTTTAAAAGTTCTAAAAAAAGTTCGCATGTCTATCTATAACTTTTGTTTCCGCGGTAGGTAATGGAATACGGAGACAGGGCTGCGTAGGTCAGCTAGTTAACAAATAATCTAAGTAAATGGCATACTAAATCTGCCACAATTTTATTTCTCCTTTATAATCTCAAACACTTAACTGCTTTATTAAGCAGTACCTACCTACCTATTTCCTGATAAGAATCCAATTCTACTCGTTTATTATAATACACGTACCTAAATAGATACACTGCAATACCACCTAATATTATATTTTCTTTGAGGAAAACTAATAACGTCTCTTCCATCTGTCGCCACAGAAAGTAGCACTTAATAAAACTAAATAGACTCCTCTAGCTACGTAAACAGTCGTTTAGAGTGCTTCAGAAAATTTATATTAATCTGAGATGGTCCCGACCGAATGCTGCAGTAACAAAGTCAGACAGTACTCCTGGTTTTCCAAGCAGTTTATCTTGAAATAAAATAAACTATAGAAAAGTTTCAAGACATACTTAGGTGTTTCAGCATCGGTACCCCCTTTTTGTTATTTTCTTGTGAGTCATGAAAACTATTTCTAGCAAGTCAGCCTTAGGGAACAGAGTACAAACGTACTCTCTCGAGAAGCGATCACGAGACAAATGCGAAGAACTTTCGTCAAGTCATTTGTGGTAACTTAAATCCTTCCGAATAGTGAAGATTTTCTTCGGACTGATATGACAAAGGCCTAAATTAACATGTGTTACGAAAATTAGCCGACATACATACACATAATCTATACATACATACAAACGTAATAATTAAGCCCATTTCTCGTTTATTAACTGACTTCAGGGTTATCAATAATAATTTTATGACTTAGGCTGAGGCCGCACTACGGTTTTTTCCCGCTAGCGGTTAAACCGCCAAACCGCCCGAAGCGCACACACTACGGTTGAAAACCGCGAACAGTGTTGCCAAAATTTAAACTAGCTCTCCACTAGATTCAACTTTTAAAACCAATATCAAATATACAATACAATGGTCTAGACTTTTATAATCAAAGCAGCATTTGCCTTCCGACCGTCGAACCTTCAAGAAAAGAGCATACTCCTTTTTAAAAGGCTGGCAACGCACTTGTGATGCCTCTGGTGTTGCGAGTGTCGATGGGCGGCGGTAATCGCTTACCATCAGGTGATACGTCTGCTCGTTTGCCCCCTATTCCATAAAAAAAACAGCGTAGGTACTCTCAATATAGCAGATAAAAGATTTGTAGGACTAATCCCGCCCACACGCCCACCACTGTAACTCCTGTACACCAGGATCAACAGCGGTGACCCACGAAAACACCGAGTTATGACACTCGGGAAGTCCCAGGAAAAATTTAACTGTCTTGGAACCCGCAACGAAATAAATCAGAAGAAAACTGGAGGAGTAGGAAATATAATAAGTCCACTTCCCTCCTTAGCAAAGCGGGAGACAAAATGGAGTCAAAATAGGCAGACGCCTTTTTCAAACCGGGAAGCACCACGGATGAAAATAATATGGGTCCTAAGTGAGCTATATTTGATTTCTATAGTATGTATGGCAGAATCGCTTAAACGCACGGAAATTCACCGCAGTTGACACAAGATCCCCATAATATACTACCCCAGACGTCATTTGTAAGCTATTTAGCATCATGTTACGTTCATTGTACCAAAGACTACATTCCCAGAGGATATGATGAGCCGACTGTTCACAGCTAGAATCAGGTGTTGAGCATTGACACAATGGTGAATCGACTAATTTAAATGAGTATAGTTTGCTCTTAAAGTTACCGTGGCCTGTAAGAAATTGAGCGACACAGTGATCTAAATCGAGCCATGTCCTTGACAACCTTTCGCGAACAGATGGAAAGAACTGGTAGAGGTGGCGCCCCTTAGATGATTCGTCCCATCGTTTCTGCCATTCATCCAAGAGGTCGTTATAGACATTGGTTTTTTGTTGAAACAATCTTATGATTTTACCGCGGTCTAGTATGCCCAAAAAATCGCATTCCATGTTTTGTAGTGTGGAATAGTACATGGCTGCACGTCTTTGCACCTCGAGATCGACCGGAAGAACACCTGCCAACACCGGTAAAGCCTCAGTGCTAACCGTCCTATATGCCTTGCACAAGAAAATCAATGCAGGTCGTTGGCCTTGTAACAGTTTGCGACGGACAGCACCTACAGTCGCCCTATCTGCCCATACAGGAGCACCATAGCAAATAGAACCCAAATAAGTAGCTCCATATATGATCTTTAGTGTATTATATGACAGACCCCATGTCGCAGTTGATATCCTAGTCAGTGCAAAGAAACTCTTTTTAGACTTTTCATTAACTGTTCTAATATGTTCAATAAATGAAAAATTTCTTTCTAAAACCAATCCTCAATAACAAACCGAGGTTTTATTTTTAATAGTAACATTTTCAAATTTAATACACGGCGGTGATTTGAGGTTACCTTTCAGAAGTAGCAGAAAATCACCTGACACGTTACAAAAGTAACCTTCTGGCAACACTGAACGGAACCGCCCGCAGTTTCGCGGTTTTAAAATCAGTCGTGGTAAAAAACCGCTAGTGCGACCGCTTCCATTAGTTTCCTTTAGTTACAAAATCAGGCGGTTACAAACCGCGGCGGCTTAGCCGTAGTGCGGCCTAGCACTTAAAGTCACATCTCGACCTTTGCTGTGATCGACGACATTGATACATATAAATGAAATAAAAGATCTTGCTTATTTGATACTCTATCTATACCTACCTACTTATAATAAAAATGTAACAGGTCAGATTCTGTACATTAAAGATATTTATAAATTTTTTTTTGGAGGGCTCTCTATAATCGATACTGAAGCCAAAACTGTATTTTTTTCATTTTGTTTGTCTGTCTGTATCTTGGCCGCGTATCACGTCGAAACTACTGAATGGATTCAAATGAAACTTGGCATAATTTCATACTACGAGGTAGGACAAAGGATACTTTTTATCCCGAAATTCAGCACGGTTTCCTGGAGAGAGGGGATGAACGTCAAAATATGTCATCATCATCAGCCTATCGCAGTCCACTGCTGGACATAGGCCTCTCCAATTGCACGCCACTTAGTTCGATCCTCGGCTTCTCGCATCCAGCTTCTGCCAGCCGTCCTGCGTAAATCATCACTCCACCTGGCCTGTGGACGTCCTACACTACGTTTGCCGAGACGAGGTCTCCACTCAAGAACTCGTTTACCCCAACGGTTATCGGTTCTACGGCAAATATGGCCAGCCCACTGCCACTTCAGCTTGCTAATCCTATGGGCTATGTCGATGACCCTGGTTCTTTGCCGGATCACCTCGTTTCTGATACGATCCCTTAGAGAAACGCCGAGCATAGCCCTCTCCATAGCACGCTGAGCGACTTTAAACTTGTGGACCAGCCGTACCGTAAGTGTCCACGTTTCGACTCCGTATGTCATTACGGGTAGGACGCACTCATTGAAGACTTTCGTCTTTAGGCACTGTGGGATCGACGATGAAAAGACCCGACGAATCTTCCCAAACGCTGCCCAACCCAGCTGGATTCTCCTGTTCACCTCGTTCTCAAAGTTGTTTTTACCTAACTGCAAAGTCTGCCCGAGGTACACATATTTCTGAACAACTTCGAGAACGGCGCCGTGTACCGCAATCGGTTCCGGTAGTACATGTTCATTGAACATGACCTTGGTCTTGTCTAAGTTCATCCGTAGGCCGATGCGTACAGAAGAGTCAGCCAGGTCGTTCAGCATCTGTTGTAGGTCCTGCAGCGTCTCTGCCATGATGACGATGTCGTCTGCAAATCTCAAGTGAGAGATGTATTCGCCATTGATGTTGATGCCGCGTCCTTTCCAGTGCAGCGTCTTGAAGAAGTCCTCCATTGCATTTGTGAACAATTTCGGGGATATGACGTCCCCTTGTCTCACTCCTCGATGCAATGGTATGGGTCTTGTATGCTGATTCTGTACTTGGACGGACATAGTGGCGGCTTCGTAGAGACATCTCAACACTTGGATGTATCGCCAATCCACTTGGCAACGCTGCAGGGACTCCAGAACAGACCAGGTCTCGATCGAGTCAAAGGCCTTCTCATAGTCCACGAATGCTAGACACAGGGGCTGATTATACTCTTCGGTCTTCTGTATAATCTGCCGCACTGTGTGGATGTGGTCTATGGTGCCATATCCGCTCCGAAACCCAGCCTGCTCCGGTGGTTGGAATTCGTCGAGTCTTCGCGCAAGACGGTTCGTGATGACTCTTGAGAACAGCTTGAAGACGTGGCTTAGAAGGGAAATGGGCCGGTAGTTCTTCAACCTGGTCTTATCACCCTTCTTGAAGAACAGGACGACCACACTCCTACTCCACGCCTCTGGAGTTCTCCCTTCGAACAGGACAGCGTTGAAAAGCTTTTGGAGCTCCCTCAGTACGGGTTTACCTCCGGCTTTCAACAGCTCTGTAGTAACGCCGTCCTCTCCAGGGGCTTTTCCATTTTTTAGCTGTCCAAGAGCCATCTCGATTTCGTCAAGGCTGACTTCTGGCAAATATGTACTTAGTTGTAATTCAATAACACAGTCCGATTTCATTCATTTTTTTTGCTAGAAAGAAAAAAATTAAAGATAACGAGAAAAGTGTTTTTTTTTTGTCCGTGACTGTACACTGCCTGTGGTAAGCTAACACAGATATGTAAATATGGCGGTACGAAGTTCGCTGGGTTAGCTAGTTAATAAATATAAACATACTAGCTGACCCACACAACTTTAACTGCGTCTCTTTTCAATCATGATTGGCTCCTATTGGCATAAGCGTGATGTTGACCATCTTATTATAAGCACGCCAGCAAAAC